>VWZK01016157.1:587490-1190869 GCA_013396935.1 Baryphthengus martii
CCCCCCCCAGTCCTATTGTCTTTATGTGAAACCAAAACAGGTGTGCAAATTACATGCGCATTAATACACAGTAAGTCCATCCAAGACAATGGAAAAGCTCTGATGGGCCTATCTTGTGTTGGAGGGAGAAGTAACAGCGTCTTTCTGCACTGTGTGGGAACTGACAAGACTGTNTCTACTCCCAAATATAAGCTTCCAAACAAGGATTTCTTTGGGATTTTTAAATATGACTAGAAAAAAATAGTTTTTCATGCTTCTACCCAGAGGTGAGGATAACAAAATTCAGCTGAAAGAGAACACCCACATGGGAAATTTTAGCTCCTTTGGTTAACATCTAGCAAAATCTGTAGCTACTGAGAGTGGGGTCTTACTGTGTGTAGGTAGTGTAAAGCGTTTTAGCAGCAAGTGGTAACACCTCTATCTGCACCCATGACTGGGGGGTTGGTCCTGGCCTAACTGCTTTGACAAAATGTATTTATCTGAGACCAAACCATTGCTGTATCAAAAGGAGGGTCCTAAGCCTTCGGGATTGGTTTGGTAATGATGTTCTAAATTGGGTAACTGTGTAATTGGGTAAAAGTAGAGATACAGCTGGTTTTTTTCTGTTTCCATGGCTTTGAAAGTGTTTTATACAGCTGGTAGTAAAAACAATAAATAATTACTGTGTTACTTAATTTTAATGTTATTTCTGAAACAGCCAGATATATTTTTCTGAAGATTTTGCTTGTCTTTTAACCCTGAAATAACAGGTAACCAGTGTCTGTAACCCACCTGTTTGCTTTTTTAAAATATATACATTTGTAGATTGGATCACTGGTTCTCTGCACTAACAATGAAAAAAAGTCTTGAAAACAGTTTTTCAGTCAGTGAGTGTCACCTGGAATTTGTCTTGGACTAAGATTTCAGATTTGGCCCTAAAGACATGGCATGTTCATCATCTCGTGCTTCATGTAGCCACCTCCTCACGTACAGCATGAATGAGGATGACTGAAATATGGGGATGCCCAGAGTGTTCTGTACACCATTTTGCACTCAATTTCCTTTTCCCAAGCTGTCAACCTGGGAGTTTGTCGTCTCCCAGTGCAATGAGATCTGTGCGAGATGTTGGAGTTGGGTTCCTCAGTTCCATGCCTGGTTGTGTGGTTTGAAGGCAGAACAGTTCCCTTCTGCAATGCAGTCTGTGTGCCAGGATGCACACCTTAGCTTGGGGTGGAAGTGATCCTTGGTCATCCTATCTAGTACAAGGATGCTTGCTTCCTACAGTTCCTTTCCTCCCGCNTGGGGAGATTGGCAGCAGAAGACTATTAATGCACAGATAAAGGAAGAGCGTTATCTCCTGGTGTTATTCCAGTCACTGGCAAATTTCCATTTGACTCCAGCAGAGACGGGAGTTAGCTGAGCTGAGATACTTGCCTTTTTATGGACAGATTTTTCTTTTCAACTCAGAGATAAAGATTTTTGGAGGGGAAAACTAGTGACTGTCAAGACAGAAGATGGCTGTTAAAACAGCAATTGGCAGATCTGAGTGCTGTGGGACCATGCATAAATGCTTGAACAGGCGAGAAGAGATTTCCAAGCTTGGACCCTCATTGGAGACAAAGAGGGCTGAACAACCGAAGGCAAAGGCAGGCCACCAGAGCAGAGGTAAAGGTTGGGAAAGCCAGGCAGACCACGGGGCTCAGCGTGGTGCAGAGCACCCAGATCTCAGACCTTTGATCTTATCTTGGTGTGTCACTTTGGTGGCTCATTCATGGAAGAATGGTTATCAAAACACTGTCGGCCTCTCTGAAAGCAGGAGAAAACGGCAGCTAAACTACAAAGTCTATAATGAAAAACAGATTCAAACTGGCATGTGAAACTTCTTCAGATAGATCTAATTCCTTCTGCTGGTCTGCTGCCCTTCACACCTTTCCACGTTGCCCCTGCAAACATGGCAAGGCTGCAGTTTGCTTCTGAGAGATGCTGTGTATTCTTCAGGCTTTGCAACTTTGCCATTTTTGGCAGGATCCCTCCATCTTCTTTTTCCTTCTGGCCTGTGTGGGTGGAAGCCCTGTGGAGAGGACAGCAAGGTAAACAGAGCTGAACAGAAGAAATTCAGAGAGGCTTTCCACTGCGGAAATGGAGACCTTGTGATAGAAGCCAAGTGTCCTCAGCTGGACACCATTTCAGCTCACTCTCCCCTCTTCCGCACTCAGGAAGGATTTAAACCTCTCCAATACAAGCTGGGGGTAATAGCTGGAGGAGTTCTTGGATTTCTGTGGATTTTGGCTAAGACCAGACTACTTTCCACTTCACAAGGGAAATATGGTGATAGCCTGATTTATGCACCTGCCTTTTGCTGGGGCTTTATGAACACTGTCATGACATGCTAAAGGCTCTGGCCTTCCTAACACTGGTCTCTCTGCCGAGCGACTGTGCATGGCCGTGGGCCGTACAGCTAATGACAAAAGATATGGTGACAAGAATGACTCTGCATTTCTCTCCCTCTTTCTCTTCTTCCTAGCTTCTCCCAGATAGGCAATGCTGCCAGTCTCAGTGTGGAAGCTCATTATAGGTCTTCTGTGTGAACTAGAGCTTCTTTCTGACTGTGTTCTTCCATTTTAATGAGTTAAATCAGCTCATGAGGGGATCTAATGGGTGTTGGAGTTGGCATAAGGCTGTGACTGTGGTGTGGGAAGAGTATAGTTGGAGCCTCGCTCTTTTTGGTTTCTGTTTAAACAGGTCACTTTGTCTTGAGCGACTATGTTGTCTGCAACACTTCTATCTAACATTCAGACAAAGCAAGAGAAAGGAAGCTGCAGGGTTTTCTGGCTGTGTTACAGCAGTCTAATATTGTACTTAACCTTGCTAGCTTCCTTGGGTGAGCTTTGTCTGCGTTGGTGCTGGGGAACCTACTTTCTGATGTGCTCTCCTCTCCTGACAGGCTTCAACAGGTACCCTTTGCCTGTGCTTTTTCACCTCTACTTGAGACAGGTGCTGTTCTCACAGGACTACCAGGGAAGCCTGGCACACTGGGCACTCAATCATTGTTGATTATCTTGGGGTACCAAAGGCTTCAGTCCCCTCTCTGTGCAAAGGCTTGTTGAGCTAGGGATTACGAGGTCTCAGAAGTAATTTGCAAACTGCTTTACTTGAAGGATAGGCCAGTTGTACTGAAAAAACTTTAGCCCTGGTGTAGAACACTTTACCTTGGATACCCTCAGCCAGCCAGCCCCATCCAATCAAGTGGAATTCCCCTTTGATTTTTAATTAACTATCTTCCAAATTTAGTGTTTCCTTTTTTAGAGGATGTGAAGAAGACACAAACCTAAATTTTCTGAAGAGTTATTTCTCTGTGAAGACTCAGCAGCAGAATATTCCACATGGGATTCTGAAAAGATTCCCAGATTCTCTGAAGGGAAGTTGCTGATTTTCCCTCCTTCACTCTAGACTCTGTATTCTTGTCAGGAACATGAAAAGCATGTCCCTGAACGCCAAAAGAATCTTCAAGCATGTAATTGTCATGGAAGCCAGTGCAGGCTGAATAATGGGAGTGTTGGAAGTGATAGGGATGACTCTCGTAACATATTCCTAGAGATGCTGAAAGGAGGGAACCGGCTGCACTGGAGTGCTGGAACAGCTCATTTTCCAGGGACAGCAAGAGACAGCTACTTCCTAAGCAAGGACAAGCTGGGAAATGAGGGTGACCCCATCCTGGGCAGTGATGGGGTACAGTCCTGCAGAGTATGAACATGGTGGGCAGAGCTCAATGGGTCCACAAATATTCCCATACCAGGCAAGAGGTAAAAGAGATCCAGCGTCTGCACAAGGAGTACAGTCAGGAGGAAATGGATCCAGAGCCAGAGCTGGAGTTAAAGTCCATCCAGGAGACAGGACCAAAGATAGGACTGGAAGCAGAAAACAAGCAACAGGGTAGCACTGTGCCTGTGCAAGCAAATTATTTCCATTTGCTTCTTTTCTAATCAAGATGTCCTGTGAATTTGATCACTCCAAGGTGCTCTTGAGTCTTACTCTGTATCCAGAATGTTTTGCATGCCATATGACAGGAAAACAATGTGAACTGAAGAGAACAGCACAGTATCTTCTCTAACATTCACTTATGGTAAAAAAAATATATTACTTTCAGTGAAACATTTGCTGGATTGTCTTATTTTTAAATGAAATTTGGTAAACTGTTTTAAATCTCTCTGACCTAGTGTAAAATAGTCTATAACCACACTAGAATTCGTGGGTTTGGGATTTTGTCCCATAAGTTTTTGGGACAAAAGGTCATATGATATTTCTTTGATGAATGGTGTTATTAGAATAAATTTGCTATCCAGGCAGAGATGATCTATTTCAAGAATTATCCAATATTTATAAGATAAAATTTTGTATATTTGTGACCGCATATATTTTTCTAAAAACACTGATTTATCCGGCATAACAGACTGGCCTGTATTGAATTGTCTCAAGGACTGAAGCAAGTACATTTTGTTATTACAGTGTCATCTTTATGATCTATCTTCTTATGGTTTTTTTTCTGTCTGATGTTCACGGGAACAACATGTGCCTTGTAGTATTTGAGGATGCTATTGGATACAGCCAGATCAGAAGAAAAAATCAACTATGCACAAAGCTCAGCACATTACCATTGTCACAGGTAGCATTCCTCTTTTCACAAAGCATTTTAAAAGCCAGCTTTGTAAGAACAAGACATAGTTATTACTGTTTATTCTTGTGTTGTTATCTCTGTTCCCCACTACTAATCATGTTTTATTTATCAGTCGAATTTTGCATTATTAATGGAGAATAAAATTCAAGGCTTAATTTCAGAAGAACAAACTCTCTGCTCTTAGCACAGCCATTAGATTGCCCCTCTAATTGTCCTGTTCACCTTTCCCTTTCATATGGTACATCATTTCTTCTATACTGGTGTTTTGCTTAGAAATGTTTGATTGGTGTTTTGAATCGACAAAGTTACCTAAAAAAAAGAGTTAGTGTCACCTCTCTAGCTTGTGTTAGAGCAAGGAGAATGACTGCCTCCTGAAGTCAGCACCTGGGAGGGATGGAGTCCCCTTGGTGAAAGGCATGTGATGAAGTTGCACTGCAAAGCAAAAATCATCTGAGAGCAGAAAGTAGGACAATCTTGTGAATATAAAGTTATGAGCCTCCAAGGACAGCCTGTGAGTTAATTATTGTTAGGCTTTCAGTCTGTGGGGCCTCTTGACCATGTGTTCCTTGCCTTTCTTCTTGACCTGCCAGGGCCTGCCCATGTGGACTTCTTTGTCCTACAGGTCCCCCAGCTTTCACCAACAGCTTTTCACCTATATGTCCTCAGCTGTGCAGTGGGATGAATAGGCCTGTGATGTAGCTTGCACTAAATTATCTTGCTTCCTCCCTGGTCCCTCGACTCTTCCATTAGAAGGTAGCGCAGACATTCCCTGGAGATGAGGCAGAGAGCTCTGGAAGACATCCTTGGAAATGTCAGTCTGAAAACCAGACTGGATTTTGACAGTAAGAGTGAAAAAAAAAAAAGGAAAAATTAAAATGATCAGCTCCTCTGTAGCACTGTGCAGATTCCATGGCTGATGAGTTTCATGTTTGTGAAATTAGGACGTTGAACCAGGTGCCAAAGACTGACTAGTGAGTGCACGTGTCTTAATACTGCAGTGCCTAAAAGTGCTATAGAGGGAATAAGAGATTAGATATAGCGTATAGAAATTAAACAGTTTTGACATGTTTTTAGACACCTGACATGGGAGAGGCCAAAACCTCTAATTATGCAAAAGTATATAGGGAAGCTGAGCACTGGGATTTCATTTTTGAAGGAAAGAGTGTTAAATATGCTCTGATTCAACGGTATTTATATAAAAAAAAAAGGGGGGGAGAAAATTTCCATCTGCTTTTTGTTTTGCATACAGAGAAACTTCCAAGACTTCCTTACTGTTTATTTTTATAAGCAAACGTGTAAAAACATACATAAAGCCGTGCAAATACACAATATTGAACAATGGAGTGGGGTGTGTGTGTACCTATATGGACACATATATATCAAATTACATCAAAACTATTTATTTGTGTATTAAAGAACATTTCAGTCCTCAGCACAGGGCACAGTCCCTTGGAAAGTACCACTGTGTTAGGAAAGTACATTTTTCAGTGACTTAGGAAGCTTCTCATGCAGAAAGGACGGGAAAGGTCCCCTCCTCCTGGATGCACAGTGGCTACACACGGCTCTAGCCTTGCTGGGACTGCAGCCATCTGCCTGCAAACCTCGCTGAGAATCCTGCAGAAACTGCACGCTGCCTGTTTGCATCTGCTGGCAGCAGCTTTCCGATTCCAAGTACCATATCACTCTCTGGCACACATATTTTCCTTGGCTGAATCCTTCAGTGCCTTGGTGACTGTATGAGAAAGCTGTGAAAAGCCTGGTTGAGCACGGGAGCTTCTGCACCTTGCTTGTCTGGTGTGCAGGATGAACCACAGCAAATCCTAAGTCATCTCGTTGCATTTGGAGTAGTGACAACTCTTCAACATATGGAAAGGGGCCAGCTACCAGACCAGCTCAGTTTTCCTTGTTTAATCTCTTAAGCACATTTTCAGGCTTAGCTGCTTGAGTAGCAGAACCCCCATCAGCAATTTAAAAAAGCAATTATTTTGAATCTGTTCAGAAAATATTTTTATCTGCAAGATTCTGCCCAACTACTGCATATTAGAAATGGTATGAATGACTGAAATATTAGTTGATAAGTTTCATGACCTTGAAAAACATTATTAAGAATAGGATATAAGGCATGCACCATTTCGTTCTGGCCAGGAGGGACACAGCATTTTAATGAAAGAGTTTTAATTATCACAAAGACAGTGGAGAATCTTTAGTGGGAAATAAAAGTTTCCTATATGTTTGGTTGTGCATTATGCACTTCACCTAACACACAGAAAAAAATAAATATACCAGATGAGTTGTAACTGCAATTCCCTACTAGAAAAGTCTCTTTTCCAGAAAGTTTTTTTCATGCCACTGTGCTCTTCTGAGACACTATAGCAAGGGTGTGAGTGGCAGCTCTGTTTCCTCTGATCTTCCTTCTACTAACAGTTCAGCTTCATAAGAACAACCTATTGTCTGTAGTTATTGAATGACATTCAGGAAAATTTCCATTTGTGATTTTCTGTGCGTGCAGTGAAACTTCCAACATCCTCCACTGGTTATCACAGCGTCAGAGATTAAAGAGACCCACTGGCTTGCCTAATTCACTGCGCTTGCCTTTCTCCTGTTCAAGCTTGTCCTAAATCTCAAAAGTGTTTACCTGACTAGTACATGCAATTACTGATATGCACATAAGGCTCAGTTCAGCTTTTGAATGTTCCCTGAACCTTTCCCTCTAGATCAAAGCTCCCACGTCCTCTGGTGCCAGATCAGCCTCCTGCTGAAGTCGGTGTGACTTTGGCTGTTAACTTTGGCCCGCGAGTACATTCCCCAAGTGCAGAATTAGGTGTGGGCTCCAGCGCTTTGCTGCATCAGGACCTTTGTTAGAAACAGAATCTGAGCCTTCATGTTTTTACATTATCAGTCATTTGTGAATTCCTTATAATTTTTTTAATGACTTTTGCAGAGAGCAGTCAGATGCTATTAAAGTTTTTCTGAATTAAACTGGAGAAACTAATTTTGCTCTTAGTATTTTATTTCAGTGTGTAACTTGATTTTTAAGAAGTACTTTGTATTGCATGGCCGTTTGCATTTGCTTTATAAGCATAACATAAAGGTTTCCCTGGAGTCATGGAAAAATTACCTTCCACGTCCCCTATCTAATTAACACCATGTATGTTGCTTAACTCCTTATAATTCACTCCTGTGCACAGTATATAGAACATGATTGGAAAAATAATTTGAAGGAATGAGAAAAAAAAGTCTTTTGTCATATATATGATATAGCCAAATATACTCCCAATCAAATTAGATTTAAAAAGAAAGGACAGCGGCACTAAGATATCTGATGTTGAAAAGAAACACCAACTGCTTAATTAAAAAGTGTGCTTCTGTTTTTAAAGGGGATTGTGTTTAAAGCATAGTAATGAAAGCTATCTTGCTGAATAGCTTGGTGACCTGTCTGTGTCTGGGGCTGTAGCTGCCGGGCTCCCTTGTGAGAGCCCTGATCTGGCTTTCAATGGGTCACAGAAAAGCTGCTAATCCCTGCTGTGTTCTGGTGGGTCACAGGTTTCCAGGAGGGAGAGCAGTCTGACAGTGCACAGTTAATTGCAGGGCTGGGGTCTATCGTGAGGACATAGCAGACGAGCCTCTGCAATCAAGTAAATCCAAGTATTGCCTCACAGCTGAGGGGGTGGTAAGACTTTAAAGCGCTCTAACTAGATTGTAAGCACTGTCTGACCAGGCTGCGGGGATTTTTCATTCTTCTTTTTTTTTTTTTTTCTCCCTATGGAGCCTGAAGGACTAATATGATTTGGAGAGAGAGTGTCAGTGGACTCCATTCTTACTAGTGTATCAGCAGTGGAACCAAATTCCAAATGAAAAGGCTAACTCCTTAGCCTCTGCAGATTTGTTGAAGTTAACCAGATTATGTGTGTGTAAGGCAGGGCTCTACTAAAGGCAACAGGCTGCATTTGGCATCCTGCATATATTACACATGGAGGCAGAGAGCTGGGGCACACATGAGGAACTGAATCAGACCGTAGCATGCAGTAGCAGTACTTGTCATGTCAGGCAAAGGCAGCCTTTGTCACCTTTTCTAGGACCTGTCACAGCAGGACTTTTTTCTGACTTGCCACCTCTATGCTCCCATCACTTGAGATGAACATTCCTTCCGCTGTCTTCCCTGTGGAGAGTAAGCCCATATGGGACCTCATGAATCTCATGCTTTCAGATGTTGCTCACTGTTGGGCTCTCCTCTGCCGGGGTTCTCACCACTGGTTGTGTCTAGGTGATTTAAGATCATGTTGCATTTCATTACAAGTGGAAGAGAAGGAAAAGATACAAATATATGGTCATCTTTTCTATACTTGCACTTAAAAAATAAACATTCCCTTTTTATGCTTCTCAGAATTTGTGGTATCGTTTCCTGAAGGAAAAAGAAGGGTGAAGAAGGCTGAGAAGAAAGGCAATTAGGAAAACAAATGCTTTTCAATTACCTCCTTTTTATTTTGTCCAAAAAAATGAAAATGTCCACTCTTTCCAGAAGTAATGGATTTTTCACTGGAAAGAAGGAAGAAAACAGAAGTTTCTCACTTGCTGATTGCTTTGGGGAAAGTGAGTAAAAACAATAGAAATTTTCTTCACTGTATTATTTGGTACCAACCAGCTCTCTGTCTTTTAACAGACATTGAGGGAAGAGAACCCACCCTCCTGTCTCTTCTACCCTGGAGTGGGGACCACTTCTCACCTCTCTGTTGTGGGTCTGTGTCTGACCACTCCACCATGGCTGATGTGTGATCATCACATGGCAGCCCTGCACTGCAGCCAGGGGCACTGCACTGCTCCTCCATGTGTCTTTATATTCCCCTTCCACTAAAATAACAGTCTGGGTGGTCTGCTGACTTCAGTTCAGTTCATCTGATTTGCAGTCAGCTACTGATTTGGCCCTCCCCAGAGCAGGGGATGTCCACGCACATGGAAATGACTGGAATTACTCCAAACTGCTGCTCCTGTACATGAGAGCATAGACTGTGTAGACACATCAGGTCTGTTACACTCGTAATTTCACTTGGAAAAGTGGACCTCAAAGGTGTCTGATAGATGTCACACACAAGGTAAGGAAAGTAGACACAATATTTGACAAATCAGTTAGAGCTTCAAAAACCAAGGTCTAAATGTACACTGGTGGCATAGCGATAGTTGTCTAAGGGGTGTAACTCGGGTCTTTTGGGAGGGAGTATTCTGCACCAGAAATAACTAACTCAGCTTTAGTAAAAGGCAGCTACTACAAGTGTACCTACTTAAGCAAAGGCTACCAAAATTAGCAAGCTGGTTTTCCCTCTTCCTGGTATAAATCCAGGCAGTCCTTTCTGCAGCCCCACATAGATGGCATATAGGGCCTAAGATGATCTGAGATCAAACTTAAGATAGCTCTGTCCCCTCCCTTTCATGAATTATGTTTGATTTTTTTTTTCCCTTCAGGAGGAAGAATATTTGTCCTGAGCATCCTTTTTCCCCTTCTGATTCCTTTCATATTCAAAAAGCCCTTTTGCTTTCTTATTTTCAGATGTGTAGGATTTAAGAGCTCCCTCTTCCCTTTCCAGCCTTGGTCCTGTGCTTTTCCTGGATGGATTAGGAGGTGTCCACATTGGGCTGGCTGGTCACTCCGCCACTCATTTGTGAGGTGCTGGTGGACTCTGCTCTGGATTCAGAAATGCTGCAGATACTTGACACACTGAGGAAGTCAGATGAACAGTATGAGATATTTATTAATTGGGAAATGGGTGTTTCATATGATGAGATGGAGCATAGAGAGAAATTGTTCAGGGCACTGAAACAGACCTTGCTGGCTGAAGCTCGCTCACCTTTTGCTTACAGAAGGGATCTGCCACAAACCAAATTCCTTCCTGCATTATCCAAATTGCCTGTTGCACTGGATATATGTCTTATTAAATCAAATCTTTCCAGCTCTAAACTGCAGCTGTCAGTTCTTCAATCAAATACATTGACTATTAAACTTGTCACCTGGAAAACGACATCAATATTCAATTCCAAACGTATAATGGTTGTTTACCAATCGCTGAGCTGATAAAGAAGGTAGACAAAATACTACAATTTGGAATTATATAAAATGCACCAAATACCTTCCAAACTGAATTGCTTTCCTAGTCACCGCAAATGGAGCTTTATGCCTGCAAAGCTCTTCCTTTCAGCTTTTAGGAACACTGGTATATGAACATGTAGTGTGGCACTAATACTGTTTAAATGGTAATAATCGGCTGATGAGCAAAGCTCACTAGAAATTGTAATTTTGGAAAGAAAAACATGTAAAAAATGTGACCAAATTACATTTGAAGACTTCCTACACTGTGGAAGTGGAAAGTAAATGAGAGAGGGACTAGTCAGTGTGAAAACCAAGAAAACTTTAGATTTTCATCTTTTGCAGGTTTTTTTTTTAAGGCCAATTTATATTCTGGGCTGAAAGCATCACATAGCCCTGCTTTTCTAATCTTCTAGATTGGGTGTGTCTCTTGGCCACAGGTCTGGATTTTTCTTCCATGAAAAAAAGCATCTGTTATGGATGGCTTTGTGCACCCAGGCTGGACAGGTTGAGGAGTTGCATCTTTGTACAGAGAAGTGTTCCTATCTCACTTACTCTGCAGACCCTTGGGCTGCCCCAAAGCTTTAGAGTTTAGGGACTTCCAGCCTCCCCATGCCCTACAGCCCAGTGAACAAAAGAGGAGACTGGGAAAGCCCAGAAGGTAAATGGCCAAGCAGGAAAAATGGGTATAGTGCTGTAAGACTGGAGATATTTTAGGACTGACTTGTCCCTGACTGGTGAGATGGTGCCCCTTGACAACAAGCTAGCACTTGTTTTCCTCTTCTTTTTCTAGGGCATGGTTATCCTGACCAGGACTATGGTGACTCAGGGCTTGCATTACAAAACATCCTACCTTGAAAGATTCCCTGAAGAATTTAGAAAATAAACTAATTCATTTTTAATACACTGAGTCACACTGACAGTGTCTGAGTTCCTGCAGGGCTGTGAGGAGTACAAAGCAGCCCTGTGGAGCTGCTCTGTTTGGAGTCAGGAAGGGAGAGGGGGCAGTCTTTTACCATTTGTGTTTTGCACAGCTGCCAACCTAGTCCTGGGCATGGGGTGGCTCTCTCACAGAGCAGTCAGATCATCTAACATTAAACCCTGTGAATATTACAAAAATAAAAAGCAAGACAATAAGTGAAGACACTCACCCTGGTTTCTAGCACCCTGAGCTTCAGTGGGAGAATTCTGGTTTCTGAAAATAACTCTTTTTTTGCCTTAAGGAGGTTCTCTCTTTTTATATGGAAGGGTGAAAAAACAAATGCCTGAATTCAGGTAACCAGGAGTTTAGCGTGCTGGGGAGCCAGCTGCAAATATTCTAACTCGATCCCTTTTCTGGTAAAGATCCATCGACAGTTTTTGAGCTGTGCACCCTCAACGCAAAGCACTGCTGCAGTAACACTCAGGAGCTGGGCTCAGGCACAGATTCAGACTGGGGCTCAGTGGAGTGAGGTTTAATTCCTCAAGCTGACATTGCTTTCCTGTGTGATTCTTGGCAGGTCACCAAATCTCCCTGGGCCTCACTCCCTGTCTGCAAAATCACACCTCTCGGACCTGCTGCCTCTTGAGAGCTGGGGAGAGGCCATTCGTTATTATGTGTTTATAAATCGAGGGCTTTCCTTTTGGACAAGGCCCCCAGACAATCTCATAACACCAATCGCAAGATAAAGCAGGCAGATTATCTTAAATAGTCTGGCAGATGTTGGAGAGGCTCCAGCTACAAAATGGTCAGGAGGTATAACGCAATCTGCTTGTATAGCACTGAAAAGCCTCACTGTCCTTTTCTAGCTCACTCCTTGTGAACAACCATGGTTTATTTATTGAGGAGCAGTTTCTGAGTCACCTTCTTCCCCACATTATAAAAACAGTGAGAAAGTGAGTCATTTTGAAGAACAGAGCCTGCAGCACTCAGTTCTCACCCCGCTGCCTGGAACAGGAGGGGGAGAGCCCAGCAGGTGGGCTTGGAAGAGAAGGAGAGTGGAAAATGCAGCTTGCTTATCTCCGAGAGTTGTCATCTGACCTTGGGAAAGTCATAGTCTGTTCAGGAATTAAACCATAGACTGAGAATGGTGGCTGGCCTTGCTCAAAAGGGTGATTTTTGTTTTTTTTAGGATGACACTATTGGAGATGTGTCGGCTTCTGTGATAACGGAATCCTTTCAGTAGCCTTGGACAGGGAGAAGAATAAAAGTACAGATGCAATAACTGACTCTAAATGTGTAAAATGTCACTGTAAAGACCATCAGAGTCATCTGTTTGCAGTGGGTGGGAGAGGAGGCAGTGTTCTGAAATTATAGCGAGGAAAGGCATAGCTTAAATGTTAGAAAAAAACCTGGACATGATGTGTTGAATGCTGGAATGGATTGTCTAGGGAGAGGGTGTACTCTCCAGCCATGGGATTTTAACCTCAGTTAGATGCACATCTGTTTGGGATGGTTCAGGTGGAGATGCTTCAGGCTGCTTTTTTTCTGGCTCTGTGCAGAAAGGAGTTGACTTATTTCCCTGAACACGCTTTAGTAAGACCCTCTACTAACTGCCTGTCTCAGCATATTGGAGGGCAAAAGAAAGACAGATATTTAATTTGCCTAATTATTTGCTTCATTCACTTCTACCCTGCTCTTCTTTGGTATCTTCCTTTCCACCAGTGGCACAGATAAAAAAGCTCAATGTTTTCCCTTGTCTGTGTAAAATTTGCCTCTCCATCCATCAAACCCTCTTATTTCGATGTTGTTCCTTACTGCCTTCCAGTCCCTCTCCAGTTGTAGGACTGCCTCCATCCTACAGGCATCATGTAGCTGTTTTCAGCTGCATGCATTTGATAATCAAGGTATTTGATAATCAAGGTATTTGATAATGATTGACCTTTAGTCTCCTCTACCTGGCAGGCTGTTCATGGAAGTATTCAAGATTTCTTGCTACTTCTGCCTGGTGTTTGGATGAGGCATTCGCAACTCTGGAACCCTGGAGTCTTCCTAAGCTTTAATCTCACAAACCGGAGCTTCCTGCTAATGAAGAACAAAGAACACATCACCAAGAAGAAACTCCACTTTTGTGGCTGGCTTTTTTTTCACTGTTCTCGTGATGTGAGCTGGAGTAAGTGCCCCCTCTGTGTCCCCTGTGGCAGAGCTGTTCGTGCCCATTTTCACCCCTGCCCTCCCCAGCAGAGCACCTTTGCAGGCAGTTTCCCTTCTCCCTTCTGTCACCTCTCCTCTGTGTGACTTCAGCCTGGGTATTGCTCTGGCCAGGCGCTCTGCCCTCGTGTAGCCACCTCCTGCCACAGCTGATGCTCCCTGTACTGCTCCATCTGTGGCAGAACCATCCCTTCCCTCTCTGTCAGCTCATGCAATGGGGTCTGCACATCCCATGGGACCTGGGAGATACCAAGGGAGCAGTCCAGGCAAGCCTGCTGTGCCAAATTTCCCCTGGGGACTTTAGCTTTCCCATCTTTGCCTCAGACTGTGAGGAATGGTCTCCATTAAGCCTTTTTCCTAGATCACTCATGTCTCTTGTAGGGAGTATGAGGGCTGTCCACTCCTCTCTCCTTTCTGCTGATTAACTTAGCAGGAGGGCCACTGGAGCATTAGAAATCAGGGTACCAGCGAGTTGAAGCCAGTCTTTCAAGAGGAGAAGAGATGAAGTCTCACTGCATGTGCTAGAAAACACTCATCCGTGGTGCCCTCTCACTATGAGGAACAAAGGTTCTGGCCAGTACCACCAGCAGCATCATGTTCCTTGAATCCTGAGGAGGTGAAGGCACCATCTGTGTTGTGTGTGTGTCACTGACATAAGTTGAGACATCAATCCTAATCTGCCTCTCTGTGTTGGATCTGTATATGGAGACAGCTGGTAAGTTTGGGTACAGAAGATTTGCTCTCTCTGCTTGATGTATGGTCAGCTGCCACTGCCAGGGAAGAGATTTGTGGGAGGCTGTGTGGTACTCCCTGCACATTGGGCAGGGTTGGTTAGGAAAGCAAATAAAACTCAGGGATGTATAAAGAACTGGACAGAAAGTCCTTAGGATACAGCCTTGTGAGTGCTTCACCACTTCTCAGGCATCTTTTGGGAAGAGAGGAGAAAAGCATCTCTTTTTGCAGTTCAAGTGCCCTCTACATCAGCCGCATGCAGAGCTGGTGGGTAGAAAACCTCTTGGATCATCACAAGGACACAAAGATGTAAGTTGACACACAGAGAATGGTCTCCACATTAGCAGCTGGGGATTTCTACCCATCAGAGCTGTAAGCGTCTGCAGTAGCAAGAGGGGGAAAGCTGAAGACTAAGACAGAAGTTGATAGATTTTGAATAGTCTTCTGAGTCCTTCCAGTTCTACATTTCTAAAAAAGATACTGGAGAAAAAGAAGAGTTATAGATGGGATAGGAGAAATGCTAAGACACAGCAAACTGTCTTTGAAAAGAGACTGTGAAAAATCAGAAGCGTGGGAGGGAGAAATGGAAGGCAATGTGCTAAAAGTGAAAAAAAAAAGACAAAAAACTCCAAAAAGCACCCCTACTCTCTATCAAATGGTGCAGGGAACGTAAATCAGGCTTTGCTGCTCCCCCTTCTTGTCAGGCAGGAACTTCCAGGAGCACTGAAAGTCAATAGATGGTAAATTTATCCACTCAGCCCCAGAGCAACGCAGCACATGAGTAACCTGTGGGAAAGGTCTGCCATTCAGCATCACTATTCCTTGAAATCTAGCAGGAAGGATTAACACTGGGTAGGGTTGGTGGGATCATCTGTGGTTGTATATGAATGGATGAAAATAAGCATTATAAACCTGCATGCTTCCAGGCACAGGCAGCCTCAAACTCCTTAGGGTGAAGAAACTTGCCTTATAAATAGGTTATTCCATAACTATCTGTGGCATTAGCTACTGTCACAGACAGGATACTGGAGTGGATGGGCCCCTGGCAATTCCTCTGGAGAAACTCTCTTTCCGAAATAAAGAGCCTAAAAAAATTCCCTGTAACAAAGAAGAAATTATTGAGTTGCTTATTAAATAAATTAATTTGAATAGGGAGAACAGCAGTTCCTTTGTTTCTCTCTCAGTTTGAACTGTGGGTCTCAGAAGGGAAAATGAAACCATGGCTCAGAGTAGCAGAATAGCATCCTCAGCCCTTGTTTCTTCCAGAATAAAAGGCCTATATTTAGAGGATTCCAAGTATTAGAGATACAGTGAGCTGGCAACTGGTTTGGGCAAATTTCCAAACCCGTCTGATTTTCCACATAAGTTAGACATTTCAGTAACATAAGTAGTTAAGAAGAGAGCTGAAAATACTGTTTTGCTATTTTTACAGTCCAACCTGCTGCATTTAATACAGTTTTAGGAGGAAGTATTTGATAGGATTTGGTGCAATCAATATTAAACTGCATCTGATTTTAGAATGGGTGTGGTTTTGTGCATATACTCACACACACAGAAGTGCAAACACACTTTGAATGTGTAAATATACACAGAGTAAGGTATCCAGGCTTTTCTATCAGGTTTGTTGCTTGTTTAATTATGCATTCATTGATTGTCTTTTGACAATATCTAGCTGTCTGCCTATCTATCATGAGACTTACTTACCTAGCACGGGTATGTTAGAACAGAAGTCAGGCTTTAAATTTGTACAGAGTTGAGCACCTTTGATTTAAAAGCTATTTTAAAGGAGAAATAGAGATGCTTGAGACTATGATAAAGGATGGCAAATACTATGCCTTTGAATCACTGTAACGGTTGCAGAGTTCCCTAGTCAATAGTTTGCAGATACCTCACCTTGATATGACAACTATGCTAGGTACAAATTGCATCTTGCTTTAAGAGAAATAAGTGGGTTTTATAGCTACCTTCCAGAGTATCACAGTGGAAATAATAGCAATTTCTGTAGTCAGCCTTCCATCACTCCATGTAATCGTCCCTTCCTTCCCTCTGGTTTTGATTGATCACGCATTTTGCATAGACCATTTGGGCTGATGATTCCTATGCTTGTTCTCTACCTAAAGAGTCAATCTTTTCACGGAGGAAAATTATAGCTTAAGTTTTTATTTCTGCATTGGTCTGATGTGGTCCAAAGGTATTTGTGCTACCTCTTTAGCTCTTTTTAGAGGTGTCTTTATTATGACATGATCTATCAGGTGAGTATTGAAGCTAGATTCATAAGGACAACATTTGTCCCTATGCCTTGTGCTTCGTAATGGCTGGGCACAACCAGGGACTGCAAATCAGCAATGGAAAATTTTAAGCACAGAAATGCAAGCAGAGTTTATACAGCATAAATCTCGGCTGCAGTATTTTCAGTCTGCAGCAAAAGAAACTCAGTGTACCTTGGATACGGTCATATTAATAAACATATATGGATTTAAGCTTGGAAAAAGAGAATCTAAGCAGATTCAAAATCAGAAACATCAAAGTGCAGCTCAAAATGCAGAAAAGTGATTCATATGAAAAACATCGGCTTTCTTGGTAGATTGCAAAGTGGTATAACATTTTTGTCATGCTGGGGTTTTCCTGATTGCACATTTTCTGACCTGGTCTAGTATCAGTCACCTCACCTGCCTGTAGGTGCATGTGTGGGCTGTCTTTCTTGCAAACTAACAGTTAGGTGTGGGCAGAGAGACATAAGGGTAGGTCAGATAGACTATCATCAGATATGATGCCACTGAGTGCCTGAAAGTCACTCATTCCTGAGTGGCAGGGCTTCCTGACAGAGTCCTTGCCTAATCTGACAGCTCTGACAGCTCTACGAGCTGCGTGGAGAGGAGCCAGCCTGTCAGACCTGGGGAAACTCAGCAAATCCAGCGAGGCTCACAAGTCCAGGATGCTACAACACCAAAAGAGAGAGTGTGGTGACGAATTTGAGAGATGTGGGTTTTTCCTGTGTGATCTACGTACATCAGGGCACCTAGGACCTTCTTCTAAGGGGCTTTGAAAAAGAAACACCCAGAAAAACAAGTCTATTTGTTGTGAATACACATGACAAAGACTCTACCCTCTCCTTAGTTAGGAACAGTTATGGGGTCATTGTTAGCTAAATATTATCCTCATTTTATCTTCCTTTTGGATAAACAAGTTGACATTTCTAAACTATTTGTTAATTTTAGTGTATGAGCGTAGCATAGGAAATGTAGAAATGTTGTTTCTTTTCTCCAAGCATTACAAAAAGATTTGTTTCAACCTATTTTTAAATATTCTAGTAGTGTTCTTTAGATACCATGTGTAAAGAATACCTGGCAAATTGCTAGAAACGGCAGCTTAGATCAAACCTGTGTAGCTAAGTGATTTGAACAAATATATAAACGAAAGCTTCTCTTTCAGATGTGCCAGAAATTAAGATCTGACCTTCAAAACCATTCAATGTCAACTAGTTCAACAGACTCAGACCATTTAAGCTAAGCAATTGCCTGTATATTGACCCCTATTTGAAGAGGATAGATAGGATAACTCCATCTTGCAGAAATCCCTGCTTTGTGAATTTCTTACCCTGTTCATCTTTGTTAGTGTTCATTTTGTTGAATGTGTTCTTCAGGGATACGGCCTTTAGGCTCAGGAGGAGATCACCTAGTACAGCCATCTGCAACTTTGCTTTTAGGTCTTTTATGTTGCTTCAGCTTCCTAATTCCTGCTTCCTTATCTTCTGATTTTACTCCTATTATTTTCCTTAGAAAGAAGTATATTCTGATTTGAATACTTTGCATCCTTTTGAATAACATGACCATTTATTTAAAGGCCTGGGTTTGTCCTCTTAAGCCACTTTAGAAAATCATGTTCTTGTATGTTCTGTTTGCTGTTGAATAACATCCGAAACAAATTTTACTGGCTACCAAAAGAAGCACTTCTTAGGGTTGGTTTTGTTGTTTTTTTTTTATTCCTTGAAATGACAGCCTCACAAAATCAGTCTGGGCTTGGAAGACTGGGCTGTGCGCTCTCCTTCTTGTGCCACCAGTGAAGAAATTCGCCATCAGGACAATACTATTGAAGAGGCATGAGTTGAGCAGAATGGTTCTTGCTCTCTCACCAGAGAGCTGGGAGGAGTAGACATGTACTACAGACCATAAACCAAACAGGTGCTATGTAGAGGGTGTGCATGTAGGTCCTGATTCTGGGCTTGTAGAATCATAGGATAGTTTGGGTTGGAAAGGACCTCTAAAGGTCATGTAGTCCAACCCCACTGCAGTAAGCAGGGACATTTTAAACTATATCAGGTTGCTCAGAGCCTTGTCCAACCGCAATTTGAATGTTCCCAGGGATAAGGCATCTACAATCTTATGTGCTGTTACTAAACTCAGAAGCAGAGTCGCATTGTGGGCCTCATATAGCATTACTGCTGAGGGAACACAGTATACCTGAAACAAAAAGTAAGATTAGAAAATAGCTCTGTTGAGTCAGAAAGTGCTATTTTTCACAGGTAAGCATTTTTGTTTGTTTGTTTATTTGTTTGTTTAACATAACACCTTGAAATCCAAAAAAATATCTTTGTTCCTTTGGAGATCCTGATTTGCTCTTACTGCCTTATGACAGGTGAGATTTTGGGGCAGGCAGAAACCCCAGGACATAAACAACAGTCTGCAAAACACACTGCTCAGACCTCTCTGCTGAAAGGGCTTTCTCTCTTCTTGCAGAGATGAACACTAGTGTAATCCTTCTCCTTTGGTCATTTTGCTTGTCTGTGCTCAGATCCTCTCACACACGGCCGCTGTCGAGGCATAGTGCAGATCTCAGCCCAGCGAGCATGTGTATAGGCATGGCTTTGCACTTCTGGTGGTTCAGCGGTGTGCAGTGTTCTCTGCTCTGTGCTCAAGTGGCTGTGATTTGATCTCAGGTAGCCCTGCTGCAACTTTAAAAGACATCTGTAATTTCACAGAATCGTGGGGTTTGGAAGGGACCTCTGGAGATCATCTGGTCCAACCACCCTGCTAAAGCAGTTTCATCCAGAGCAGGTTGCCCAGGAATGTGTCCAGGTGAGTTTTGAATATCTCCAGACAAGGAGACTGAAAGTTTCCAGAAAGTACTCTCCATGCAGCAGAGCACCAGGTCAGGGAGCAGCTTCTCAGCAGAGTTTCCCACAGGAAGGGAGGTGTCTGCACTGACCTTGTGCTGATGAAATCCTTGGCTGATCCCGACAAGGTTCAGCTCCTGGAGTATTAGAGGCAAAGCTGACATCCTCTGGACTCTGTGGAGCATGACTGGGAACAGCATGAACTTCGGAGCCTTGGAGAAGGAAGCATAATTAAATAAATACTCTCTTTTCCCGTGCACAAAGGCAGAATTGATACCCTGGTCAAAAAGCCAAGTGCTGTTACAGCAGTTCTTCATTATAGGCATGTGGGTTTTGGCTTTAAAAAGTGTCAGAGAGGATGCCTATGCAGATTTCTGGAACAGATATTCAAACATTCTTTAAAATGATTTGTTGTATATGGTTGATGTAGCATGAGGAGTCCGATGTCTTAAATAACAAATGGGAGCAAAGATGTGAAATGCATCTTTGAGGTTTTATATCACAGCTGATAACTTTATTCCCTGTAAAGGGGAGCCGTAGTCACTTAGCAGATATGAAAGATCCCACTAAGGCATTGTAGTCTGCATCCTTAAAGGAAGTGAGCTGTTTCACAGGGGTATGTTTAACCCTTTATTTTGTCTAGGACTCAAACCTTCATCTCTGTTCATCTCAGACCTCCAAAGGAAATGGCAGGATCTGGTTGGTGAACATGCCATTGCAAACACCTAGCCCGAACCCAATCAGAGCATGGGAATTTGTGATCTCTTTCTGAGAGCAGCAACATCAGGCTTTCTCCAACCTGGTTACAGGAATAAACTTCCCCTGACAAACTGAGAAGTACAAGCCCTTGCAATTGCAACATGAGACTTCAGAGTTCAGAATTTGCTCAGAGTAAGAAAGAGAAGGAGTGACGGAAAACATTATCTATGCTGCTGTACTGACCTGGCAGCTCTTCTGAACTGTATTTGATGGAGCAATCAGTAGGGTGCTGCTACAAAGATTAGTAGGAAGACCAAGTGTGGAAAATATTTTCTATTGACTGAATGGCTAAGTTATCTTGACAGTTGAAATCTTCTCACATTTTCTAGCTGCTGGGATTTAAGCCCCAATCCTTTTCATTTTATTGTTTCTAGTACCTTGTGCATTGGATGATCAAGGCTAAATCAGAACCTTTGAGCAGGAATCTTCAACCTGACTACTGGAGCAGCTGACTCTTGCAGAGCATAGCTCTTTATCTTGTGAAATTAGGTGCACTTACCCACAAGCTCCCAGAGTCTTGTGCATGCTCCCTGCGGACTCTGCCATGAGCTCAGAGATCTAGCATGGGTGAGATCCCTATGGCTGGTCAGAGTTGATCTAAGCCTGCACAGCTGCTGAAAGGCTAATCCTACCCCATCCCTTCACACTCATCCCCTCTTCAGCCATGTGCTCACAGCACCTAACCCCTCCGACACAATATTGTGGCTGCTTTTCATGCGGCTCGAGTCTGTGAGCCAGCTCACCATCTGCTGATTGCAGGGGAGGAGGCAGGAATGTGCAGCTGGAGGTGGAGGGGCAGTCAGAACTGGTCCTCATGGCAGCTGTGCAGATTAAATCACCTTGAAGTAAACTGTGAACATCCTAAATGAGCACTGAACTGGAGTCTAGTGAAGGTGGTTGGTACCTCTCAGCACTAGTTCAGTGCTCTGTGGCATGAGGCTAAGGGCTTCTGCTTGTTCCTGAGCCAACAGATGCTGACTAGTTATGCCCACTGCTTAAGAGCAACATTTTGCTGCATAAACCACCACGCCAGCTTAAGAATCCTGGTAATTTCTCCATGACAGCCAAAGGAGCTAGCCCTCAGTGAGGGATGTGGTCATGTCATGCTTTGAACATGAGCTGATTTTGCTCTGGAAGTGAAATACTGCATTCCCTGCAGCCTCTCCTCCATGCGCACATACTGCCAGCTTTCTGCTTTGAATCCTCTATGCTGAGAACAGTGGCAGTTTTCCCCAAGATTTGTTCTCTGTGGGAGATCAGCGATTTCCAGCTTCTTTATAGACAAAACCATTCTTTGCCTTAATCCTTGAAGCCTGTGGAAGTGACAAAGCAGTGGAAGATAGGAGTGAAAAATCTGTGCCAGCTTCTGTGTAATTATTAAGCCCTGGATCCAGAAGCTTTGCCCCAAAAAGTACAAACAAGGCACAAACAGTATTTCACTACAGACTGTCCGTCCCATCTGGGTCAGGAGAGAGGATCATAATGCACAGGCCAAAAAGAGTATTGCTTGACTTTGAGCCAGGCTGGAGTTTCAGGGTTGGTAACTGAAATCTCATTTCCTCACAGGTGGGAGAATATTGCGTGGAAAGGATCTGGTGTACACTGAACATGAATGTTCACTGCATGCTCATGTGGAATTACCACTGACCTTTAAAATTACAGAGAGGATATTTGTTTGCATTGCCTGAGAAGGCAACATTTGCAGAGTAGAGGCCTCTTTTACAGTAACAGACAACAAGGCTAAAAAGGTAGCTGCTTCAGTACATTGCTGTTGTGTGAAGCAAAGTGGTGGTAATGAAAATTGTTTTGATCTTAATTAGAACAGTCACTACTGGCAACCACTCCAGTCTTATCTAAGGAATTTTCAGCCAGTAACTACATCTTGGTGAAAAGCACATCCTCACTTTCAGTAGCTCTCATTTTGAGCTATTTTAAGTGTAATTGCTTTGCTCCGGATTAAGGGGTGGGGGGAAAACCCATCTAAATCATTGCCCAAACTACAGTGGCCTGGAAGGCATTTTGGTGAACAGAGATTTTTACACCATGATTTCTGCTGCATCAGGCTGGTCTGTTTTGCGGTGATGGACTGATTTTGGCTGGTAATTGACTGAGAAGGCAGGAGAAGGGTGAAAAGCAAGGGCATGAATTTGTTGCTTATGGTAGTAGTTGGGATGAAGGGACCTTCAATGCCTGGTCCATCACAGTGGGTGTACAATAGATGTCCATGTTCATTTACCTCTACAGGAGTGGTTCTGTTCAGGCTAATTTACCATCTCTGCACTAGCTGGTAGTCTCTGAGAGTTCTATGAACAATGGTGTGTGGCACATATTTCATAGGAGAAAAAATTTTTCTTCTTTGTCTCAGACATAACCAGTGACTTGACCTTGGTTTTTCCACATCATAGTGCTATACAGTATCTGAACACCATTCTAAAAGAAACCCCAAACTATTAAACTGCTCTCTGAGAGAAGTTAAATGTTTAAAGGCATCCCCTGGTCAGCAATCATCCTAAATCAATATTGAAAGAGAGAAGTAATTCATTGAAAACACCGTTCATTAATTAGAATGTGGCCTGGACCACAACGGCATGGTCTCTAAAGACACAGATTTATTTATATTTGCTTACTGAAGGATATGTGAAAAGGCTAGTCACAATTTTCAGTGATGGTTCATAAGGAAGGCTGCTGCTGGTGTAAATGCATTAATTATTGAGACAAATTTAGCTGGCTGGAACATTGCATAAACCAGCAAATGATCTGAAACTTATGCGGAATTAATTGCCTTTGCAGATGTCGAGTTTCTGAGCACCAGAGCTTTAGAGCTAGCAAACATGAAGGCAACCCTAAAAAGACCTGACTGCCTTCAGGTTCCTGCTCAGGCAGAGAGCAGTAAGAGAGTTAATTTCTCCTGCAACAAGTATCATACATCTGAGTGTCACTGTTGGAATTGCATATGTCTCCCATATGTGATTCTTCCATGAAGGTGTATTGCAGATACTTACAGAGCCAGAACAGTCAAGTTTACCTTAACCTAGGCTACCTGACCAAGAACTTGAAATCACTGTGTGGTAAATCATAACATTTTGTTATCATCTCAAATAATTTTGCATCCCTCACCTTTGTCAGAATCAAAGTAGAGCATTCCAGTTCTGGGAAGTTTTCTGAGGCTACCCCATAGTGCAGTAGATGTACTATGATTTTTTTTAACCTAAAACTATATTGGTTTTGGTGATGGTCCTCCTTGTAAAATAATGACCCATTGTAGAAAGGAGATTTAATATATAATCTGATGCTGAAATGAAAGAGGTAGCCAAATGCCTGATGTTAAAGTCCCATCTTTTTTGTGCTGGTGCAGAGATAACATAGAGCTCACTTGTGGTCATGCTGTATTTGCACTTACCCTCACACAGATGTTGGAAGCCAAGCACAGGGACTAACTCCACTGTTACTGATTACCAGACGATTTAGGGTTTCCTGTGCTGTCCAAATTTTTTAACTAATGTGGCTTCAGCTAGTCAAGGAAGACAAGCATGCATGTTTGAGCTCAATTCAACAAAGTTCTTTAGCATTCTTTTAATACCAAGTACACAGGCGAGCTGAATTTCAAGAGTCGTATCTAAATATGCTCCTGAACAGGAGATGGATAGCTCTGTAGTCACCTGAACAGCTCTTTCCTTTATAAACAGTATTTAAGTCAGACCCTTTTCTGTCAGATTCTTAGTGAGATTTCCTGAAATCTCAGCTAAAGAGATATCCACATAACCCACAGGGAAACATGCCCATCTGGCAGAGGACCTGTGTGAGGCTGCCTCAGCTGTTGTAGCTCTGTAGCAGAAACAGGCAGCTAAAGCTTTGGTTGAGGAAGTTCTCAATTAAATCGAGATTGCTTGGGGAGGATGGGGAGTCAGCTATTGGGGGTCCTTAAGAATGACCTCCAGGAATGGTGCAGGTCAAACTGATCCTGAGCAGGATGATGGACCAGAGGTCCTTTCCCAGGGATTTCACATTCCCAGCAGAGCTGCAATTGCACGAATAAAAGGTCAAACATTTTATACTTCATTGTGTGTGCCTTGTAATGGAAGAGTAATAGGTAACTGTTAAATTAGTTTATTGATAAAACACCAACTATCACTTAATATTTAAATCTTTAGGTATAGATTTCATCATAAGGTGGAAACCAATAGAAATAAATAACTCAATTTTTAAGCATGCAGTAGTCAGTTTTCATTCTTATTTTTTTATGGCTTGAAAAATCTGATCTTTAGGATATGATTTTAAAAAGCAAGTTCTGATAGAAGAGCTTTTATTTCTTTGTTGGATTGGCAGTGCACTCCCTCGCACTAGCTGGTATTTTCAGACTGATTGCTTGGAGCAAGCTACACATCAAGGGAAGAGGAAAGAAAGAGAAGAACCTGGAGAGCCTGACATCACACATCACACCACTGATACACAAGGTCGCGTTGTCAGGATAGGCTGAACAAGCAAATCAAGAATTTATTTTGGAGTTAAACGCACTGAGGTAGCTGTTTTTAAGAACCAGTGGTTATATGACTCAAGAAGTGATTTACTCCTTATTTCTGGAATTACTGGTGAATGATATGCTTGTGATACATGGTGACCAAGTGTTGTCATGCTTCTGAGGGGTGGTGAATGACTGAGCAAATCCTCCTTGCTACACAGATATTACTCAGCTTGCATTTACATGGGAGGTATGTCTGAGAGAGATTATAGCTTTGATGCGTGGAGGGAACTTGAATACCTGCAGCCAGTTGTAAAAGAAACAAAACTCCCAGAAACATTCCTCACTTTGTCTTTTGAAGACATTGTGCAAACAGGGTGAAAATACTCCCAACCTGGATGAGAGACAGTGCAGCCACAGAGAGTGGCTTCTCCCTTCCTGTCA
Organism: Baryphthengus martii; assembly: GCA_013396935.1. Lineage (NCBI taxonomy): Eukaryota > Metazoa > Chordata > Aves > Coraciiformes > Momotidae > Baryphthengus > Baryphthengus martii. Next base: position 612,858 of record VWZK01016157.1, read on the forward strand.
TCCTGGGTGGATTTTGCGCGCTGGGCTCAGAAGTCCTCCTGGATATTTAGTCCACATCAGATGGTATGTGAGTCTGAGCCAATGCTCACCATCCAAAACAATCAAACTGAACTCCCACACAGATGGGAGCTGCAAGTGAGCTCTGGAGCACAGCTGGAGATAAACCAGAGTTTGCTGAGAATGGCCTGTAGCTTCTGCGATGTCGTGGGAGACAAGAAGGGCAATGAAGGGCAGGAAAATCTGTCCCTGAGAATGGGGAGGATGCCTCAACTCAAACTTCTTGCAGTACAATTGTGAACACTGCATGATATCTCACCAACAGAAACATGGGGACAGACACAGAGCACAAAGTTTCTTTCAGCCACATCTTTTGTATCTTCCTAGTGATTTAGGGACATGTCTTGAGGGGTGGAAAGGTGAGATCATTAGATGAGTCAGGGAAAGGCTATGATCGAGTGCATTCAATATGTGAGCACAAAGCATCCCTATCTGTGACTGGTGAGCTTCCTTCTTTCTTGGAGTAGCATCTGAGAGCTGAATGAAGTGATTTCTATCCCCTCTCACTTCTGGTGGGCTGACCGTAGAAAGGAGTGATAGAGAAACCAACTGAGAGTAACTAGCTATTTAAAATGAATCAAATTTTTGTCTGGGAAACTTTCTGAAAGATTTACTGGAGAAGGGACAGGGAAACACCCAGGACATTTAGAGCTAGCTAGCCAGTGAACTTGGAAAAGAAAAAACAAAGCAAAGCAAAGCAGTCTCTCCTCCACTAATCAAGAGTAATAAAGAATTAAAACACCCCCTGGAATGGATGGAAAATCAGGTCAGGAACAGAAATATTCATGCCTTCGCCCTACTGGAGAGTAAAGAATTTCCAAACCCAATTTCTTTTGTGGAAACCTGGCTTCCTAATGCTCTGAACGAGATGCAAAGAATGTTCCACTGCATGCAGTCTGCTGGTTCAGGAGCCTTGCCAGGGCAATCAATCCCAATAACAAGCAAAACAAAACTGAGCTGCCAAGTTTCAAGTGTCCGTAGGAGAGGGAGGCCCGTGACTATAGAGAGAGCAATGAAGAAGCATGAGTTCATTTACTTCCAAATCAATCTAAGCGTCCTCACTTGTGCTGTTGCCTCAGATAACACAGATTCAAGGCCAGCTTCTCATTGCTCTAGGAGCTATACTGATACAGAGCCCAAGGAAAGTACACCTACAATTTAAAGTATGAGGGAGCAGATTGATATACCATGGTAGACGAAACTCATGGAAACAGGAGATCATCTGAGGTATAGTGGGATATGATGTCTCAGTGCTTGTACAGTTCAGAAGCAGATACAAGGCCCTTCTATGGAGGACAGCCCTCAAATCTATGCAATACATGGCATAGAATCATAGATTGTTTGTGTTGGAAGGGACCTTTAAAGGTCATCTAGTCCAACAGCAATTGAACGAGCTGGGTTATTTTCAACTAGATCAGTTTGCTCATGTTCTTTCCTTCATCCCGAATTCTCCCTCTTTCTGACTTTTTACTTCCCAGGCTTCCTTCCTGCTATCCCTTTTTTTTGTCATGATTTCCCTTTTGCTGACAGTCTTCTGGCTGATGTCATCTTAAGTGGCAATAGTTTTGAAGTGGAAGGTTACACTAGAGATCTCCACAGTACCTTCCAAGCAGCATTGCTGTGATTCTGGGGGAGTGCCAGATTCTGCTCAGCCCCAGAGTTGCCCTCTAGATGTGCAATTTCATGATGGTTTCAGTGATTTTCTGCAATGACAACTGTTGGTGGCTTTCAGCTACTCACTGCTTCTAACCTGTTTCATTGCAATATATCGAAACAGGCACCCAAAGAACCTGATACAACCTCTCTCTGCCACCTCTTTTCCATGACCTTTTTGGGTGATACTGTCTCTTCCTCCCTATTTTAGCCTTACTCCTGTGTCAAGTAAGCAGAAAGAAAAGAGAATAAAACTGTCCGGCTTGTCCACGTTTTGTCTCAGCCTGTAAGGGGAGTCTAGGATTATTTACAAAATTCTATAAAACACCCAAAAATATTTTGTGTACACTTTCTCCATTTAAAGAATATTAAAAAAACACCCAAACAACCCACACAGAAAAACAATAATACATGAACAAGAAATAATATAGTTGACTTTCCATTTTCTGTAGGCTTTGTGCTAGAGAGCCTCTGTCAGGGACATCTGAGCTGACAGGTAAACTGGAATGGTATCTCTGTTTTGACAGCATGGAAGTACCTCAGCCCTTGTTAAATCTGATGGAACATTTGCCTTATCAGCCAAGGTTCTCTTTGTAGCATCAATGACTGTTCTAGTTCCCCCTTCAATGTAAGACTTACGTTGTCTCTATATCTGATATCTTCCTCTTGGTGTGATGAATCACTCTGTGAAGTTGCCAACCCCTCTCTGGTGAATACAAGGGTGCTCAGGCCACCTCAGAGGTTGTGAACTGGGAGGGGAGAATTTATGAATGCATGCACACATTGACTTCCGTGCCCCAGGAAATTAAAAAGGATAGCAGCAAACACTGAGCGGCACCACTGTCACCAGCACCTGGCAAACATCACTTGTTTACAGCTCAGGAGCTCACGTAGCACATGTTCAAAGGAGGCAGGTCTGGGCAGGAGCAGGGAGAGGTCTCCACAGCCCCATTGCACTTAAGCCAGTCCAAGCCATGACTCAGTGAGCAAACACAGCTGAGCGCTAAAGCCTTGACTGGCCCTGCTACAGCAATACCTGAAACTTCTGTCTGCTTCCCCAGGGGATTTAGCAGTGAGGGAGTAACCAGACAAGGCAGGAAAATGGCAGATAATGTTTGTCTCCTCTTGATAATAAGTATACTTCCAGAACAGAGTCCTTAAGAGCTAACATTCCTATAGCAGGGAAAGAATAAAGAAACCAAGTTATCATAGGACAGTCGGCAAATAATAATAACAACAACAGTAATAATAATAATATCAATCCTTTCAATGAGTCCTTTATTTTCTCTTGTAAATGGAGCTACTTTGACTTGACAGAAGCATGCACCAGGGAATGATGTCTTGTAATCTAAGGAAATGGCTACTCTTACATTTCTCTGCTTCTCCTTTCTCTGATGTCCCATCAACATTTTGTGAGGCCACTGCCAGACACACGAGGAGGAGGTTCTGAAGAAACTCTCTGATCTCATGGCCCAGCTTGTTATTTGGAAGTCAATCCAGCAAGTGGCAACTGAGGAAGCTTTGTGAAAAGCAATTTCTGCCTACGTTGGTGTTCAGGACATTCTGTATAAACTTAGAGTGCTCCTCTGATAGAAACTTTAAAGATGCATATCATGTGGGCAAAGACACATCAAAATGACACTATGGTCCAGTTTACGTCAGCATTGTCACACAGAGGCAAAAACTCCCTGCCCTCCAAAAAGGTACTGTTTGAAAAATGCAGTCTTTCAGGTTGACATTATATTATATAAGTCCCTATTACTGCTCTTTGTGCATTAATTGCTACATTATGTGAAAAGAAAAAACAGGGGAGAACGAGAAAATCTTTTACCATTTCTTGCTTTAGACATTTAGCATAATTTCTTATTACTGTGTGTAGAAGTTCTGCATAAAATTGCCTGGTCTCCAGACGCTGTGCATTACAGGTGGTGTAAATGTTAGAGGGTCCGCCTGAGAGCCTTGACTGTTTTCGTAGGGATAAATACAGGTGGAAGAATTGTTTGTAATGAATATCATTCAACAAACCACATCTTCCATTTGTGAATTGTCCGTGAAGAAATTGTAATTTTCTTGAGCTGTTTGCTGAATCAGTTCTGGAAATCATTCTTCACTAGCAGCTTCTTGGAGAGCAATTTGCTGGGAGCATTTCAAATTCAAAGTTTGCAACTTGAGATATTTTTATGAGGTGTGTCAGTTCCCTGGTAGGATTGGTTCCCTCATTAGATGAGTGTAACTCCTGAATTTCTGTTCTGAGTAATCACAGTTATGAATATGAATTTTGAAACTTTGCAAAGGTGTCCTGAAATACTTGTTTGAAATATGTTTGAAATAGATTTGCTTTTTTGCAATTGTTAGTAAAGCACGGAAAACAAAACCAGATAGTTTGAGGCAAATTCATTACAGCATTCGAGTGAACATCATGGCTACTCTAAGCTCCTGTGATCAGACTCTGTTTTCAGTGTGATGCAATCAGTGACATACGATCTTGGGTCTAACAGTTTTTGGTAAATGGCATTATTGAAAAGGTAGGGATAAAAGAAAACCTGTCAGAGGTCAGGCGTAGGCAGAAAATGTTAATGCTGGTGATGAGTGGATGCTTCATATGACTTACTCAGAGTTACTGAGTGTTTGATCCTGATATTGCTCAAATACAGCCATTCTGCTGACTTGGGCAGAGCCTTTCCTGATGTCCGTCATCTCTGCTACAGCAAATTAATTTCTAAACTTCCCTCAGCTGAAACAGTTGACAGGCAAGAGATTATCTGTAAATAAGGTCATCTGGGAAGAACACCCTGGCCCTAAATAATCCAAGAGAAACTGTTCAAATTTGAGGCTGCAATGGAGGCCCTAATGGTGGAAAAAAACAAGAGAAGGTTCAAAAGACAAGGTTCATGTTTCTGTTGGCAGTGTTATACAAAGTTGTTCCAAAATGGTTTATAATGCCAAGGATTGTTTTTTTCGGGCTGGGTTTGACTTTTCCTCTTTATATCCTCATGATGACAGTTCATGTTGAAGGTGAGGGAGGGTGGAGTGTGGGGAAATCAGTTGGAGGATTATTTTCTCCTCGCAGCTACTTGATGCAGGTCCAAGCTGTGCAGTGCTTTGGAGGAAAAATGTGCCTGAAGAGACAAGGTGTGAAGTTAAGAACCAAGATGGTATACACACAGAAAACATAGTCCTCACCTCTTTCCCTCCCAACACCAGACACAAAAAGCTGCCTGAAATAATTTGGCTTTCATGATGAGACAACTGAAGGAAGGCAGCAGAAAATGAGTATCATGGGTTTGTTGAACTGGAAAGAAGACAAAGCCTTTTAATACTCTCCTCTACACTCTTCCAGTCATGGAGAGAGAAGGCCTTATCTTTTGGTCACGAAAGAAATATTGACAAGGCCTCAAATAATCCCAGAAAAACCTATTCAAATAAAAATTTGCACAGCACAAAGCTGGGAAAATTAAAGGGTTCACGATGTCTTTCATTCAATCAGGAGCTAGTGTTCCCTCAGAGCCCAGCACCTCTCCGAATTAACCTAATGAAGACAAGATGCCACGGGCAATCCACCTGAAGATGGACAGAAATGAGCCCAGCACCTTTCCAGAAGGAGCATGCTAAGGGAATGGAGTAGTTAACAGAAAATCCTCAATTATATGTGATCAAGATTCAGCCGGGAGCTCCTACTAGTGGATACACCGTCAGTCTTCCTCAAACCAAAGGTCTGTAGTTAAAAAGGCAGACAAATGAACTACTTTAGCCCAGTAATGATTTCATAAATGCACGTGTCTGAGTAATGATTCCCTGTATTATGCCTTCCTCCCGCTTGTATTAAGCCATTTCGCCTGGATAATCTAACACTTTGAACTAAGCCCTCTTGGTTTACCCATTCTATGCCGAGAAATTCTGCTAGTGTTCAGCAAATTGCTGACCCCTATCAAGTCCTTACAAGTACAAAATAATTCACTTTATTTATATAAGTCATCCTACAGTCCAGATTTATAGGGCAAATGAAGTAAATGCACCTGTGTTGATGCAGTGGTAATTTCATTGTGTTTTGTCAGGGGGAGTCTGCATAAAGACGGCGACTCTCATGGTGCAGCTTGATGGCGTTTGGCTATAGAACAACACAGCTGGCCAGCAAGCAGGGGTGAGCACGAACAAGACTGGATCTGAAAGTGGCTTTTTTGACTTTTCTATTTCTAATAACATATATTAAACAACAAAAAATAAGAGATCCATTTTGAAGAAGAGGGGGAAAAAAGCACTCATTGGCTGCATGAGGATTAACAAGGTATTTTACCATACTATTAGAGGGGAGGAAGTCTTTTTATGGAAAGTACTGAAGGGAAGATGATTGTTTTTACTTGCAGTTGTTTTCCCTGCCTCCCTGTTGTTCTTTTTTTCGGTTCTGTAGAACAGGCTCAGAAAGTGGTACAAATCATAGTATTTGCTAATGTGCCAGCCTGGTGAGTGGAGAATTTTCAGTGGTCTGCAAAAAAAAACAACAAAAAAAAAAACAAACAAGCACAATTCCTGTTATTTGTTAATCACTTATGTGTGCATAACTCTCAGAGACTGTTTTAAATATTTATCTTCCTTTTACTCTGAAGATTTGTAATTAATACATTTAACTCCTTCCTGATCCCAAACCTGGTGGGCATAGAGAAGGTAACACTCACAAGGAATGATTTAAGGTCCTCAAATTTTGATCTGAAATCTGGAAAAGGGTCTCTAGGAGTCATTCATCACTGCGAATGAAAAAAAAAAGCGCTCCGTTTAAGTAAGCAGCTTCATACAAATTCACCTTTTAGCATTACTAAGAAGAAGCATTACTCCATGGCAAGTTACAACAGTGCCATCTGCAAGGGAATGGATCAGTCACGGAATAAGCCCTGGCTTGTCACAAACTTTTGGTGAACCAATAAATGACCAGTCCCAATGCACTGTATCGCAGCTATTATGCAAATCTACCAGTACATAGACAACTCGGTTTGCTTGGTTCTTAGTCACCTCATTATGTGCGCTCAAGAGATAGAAAACAGCATAATGACATTAACTACAGTCAGACTTCAACTCCTTTATCTTTTTCCTTCCTGATATGACATTAACTACTTGTGATGTTGTTAAGTTCCTTTCAGTTTTTACATGGTGTAAAGAACCATTAAGTGAGTCATTCTGCGTAGATAAGTGAAGGCGGCATGTGCTCTGTGCAATGCCTTGGTGAGATTTTGCGTCCTACTGGACCCCGAGTAGAAATCTCTGGATGGAGTATGAGTGTATAGGGGTGTTGTTGTATGAGGTGAATAACAAAAAAACCCACATTCAACTACCACAATTATTTTTTGGTTTTTATTGAAAGCATTTCTTTCCCTATGACAAAGTTGAGAATGTAAATCGGTTATTTGTTATGATATTTGTGTGTCCTTAATTTCCCACAAGAGTTATATGTGAGGTGGAACTTCTATTTTATCATTTGGTAAGACTTCGTTGTAAAGATACCTATCATCCAGAGAGGACAAACTCAGTGACTGAATTCACCAAGTACAAAATCTGTATACTGAATACCTAAAGGTTACAGCTTGCAAACAGACAGATGATGAGAAAATATCATGTGATACAAATCACTAATCATAGCCTGCCTAAGAATGACATTTCCAGGAATCAGGATCAATCTGATAATGATTCACTAACTGCAGAAAGAAGTAAATTCATAGCATGCAGTATTTGAAGTGAGTGTTTTGATCAGTTCAGTGAGTATCAAAAGCTGCTCCCCATTGGCTACAGAGGAAGAAGGAAATCAAAGTCACCTATGGTTTTCACATAACTTCTTGTTTTCAGTTAAGTACTTACATCAAAAGTTTGTCAGACACAGGCAGAGCCTTGTCTCTAGCCCTGTGTTACACGCAGTGAAATGCTGGTCCTACTGAATTTGGTGACAAAATTCCCATTCGTTTAACCTCATGTCAGAGGATTGATTTTTATTGACACACTGGGGAGCAATTAATTATTTACCCATCAGCCTGAGAGGGCGTTTCAAAAGGATTTGTTTAAGGTGCTGTTCTTTAAGAATCAGTTATCTTGAGGCATCTGATACCTTATACAGTTCACTGTGCTTAAATACCTTCCACTCAATTAGCTCATGTTTTTATTCAAGAGAGGAGATGGATAGGTCTCTTCAGCTGGCAACACTTTCAGAGTCTGTCAGGCCAAAGAGAAGCTAATTAGAGGGAAGAGAGAAAAATGTGGAAATTACTGTTTGCAGAGGACACTGTAGAGAGGAAACTGTTGTGAGCAGCTCTCTCTCACATTAAACATGCTGAAGCTGTACTCTTCTGACCATAAGATTAATGATGCCAAGCCAAACATTATACCCATGTCTCAAGGGTCACAAGCAAACTTCTTCTTTTATCATCTGTTTCTCATTTTGCTGGCCACTAAGGTATTTACTAAGGAATTAGTATATACCCAGGTTTAAATAGATTAAACTTAAAACATGCCATTGTTTAGTGGATACATTTGCTCTCATTAGTATAACTTGGTGCTGTTAGCATGAAGCAGTTTAATTAAAATGACATTGTAGTTTTTTGTGGAATCAGGGTCTGGTCCCAGCGGGACTTCTCAGAAAGATATGAACAACCGGTGCCTGCTGTGGTGGCTGCAGAAAGAAGCCAGGGCTACCCACTCCCTGTCACCCCTTCAGACAGTCCCTCCTGGAAAGAAGGACGGTGCAGCGCTTCCACTTATATTAGACCTGTTTTGTTTTGTTTCTTCCCCAGGTATTCTTTATTTAGTTTAGTCCGACTCATCCCATTAATGACTATGAATGGTGGAATTTATTAGAGTTAGGTGTGGGATGCTTTGGTTGTTGAGTTACCAAGAGCAGATAGAGGCCCTGGGATGATGCAGATACTTGACTCTATAAGGAATGAAGTTGCATTGTTAAATACTGAAGGAGAGTCTGGAGGCACCACCTCCCCTGGTGTCCATGGTGTTCTTACAGAGCTGTTTCTCAGTAGTAGTGTGCCCCAGAACTCAGATGAGATCCAGAAAATCCTGTGATTGCCTTGGAAGTTATTAAAAAGTAAATTAAGAGGGTGATTTGTCTTTTGTTCTCTGAGGTTTGAGATGGTACGTGGCAAATGTATTCCTAGATTATTTTTTTCCTGCAATGAAAGAAGTTAAAAACTGGGCTGGATCAGGAAACTACTGTGGCATGTGAAAGTCATGAAGGTTTTCAAAGTACGTGACCAATGCACACTCACACTGAAGATAAGTCAAAACCTGGTGGCCAGGACACACCTCTGGGATTTTGAGCCTGGGATGTAGGATGGCCTAACCAGCTTCCCTAGTCAGGAGCCAGTGTTTTCCTGTTTCCCACGGGCAATCCACCCATGCAGTGGATTACAGGTGTGGTTGCCCAAAGCTCCCCAGGACAGTCAGCAGAGAGAGAAAGGTTTCTTCAGGGACATACTGGAAAAAAAGACATTGGGGATCACCCCTAGCACCTTTTCTTGTTATAATTTTACTAAATAATATAGATGTTTTATTATGATATTTTAACAGGAGAATGACTCAGTTTTGTAATGGCATGGGAGGAAGATCCAAGTTCTGCCATGTCTAACTGCAACACAACTCCTGCACCTCTCCCTCAGCCCCACCTTGCACTAATAGCTTGATAAAATGACACCATTTTGAAGGAAAAGATGCTGTCATCTCTTAACTGCTTTCAGTATGAGAGAAAAATAAAACCAGCTACCTACTCCTCACATAGCAAGTGGAGTAATGTGGTTAAAGCATTTAATAACACAAGGCTTGTGGTGAAATCTGAGACCTCTGCTTTCCATTTTTTTCTGAAGCAAAAAGCACAGCTATGTAGTTGAGTATTTTCTGAGCTGTATTCAGAAAAGTGCCCATCCTGCCCACTTGCTGGGGCAGGTACCAGTAGGGTCCCGTCCCTGGTATGAGGGGGTCTGGAGACCCCAAGCACATGGGGATATACGTCTTCTCCCAGAGTACTATAATGCACATCTGATATGGGAGAACTTTCCCTTTCTTGGTGGCTAAACAGCTATTGAAGCACTTTTGGCTTTCCAGCCATCCAAGTGCAGCAGAAGTTGACCTGGAAAGACTGAAAAAAATGTCCTGATGATGAGCTATATGAAACAGTGGGGCTGAAGGTGCCTCTTCTCCCATCTAAATAGACAAAAACAAGAAAACAGATGGTGACAGGCATATGGACTCCTGCTTGGACTCTCAGGATAGATCACTAGCAGACCTAGAGTTAAAACCAGCAGCCCTTGATGGCTTCACAGGTCCAAAGGTCACGGAATGGAGCTGTCCCTCACTTGCCTGTTTGAACCAATGGTGTGTTTTACCTGTTTTTATTTTTGTTTGTTTCTAAGAATATTCCTCACTATTTCTTCCTCGGTTAGCAGCATGGATAAGCTACAAAGGGAAACCAGAGAGCAGAGTCTGCATTGAGGTTGTGTTTGTATGGGTGAACACATTTTTCACGCACAAATGTAATAAAAGGAAAATGCTACATAAATTCACTTGCTGACTGCTTTGCTCCAGTGTCACGGCCTAAGAACAATCACCCAAACCTATCCATGTGTGAAAATTGTAATACTGGAAAAGGCTTCTGTGTTTGTTATATGTGATATTTCTTTAAAACAACTTTTTTCTGTAAGTGGATACAGAAATAACTCTTCGGATTATGGATTGGAGCAGGGAATTTTATTTGTTTGGTGGTGTAGCTGCATTGATTGGCATCCCCCTGCTCAGGAGAAATGTTTTCAACCAGCCAGAACAACAAATACTGCTGAAAACCTACATGGGTTACATTGAGAGCATTCAAATGTAAAAACAACTAGGTGTTTCAGGAGCTGAAACACGATTATTTTTAAATGGCTGTGGTTAGGAATGGTTATTATTTATTGTTTGAACATAGCAGCACCTACTGGCTCCAGCCAGAAGTCAGGATTTCACCACAGTAAAAGGTTGTAAAGAAAAAAGCTTCCTCCTCATCGAGTGGTCTGAGTCTTGGCAGGAGGCAACAGGAAGAGTGTTAGAATACCACTAGCACAAGAAGGAGCAGGAGAGAGTGGGAAAGACTGGTCTGATGCCCCTGGTTAGCTCCAGCCATGCTGTGCTGTCCATGTTGTGTCAGACAAGCTGAGGAGCCTTACAGAGGGGAGGAAGCTGGTGATAGTGCTTTGTGCATGTTTCTGGGCTGGAGGACAATGAAAACCAGAGGTGTAGAGGGAGCTGGAGAGGTGCCAATGCCTCTGTGGCATACTGCAGTTTGTAAGAGAGGAAGGTGAGGAGGATACCTGGGATACCACAGGAGAAAGGAAGTCACTGGTTAGGAGTACGGTGTGGGCTAATGGGATGGCATTTTCTCATCCAAACATACTGAATCAGAGGAAAAAAGAACAGTGTGGTTTTTTTTGTTTGTTTGGGTCTGTTTGTTTTTTTTTTTTAATGGGAAGGTATTACCAGAAAACCAACCTTGGGAAAAACTAAAGCTAAGCTATTTGGCTTGGCAGATACCAAGCTGGGAGGGTTGTGCCAAATTTACATCCTGTCTGCAGGATGCAGGATACCCTGGCAACATTCTTTCCCACCAAACCCTGTTGGCAAAAGGCATGCAGTGCAAGCAGTCTCTAGTGTTCCTCCTCTTTCTTCCCCATCCTTGCTCCTGAGATCCAGCACTCTGTCTTCCTGAAAGCAGGATTTGCAAAGAGATCTGGGCTGTTGTGGAGGCAGGTGCAAAACTTCTTCCACACTTTCTCCTGAACTTAGCTGCAAGTCATTCCCTTCCCTGGAAAGCAGCTGTCCATTCATCTTTTCTCTCCCCAGAGAGTAACAGGGAACCTTCCATGATAGTTTATTTTTTTACTCCCCGACAGGAAATGGAAATTATCTACAAAAGTGATTTTCTTCCATACAGATTTTAATTTTATTCCACTAGAACATTTTTTTTTTTTTTTCCTTAGAGCATTGTTCTCATGGAAAACATTGTGGCCCCAGTGGTAAAAGTGCAGTCAATAAAATTATTTTTGCCACAGTATCAGTATTTTCAATATACAAAGTCAAGAAGAGCTTTGTCTGGGCCAAGAGTCAGGGAAAATGAAAAGTAGTTAAAAATCTATATTCAACTCCTTTTTAAGATGTCTCTTTTAGAGCTGTCTCTATATAATGATTCAGAAACATCCAGGGAAGTTCTGTCATTTCTTGTTTCCATCTCAGATTGAAATTGGAACAAGCAAACAGTCTTACAATAAACATTGCTCTCATGAAGAGATTCCCAATTATTTCCTTTGCTTTCATCCTTATGAGGCTTAGACAAAGCATCCAAATTTTCCCTTTTTTAAACTGAAGCCAGGCTCAAAACCTGCTGAGGCTTCCCTATCACTAATTAGAGTGTGTAGGTGAAATGATTTGCTGCGAAGGTGGAGCATAGTGTTAAATTAAAATCAGATGCATCAAGAAGAGCTCTCTCCTGCCTCAGCAAGTATATAGGGTTGGTGCTCTGAAGGATATTTTTTGTTTTGTTACACTATTCTCCTAAATGGTTGAGAAGAGTGTGACAGAGGAGGATTGTGGTTTTTTGGTGTTGTTTTTTTGATTTTTACTTTTTAAAAATCCTTGAATTCTAACTCGGGAGAAAAAGAGATCTGATTTTCTGTTTCATCATTTCATTTAAATCTCACTGTACATACTAGGAAAGACTTACTGTTTTTCCAATTTCCTACAAGAAGAGCTGCCAGGTAAGCACATCCTTTATTAGCACGTGCTGGTAGGACTCAGTGTGGTGTGAAGCTTGACTTGTTGTCCAGGGAGTAGAAGGGGTGAGGGTGTGTTTGTGTGTGTGTGTGTCCACGGGGCTTGTTCCCTGCCACCCTGGCCAATCCTCCTTGGGCAACAATAGGAATTTATTGACTGCAGGAAGAGACACAACACTTTGCCCAGCTGGACTTTCCATTCTTCCTTTAACCAAATGTATTTTCCTTGCAGGAACTGCAAGCAAAGGTCTGTATTGCTGAGAGCTGGAAGAGACATTTCAGAGATGAAACACCATGGTGCTCACTTGACAGCCATCCCTGTTTTATTAAAAAGCACATTATAACATTCATTGACTCCATGTATGTCTTGCCTGAGGGGAATCCCAGCCTCAATGTACCACGTCCACCCTGGAACCAGCCACTTGCAAATTGAGGTAGGCACCTTTTTCTCTGTCAGTTGTCTATGAGCTGTATGCAGAAAGCACAAGCAGTAATACTGAGGCCCTTCTAAAACACCAAATGTCACGTTGCCATGCTGAGAGTTGTGTTGGCTGGTCCCTTGACTATGAGCCATTTAGGATTTATTAATGTACAACAGAACATCTTCCTCAAAGTTATGGATGACGTTTTGCTGTCTTGGTGATTTTTTTTTAATTTTGCAAAAAGTAATTATTTAGGTTTTATACTGCTAATGCCAAGAAAGCTTCCTGAGTAGCAGTATCTGGTGACTGTGGGTTCATGCCAAGCTATTTCAAATTAAAACTAAAAGTGCTTAAACACAGGAAAATCTTGAAATTGTGAAGACTATTCAACCTTCACGTTTTAAAGATTGCTGCTGGATAGGGTCAGGTAAGGTTCCTGAAGTATTTGGTCTGGAATGAAGAAAAATGAAATTTTGGAAGGTTGAAGGATTTGTACTTTTAAAATCTGTGAAAGTTGTACTGGAAAAGCTGTGTGGCTTTTCTGTGCGCTACCAACATCACTAGCCTCTGAAAATGGCAAAAGAAATGCAATTCCCTGTGCTCAGTCTAAATGTGTCATAAGAGAAATAGACCTAAATCACTTTATGATTATTTTTTTTATTGTGATAATTAAAAAAAACCAAACAAACCACAGCAAAACCAATGCCTCCCTCCCCCCATCAATCTATGAGCTAAATTCCCCTGAAATTGGCAGACATTTGACACAAATTATTGTGAGCTTGGAATGATATCAATTACTCTGCATTACTACTCGAGGGCTTGCTGCTGTAGTGGTTAATAAACCATATCCTAAGGTGCCCTTTACATATGTGTGTAAGGTCAAAAGCAATTAAGGAGCAGAGGATCTACGGTGAAAGCAGCACAAGTGCAATATTACTATTTGGTTTTTTTCAAATCAGGGTTACATTGTTCAAGTACTGCTGGATCTCATCAGAAGATGGGCTCTGCCCAATGCTACCCAGGCTCAGAGGTCTATGGAAAACCAGATTTCCCTTGATCCCATCGGCATAGTGGAGATGTCACTCATGCCTGTGGCTCATCAAGGAGTACAGGGTGGTGAGTATGTTTCAGGTCTAGCAGGTGAAGAGAGAAGCCAAATGACCTCATGGCTTTTGAAACTTTTGAGCTACTTTTCTACAAGATAGATAAATTATCACATATGTGGACAAACTGTTCTCATACATAATTACCTGCCATACGACAAGCACATTCCCTGTCTCTAAGGCTATCTTTAGTTTTAGTTTAGCTCCATCATTGGACAGAGGTACTCTGTGCATATGATTATAGAAATCTTCCCCTCAACAGGATGAGATGAAGTAATTTCTTATTGTGACCAAGCCTTCTTGAACTACCTCTTGCAAACCTCGACATTTTTTCCTAAACTCCCAGTAATTTTACAAAATCCATTTCGCAGTGCAGATGTCAAAGTGCTCACCGAAAACTGGAGCATCCAGAAATGGTATCTGATGTCAACAAAGTTAACTTTCTAGGGCATAATTGTCCTGAGGAAGACAGCATCAAGTTTCTTTATGACCGGACTTATTCTCCATAAACTCATCTTGATTGCATTAATTATGCTGCTGTCTGTTAATTATTTCCTGATTTTCTCCCATATCAGATTTTGCGTGCAGTCAATTCCAGATGAATCAACTAATAGTTATGCAAGGTTTTATCAGTGGCCTCTTTCTATATTGATACAATAGCATCTCCCAGGCTTCATGACTCCTCTAGTTTTCCAAGAGCTATTATAAATTGTGGTCTGTGGCTCAGAAGGCTGCTCCACAAATTTTCTTAGAAAGCTGCAACCGGCATTATCATGGTCTCCAGACAAGTTTGGGAAACAAAGTCTTCTATAACAACTTCTATAGACCACTCCACATGGGTCTCCCTGAAACTAGCTTAGTCTATCTAAAAGACAACATTTAGCCAAAACTTGTCAGATGAGCTCTCTCCAAAGTCAGTGGGGAGCAGGAAAGATTGTCAGCGGTGCTTCCTGTCATCTCAGGGGAGCACAGGCCTCTGCAGATGCCTGTCTCTCCTTACTGACAGAAGAAAAAGTCCACTTGACTCAGAGTTCGTGGTTGCTTGTCGAGTTTTTCTTGTGTGAGAGGTGAGCAGTGCCTCTCGCATTCTGTAGGCTTCACCCTGAGGATTTGGGATTCCCACCCTGTGACTGAGACAGTGACCCTTTCTTGGAGAATTCTTTCTCAGATATGTTCTTACATGACTCATCATGTCTTGATAGCTATCTGTAGGACTAGTCACTGATATTACACGTTCCAGCACTGACATTAGTTTGTCTAAAGCTAGACTTTGCTTCGTCACCATTTTCATTATTTCTTTTATAAACCCACTTTGCTTAAACTCAGAGCTTCTCATCCTGCAGAGACTTCTGTGTAGATTTCAGTCTGGTAGCACACCCACAAGCACCTAGACCGAGGTGTGTTGGAGTGTGCTGCAGATCTCCATTTTAAGAAATACCAGAAAACATTGGGTCCCAGCACATTTTCTGTGAGCAGAGCATTGTTCCCCTGTAAATAACCACACTAAGCAGGCTGCGCTGTGGTCAGACAAGGCCTCCTTTGCCCATCTCAGCCTTTGTCATTGCCAGTCCCCAAGGAAGTTCTCCAGAGAAAGTGGCCTTTTGTCTCCTCCTGGACAGGGTGGTTTGCATAATCTGGTTAAGTAAAATGAATACACACACGCACAAAGAAATGTGGGGGAAAATGGTAGTATAAGTAAGGCTGAGTGGTCCGTCTAATCTGACAACAATGTAATAAATCGTTTATTTGTGTACACTGGAACAACTCCTTGGGACTGTGGTCTATTCCTGTTTCCCAACAACACTGTCATTAAAACAATGGGCACTGTAATTACTGAGATAAAAAGGCATTATTGCTCCAGTTCTTCATCTGGCCCATGTGCAGAAGGAAGAGGTTTTCTTTATAATCTCCCTGCAGAAGGAGCACAGGGACCAGAAGGCTCCTTCTCCCACTGGCTCTGCCTGCACAAAAGATTTCTCCACACCGGAGACTGCAGTGTGAGAGCCTTTGTCTTAAATGAAAGGGCATAATACAGGCCTTCTGCCAGCACTGGCTACAAATGAAAGCAGAGCCTTTATGTACCAGCTAACTGCTGAACTGCAGACAATACTGTAAAATCTGTACTCCTCGATTACCTCAGCTGCCTTCGCATCGCCAGAGTGCTGCGGAGCCTTAAAAAGAGGCAGGCTGTGGGCGCCAGGCTGGAGCTTCACAAAGTCTGTGTCAGGAGGAGAGCAGAAAATCTGCTTGCCCAGCACAGCCGCCCTGGTGAGAATGAGGACGGTGAATTGGGAGGGAGATATGATTAATACCTCGAAAACAGTCGCTCCAGCTATTTCTGCAGCTGGGCCATTTCGTTCTGGCAAAGTGCAGTTTAGCTTCTCTCCAGTTCAGTTTCTTTTAAAAACCTGCTAGTTTGGCAGATCGCTCATTTGCTATGAGCTTGCTGCCCAGTTCTTGTAACGCCAGACTCTGCAGAAGATAGCCCGGAGATGAGCATTTTTGCACTAACCTTTATTAGAAACTTTTTCAAATGAGCCTGGGAGCTCATAGAAAATCTGTGAACATGGCCTGGAGAGACAAAATGTCAGCTAGTTTGGCTCAGTGTCTCCACTGCCCTCAGCAGAGCTGTGTCGCCTGTCACCTCTGAGAAGCTGGGCTGCAGTCCTTCATACGCTCAAGCAGTTGCTTAAATCCTCCAGGTTGCTTAAACAAGGACAGTCTGGCTGCTGCAATTTTAGCTTCAACAAAACATCTGCCCTAGGATATCCTCCCTGGCTGTAGTGGTCACTGTGAAGAGGGCACCCTGGCAGCAGAATACTCCTCAGTTCTCTCATATGAGTGACTGCTGGCCAGTGAGGGGTTATGTACATTCCCATCTGATGAGAATTGCACAAGAATATCAATAAGGTGCTGAGACGACCACTGCTATTGACAGCAACCTCTTTCAGAAAAATGTTTACCCCACTGCAAGCATAACTGATGTAAATTGCATGTGTCAGGCTGAGTAGAAACACCTACCCCCTCCTTGGAGCTGTTCTCCCCTCATTTGACAAGGTACAAACAGAAAGCCCGCTCATATGTGAGAGGAGAGTACCAAACATTGCATCAAAAAGCAGAAGCCATCCTGTTACAATCTGCTCCTTGTCAGGGTTTGACAGCGTTGTGAAATATAAATGATCTCTGAGATAGCAACGCCTGCTTCAGTCACCAGTAAACAACTCCCCTCATTAAAGAGATGTTTTAGAAATGACAGCACTAAATTATGTTAATATTTTTATGAAGCGCTCTCCAGCCACAGGTCCTAAAGCAAGGTTTGCCATTCATTTGCCGAAAAACATTTCTTTGCAAGCAGAAGCAGTTGAAAAACTAATCCTGTTAAACAGGCTTCAGTTGGGACAAAAAGGGACCTGTTTAGATATAAGAGAAGGGACTATGAAGGAGGAGATGGATTTCTCCCAGTGCTCCTTTTTTCCTTTAGAATATCATCTGTAACCTTTTTTTGACCCATAGATTGTCTTCAGTTCTGAGTTTATTCAATGCCTGATTCAATATCCTTAGCCATGACAGTAATTCATAGATCCTAACCTGCAATACAATCTTGCTAATGATTATAAATGGCTAGATCTGAAACTTGCTTGATCTGAAACTATATTCTACTGTTCAGTGCCCTCTTCAACCTTGTTAAGAGAACAGATTCAGAAACAGTCCTTGGGAAAGAGTCCTGAATCATCCTGCCTCTCTCTTCAGCATTTGGATTTTCCTTGGAGACTTTTTGGTTAGGTTTTTGCCTTGATTTTACTTATCTTCGAGATCTACTGAGATTAGAGCCCAAGAAAGAATGGCTGCAATGAAATCATTACAGATTCCACTTGCATCCTGCTCTGAGTCAGAGAGAAATTAGCAGGATAATACAGGCTGTATGTATTTCTCAAGTGAGAGATCACTGAGATCAGTCTGTGTCAGAAATACCACTAGTAAGAACAGGCTATAGGCAGTGACAGCTAATATTTCTTAAGATTTCCAAACCTCTTTCTTGGGCCATGAAAATATTTGATCTTCCTTGTCAGCAGGCTTACTCTGAGTTTCTTTTATAGTAACATTCACTGCTGAAGGTTCAGTTTCTCTCAGTCTGTCTGCTCCTATCCTTCAAAAAATATCTGGGTTCTTCTCTTACAGAGCTCTGGCTGTACCTGTCCTTGCACAGGAGCAGCATGGCAGTGAGATCCTCCACCCATTGCTTTCTGCAAGGGGGATCCTACGCAGGAAACTTGTCTATGTCTTTAATGTGATTGCAAAAGTGATTTCTGCTATGAACACATCCCATCAGTCCTGGGTGTTGTATTTTTAGTAGTTTGTTCAGTTGCTTATTTGGGCAAAGTTTTTCATTTTCTGAAGATTTTTGGCACATCTATTCACCAGTTGGTTAAGTTCTTCCAGCAGATGATAATTCCTCATCTCTCTCTTCCTCCCCTCAGAATCCCACCTAATGGCCCAAATAGCTGGCTGCAGCCATGTTAATACAGGTTTAAAAGAAAATACAGTATCTACTGCTGGATGTGAAAACACACAGACATTCCTCTTTTTTTTTCAAATCAGACATGTGACTTCAGACAAGAACTTCAGATTAATTCTGTCTGCCACCAAATTTTCAGCACCACAAAGAAAATATCCTTGACTATTCTTATGACTCAAATAAATAACCTAGCTCTCATATTTACAAGCATAGCATATGGATGCTAAGTATAGGAGTAATCATAGTGTTACACAGCAAAGGAAGACACTGGTTTGATACTGTGTTCACCAAAGCCTGGTATGTGATGCAGTTATCCCCTCCCTCCCACACACTGACCTTCCTTTTCAAAATATTTGACTATTACCATGCCAAGGATTTTTGAAGAGTTAATGATTAATTACACCTATTGTTTCTATAAAGGATAGGTGTTCATTTATGTTAAATAGTTTTCAGTTTGTGAAGAGTTTGGGTCTCCATCAGCCTGCTGATGAGACAGGATTATTTCCTTTGTAGATGCATAGGGTTAAGCAAGACTCTCACCCCAACAGAAAATTCTGATTTGCTTCATACAACATTCATGTCCCTTTTGCCAAATGGAAACAACGCACCACCCTTGCTGTGTTAAAACTGGTATCTTCAGCAAGTACTGAGTCGGTGAAACCCTTGGTTCACATTGGGGGAGGGCTTGAGTATGGAGGAAACATATATTTAGGAATGCTGCCATTCCTAAGTCGTGGTTTTCAGGATTGTTTCCACCCATAGCTGTGCAACTGTCTCATCAGCATTTTAGGTAGATGAGACAAAGAAGTGCCTCCTGGAGGAAATACCTGTAACCAAAGACATTGTTTCTGCACACCTGTAATACCTGCATTATACCAACTGCCTTCACTTTTAACTTTGACATCTTGTTTGCACCAGGAGAGACTGCAGGGTAGCTGTTAACTGTGGGCATCCCTCACCGAGGACCATCAGCCTGTTGTCCTTCAGGGTACTGAGCAGTGAGAGGGTGCTCTGCAGCACAGCTCTGTGAGTCAGCCTCAGAGCCAGAAAGGCAAGTTTGGGAGGGACTTCATCTCTTCCCTATACTGGCCAGGCTATCCATTTTTTTTTTCATTTTTTTTTGTCACAGGCTAGAAAGCAGGGTGCCCATATCTTCAGCATCCTCCAACAGGCTTGTAATGCACCCCTTTGGCTTTGAATTTCTTGCAGAGGGAATGATCTCTGGGTGTTTGGAAAACACTAGGGTTGTATTAGACACCATCACAAATATATAACAGCTATTAGCTACATGGGATGTATTTTGTGGTATTCCCAGTTCACAGGATTGCTTGCCTCAGTCTGTATTTATTATTCTCCACCTTCCCACCTTTGCTCTCAAGATTAATTAGCTGTAATTAGGACTGTACAACTATTTTGAACTTTTCGCAACTGGCATGTTTTCTAATAAGCTTTTTCTACTTACTTGGTTTGAAAACAGACGCAGAGTCCTGATACATTCAATCTGACAAGGAAGCCACAGCTGTCAAGAACTGTATTAAGGTGTGAATGAAAAGCTTATGCTGACAGAGAAATCCAGACTCATAGCTCTGATTTCCTTGGGCAGGTTCAACTGTAGCCTGTTGACAACAGTTAGACATTACACAAGAGCACAGCTACCCCAGCTCCTTGCCAGGTTGCTTTTCTTAATACTATGTGGCTGTTCTTTTCTTTTGTCTGCCTTTGAGATGTGGGAAATAACCATCCAGAAGCAAGATGGTGACTTAGAAAATATAGCCTGCCTAAGCTGAGGAAGCTTTCTCTGTAGAAAGACAAGACTAGTAGGGCTCGGATAACATTAATTAAAGTTCTCAGGGGACAAGCCTGACATTATTCATTGCAATTCCCATTGGAAGTTTTATTAAGCCAAAATAAAGGTATAATTTATACTGTCTTTTGTGCAGCAGCTTCCTTAAATTACTTCATGTTGGTCAGCAATTGCTAGCAACTGGGTTTCTATTCAGTGTGAAGTGGAAGATACTTACCCTGTTTAGGAAAATACTAGAGCAGAGCACTTGACAAGTTATGGGCTTGAAAGTGATAGAGTTTTAAAGATGGTGTAGCTCCCTCTTGACTCCATGGAGCAGATGGAAGATGAAATGCTGTATGTCCGAATGAAACCGTAGATTCCAGGTTTACACTTCAATTCTGCATCACTAGACTTCTCATGGAGGAATGGGAATCAGTCTGCCCCTCTTGATTTGAAAGCCCTTGCGTTTATCCTGTGTCTGTGGATGAAATCCAAGCTAGACTCTCAGTGTCAGTCATTGCAAGGGATATGGACTGAAATTCCAGCTTGCTGTTTACCAAAAGCACCTCAGAGCAGTACATTTTGGAAATCATAGAAGCAGAATGTGTTTTTTCTTCATACTGTTCTATAGTCAGTGAAAGCCATGTTCTTCAAGGCACAGGTCCCAGTTCCCAGATTCAGGACACACATGCAGAGGCAATGCAAACACACAACATACCTGTGGGGTGAGAGGAAGGGTGTCGCTAACATTTCCCACATCTTGGAACCTGAGAAGGTCAAAACTGGAAAGATCTGTGGAAATGGGAATGTGGGAGAATTGTCATGCCCTTGGTTGAAGCCAAACTTGCTGTGACATGGTTAAAAACTTCCCTACAGCTGCCCAGACTGTAATCTGCGTCAAACAGAACAAATGCTGGGTTGTTACATCTGTGTAACAGTAATACTCATGTATATTTTTAAAATACCCAAATACTGTTTATACACATCACAGAAAGTAATAAATGTGTGTAAGGTTAATTCTACAACAGACTTATAATACATCAGCAACTGAGTGTATAAAAACACACCCACGCTCTATTGTTGCTCCTTTAAAATCACATTTTTTCTACAAAGCCCAATTAAACCAACAAGAATTCCACCAAGAATAGAAAGTTCTCTGTCCTCAGACAGCTAATATATCTGGCTCAGTCTTTTGAGAGCCCTAAAAGCAAAATTTAGGAGTTTGTTTTACGCAATGCTCTTCTACAAGGGAGAAAAAGAATAATTTTTTTTTGGTTCATAGGAGAAGTGGCTAAGCAGGGAATCACCTGCTGGTATTTTGATGACTATCTTTGTGGAATATATTATGGCCTCTAATTAAGTAAATCCTCTCACATGTCTATAAAGTGCGTGGTTCGATGGCGGAACCTCCTGCCTGTGGATGGAGTTGGATCAAGCATGTATCACAGACAGTTATGTGTGTACTAATTCTAATCAGAGTTCTTACAGTAAATACCAGATAAGGTTTCAAGGGAGGAGTTTGAAAAGAACCCATGCTTTTCTGGTTTTGCTTTGTGTTGCTTTACAGAAATACACAATAACTCTCAACTGACTGCAGTCATTGGAACAAGTACTGCATCTGTTGAGGTGCTGTGGATCTGGTCAGAATTGGGGGGGAAGAGCCATTCTGGGGAGAAAAAGTTTAACTGCCCTCCGGAAGCTTACTGGGATGCCAAGGAGCACAGGAAAGCTGAGCAAGCAGCCTTGCTTGAGCAGAGTGTGATGGGGAGTGAGGGCAGAACCCAGAAGAACATTTCAGGGGAAGCTGCTCTTAGTGTGTCGCATCTGAGGGACATAGATAGTGCTGTGGTTGTTGAGTCCTCAGCTCATAACAGGAGTTCTTTTCTTTCTTTTCCTTCCTTCTTTTCTTTTCCTTTCTTCCTTTCCTTCCTTCTGTCCTTCCTGCCTTCCTGCCTGCCTGCCTGCCTCCCTGCCTCCCTCCCTCCCTTCCCAACACCACTATCTTTTCCCTCCTTCCATCCTTTTCTCACTCCCTCTGTCCCTCCCTTCCTCAATAGTCCTTCTTTCAAGTGAATACCATAAAAAACTTCTTTCAGTGCATCACAGACAGCTTGTCCAATGTGTCACATCTGTCTGGGATTTTGATGCAGAGTGAAATGAAAATCATACGATCTTGCTTTAGTCTCTTGTTTTGGTCTGGACAATCTTGGAATAATGTTCAGTTGCATTAAAAGAGTACATTTGGACTATCATCATAAATAAGATGCACTATACATGTCAAAACAAGTTCTTATGTAATACAGATCTCTGTGGTTTCATTTACTAGTAACACCCTTTGTAAGTCATAACAGTGAATGAAGCAATCTCTGTGATATGGAAATTTCTTCTCAAGTGCATAAATTATGTCTTAATGCTTCAATTGCTTGAAAAGTGGGACAGTCCCACAGGTCACCGTTTTCATTCCAGTGATAAGATTTGCAAATATTAACAATGATTTCTGTTTTATGGGGAGGAGTAACTTTACAGGCATGAAGAGTCCAGTTTAGTTCAATGTGGGGGAAGAAAAGCCTTAAGTGTAATAAATTAGCAAAATCAAGTCATGAAGGCAGCATTACTTGATGTGTAGTGATTTTAGAAACTTTCTCAGATCTGAAAGGATAAATCACATGCTCAGCTCCCACATTGCACCTTTGTGCCTTTATCTTCATCCTGGTCCCCACAAAGGGAGGAAAAGGCACACGGGCTCATATGGAGGAAGAGATGCTGCCTTGAGAGGAGGAGATGCTGCACTGGGACCTGCCCTGTCAATCCACCTGTGCCACAAGGTTGCTGTGCGCTCTCTGACCAGTTGCCTCTCCTAAAACGTGTGGGCATGTCGTTGCCTTCAAGCTCATACTGGCCCAAGGTGTTTTTACAATTGATTTCCTCTGGAACGACAGTGATTCAACACTTGCCACCACTGAGACAAGGGTAGTTCATTAGGAAGATTTCTGGATATCCAGAAATATGTGCAGGTTTTCTTTGCGGTACTCATTCCTCCTTGTTTGAACACTAGAAACGCATTCAGGCAGCCTCTTAAAGTCATACAAATAACAGTCATTGAAATGGAAAGCAGTAAAATTATGAATATTGTATAATGTAATGTTAACTTACAAATAAATAAAACATCTGGGGCCAGCTGTTGCTGTTGGATTCCTGTGTGGAATTGCCATTTAGCAGCATTGTGTGTTCACTTCTGAGTGCAGAGTTTGGCCCTTGATGTAGAGAAGCTTTTAATGTAATATTGATGGAAGATGATTTCGCCATCAAAAAAAGGAAGTAACTTGGTAGATGGAGAGATTATCATATTTTATAAAAACAGCTGAGGGTGTCTTTACAACAACCTTTCACAACAGTGATTTTTTAAAGGCTAAGAGGATAGAAAACAACAGTGAAAGAAACAGGAAGAAACCTCTACAGAATACGTACAGTGAGAAAAGGGAGCAAACAGTATAAGAAATCTACCTGAAGTAAGCCCGAGTGCTCAAACATCACTCAAGAATTTTAAAAGATAGAAGATTAGTAATAATATGTGTAGGAGCTAAAAATAATCTCAAAATGTCCAGTCTCAGGTGAACTTGCCAAGTACTGAACTCCCATTTTTCGTTTTTGAAAGTCTGTTGAATCTTTTCACCAATGCAGAATTTACTAATAACTATGTGGTGGTTACAGGGAAAACATGGCCATTTGCTCAGAGAGAAAAAAAAAAAATCCCCTTCACAGAGGTATGGATTGCTTGGTTGTGGACAGATTTGCAGAATTTGACCTTTACTGGGATTAGAAGATCCTTTAACACCAGGGCTAATTCCTCTGTAGGTTTAAGCACGGTGCGCGCCCAAGCTTGTGCTTGCAGGCACTGCTTTGTAACCGTTTTGTCATGTAACTGCCAGTCCCTGCTCCCCTCCACACTACCTGCCTGGGCTTGTTTGCCACGAGCTTTTTCGGAGAGGACAGAAAGCCTTTGAGAGCAGTGGTTGTTTATTTTGAAATGTCCTCAAAGGGGTTAACCTTTCAAGATACACATCTCATTTTCCAGCCCGCAGTCTTGCTCCAGCACAGCTTGGTCGGCAGAGTGCAGTGATTCCAGGCTCAGCACTGTTCAGGGTGGTGAACATTGTGGATCATCTTCTATACAAAGCCTTTTAACCATATTGGGCACCCCAGTGAAAGAAATTAAAGAGCCAGGTAACAATACACTGCTTTCTGCACCTTCTTTTTTTTAATCTTTGATTAAAGTGCCCTTAATTTCCAGAGATAGTCACCCACTTGCTCTTGCTGATTCCCTGTTCTGCATGACAGAGTGATGGGAAGTGCTGTGCCAAGGACCAGCTCCAGGCCATGGTCTCCTTCACATAAAGTTTAGGTGAGGAATCATAAGACATTCGTAAATGAAGGGCTTTTGTAGGAACAGCCTTGGTGTGACGTGCCCACTGTGCAGCCCTTGCCATTAGATGTCCAGTCTGGGAAAAGTTGGCCGCACCTTGCACCATCCAGCTCTTGAGCTGCGCCAGCAACCCCATACTCAGGGCTCTAGTTCAGCCTGGAGGACCTGGCAGCTCCAGTCAGGTTGGGTGCTTCCACATTCAAAATGAAGGCTCAAGTGTGTGAAACTACATTGTGAAAGAAACAGGATGCATCTGGCCCTGGACCACTACCACAGCAGTCAATGTCTTTCGAGAGGCAGTGAAGGAAAGAAGCATAAAAGGTGTCTACCTTTTCTACAAGTTATTTATTGAAGCACAACTCAACCAATCAGGTTCCAAGGGAAGGCTACAGAGTATTTTATTTACTAGTGACAAAGAGAGGGAAAACTCACTTTTTGACAGCATCCGTAAAGTTTTACAGTCCTATCTTCCTGCTGCTCCTTACTCTTCTCTCTTCCTTGACCCACACCAGCCTGTGCAAATTCAGTCTTCTGCCCAATGTTGTCTGTTCATAAAGATCTTTTAAAAAGCTGTTTGTGGCCTGTGGGTCTTAACTGCTCATTGAACCTACATACAGATGGCAATTTCCAAGGTCAGGAGAAAAGCCTTTCCTTCCAACAAACCAACCTGCAATCTGGAAATCCTCCTCTGTAGCGCAGGGCAGGCACAGTACAGGGTGGACATTTGCTATCTACTACCTTGTATTTCCTTGAAATGAAGGAAGAGCTATGAAAAAATCTGTTCAATAGTGTTTTGATCAGTTGCTGTGCAAATGACATCATCAGTAACCCAGCCAGATGGGGCTGAGCTCTGTGTCTGTGAAAATGTTCACAGGGGCAGCAAGCACCTTCAGACAGACACTTTCCATTAGACTAAACACAGATATTCCTTTTAAAAGTGTGAAAGGAAATCGAGCTGTAGACTAAAACCAACACAGATGTTCCTTCACCTTGCTGGTCTCCCCAATTATTTTTCTTTTCAAGGTGTGGGCTCAATCAGGAAAATGGAAAAATGGTTGTGAAGTTCTCTGTTTGTCTTCTCCTGCACCTTGAATTTTACAGGGCAAGCTTCCAGTTTCTCTTTCAGTTTTACTCATCCAAATGTTATCTACACAAAATGCAAGCACTAAAACTGGAGGTGAAAAATTGTATATTCCACCTTTTGGGCAGAAAAAAACGGTGCCAGAGTTTTTACAGGGCCTTTAAATAACACCTGCACTAGACATTTTATATATGCCAGTGATGCAATTTATGATGTTTCCTTTGGCTACGGCTATATGCTCTCCTGATTTTTATATCTGACAAGAACCCCTCTGCCACGTCTCCAGAGTTTATGGACTAGGGGGTGTTAATAATGAACATCTTATGCTTGTTTCAGTGCCCATGCCTGACAAGGACAGCCACCGGCTTTTAAAAACTCTTTATCTGAGCTGAGTGGAAAATGATGTTCCCATGCCATGGGACTTTTCTGCGTCTTCAGTATTTTCTCCTCCTATGCAGAAATAAAATGCATACTAGGCTTGTGACAGATTGGGATGCCACAACATAACTTTGATCTCTGGAGTTGTTCGCTCCTTTGCACAGAATTAGCAGACCAAAAGGAAGTGAAAAATGTCCTCTCCAACAGGTGACTGCTGGGTGCTATGGCCAGCAGATGTGACAGCAGCACCCGGTGCTTGTCCATATCTCTTTTCAGGTCTCCATGAAGAGCAGTGGCTTTCCTGAAACTCAGAGGCATTTCCCAACAGGTCTCTCATAAGAAATGAGTTCCTGCCAAAAGAGTTTGTTTTCTTGAATCTGCATTTTCTGGCTGGAAAGAAGAAATTCTGATCACTTCTGCTTGTTATAGATGGACAGACTGACAGTCCTTGGGAGACAGACTTCAACCATCTCATTTTATTTAGTGTGGCTCTAACAAATAAATAGTAACCAACAGGCCTAATGGAAGATCTAATATTTCAGTGTGGAGAAGAGCTAATACTTTTAAAACAGTTGCATGTTTAAAAATACATATTTCAGTCATCTCCAGCGGCCTCTATAGCACATACTTGTTCCATCACCCTCAGAAAGAGAAGGTTGCATTGTCAGAGACTTCAGCTATTTCCCCTGGCTAATCTAGAAAGAGAATCCCAAAGTCACTGAAGTGCGCTGGGCAGACATTTCATAGCAGTACAGGCTATTTCATTGCTGGAAGCAATAGCCTTTTAAGCATCTTTCAGCCTGAATTATCTGCCTAAGACATGTACATAAATCATGCTCTATTACACAATATTTTTCTTGCCCCCTTTGTTGAATTTTACTCCTCCAGTGCAAGTTCTAGAAAAGCAGCAAATTAGATTTCTCTCAGTTACTCATCACAGTTAGTGGGATGACTGAGTTATGCCAGGAATTTTGGGCCCAGTTTGTCATATTCAAAGGAGTGAAATTCTATCTAATGAAGTGGGAGAGGTGTTACAGAAAGAGGAGGCAGTGACTTATGATTACTTATTTTACCCTGCTTGATTTTCTGTCATTTAACTATCTGCATATGCTCTACACTGTTGTAATACCTGGATGAACCATTAACTGAGTTCCATCCTCACAACCTCCCTTTCAAGGGTGGCTCATGTCCTAATGATGGGGCCATTAGGGAAAGGATTTTAACCACCACAATTCATCCCAGCTCATTCCAGCTATTCCAGACAGGCATAGTTCTAGAAAGCGGGTAAAACCCCACTATACCTGATGGGGCACCTCCTGTGAGGGGTGCACCTCTAGTATTTGCATAGGAGAAACAGGATAAAACATGAAAAACGTGCCGAAGGCAGGGGACAGGAATGAGACCCACATGTCTGGCTGAATGCTGTCAGCATAAGGCTGCAGGATTGACCTTGCATATCTGTCCTCTCTCACTTTGGGAAACCTCTCATTCTCATTTACATGGGGACAGGGATTCAGGAGAAGGCATGCTCTCACTTAGAATTTCAAAGGTAACCCTGATCTTAGAAGCTGAGTGAAAATTGGCAGCTATTGAAGGATGTCATCATGTAGGCTAGAGGGCAGAGGACACAAACCCAAGGGAAACTAGGTCTTGTTAGGTCTGATCCTCTAAAACCAATTTATTAACGTTTTCTTTTTGGGTACCATCTGTAGGATTTAATCTCAATACATCTGCTTGCAGTGTCGAATGATCCAGGGGTTACCCAGTGGTTGAAGTGGGGATGATCCAGCAAGTCTCTGGTACAATCAGTTTCCGGCTGTTTTTTGGTAGAGCTTGGCCCAGTGAGAGTTAGACATGGAACACATTGATTTGCTCTATCTGCCCCTGTGCTGCTACGGAGCTGGAGCAGGAGCCATCTACGCTTGCATGTACACAAGTAGAGCTGTCCAGATCTGATGTAGGGAAGTCTGGTGAATCTATTCCTAGCTGATTGTGAAGTATGAAAAGTGATATACAGAGAAATTTTGGCAATGAGGCTAAGAGGCAGTGTTGCTTACAGCATTATTCCCTCTGAAGCTCGTGCCTGGCTGTAGGGCCGTGGTACTCCAATCCATTGCAGGACAAAGAAAGATGCTGCTTTTTCCTGGTAGGATGGTGTAGAGAATTACAAGACCATTGTCTGCCTGCTGAGCTGAGTTGTGTACCTAACCATATACTAATAGATGCACAACAGTCTAAAAGGGTTGCATTCCTACATGAAGGCCCAGGGGAGCGTGGACATGTCTATAATGGGTCTGTGACCAGGAGCTGCCCATTGCCTATTAGTGTGCTAACTACTGAACTAATCTTTCTTCCTGGACTTAGCATCCCCGAAGCATGTCCGGGTCACATCTCTGGAGCCTGAAGATCACTAGTAATGTCCTGCATCATTAACACTAGAGGGACACACTCTTCAGTGATCCACCATCAGGATTAACACTGGAGGGACATGCTCTTCAGCCATCCACCTCTGCCTTTTAGATGCGAAGAGTGGCAGCTCCCGCTAGGAGCGAGAAGATGAGTTTATTTCCACAAATACTCAGGCTGCCAACAAAAATACCACGCAAACTGTGGTAGTGTTTGTATGATGCTGACACATGCCCACTGGGAACATGACTGCCACCACCACCTCACTTTGCAGAGGCCATTGACAGCTGTCAGATGATAACAACTTTGGATAATTAGTATCCTGAAGGGTTTAAACTGAGACCTCAGAAATGAAAGACTGTATTAGAGAACAGCTATTCCCTCCTCATCCCTCGAGACTGGTTGTGTATGTCGAGCTCAACAATAACATTAAAAAACTAAGAAAAGCAATGTAGCAGGCTAAATCGCATTTGCTCTATCTTGGACTTACATTTCATTACAAATACCTTCTAACTCAGGGTACAGCCTTTTTAAGTCATTAAGACAAGTCCTGAAGTCTCTCCTCAGTTTTAACTCACACCTCAGATACTTTCTCATTAACTTCAGTGGATGTCTCTTTGTATGACTGAAAACTGAAAGGGAAATTCGGGATTTGTCTTTCTGGGATTTTCGCTTGAGTAAGCAGTGAGAAATGTGGCCATGATAATAATATTTTCTTTCTTTTTTTTTTTCTTTCCCTCTATTTTTTTTTTCTGTTGCTTTTCTGACAGCTCTGAAAGAGTGGGAGGAAAGCAGTTAGGACTCACCACCTTTTTGGTTTGTTTTTGAGGATTTGTGAAATGTTTTTCTTTTGAATTTCTAACCAGAAGGTTATTCCAACTGAAAGGCTGACATATTAGAAAATGTCAGTTAAAAATGTGAGGGGCTTTTTTCAACTAAACCAGCCTGGAGGTATCAAGATAACTACCAAAACATTTAAGTCAACAAAAATCTAACCCCTCCTTTTTTTTTAATTATTATTATAAAGGCTCTAGAAGTTTTAACTGATTTTTTTTTGCCCTGTTCTAAATTAAAAGTTTGGCTAAATCATTCCCATAAAGACTCTGTTCAAACGGGGACATGTTTACATATCTGCCTCTGATCATACAAGATAGTTCTGGATTATGGGATGTGCCGGCTTACCAGCCCCAGAGAATGGTGTGTCCTCATCATGATCCTGTCTCTCACCAGAAATGTGGACTATTTAGATAAAAGCAACTTCACTCTTCCTGACCTCAGAAAAAAAGCAAAGAGAAAGTGAATCCAAAGGCAAAACTGTGTTTCAGCACTTCTGAACACTGTGGAGAGGCTGTCCCAGATTTATTAATGGAGAGTGATGTGTCATACGGCAGAACTTCATTCTCAGAAAAAGTTTACTTTAGTCTATTTTGAATTTCGTTTAGAAATCACCAAAAGGTCACTAAAAGTTATTAAAATTGTGAACAGATTTATCTAAGATGAAATCAAGAGTGGCCCACTATGGATTACACAGAGGCAGAAAAAGCAGCCAGCAATCACAGGTGTCCAGGAGAGCAGATGCTAACCCTGGGAGGGCAGCACTGCCTTGGGAGATGCAGAAAGGTGACAAAAAGCAGCTACAGGACAACAACAGCTTAAACCCATCACAGACATCTTAACAATTAGCATCTGAGAATGCTTAACATTCCTTCTCTTTACCTGTGGTTTTAACCTCAAACCTCTTCTATCCTATTTTGTGCAGGTGTACTGCTCCTCCATAACCTCTCCGCTCTGCCAGAAGGGCTCAGAAGAAGCTGTGGCTGAAATGACCGGGCATCTTGAGAGTATGACCATGCCAATCTCCACAAAATAAGTCTTTTTTCATACACCAGTAATGGACACTGGCCTTTTCTCAGCCTCATTTAATGACCCATAAGTGAGTGAATAATTCATTCAGTACCTAGAGAACTTGCATAGAGACTTGTTTTACCATAGGACCCTGGGGAATGAAAACAGCAATAAAGTTCCAGCTTTTAACCTATCCATTTACAAAGCCTTGTGATATTATTGCTTCCATGATCAATTTAAATGAACATGTTGGAGGTTTACTAGCAGCCTTCCTGTATTTCATGCCTTAGTATATATTTTTTCAGAACATTTACAGCTTATACTTATTGTTGGTTTGAAGGGAGTAGAAATTTCCCAACTGCAAAGTCATTCTTTTATTTAAAGCTTTAATTGTCTTAAAGAA
This sequence comes from Baryphthengus martii, assembly GCA_013396935.1. Classification (NCBI taxonomy): domain Eukaryota; kingdom Metazoa; phylum Chordata; class Aves; order Coraciiformes; family Momotidae; genus Baryphthengus; species Baryphthengus martii. Next base: position 643,712 of record VWZK01016157.1, read on the forward strand.
GAACTTTTCTGAAATCTAGCCCTTTTGGAGTCACCGGTGCTGTTTATTATCCAGTAAACTCTTTCAAGCTTTGGGACAGGTTAATACTCCTCAACATCAGTATAATTTTTCTTAGGCTGTGTCACTGTGTTTATATGGGGATCTTCATTTTGCTTTGGCAGCAGAATTTCTTTTCTGCTTCTGCAAATTACAAAAAAAAAAAAAAGCTTTCCTAAGCTGGATTGCTTTGCAGCTGTGAAAACCTATAATAACTTCAGTCGGATTACAACTACATCAAAGGTATTATATATCCCTGAGTAACATATTTACTGGGCTTTTCAACAGCTGTATAATTAGCTCTGGATGACTACGTTTTTCCTCCATGTCTTTAAATATCCATATTTCAAAATTCACAGAAATTCAAAGGGGGGGGTAGTTTTCCCTTTTACAGAAGTTGCAGCTCACCAGATTTTTTGCTTAGCTTTTTTTTTTTTTAAAAAAAAAAAAAGAAAAAAAAAAGAAAAATGGAAAAAAAAGGCCTTGTGTTCCCTGTTCCCATTCTCTGGTAACCAGATCTAAGGTGTCCATCACCCCTCCTGGCATTCTGTGCCCACCTGATTGATGAGGTTGGTGACTGAGACAGGGGACAGGGACGGGGCTCTTTGTGGCATCCCTGAGAAGGCAGCTCAGGGGCAGCAGCTGTCCCCAGAGCCAGTCACTGCCCCCTCACACAATAGGAGGATGGCAGAAGGTGAAGAAAACACTCATGCCTCCACAAGGAAGAATAAAGCCTCCATATGTCCTAGGCTTCAACAGATGCTCCCGTGGGGTGACCCCCTTCACATTCCCCTCCCTTCTGCCTTGCACTTGCAGTGTCTCCATCACCAGCATTGACAGCCCCTATTCATGGGACGTTCCCAGTGAGGGTCATGGTTGTAGCTCCCCCCACAACGGCTGGAGCTTCTGGGGAAGGAGTTGTGTGCAGGGTTGGACCGTGCAGAGCATGGAGTCAACAACCCCTCTCCTGCTATGATCCTGCACACGTCTGCTGTCATTCCTACACGGAGGCTTTTGTCATGTAATGACCTTTAAAAAGAGGCTTTAAAATTCTCTTTAGCTGGGTTTTCTTTTCTTTTTTTTTTTTTTTTTTTTCCCTGTGAGGAGTAGCAGAAGGCAGTGCTTCAGTGTCGATTTGTAGGGAAGGCTTTTTCCTCCTCAAGAATGCATCACAGCCTGCTGGTTTATATTGTACTGATTGCTCAGTCCCATGGCCAGCATGGCAAGGGAACATGTGAGAAACACTTTTACATGGCCTCTGTAGAAATGCCTATTTCCTCTTTAAATTTTTTTCTCAACTGATGGGACTTAAAGCTTGGTTTTCTCATTAGAAAGTTTTCCTAAGATGAGTTCCTAGCCTGGAATCGTCTGTTCCTCTCAACTTTTCCTCATGGCCCTGTGTTGTGTTGGCTGGCTCTGATGAGCAGGAAAGACCCAGCTGGCTGAGCACTTTCAGGACAAACAGATAAGACAATTTACTATCTGATTTTATGAGAGCCATTTACACTTTGTAGATTTCTTTAAGCAGCAAGCCCTTAAGAAGCGTATTCTGAGCATGGTACCTAGGAGAATTGCACACACATTTCCTGTCAGCAGCCAGAGAATAGTGTCTAACACCTGCTATGAAGAGCTTGAAATATATTTTTAAATGGCTTGATTGCTTTGCATTTCCCTTGAGATGAGATGAGCCGTTATGGCACAGTTTCTTTTCTGCCAGCAGATCTACTGCAGATACTTCTTCAGCGAAGCTCCCGAGCAGCGTGGCTGAGCCTGTGCTCACTCGTGCTCATGTTCACTGGGATTTCAGCCAGTGCTCACAATCTAGCTTATGCTTAGAGGGAACCTCAAGAACAGTAGCTAGGGAACAGCAGACACAGACCACAGGCAATTGAGGACAGGATCCTGCCCTACTAGGGTTTAAAGAGTCAGTTGAGAGCAGGGATAAACACCAGTAGAAAAACCTTACAAAGGGTCCTTGCTTTAAGGACACATTTGTGACTCTGCAGTGTCTGTTCTTCCTCTGTGTTGTCCTGGGGCCACACTTGGGAATCCATCAGCGAGAGAGCCACATGTTCTGCAAAAAAAAAGTGAAAACATCCATCTCGGTTTCCTGGCTCCATCTGCTTTATTAGAGCATCCTACCACTCCCATCTGGGTGCACTGCAGTAGCATCAGGAGGAAACCTTCCCACTCCATGCCAGGTGAGAGCCAGCACCCATCAGGGAATGCCTGCACACATCTTCCCTGCATGCACAGCCTCTGATACTTCACCCAGACTGCCTGGCCCTGTCAGTGATGAGTCAGGTATGACAGTGAATATTCAGCTACCCAAACAGTGGGTGGGTAAAACAGAGCACTTTCTATGTAACATTTCCCAAGAGCTTCAATTCTAGCCTTTTTAATGCACAGCAGGTGGGAAGGAGGTGTGCTGAGAGTGACAGGCACATTTATGGGGGATCCTTTTATTTCAGCATCTTGAATGGAAGCACGCTGTCAGCCCTTACCTTGCAGCCCTTGCACTCCTCTGTACCAGACCCGTGGGATGGTTTATAATTTTTTTAGAAGACACTGTGGTTTCTGCTGAACTTGGTGGGAGCTGGGAGCTTTCAGCCCCACAGAAAACAGAGTGCAATCCAATATCAAAATTATATTAAAAGAAAGCAGCAGTGATTTTCTACACCAGAATGTTTCTGTTTTCAGCCACCTGAATATATACTCTACAAAGGAAAGTGGGAATCCGTTAGGTATGTAAATATTAATATTTATGAAATAAATCCTGAAGTTTCAACTCTTCTTTGGTTGTGGATGTCTTGAAGCTTATTCCATGGAGGATAATGTTTTTCTGCTAACAGGTAAAATGGTGGAAAAATCAGGACAGGCAAAAACTCGTTTAGCATATCAATTAACAAGGAAAAAGGCCTTGCAATTTGAGTAGCAATTTTTTTGTAACTTTCAATGAATATTTTCAAAGCTTTCTCAAATAATATAGTTTTCTTTGAACTTCAATTGCTGGAAGATGCCCAGGAATTTCACACAGCTAACTAGCCTTTCTCCTCACTGCCACTCCTCCACCTGCAGGATGGCTCAACTGTGATTCCTTGTCCCTGTTTCATGTTCCCTGTGCTTCTCTGTAGACCCTTCACACCTTGCAAAGACATCTGGACCTGGATTCTGCCATTAGGCTGCTGATGGGAAGGCTAGATGCGCAGCAAGTCTGACTAACCCCAGCCTTAGTACATGTATTTTGCTTTTGCTAATTAAAAAATAGAACCAAAACAACAAAAAAAGGCAGATGTAAGGTTATGTTTGTAGGACAGCTTCAGACATCTTCTAATTATTTTTTGGCCTGTGGAGGAGTAGAAACTGGTCCTTGCAAATGCTTTTTTGCAAAGCAGAATTGAGCCAAAATGTTCTCGCTTAGGGCTTCCTTCATCTAGCAAGAACAGGAAAATCTGTCCTAGATTCTGTCAAAATCTTCATGAGAAGGCTCTGTCAAACATATGTGATGAGGACAAAACAGCACATTTCAATTTCATCCACCTTTCCTGGTCAAATCTAGTTCATTTTATTGTCTTTGTGCCAAATTTCCTAGTTTTTAGAAAGAAAACAGCATTCTTCATAAAAAAAAGTAGCCTGGGAAGTGACTCTACTGTCAGACTTCTCTGACCACACCGTGTGTTGTGTTCATGCCCATCGTTCCTGTATTTCAGGGCTGGGCAGACAGGATAGGGCCAATGTAATTGAATGCCCATGATTTCTGATTTACAGCCATAAGCAACTGGATATGCCTCCTCACTATTCCTAAGCTATCTCACTAACTGGCATAGACTGGGAAGTTTCCAGGGTGGTGTGAAGTCAGCTGTGTCCCATCAGGGCACAGCAGTCAACCCAGGGAAACCAGTCCTCCTCCGACCGTGCAACATCACAAGCTCTACAGCCCAGAGCTGACTATAGTTAATTCTGAAATTTTGGGACAATACATCTGTTTTAAAGGAAGGGTCTGATTTTAAGTATTTAAATTAACGGTCAACTTCTCTGTTGTGGTTTGGCTGGCGGGGGAGAGGGACGAGGCCGTCCCTTCCTGCAGGTGACATCCTATCCGCAGGAAAAGAGTTCGCACATCAAAAGAGCCTCGTTCACATGCCGAGCTGCTGGGATCCATCACGCACATCTCCGGAGGGTGGGCTGGCTACCCGCCTCGACGCCACCACTGCCCGTCCTCCTCCAGCCGCGTACTGCCGCACACGCGACCACAGCGGATCCTGTCTGCTCCACTGCCAAAGCAGCATGTGGAGTTTCTGCTTCCCACATCCTACAGCAGATGTTTCGTAGCTACAATGTGAAGGAATGCTCAGCGGGCATAATTAAATCCAGAGGTAAATCTGCAAAGAATACCCACTGGGCTGAATTTTCAGCTGCTACGTATTGGTGCAGTCACGCTGCTTCTCTGCAGGGTGATTCCACCTTGCATCAGGTGAGGAAATGGCTCATCACGTTCTGCTTTGTAGCTGTGAAATAGGTCTGAGCAGCTCCCATGACCGGTGTCATATTAGAGTCCATGAGTCACCTTGATTTCCATCAACCAGTATGTCCAGAGTGAGAAGCTCTGAGTTTTATCTTCTATGCCACAGTGACCTTTCCAGCTGCAGGCTTGTGTAAGGTGGAGCAGAGAGGAGGTCTCCAGTTATTCGCAGACTACTTTTCTTTTATTGGAATCGTATAGCACTTTCCAGTAAGGGATTTGATCTCATTATCAGTGTAAAAGCTCATATTCAATGGTAAGAATAAGGACAAACATGCTAATTGCATGTCTGCAAGATGTCTGAGAGAAAGCTTTGGGTTTGTGCTCTGACATAAAAATAAATTACAATATCATGCAGCCAAAGGAAAAAAGAGGAAGAAAAAAAAGTCAAGAGGAGGAAATGAAAGCAAATAAAATAGTCTACATGGTGGTTTGTAATGGATCTGACAAGTCTAGTGGCTACTTCGGTAGCATAGACACACATTCCAGGATGCACTATGTTTTATATTGTACATGTTAAAATATTTAGTAACTACATTGCTATAAACATTGTTTTGATCTCAAAGTGCACTGTATTTTAAAGTCTGTTGTACTCCAGGAAGAAGTGCATTCTTCAGCCTCCTTAATAAAAGCCACAATCTATGATGCTCTTGATGTGCACACGCCCAGACTACACAGTATGATGACATTCTTCAAGAGGTCTTTAATGAATTAATGCCTCTCCAAATGGTTTTAAGCTTACAAAAAGAAGATGTGTGCATGATCCTAAATCATTTGGAGCCATTTTATTCAGTGCCTATTGATTTTAGTGCCAGTAAACCTCACTGCTGCCTGCCTCTGATGAGTATTACATTATATCCTCCATAGCACACAATGGGATTTAACGGCGCCAAAAATGTAATTTCAGCACAAAATCCAGAAGTCATTATGACATCAACTCTCTATTTTCTTCCAAACTTAAGGTACCTGAGAATCAAACTCCTGAAGAAACTGGAACCATTTCTCTGAAGTGAATTCAGAGAACTTACTCCTTCATCTCCAGACTAATCATTGGGACTGGAACGGTCTTAAAAATAAGAAATACCAAAGTTTTTTTTCTCACACAGCCTTTATATGGACTTATTATTTTAATATTGGTAGTGACAGACAAGGATGGTTGTCCCTGTGCTAGGCATGTATTTATCAAAAGAAGCTCGCTCTCTTTTGCCCATATGGCAAGTCAGACAAGAGTCTCTGGTCAACAGGGTTAGAAATTACCATGCAGCCATGCAGAGAAGTGCTAATGTTCACTTGTAATCCTCACATAGGGAGAACAATCTACAGGGTGATGTTAATGATTTCTGGTCCAGATGGTATGTTTGACAGTTTTTGCTTTCCCAAGCACAGCGTACGTACTGGTTCAGCAGTCTGAAACACTCTACCTTACATGTGGTCTTTGGCAGAATATTGCTGAAAACAACATTGGATCAACATTGGTGAAGTGTGATTCTGTGGCCAGCTGCAGATACAGACCCCAAATATTCTGAGTAATGGATGATAAAACCAGTCAAGCTCAAATGTCACAGAAGAGCAACCTTGGATCTTCCTTTCCCTTCCCTTCCCTTCCCAGCAACCTTGGATCTTCCCTTCCCTTCCCTTCCCTTCCCCATTCCCAAAGCACACAGATATTTATGCTATTCTAGAGCCTGATGAGTGCATGCAAGTAGAAGCCTTTTCTCTCCCCAGTTCTCAGGGAGTTGCTGCTAGAGCTGAGAATACACTTCATTTCCTCAATTAACAATGCATTTTCTTCAGGTGTACTCTTCAGCCCTCACTCAGCCCTGCCTTGCAAGCCCGGTGCATCTGGTTAAGCAGAAGGATACAGCCAGCATTCAACACCCCCTAAAGTACTGCTAGGGGCCGCTGGCTCTGAAGTGTTGTGTGTCTCCCATTGGGTCAGCTCTCATGAAAACAGCTTTGATCATTTCCAGCAAGTAGCAAGAGATAAAAAGAGGGATCTTGGGAACAGAAACTGCAGGCAAATTAATTCTGTACCATGGGAACAGACATGGATGTAAGACCTGTGAATGTACGGGGTCTATTGTAAAACGGATAGGAATACCATCAGGTTGACCTGATCTCCTTATTTAACATCTAACCATGGAGAAGAACTGGAGTGAATTCACAATCAAAAGAGCCTCTCAAGGGACAATTTGATCTCTGTGGGTGAGTTTCACCCCCACTCAGCATCCTAGGATGAAGGTGCGGAGGGAATTTGCCCACTGCCTGCCTAGCTGGGCTTCTTCCTTCCGGTTAAGTAGTGCTGCAAAGCTGAGAGAGGTGGGTGTAAGAGCCTTTCAGCAGGCAATTAAAACCAGAATGCTTTCTGTAATATATAAACAAACCCATTAAGCCTGACTTTAATGGTGCTGAGATTCTGTGATAAATAATTGAAAAGAAAGCTTAAAGTGAATTTCAAAGATTTTTTTTTCCTTTTAAAATGTATTTACAATACTTCAGTACTTTATATAGCTTGAATGTTTAATCAATTGTCATTTAAAGAGAGTTCAGTTCCTGCAGTTTTGTGATATATGTGTGCTAAACAAGCCACTTGAATGTCAAAGCTCTTTGGTTGATACAGATTTGCCACAGTATGTAGTGGCTTGGGTATGAGTAAAGCTTCCTCTCAACATCTTGGCTGCCTTCTGTAGATTAAAAAGGTCTGAACCAGTTTGAATTTCTCTGGCTGTAGCACACATAGGGTTATGAGACAGCAGGTGAGGCACCGGACAGGGACCTGTTAATTGCTCACCTGCTCCCTGGGTCCAGCCAGCACCTGGCACAAGCTCAGGTTTCTCTATCAGCTCCGAGGCAAAATCCCAGCCCCCGTCAAAAAGGCCAGAGGGAGGGGAGTGCAGAAGGAGTGAACGTTTGACAAGAGCAGCTGATGTTTTGGTGCATTAAATGCACTTGTCAGGTGTCTTCTTGTAGGTATTTCTCCCGTGTTGGTTGTGATTAAGGATGTCAGGGGTGATGCTATTCCCTTCTCAAGTGAGTGAGCATTTATCTGGCTTCCATTAACACAAGACCTGATGAGATGGGAATGTCCCTCAGTGCCTTTCAACACACTCATTTAAAATGTCTTGTAAATTAGCTAAGACTTTGGACTTCCCATCAACTGTGCAGATTCCCTCACTGAGACTAAACTGGCACTGCCTTAGGGACATCACTGGAGCTTCACTGCGGGCCCCATTCTATTTTTTAAAAATCTCATAACCCTCATCTTCGTCCTTCTTGCTCCCCCTTTACCTGTACCCAGACCAGAAGGATGCTGAGCTCTATTTTACAGAGGAAAAGTAGGCTTTAAGCCCCAGAAGCTTTTTTAATAGGTGTTTTGTGAAAGCTCTCATATGTGTTTTAAGATGCTGAAGTGCTTTGGAACTTGGAGAATGCAGAAGTTTATTGATGACCCATCCCAGGCTTCATCTCCTACTGATACAGGACTCACTGGGGAACTTCCAAATTTTTTTTTACCCCCTTATGTTCCTTTAAATGACTCTGGTTTTGTGCTGCAGTGCTTCTGATGACCAGACGACTGCTTGTTCCCTGCCTTTGCTGGGGAGTTACCAGCTGTGACCTTCCCATGGCTTAGTGGGGATGGAACAGGCACCAGAAGAGTTAACTGGGAAGAGAGGCTCTCTAATGTGAATAGACTGGCATTGCACTCTCACTGCTCAGAAACACAGCAATAATTGCTCAGATGGCTTAAAAATAAATAAGTAATAATAATAAGACACATAGATATTTAAAATTATAAAACAAGCAAAGAAATATGCAAATAATTAGAAATTCATGGCAAGAGGGATCAAATCATGCTCTGAACAGCCACGCTAGAAATGGTGCCGTGCAGTCCCAGCTTCACACTGCTGTGCCTGAAATCACAGCTCGTTCCCACAGAATTCCCTAATCATCATTCCATTAACTCATATAACTGTGTAGGACTAGAGCAGATTTCTCAATAAAAATGATGGATAAGTAAATTGGGAGAAGCACTCTACCACTTAGCAGGTGTGAAAAGATTGACAGTCCCAGCACTACTGAGGGAGAATTGTGTGCACTGAACTCGAGGGTGTCGCTGTGTGGAAACGCGTGTGCGTGGCTGGGGAAAAACTGCTGTCATTTTTTCCAAGGGTGCGTGAATGGGAAATGGTAATGCTAGAACAGGATGCAGGAGGGCTGGAAGCACCCTGTGAGCAAACAACATGCAGCACAGCATGGGCAGCAGCCATGGAGGGGAAGGACCAGGAGCCTTCTGGCTGCTAGCTCTCACTATCATGACAGTAAGTGCCAAAGTTGGAAGTCACGGAGCTCTCAGCATTGGAGAAACATGTCCAGGAGTGAAAACCCACGTGGCTGTCCTCGTGCCAGACCTGAAGGCAAACCCACATGCCTGGGATGTGCTCCTGTTTCTGTCTATTGGACTATTGGACAGAAACACTTTCCACAACACTGCAAAAACCACTCTGGGCATGAGCTAGGGCCTTGCTAATAAAGCATATCTCATAACAGTAATAGTGCCTTTGGTACTCCTGTGTCCCCTACTGCCCAATGCAGCACTCCCTCTTGATGGAGACGCTTCTGTCCGAGACTGTGGACAGAGAGAAGTGTGCACTTGCTCTGCTCTCAGTGCTGAGATGTGTCCGAGTGGGGTGTACCAGGCACATTCCACAGGCTAACGTGTCCCAGAGGCTGAGCAGGAAAGCTGGGGTGAAGGCAATTCAGCAAAGTGAAAAAGGGCATCAGGGAGGATGTTCTTGTTTGTGGCTGAAAGGAACGCTAGCCCTTCAGGGAACGGGGAGGAATTATACAGCAGCAGCCTTGATCGCATGCATAATGTGGTAATTTAATGGGTGAAACCTGTAGGCCTGTTCTTCTGTCCTGGTTAAAATGCAGCCTTAAGCTCCTGCTTTGAGAGGGGGAATTAGGGAGAGGGCGCAGCTTCTCTGCTTCCCTCCAGGGACTGACAACCTGCAGGAACAGAAGGGCTCCTGAGGTTCCACAGCACAATGGTGTTTGACTTTGCTTACATGTGGCTCCTAGTCACTGCTAAAAGCATGGCTTGAACAAATATATCCCTTTGGCCTCCTGCACCCCCTCACACTGGTGTTGTGTCCTGCAGCTTCTTTTCAGGCTGCTCTGATCCCAAAGCCAGGAACCGCTCCTTGTGCTGAAATTCCCACCATGGCCCTCCCATTCAGCATTTCTGAGCATTTATAACATGCTCAGCAGCTACTTAGCAAAGAACTGTCAAATTCAGAGGTGAAAATGGCCTTGTCATTTTCTTGTTGCATCCAGAGAGCCAGAGGCAACACAAGGTCCTGGACCTCTCCTAGAACTGCGTTTCTTACCAATGGCCAGGCTGTCAGAACATGAGTGCTACCAGAGCTGCTGTGCTGCTCACTTGGCATGCTGGAAGGTCATCATCACTGTCCACTTCCCTGTCCCCACCAGCCCAGCTCACTGGACATCCCTACAATGACAAAAAAGAAGAGGGAGATTTGGATTAATTTTCATACATGGTGCCTGGAGAATTAGGTGTTTGCTGTAAAGACTTACTGAGTGAGAAACAATGCTTCATCCCCCTTGGCAGGGGGAGCTGCTCTGGCTGCCTAATAATTAGCACTGGGAAATCCCCCGCTCCTTCTTCTGCTCTGCCTCAGAGGTATCTCAGGCACTGTCAAATCTAACACAAAATCATACTCCAGTGGGGTGAGCAGGTCTCACCATCCTACAGGCCTTCCAGGGCACTCTGCCAGCTCCAGAGACAGGAGGTTTGGACAGAGTGGTTGGCTACTGTGCCTCCCCTTGACAATCCTCCAGCTGCATTTTCTGACAGTGGCAGAAAACCTCTGACAGCCCCAGGACAGCCCACTAGGCCTCCTAGGATGCCATGGGATCAAAGAGTTGTATTTTCCTGGCTGGGTTGCTTTTCCTGGGCTTTTCTGCCTGGCAACGCTTGTTATACTGTTTTAAGCCCAAAAGTCAGGGTGTTTTGCCACAGGCACCCAATTGATGGAGACAGCTCCATCTGGGGAGGGTAGAAGAGGAAAAAAAGTATTTCCCAAGTCCAAGCAGTGAACAAAATGACAAATAGCTGTCCGTTACATGGCTCTAAGCTGCTCTCATCCTGTGAGTGATAAAGGTATGAAACGGAGTCTCTCTCATGGGCGATGTCCACAGTGTTGCTGGAGCTACATCTGCTGGGAGGGAGATGACGCTCCTGTCCCAAGCCAGCACTGAGCACCATGATGTGCAGGGAAAGGAAGTGATTAGACCAAAAAAATACAGGGAGAAGAATCATAAGCAACAGGCAAACAGTCTCCTGGAAACTACTGCAATCACATTGTATTGTCCTCTGGGTCTCCATAGATGCCTCTCATCCACTGTGGTGAGAAGTTCCCTTACAGATCCTGAGGCAAGAGGCGGCAGAGAAACCCAAGATGTGCTCTGGGGTTGCAAAAGAAGCAAAGAGTCCTGCTGAAAAAATAGCCTGAGGCTGGCTTCATTACACAGTTCATGTGCAGGAGCAAGGACCAGCGATGGCCACATGGTGTGCACCGCCAAGCTTCTCCCCACTGCAGTTGTCCCCGAGCCAGCAGTTCGAAAGGTAGTTAAAGGGAAACAACATTTGCAGAGTAATTCTCCAATGTTGGTCCTGAGTGAAAAGCACTAATGACTTACAGAAGTGAAGGCTATACCCGAGTCTGGGAATTTTTTCTCAAGCTTTTGTTTTTTTGAACCTCAGCAGTTGCTTGCTACAGAGCAGCATCAATTATCCCAGAGATTCAGTCCCTTGTTGCTGCACTATGGGCAGCACCTTGTCAGTCTTACTTAGGACTAAGGTGGGTGTCTACAAGCTATTCCTAAAATGCATTTCTACAGCTCTCTTGCTTTTCTGTTGTTTTTTTTTTAAATGATAAAACTCTGACAAAACCATCCCCAGGAGACAACATTTTCAGAAGTGACTAATGGTTTTGGATGGCACTGTTTGGGTACTCTTGTAAGAGTGAACCATTGAGGGTATTAACTGTTCAGGTCTTGTGAGATATCTTACACTTTTGAGAGGCCTTAACCATGATCTCAAGATTATGTTGCTTTAAAAACAACACAGCCAGAAGAGGTGCAAGACACACTCTCTGTGGTAAAGAATGAGGATCAGCCTGGAAAGATCCAAGAGAGATGCGTCTTGGGACAAATTCCACAAGCATCTAGATGTAAATCCTGCCATCCAAACTTTGCTTTCTTCTGACACCAAAAACGTCCCCATGATTTTCACATGATGCAAAGCAGGTCCCCTGGACCATATTGTGCAGCTGGCTTGGTTTTTCAGACAGACACTATCAACACATGGACCTTTAGATAAGAGAGCACCTGCTTGTAACATTTTCAGTGCGTTTCCTGATATAACTGGCAAGATTTTCAGCTCACTTGATATATTGTTAATAGTAGCTACGAAACTAATTAACTGAGGAGAATGATATTTAACTGTCAATAAACCTTTGGAACTCTGCCCTCTTTCCTGCATATTTAGACATTCATTCTGCAAAACCTTCTTCCTCCCCTACCTCTCAGCTTCTCTCCCTCCTCTTTTCACAGCTCCTTGCTGGCACCTTTTTGCTTCATCTGTCCCAAGTCATTTGTCCTTTGCATCACACCAAAGCCCGCTGGCTGCCTGCTCTCAGTCCCAATTTGGCAGGATACCATGTCTCGCTGATGCTGTGCCTCCTTCACCCTCCCATCACTGAAAGCCACTTTGGGGCTTCTCCCAGGCTGGAGATCATCTCTGCTGTGTCCTTTGGGACAGGGTTCTGCTGGGCATTACAAGGATGGCACAACATGAAGACTGGTAGATGCAGAAGGAAAGAGCTTCTAATAGAGAGGTGAATGTTTACCATCCAAGCACCAGCTAGCTCCCAACAGCTGTCCTTGCTGAACAGTTCAAGTCTAAGCCTCTTTAAAATCCAGTTACCTTTACTCTCCTGACTCAAGAGGGTGTTTCTTTAATTCACTCATATTCCTCCTTAAGAGATGCTTTTCAGTAGAGCTCATCATTGCTAATGCTTATTCTCCCTCCCTCTGGAAAAGCACCTCCTGGTTCGGTTGCTGTGCTGATGTCAGCCCTGTGTGCTTGCCACTGCTGAAGGAGCCCTGAGGACTGCGCTGCTCCCTTGCATTGTGCTGTGCACGCTCCTGACACTTTAATACCCCATTTCTCTGCACAATGGCCCCATGCACATAGTGGCCTTTCAGGGGAAAACACACGACTAGACCAGATGTGTATGTTGCTCATGTCGTGGGTTTTGTGAAGGAAATCTGGAGAAGGAGGGGGAGAAGCAGATCTTTTGCAAGAAAATATAATGGGTGGCATAAAAAAACATAATGCAGAGTAAAACCAGCTCTCATATCTTCATGTGGCAGACTTCCAGGACCTTGCTGATTCAGGGCTGCCTGAAACATGTTTTCCCTAGAACACAACCCTCTCTGTATTTGAAAGGCAGACCAGAGCCTGACTTTAAGGTACAAAACTGCTCCTGGATTCACAAAGGTGTCCCTTCACAAAATCAGTGTAAAAAACGACCTCTGCTGCCTCTGGGAGGAAGTAACAAGGGCTTTGCTCCCTCCACAAGGCTCCCCAAGGCTTGGACAGAGAAGTAGTGCCCTAAACTTCTTTGCTTTAGTTGTGCACGAGCTATGTAAAATTATGGCCCTGCAGATCTGGACTATCCTGACTGACAGCAAGCAAAGAAGGTATTTGGGCATAGACTTTTTTTCCCACTTGAATGTTTTGCTGGTCTCTCCCTGCTAGGTCTTTGCTTGAGTTTGATACATCTGAGTTTGGGATCAACAGCCCAGCTTTCTTGGACACACTGCAAGAGACAATATGGAAGAAACAGCAGCCAAAATAGCAACAACAGAAGTTGGAGCAGGCAGATTAGTGGCAGCAGCAGGCTCTGATCAAGCTGTTCTCCTTCTGTCACCATTTTGAGTGTTTATTGTGTAACACTCCAAACTGCTGCCGGTTACAGGGCTTTACCAGTGAGAAGGGATAAAGGGCAGTACAAAGCCTCTGTAGGAATGTATGAGCCCACCCGGCTGCTTCATGCCAGAGCTGGATGCCTTTCCTCTCCTTCATTCTCAGCGTGATCAGGCCCACCCAACTCCTGTCCAAGTCACGCATCCTGGGGAAACGGTCGATTTTTCTCTTTGATAATTTGGTTATAAGCCTGAGGCCTGAAAACAACGAAGCTTCTGCCATTGTACAGTCTGCCTGCCCGTGCCCCCTGCCTTTCCCCAGGGCTTCTCAATCTGTTGGCCAATGTCAACAAGCTTTGTCAGGGAGCTAAAGGTCTTCAAGCTATGAAATTCCTGCATGTTTCATAAAAACAGAAGACTGCATTGAGGATAGAGAGCTGAATCAATGCCCATGCAGGCCCCCGCAAAGCTCCTGGCTGCTACACATCCTGTGTCTCACCCAAAAGACAGAGGTAGAGCACATGGCGTAAGATGGGAGCATCACCATATTGTGCCCAAGGAGAAAAAGTGATGAGGACTTAAAGGTGATGAGGGGAGGCTCTCAGGAAAGGTTCTGTGTTGAAGGTGCTGTAGGAGGAGACCCACTGGCTTTTCTGTGGGAGGTGTGCATGTGACTTCAGAGGCAAATCTGTAAGAATCCAGGTTTAATTGTTTTTACTGCTGACAGAACAATTTCATTATGCACAGAGGGTCTCATTTGGTTTGGTCTCCCTATGCAAGCCCAGATAACAAGGAGCACAGCTGAATGCCCTTTAGCTCCCTTGTTATCTCCAATCAGATTTCACTCTGATGTGCTGATATTGGATCTGGAGGAGGAGCTGCAATTCTTGTTCTGGAACTATCCTAACCTAGTGCAGCCGTAAGCAAACTGGAGATGCCCAAGGGATCCAGGTTGTGTTGATGGTACTAAAGTGCAGTGACCCCCTTGCCTTCCCCATAGACAGAGGAAGAGGAAGGTGATACCCCACCTTCCACTTGCTGTTGGAGATGCTATTTCAAATTTCTGCCTTTCTATTTCAAATAAAAATCTGCATTGTGAGAGCTTATAAGTCTTTCCAGGGTCTGCAGCTGGACTGTGAATAGACTGTGAAGCCCTAATTTCAGTATGGATGAGAGCCACATCAGGCTTTTCCCATCAGCCTACTCTTGTCCTGTAGGAACAGCCCACAAGGCTTTGCAGCAGTTTGGATGAGCTGGAGTGCAGATCTGAAAAGGAAGATTTTTTTTCTCTCTTTTTCTCAACTTTGGAAAACAAAATAGAAGAATAAAAGGCTGTAAAACATCCAGTCTGCTACCAAATTGCTTTTTAAAATGTCTCCAAATTTACAAAAGTTGCACGTATAGCCATTAGACATCCCTTTTCTGTTACCTACTTACACCTCTTCAAAGCTGAATGGAAAAATTAATGCTGAACCTCCCTTGCCTCATAATCAAACATTATAACACTGAGAAATTCAGAGTGAAGATTACACGGAACAGTCATTCCATAACAACACAATTATGATGAAATCATTTTAGCATCTGTGGTCTGAGATGAGATTAAATCTATTTTAACGAGACATTAGATGGACTTTTTTCTCCCATATTTTTTCCTCATGGTGCCATTACAATGCAGAGTAATTTTTTTTTTTTTTTTTAGTTGCCTCACTTTATGATTTTTCCTTTACAATAAATCCAGGTTCCATGTGGGGGAACTAAATGGAAAGTTTAGTACCACTTGGTTTTGTGCTTAAATTACTGATACACTCCCTCCATCTTAGCTTCACTTTGACAGTTTCCTTATTCCTGAGAATTTCAGCTTTTAATTTTTTTCCAAAAAAATATTTCTTATTTCCTGCATCAGTAAAGCTATTGAAAGCAGACTTATTGTGACCCCAAAGCTGCCAGGGAGTTCCATCTCACCAGGCTGTATTTTTAGCAGCTCTGCTTCAGAAAGACAACACAAAGCCTCAAAGAGACCTGGCAGTGCTGGCTCCTACTGTGCAGTCAAGCCAACGGTTTGTAGAGCTGCGTCCCTGCGGTGTGTCCAGCACCAGCAGTGCCTGTGACTCCTGCAGCTCAGTGCCCAGCGCTGCCCCGTCGGCTCTGCCTCAGTTTCCCAGGATGGAATATGTGACCTGGGGGAGCAGCACCATGATTTTCAGAGTCATTTCCCAGCATGAGGCCAGCCATCCATAAAGTGCCTCTTTAGCAGGTCTTAGGCCACATATTATTCACAAATTATTTGTTCTCAAGTGAGCTAGAAGCTTTGGTTGCTTTGTCTTTGTTTTTTTTTGTTGTTTTTTTTGTTTTTTTTTTTTAAACCAGCCTGATTTTGATGACACAATCTAGGCTGATCTCAGATTTCAAAGTGAACCTAAGGCTCTTTAGGGACTGATGAAGTTTAAAAAGGCGTGGGCTGTCTCCATCTCAGCTGGGAAGGATTTTTCCATCTCTACTTCAGTTACCACAGTTTCTTCCCAAAGGCAACCTCCTTCCTTTGATCCAAAACAAACTCTGGGAAGCCGTTCACTCATGGATCACCTTCTGTGGCATCCTCAGTGAGTTATCCGGTCAGCATCACACAGGAACTGGCCAGCTGCTTGCTCTTCCTTCTTTTGTTTTGAAGAATCAGGTGGACAGATGGAAATGATCTTCCCAGGGAGCAAATCGGTTCCTTCGCTCATCTGTTCAACTGTGAGGGCAGCTGGAGGCTTTAATTCGGGTATCTCTGCAAGAGATGGCTTCAGATATCCTTATCATCTGTTAAACTGACCAGGACAGGGATGCTCCTAAGGCACCAAATTTGTGGATTACTCATTCCACACAGAAAACAAAACAAAAAAAAAGGAGCTTCATTCATTGATCAAAGTGGAGGGGAAAAGGATGGAGCTGATGTTATGAATCACCAGCAAACTGCCTGTGATGGAAAAAGGGATGTCACATTTCTTATTTTTAGCGCAAGGAGGTCTAATCGAGTGCATGCCAAAGAAAGGAAAAAACCCAGTCTCCATCTAAAGGCAGAAAGGACTTAAGCTGAATTGCTCAGAGCCCTTGAGTTAAATACATGTTGAGAGGAAACTGATAAAGATAAAACACAGTAATGCAAACTTGTCTCCGAAAGAGCAGGTAGGTCCCAACTGTCAACAATAATCTGAACCTATAACAAGCATTCTTGTTTGAAAATGAATCCAACTGAAAATGAAAGATTAAACAAGTACAACAACGTAAGAATAAATTACACATAAATCTCTCTGGTATTCAGGATCAAAGGAAGATTAAAGAACAAGTTATGGAAATGTGGTAGAGGCAAAGAGAACCTATTAAGTGATATCACTTAGCAAGCATACGAGTAATAGAGAGTTCACATCTAAGTTTAGAGGAAAAGGAATTAACCTGTAGCTGCTAAAAGGGACTTCAAATGGTATGTGGCATGAATGAATGTATGATGAAGATTTCTAATAGAGCCCAAACCCAACAAAAATATGACCCAGTAGCTGAGTTCTACAATTGCTGGTATGAAAATAATCTGCTTTTGGTTGTGTTTCAAGGGTAATGGTTAAAGACTGAGTTCTTCAGTCCACCCTGCAGTTTTGAAGTGTGAGGGTACACACCAGAGACATGAATTTCTGCTCAGAACATCCAAGTAAGGGTTCAGGCAGCTCCTCATGGTAAGGAGTACTCCCTGGGAGCAACAGGGTCCATCATCGCCCCTTAAGATGCTGTTCTTTCCCTCTGCCTCTGTGCTGGGCTCAGGTCACAGTGAGGATGTTAAGTACAGATTGCTTTTCCTTCAGGAAACCGCACTAGAATATTTGTTTCTGTGTGTAAGACTGTATATGTGTTCATGCAAGCGCGTTCTTTTACAGTGATGGTATTAACACCAAAAGGCCATATGTCAGACTCTTTGCTTTCATATTTCAAAACCTTCTGACTCCTATGATCTAAATAAACCAAAATGAAAAAAAAAACAAAAACCCCTTCTTGTCCCTGCTAAGTAAGTTTTCAAGAACCAAGTGTCTTGTCTAAGCTCATCCAGAGAATTTACAGGAAAACTATACCCTGAACCCATGAACCCAGAGCCTGTGTTTCAACAGTGCCCTTCTCTGTCCTCTGAAAGAGTGATGGTACAATATTAGTAGTAGCTACTTCTCAGCCTCCCTGGGGTAATAAGCTGCTTTTCTCCTCCATAGCTGACCCCTGACCAAGGATGGGCTTTGACAGGGAGCTCTGTGAGGGAGAGGAGTGCAACGGGATAAAAAGCAGAGTGGTGGCACTTTGACACAGAGTTCACCACCATACGAATCCTGCTTCCCCTTCCGGGTGGGATGGCATGGAGATTTCTGGCACCTGGTCCCAGTGCTTTTTCGCTGGCAGGGAAGATAGTTTGTCTCCATCTTTGGGAAACAGGAAGCCATACTCAGGATACGGGACAAGAGGTGACTGGATCAACTGGGAGGGTTAGGGAACTTCACCTCACCCCATGTAGATACTCCACCTTTGTCATCACTACATGAGCAGTAGGTGATTCAGAGTCCATTTGACGGTCTCCAGGAGACAAACAGTGAATACACCGACACTCAATATTTGTTCTGATTTCAAGCACTCAATTAGAGCTAACTTCTTTTGTTCAAGATTTTTTTTTTTTCAGTATATCCTGTAGCTTTATTTGTGAAAACTAATCAGGAGACTTTAAGAAAGGAAGAAAATTTTACAAGCCTTTTCCAATATTTTCCCATAGTGAAACCAGATGGAAATTAACAGAGACCAAGGTGGGGAAGGTATTTGCATGTGCAAAATGACGATACAGGAACAGCTGAGATTATATCAAAATGAAGACAGTACAAGGTAGTTAGAGGGAAGATTTGGCCTTTGTTTGGCCTCCCAACCCAAGCAAAGAGCAGTCTTCTATAGCTTTGAAAGTCATTTCTTGCTCACACCTCTGATGGGCGTGCATTTGCTAAGTGCATTGCCTGCGGGCGATCTGATTTATGGTCAAATGTTTGTAGTACATGAGGTGCACGCAAATCTATTTACATATAGGTATTCGTTATTAAGGCCTGCAAAGCAGAAATTTTCAGCCTATACTACAGAAAACATCTCAAAGCTGTGCCTGGCAGCAAAAAGCCTTAGTGGAGGTCCTGACCCAAACCACTGTATAAGTTTCCCCGTGCGAGCCCTTATCCAAGCAGCAAATGACTGTACATAGGTGCTCAGATCAGAGCTCAACTCACATTATCACTAAACCGGAGGAGGGAGCAGGAATTGGATGAGGTCCAAGTCTGGGGGAATGGGCGAAGCACAAGCATCTCACATGGGAGGAGACCACATACCTGCACAGAGCTATCACTGCGCTACCACTGCTGCTGGGACCTGACCCATCGCTAGCAACACCCTGCGCTGACCCTGTCGTGCTTCACCCTCTCTGATCCACAGAAGACTGCTCTGAGAGGGAAGCTGTTAATTCAGTGGACCCAGTATATGTCTCATGAGACAAACAGTCCATCGCAGGGACTGTCTTTTCATCCTTGTTTGGAGCAGCATTGTTCTGGCTGTTATACAGTCAAAGTGCAAAAATAAAATACCTCCTGCCTCTCTCATCATTAGCAGAGTTCTCACAGCGCTTTTCATTTTTAGACACTTCACCTTTTCAAATCAGTCATTAAATATTGATAAATTAATCCCTCTCACAGTCCTGTGATGCATTCAAGACATTTTCATGATGATCATGTTATGTTCTGTTTTTTATTTGAATATCAAATACGTCAGGTAGATGTATCATTCAATACAATTAGCTGGCAGTTATAAATGGTGCCAGAAACCAAGCCTGGCAGGTTGATTTTTGCTACATGTGTTCAATCGGTGCTTAAATGAAGGGAGTGAAAAACGAAGAGCTAGTGCCATGAAGGATTTTTTTTTTTAAGTTTGTCTTCTTCAATACAATGGTTACTTGTTTCCCTTCAGTTTGTGTGAGTCCTTTTTAGTGGAAGTTATTAAAACTGTCAGCAAGCTGTGCTGGGTTGAATGCTTGTATCGGGTTTGTGTGGCAAGGTTTTGGTAGCAAGGGGGCTGCAGGGGTGGCTTCTGTGGAAGCTGCCAGAAGCTTCTCCCATGGTCGACAGATCCAATGCCAGCCAGCTCCAAAACTGACCCTCTGCTGGCTGAGGCTGAGCCCATCAGCAACAGTGGTAGCACCTCTAGGATAGCATTGAGTCTCTTTTGCCCATGGTGGTAATTGCTGAGTGATCTCTTCTGTCCTTATCTCAACTCACAAGCCTTTCATCATGTTTTCTCTTCCTTGTCCAGTTGAGGAGGAGGGTGATAGAACACTGTGGGTGGGCACCTGATGTCTTGCCAGGGTCAACTCACCACAATGCTCACCTACATCTGAGCAAGATCCTACAGCCACAGTAGCATCTCTGGGGTAAGCAAGAGTCTGTGTGACATGTGCCTGGAGCACAGGATTCTGCCACTACCCCCAACATGGCAGGGAATTTGGCAGCAGAGCCTCTGAGCAGAGAGCTCAGTCAGACCTCATTGTAATGGACACAAGGTATTTGTAATGGTCAGTATGGAAAACCATGCCAACTAGATCCATTTCCAGGAGGTACAGAGAAAATGCACTTTCAGGCCATCGGCTCTATTCCAGGGACTGGTGGCCGAGGTCTGAATGGTGAGAAGGTCCTGGAGCCAAGCACACCTTGGCAGCAGATAGTGCGCTCTCTGTACTCAGGAGACCATTCTCTGAAGAACAGCAGTGGTGACTGGCTTCGGATGAGCTGGATCTCATCAGCTTTAACACAGATCTTACAGAGTTGCAAATGGTGCTGCAAAAATTGGGAAAAGTCACCTCATTTTGAGAGTCAGGGTGCTCACCTGGGGTTCAAATCAGTTCATGTGAAGCACAACCTTCCTTGACAGTGTTGCTCCCCAATAAGGATAAAAATCGCTTGTGTGGCCCAGCGAATCCCTGTCTTGTGAGAAAATGCTGAATCTGTGGAGCGACAGGCCAGTGGTGGCTTCCCAGGGAAGTGTCACCACTGCTGCCCATCTCACTCTGCAGATCTACACAGCAGCCTTAGGCCCATGATTCAGCTCAAAGCAAAGTGAGGTCTGTTTCTTCAGTGCTTTCCAAAAAAAACCCTCAACTAACCCTGTTAAGTTTTTGCCACATTGTTTAGTTTTTCCCTGTGAAGGTGATGTCCTTCTGATGGTGCTCATTAGCAGGCTGCTGGGACGGCATGATTTCAGCAGTGATAAAATTTCCAGACAGTTTCATGGCAGGGTGACTTCATCACCATCACATAGTCAGCTGCTGCCCTGCCACCAAGTCCCCCACCAATCCTTCCATGAGGACTGGAGGGTGTCACTGCCATAGGCACCACTGTTCCCTTGGAGGAGCTTCGCAGGGCTAGAGGGTCACTGTGCATTGCTCAGGCTAGGTCCCACTATTTTCTGGTCACCCACTGGCCTGATGTAGGTCTTGGACTCTCCAGGAAGACCTGTCCCTGGCACCAGAGGGAAGGGTCCTACTGGGAACAGGAGCAGGCATATGCTGACGGGAACCTATGGGATGAGTTCTGCTTTTTCCATAGGCAGAGATCAGGGAGCTGGACTGCCTGTGGGACCTGCCAGAGCACTTTGGTCAGGCTGAGCTGCCTGGCCTCAAGCCCCTCACTGGGATGAGCTGTCACATTCCCTTCACACTGACTGAAAAACAGGCATACCTGCGGTGTGATACAGTTGATCTCCTTCTGACATCTGCTCTGGAGCGAGACGAATCAGTTTCTGCCAGTCTCTCTTGGATAACTGCAAGAGGAGATGAAGATGACTTACTCCAAGTTAGGCGAGGCGAATCCCAAACTAAGTTGGCAGCATCTGAATCCTGCTGCTGGTCAACCTGCGGTGTCCAAGCCCTGCGGCCTCTCACAGCGCTGCCCTGGGTTTGCAGGAAGGTGCTTCTTCTGGAGACAACTGAAAAGAGATTGCAGAGGATGGATACAGATGGGGAGGAAGGGGATGGGGAGAACAGCTCTGGCAAAGCTGCACTCAGGATCCATCTCAGACTCTTTTGAATGCCCAGGACTTCTAGAATTTTATTTTGGTGAGGTAGAATATAGGATAAACATGCTAAGATTGCATTCTCAGCAATGTTGTGTTCAGGAACCACTCACAGCCAAAAAAAAAATTGTTGAGGATGGCTTAATTTATTGTCTGAGCTTCTACCTGGTCAAAATCATGCAAGACTACACCTGTATAGTGTAGCAACTTTATGTAGCCAGTCTTTCAGGAGCCATTCCACATGCAGCTCCTCTCATCCCCATTTCCAGCCACGTACACCACAGCTCATGAGCACTTTGCGTTATCAGAATATAAGATGTTTGTGTGTATTTTTGATGGAGCCAGTTTTTTTTTTTCAGTGGTGCCCAGTGATAGGACAATGAGTACAAACTGGAACAAAGGAAGTTCCACCTAAACACGAGAAAAAAATTCTTTACTGTGAGGGTGACAGAGTCCTGAAAACAGTCTGCCCAGAGGTGGTGTAGAGACTTTCAAAACCCACCTGGATGCGCTTCTGTGCTCTAAGACAACCTGTTTTAGCAGCGGGGTTGGACCACATGATCTCCAGAGGTCCCTTCCAAACTCTACAATTCTGTGATCCTAAGATCTTACAGCTTACTGAGCAACTCCTCTCACAACTGTCAGACAGTCCCTCGGGTATCCTTGAGGTATCACCATCTCTGACTATCACCCATTCGCCTTCCACAGTTATTGCTCCTAGTGCCACCGTGGCCACCTGTCATTACCTTCTGGCTGATAATTGTTCTGTTGTGGCATTGCCCCTTTCATCGCCATTCAAAGCAACATTCTGGCAGCAGGAAAGTTTTTACGCTGGCCCTCTGGAGCTGGAAAGTGCCAAGCAGAGCCAAAAGGGAGAGCAGTTAAATAGGAGGGGGTTTGCCAAGCTGTGATGTTACAAACAGCTGCTCCGTTGACAGCTCTGTCATAAGGAAACTCGACTTGCTCCCAAGCTCCTTCATGCTCAGTGCTTCTAGAAATGGTGCTGTTGAAGCAGATCCTGTCTTACTGCTTTTGAAAACTGGTGGGTGCTATACTTTGAGGGAACATGAACTTGAAAAGTCTTGAAACCCTAACAATATTGCAAGGGAAAGAAGAGATCTGTGCTTACTTTGTGCTTCTTGCCCATTTTCTCCTCCCTCAGTGCTCT
Source organism: Baryphthengus martii (assembly GCA_013396935.1). Classification (NCBI taxonomy): domain Eukaryota; kingdom Metazoa; phylum Chordata; class Aves; order Coraciiformes; family Momotidae; genus Baryphthengus; species Baryphthengus martii. The sequence continues at coordinate 666,550 of VWZK01016157.1, forward strand.
CATACTTTCACTTGGTTACTATTAGAGCAAAATGTCGCGTCCTCACATAGAGACTGACTCCGTTTAGTAAATATTAATGTAATTCTAAACCAGAGAAGCAACATGAAAGACTATCAACCCCCTGGTGGAAGCACTGGTGAGCAGCAGCACTGGGGCAGAAAGGAGGCTGGAGACTTAACAAAGTTTCCAACACAGCTGAAAAGAAGTCATTAATGATGCAATTCAGCTGCCCGGAGCAGATGTGTGACCTGCCCACCACTTAAAAGGGAGGCACAGCTTGAAGGGAGCACAATCTTGGTCGCATATGATTAACAGAAGAGTAAAAGCTCGAAGTAACTAGACCTTGGCGGTGAGACAAAGGAAACAAGGGGCTGTGTCCTGCAGCCTGCACTGTCCTGCAGCGCCTGCCCTGGCTCAGCATCATGTGTGTGCAAGTGGGATGTACCTGATTTTGGCAAGAGGCTGTGAGAAAGGGTAGTCCAAAATGAGCTGGTGAATTCAGGTCACTAAACTTCATGAGTATTTTACTGCCCCAAATCACCTGCTTGCCAGGCTCTGTTCATAAGCCATCACACCCAGCCCTGGAGCAGTTGGGAGGGAGAGGAGGAGCTTTGCTTCATCTCCTGCTTGATCTACAGTGCCCTGACGCTGCTGGCAGCCCTTCACTGCTCCTCTTTGCTGCATCTGCTGAAAGTAGCCCAGCTGTGGTGCTGGGCAGTAAACCACCTGAGATGCCCTGGAGATGCTGAGGGCTTGTGGAGTGCTGATGCTTACAGCTTGACTGAACAAAGGAGTCAGGTCTGCTCCTGTGCAAGGTGGAGTTAAGTGAAAAGACATCGACGCAAACCTACTTACAGGTGTTGGGAAGTTTTAGGTCTTTATGTATTGGAAACACCAATATTTTCACAGCTCAGCTCTTTTGTAGTTGCAGGCTGGGGCTTCTGGATCATTTAATTAGTGTGTCCTCTCACTCATAAGGACAATTTCAGTTGCACAATAGCTGTTGCCACAGCAGCTTTTTGTTTCTTGTATCCCCTTAGATTTTACTTCCTAGATCCCAGCAGTTTTTGAATCCCTCATATAGCTGTTCTCTTGTGTACATATGTACATATATCTGTATGTGTATCTATGTACACAAGATAGCTGTAAAAGGGGAAAAAAAGCAAGTAGTCTAGAAGAAGACATGTGAAGTTCTGCAAAGGCTGCAATAACCCTGGCCATGGGTACAGGCTAGGACACGTCCACCTGGCCAGCAGCCCTGCCAAAAATGACGGGATGCTATGTCAGACTTGAGCTAACCATATGCTCTCATCTCAGATAAGACAAACCACAGACCAGGCTATGTTATCTGGAATGTGGTCACCAGGTCAGTATAAGTTTCCTCCCGCCTCTAGTGAGGCCATACCTGGAATATTATGCCCAGTTTTTGGTCTCCCTGTTCCAGAGGGGTGTAGAGAAGTTGTAGAGGGTGTTGTGGAGATGGTCATGGGCCTTGAGTCCATATGAAGAGACACTAAGGCAGTTGGGCTTGTCTTTTTTTCTGGCAAAGAGGAAGGTTGGGATTAAGCTGATAGCAGCCTACTGCAAAGGCAGTTATAGTGATGAAGGAACCAAGCTGCTCTCAAGCACAGGGCAATGACTTTGACTGTATCTTGGGATGTTCAGGATGGATAGATGGATAAAATGCTTCACCAGAAGGGTGCTGCAGTGCTGGATTAGTCTGCTCCAGCCTCCATCCTTGGAGTTTTTCACATCTCAGCTAGAGGAAGCCATGGCTGGCCATGACCTGGTGGTGGCCACAGTCCTGCTCCAAGTGGGAGGCTGGACTAGAGACCTCCAGAGGTCTCTCCTAGCCAACAGCACTGTGAATCTACATAGAGTACCATCACAACCAAATTACACTTGTTGTGTTTTCTGTGGTTTGCCACCAGCAGCCGGCAGGAAATATTTCCCTCCATTTTGCCTTGCCCAGCTGTAATCCTGTCCATGTGGGAGAGGACATACCTGGGACATAGGTCATCTTTCTACTAGGAGCCATAGCACACTAGGGACCCACATGTGTAACTGAAAACAGACAAATTCTGCAAAGGAGTGTGTCTGCAGTTACTTTCCAGTGCATGACTAACTCAGCAGAAAATAGAAGTGGGACTTCACCTCTGGTAAGATCGATTCTAACCACTCATCAGCTGTGTTTTCAGGTGTGGTTTCCCTGCGGCAGGGCACCTGCAGCTATTTCCCCATCAGCAAAAATATTTTCCAGCCAATCAGTCTTCTATTTATCTACCAAATAATGGATCCATGTTGACTCTTTAGCAAAGGCTGAGCCTTAAATACGTTTGGAATTAGAGGCTAACTAACGTGGGCAGGTGTGTACGTGTGTGCGTCTCTCTCTGGATGTGTATGTGGTGGAAGGGGAAAGTCTGACCAGAGTCAAACAAAAATAGAATCCTAATCTCTTTTCTTTGTACAGCAAATTGGAGCAGATAGTTTCCAAATGAAATCTGAGATGATGCCAGCTGCCTGCAAACCGTACCTGCTTTAAAAATAAGATCTCACTGTCTGCAAGTCATCCTCATCTATGTAGTCTCAAGTACATTCTTCTTTCACCCAGAACTGGAAACAGAAAAAAGCAAGCATCCCTTCACTGTCCCCTAAAATATGGGTAATAAAAATCACCATTTTGAACTGAACACAGCTAATGCTTATCTCTGACTGAGGTAGAGCTGTGGCTCCTTTGGGTCCTTCTGCCTTCAAGAAAAATTCCCTCCTTCTTTCCTGGGAAGATTGCTCTTCTGCAAAGAGAAATTAAACAAGTATCAAATAGGGACCAACTTTTATGCATCTTAAAAAAGCCCATATCTGCCACCCAAAGATCCCAAGCAGCAAAACAACTTGGATAAGTAATGAAAAGTAGAAACTCATCTTCGCAGGAACAGTAGAAAAAATTAACAACCCATGAGACACAATTATATCGAATAAATACTTTTCACATCGTTGTAATGAGATTCAGCCGACCAAGACATTTATATGGGGGAGGAATCGTGGCCTCATTGCAATCGATGTATGTGTTGCCACTGACCCTAATGGAGCTCTGTTTTCCTGATGTTTATATTGCAACATAAGCCAAGATGCCTGTGAACTGTCAAAACCCTTTAGAGCTACTTGTCCCCACAACCCCACAGTCTCATCCCCTAATACTCTATTATGCAGAGACACCCCTTTTATTTTTATTAGAGCTAATTCACCAGATGGCTTCTCCTCCCACCCCCTCTGCTTTGATGTAGAAAACCAAACAAGTGATTTTGCTGACTACAGATCAAGGCACAGATCAGTGCTCTTTGCCATGCACAAAACATGAAAAGCAGATCAGGGACCGTCAGGCAAATCTAACCTGTTTGTAAACAGCAATGAAACCTTTACAGACATAGGAGGTGAAGCAGCCTGCTCCCCTGATACACGGGTGAGCTGCAGGTACTGCTCCTATCAGGCCTGCAAGGAGATAGTTGGGAAGGGAGTGAATTTCTACATATTGATGAGAAATTAGACCTGCTGGTGACACTGAAAGCAAATTAATGAGAGAGTGGAGAGGTGCCTTCAAAAAGGAAGGAGAAGAAATAATGTGAATGGGTGACTCTGTCTCAGAAAGATGCTGGTGGGCATGGAGGAAGGGATGTGCTCCACAGTGACCCAGGCCTCAGGTTGGGGTGCCAGTTTCCCAGATTTCTTTTCAGGTAGGGGGGCTTTTAATTGCAAATTTCAACAGAAGCAACAATAAAAAGCAAGTAATGGAGCCAGGAAGTTTTACAGCTAGAAAGAATGCCATTAAGAAATAAAAATTCAAATTCCCTGCTGCCTGTGAGCACAGCCCTACAGCTCGTGAACAGCAATTCTCACAGAAACCATGTCCTCCGCTGCAAAACCTTGTTAAAGTCAGAAAAGCAAAACCAACAGTCCCCTAAACTCATGCCAGTTGTAAACACCACTCCACCCCCCACAAAAGCAAGCAAATTAAATGCAAACATAAACCAGAACTTTCTTCGGGCGTATAACACAGTGTACGGAGGCGAGAAGCAGCCCTGGGAATGGGGTGTGCGCTGTTATTTATGGTGCAACCCTGTTTGTAAGAAACTTCCCAACCCTGTGTAAGGGTCTGCATTGGCTGGAGGTGAAACCCAGATGCCTGCAGAAAATGTAGGAACAGCCGTCAGGGCTTGGTGCCTGCCCGGATTTATTTTCCTTGCCTGCAGCAAAGGGTGTTTCAAGGATCTCTGGAGCCAGGCGTGGGACCTGCGTGTTAACTCTGTGTGGTGTTTGCGATGACGAATGGTGTGCAATGCCAGTGGCATAACGGCACCTATAGGTATACGTCACCTTCTCCCACACACATGGCATAATAAATGCCCTCATTAATTGATGGGCACATGTTCTTATGGCATGTCACAATGATTGACAAGATTTTTAAAATATACGTATTTTTAATACAAGAGTTTGATTTTATGCAGTGCTGAAAGCAGCTGGGCTGGAGAGTACAAGAAGCCTGAGCAGACTGCAACAGCATCCTGCTTACTTATCCGTGTCTGCCTTTGGTTTGGACTCTCTGTTGTCTAATAAGCTGCAAGCCATAAGTGAAGGTTTTCCAGCTGCTGGGACATGTTCATCACTACAGATTCCCCCGTGTCTAATTAAGCTCATGGCTTAGCCTCTCCTTTGGTGATGGTGATAACAGGTTCTCCTCTCCTGCAGTGGCTGCTTATTTTCATGAGAAACGAAGTGTAAAATCGCCGGGACCTTTGCTGCTCTGGGAGCTCTGATTAAAACGAGTCAGTGGTTTTCAGGATTTATTGGGAAGAGGGAACTGGCTGGCAGACATGTAAGTAAGCCATTGGTTTTGCTCACAGTCATGTTGCTCTTGTCGGTGATCAGGCTGAGGGGACCCTTGTGCAGCCCAGGCTCAGGAGAGGAGCCAAAGCCATTGGGCGCAGGCACAGCACAACCTTCTTCTTAAAAAAACAAAACAAACTGCATTCACTCCATTAAGATATATGCAGTTACCTCAATGAACAGGAACAAATCCTTGGCTTTAAATGGGCAGAGATCATCCCCAAACATATAGGCCTTATTTACTGCCTTACACTGGAACTGCCTGCAATACACTATTTCAGTGAACCCCCTACAGTATGGATATCTAACAGTTTCTAGTGAACCTTTGTAAATGGAGGCAAGTGAGTAACATTTTCCAGCTTCACCATGAGGTAGGGTCCTTCCTGACAAGGAGTATGTGGAAGATCTCAGGGTAAGGAGACCTGGCAGATGAAGTGTGGAGATGAGATGCTGCTCAGAGTCCTTGGCTTGATTTTTTGGGGCCGCCTTCGCATTGGCAAAGAGGGTAAAGAGATTTTCGTGCCTGGAAACCTGTGTAAGGTCTGCAGGAAAACACAAGCCTTGCTCTTCATAGGCACTTTTGCATTGTTCTATAAAGCAACACAGAAGTAGCGAGATCAAAGTCCGCTCTCCAGGAGCAGCAGAGTCTCCCTACCACTGCCTGCATCTGGGGAGCTCATGGAGGACCCCACTGAAGCCCATAACCATTTCTCTGGAGATAGAGAGATCTCCACACTGAAGAGACCAGGGATCCTCATTTAATCAGTAAGAATTCCCTTTCACCCCTAATAGAGGAGACCATGTAAAACCTTTCTACACTGCTCTGGGACTTGCCCCATCAAAACCCCCAAGTTCTTTCTTCCTGTAACACCAATATATTTGTGAGGGAGTTGCTGGTTTTTCTCTCACAGACAGATTTTTTTTTCTGGTAACACCTCTCCAGAGTAGTACGTTTGCACAAACAAAGCTGAACTGCTTGGTTTCCATTAGTAACATGAGCAGTAAAAATAGAGGACAGGTGTTCCTTAGGAGGTGTGAAAGATTAACAGGATTTTCTTGGATTGTGGAGGACACTGTCACTGTAGGGTATCTACTTTTTTAAAAAATGATTTTCCTCCACAAAGAATATAGGAAAACTTTCAATAAGATTCACTGGTGCTCAGTGAAATTCAGGCAGGTTTGTACCTGCTGTACCTGCAGACCCTGCAGGCAAAGAGGAATTGCAGCATATAACCCCTTCCTTTGCCCGTGTGGATCCAGGTTCTCCTTTCAGAGACATCCTTGCAAACTCAGGAGCAATTACTCTAGGACTTCTGTGGAGGGAGTTACATGAGGGATGGAGGGCCCCAACTGGAGCATTCAAGCACTAGTGAAAAAAAATAACAGAAAATGACCCAGCTGCTGTGTGAGGTCAGTTCAGCTCTTCAGATGGGATCCCCAGAATGCTTTTAGTCATTCTTAAGAAAAGGTGATGTTCTGTGTGAGAAAATATGCCTGTAAGAGCAAGTAAGTTCTCCCACCTTCCACCCCCCAGCCTCTCTGCACTAGAAGTCTGGAAGACTCTTCCATGTGCCTTTCTCTGAGTATTTTCTCCCAGTGTCTTGCACTAAGGGTTTGCCACAGTGGCTAACAGGTAGAAAGGGCAAGGAGACAGGGTAGCTTCAGCCCTCGTGAGATTACGTTTTCTGTCTCTCTTGACAATCACCCCTGTACAGGAGGGCTGTGCCTGTGCACACAATGAGCTCTGCAGAAGTGCATTTGCTATAATGTGAACCAGCATCAACGAATGCCATTAAATACTCCCCTAGCATCAAATGTACAAACAGTCTGAATGAAGCTACTGGGCCCCATAGTTGTGTACTCATCTTAAATATCTTGCTGAACCAGTTGAAAACACCACTGTGTGTGAAAGCTGGCCAGGCATTTCCCCCGGCTTCTTGCTTTGTTTACCTCCTGCTCATGTCAAATGGTGTATTAGAGCTGTAGTGTAATATATGGCATTTGAACTTTTCTTTTGTAGTGAACAATGTCAACAGACTGCTTTTCCTGATGAAAAGATCCTGAGCCCATAAATATCGCCCGGGCGTGCTGTATGTTGCTTCCATTGTACAAATCTCTCCACAGTGCTCACCTCTGCTCCTGTATCATAGCGAGATAAATGTGGTGCTTAAGGCCTGATTTATTTCAGTCAAAGGACAAATAGTTTGATATCAAAAGGAGCTTCGTAACAATTAACATGACAGGCAAGGAGGATTAGCTGTTGTGATTTTCAGTGTGGCATAAGCAGGCAGGTGCTGTTACTTGGGCTGCATCCCTCCCCCACACCCTTTCCCATTAAAGAGATAGTTATTGTACCACTGTGAAAAGAGCAGCTGCTGTGCCTGAATTTCCCTATCAGTCACTGTTTCTAGTGTTGGTATGAATTGGGGACACATTGTTGGGCTTTAATTAGCGCCGAGTCCCACCATCATAGGACTGCCCTGCTCTGACATGCACCCCAGGACGCTTGTGTTGAATGCACATTAATGTCCTCATGCCTGATGGCTGGGAGACAACTTCTCCAAAAATAAAAAAGAAAACGACACCTTTCTAGTATTTTTTAAATGCTTGGCTTTATGCTAAGCAGCCAAATTAAACATAACCTTCGCTCTTGACTCTAATGCCAAGCTGTTCTCTGAAGTCCCATTATAATTTTTCAGATCTTTGCTGTTGTTGCCGACTCTAAGATTCAAACAGATGAAAACGTACTTTCAAACAGATGAGAACTGGTTTCCAAACCTGAGTCTGAACTTTGAGAGGAGCAACATTTGACAAGTACTTAGGACTAACTTCTTCCAGGAATTTGTGTGAAGTTGGCTTGTGAGGCAGAGTGGGCACAAAAGGGAAGGTGGGTTGCCAGCAAATGTAAGCATGGCTGATCTCATGTAATTACTGTGGTCTCACTGCTATCACCAAAATTTAGTTTAAAACAAAGAAAAATCCAAGAAACTCTGGACTAGCCAGAGGATCAAAATGGTAGGCACATTTTTTTCCCCAAGATTTTCTCAGCACCTTCCCTGATCACATTCCTCTCTTTGCACCGTATGATGAGAAGAACAGAGTCTGCTTCCCCATCTGGGATGTAGCCAGTTGCCTTTTACTGTGATCCTGGTACTTCTAAACTGTGCAAATTCGGGCTGGGTCAAGATAGGAACAGGGAATTTCTGCTATACAGCAGAGTGCTTGTGTGAAACCTTCTTGGTGCCCTGCTTCTCACCATCGCCAAAAATAAGATTCTCCATAAGGCTGTAAGGGCTGAAATCAGTTGCTCAAGTAAAGTCATACTGGAATGAGTTAGCAAAGCAGTTATGCTGGTTGCCTATGTCCAGATGAATATTTTAAAGTATTTTCTGTAGCCTAACTTTATAAACACTCTTCAACCTCTTAAATACATTGTGCCTACTTAAAACACCCAGCCAACGTCATTTTTTTCAGCCTTTTACCTCAGACTGCCCCTGAAAGCATAAAACATCTGAAGAAAACCAAAACTGTTGGTGAGCCTCGAAGAGTTAATCTCTCCACAACTTGTCTGCTAGCTGTTAAAAAGATCTAAGGCAGCAATGTTTTCACCTGCTGTTTGTATAGCCTGTAGCAAAGGCTGAACTGGAGTATTTTTGTGGGATAGTATTGCCAGCCCGGACTCTCGCATAGAGAGTTCTCTCTGGGTGAGAGAGGGTGTGCACGTACATGCAGGGAGACCGTATGTAAAAGCTTTGCTAGAAACATTACAGGATTTCCCAGTTTGAGAAGTGCAGGGATATTCCAAGTGGCCTTGAATTTCAACTGAAATCCTGGTATTTGCTGCTGTTTCTTTTGGTTGATTTTGTCTTCATTCTGCACAGATGTTAATGGGGAAATTCAAATTTATTATCCCCAGAGCTGGGTGCACTCAGATCTAAAGTAATGCTAGTACGGATTCAATCACACCTGGTACATGGGAGACAAATGTGACCCTGAGTTGGTAAAATGTCAGTTAATGATAATCTGTTAGTCTTCTGCTTGAAAATGCACAGATGTCATTTTACTACTTCTTTGGAGGAGATCAATTTAAAATCTGTGTTTTTCTTTCTACCCTGGCCATACCTGCGAAAATAATAACAGCAGAACTAGTGTCCTCCCAGTGACTGGTGAACTCTATAACAAACTCTGCAGCCCCATAACAGTAGCTGGCACCAGATCACAGCAGTTGATTTGAACTCCACTCCTTGTTCAATAGACCAAGAATAAAAATAATGTTGCAAGATGAATCAAACCTGGGTTTGTCTGTTTTTTTTTTTCTTTCCGTGAACATAAGGAGCAAAATGCATTTTTTAGTCTAGATAACTTGTCTTCCAAAAAGATGAAAACAATAAGACACCAGTACCAGATCCCTCAGGAACAGGTGAGAACAGTGACTCGCTTTGTAACATTTGTCATGTGCACTGGAACATCCACTGAGGGGTCTTGCTGAGCAGGAGATAATTTCCCCACTCTGCAAATCTATCTTTTTTTTTTTTTTTTCTTCAGTTTAGGAAAAATCTAGACTTGAAGAGGATAAAAAACATCAAAAGCAAAAAAACATTTGAAAAATGAAAATCTGAAAAAGCCAGTACAAGTCTCAGAAATATTTCCCTTTGATTTAAAGCATCCCTAGTTTTGAAATAACTTTACTCTCACTACAGCAATTAATTTTCCAGGCAGAAAGAGCAACTAGAATTTCTTGTTTTGAATATCCTGTAGCTAATTCACTGTTTCTAAGCCCCTTTCTATAAAGAGGAAAAAAAGGAGGGGAGAATAGAAAAGTTAAAAAATGTATCAAAACTGACCATTTCCCACAAAGCCAGTTTTCATGTCTGCATATCAGCAGTTTTGAACAAAACAAGGCACTACACAACTTTCCTGAGCAACTAACTCTATTCAAGCAGGATCGGAGGCCAGCAGGGACACCGCTTTCATGTAATGATGTAGCTGCAGAGAACAAAATGATTCTCTTTCCCTCGGCTTGTGTGTGTATAACAGAGAAACCATGAAAGAGGAGAATTACTATGGTAATGACCAAAGAGCTGCTGCGTGTTTATGCAGATTGATGACCAGCAAGCCAAATCCTAGTGTCTTTACGTCAGTGAAGCTCTGCCCACCCATCAGCCTCTTAAAAATTGCAATTCAAAGGGTCAGCCCAAGAAACTGGGGGAGAGGTAGTTTTAAAGTGGATTTGGAAATACTTCAGTGACAAATAGGAATATTTAACAAGTCAGAATTGCTTTCCCTAACTGCAGGGTGAGCAAGGGGAAATTACCCCCAGTCCCCTGGAAACAGCTATATCTTAATCTGGGATTAAACACCACCCATTCAAACATTACAGTGCATCAGTATCTGCAGGGTTAAACTGACAGGGAAGAAAATGGGATCCTTCTTGCATGTTCCCGTTCCCAATAGTGTCTAGCCAAGCTGACAGGAAAGATAAAGTTCACTCTTCCCTCCACTTAACTGGTGCTGGGAGAGAGATTCTTACCCAGGAGAAAAGGAGACATGGCATCAGTCGTGACTTCTTGGCATAAATGAAAGGAAATTTTGACAGGCATAAAAATGTTATTTTCTCATGAAAAGCTGCTGCTTCACTATGCGAAAGGAGATGCTTCTTGAGAAAGAAAAAGAAAAGGGAAAATAAAAGAGCAGTCTCAGTCTGGTGCCAGTTTATAATAATTCACGGTATTGCCCATTTCTCACTGCATAATGATCTCCAGCAAAGGAAATGATGAACTCTTATTTCTGGATCCACAATTTAAATATCAAAATAATTGGACTGAGTAAAGGTCATCTCTTCCCACTGCTGTAGCCACCCTTCTTCCCTGGTAGCCCTGGGCTCTTGTGAAAGCTTTTAGCACCTTGAAAGAATTCATATTGCTGGTAAGACAAGAGTCATCCCAGGAAGGGTGCTGGGAGTCTGCTGGGGTCTGCTGGAAACTGAAAAATGTAGGCTACTATGTGCTGCTGGACTTTTGACCTGAGAGCTGTGCACTCAATTAATCTACTTCTAATCATGTCCCCACCTGCAGTTGCCTGCTCTCACCATCAGCCTCCCTGCTCCCGCTCTGCCTGCTCCACAACACTTCATGCAAGCCCACCCTTGCAGCCAGCTGAGGAGCCGTGGCTGAGTGATGGCAGTAATGCACCCAGCCATTTCTTAGGATGCTCCACCCCACTGGCTTAAAAATATGGTGTTTATTTAGTCCCTAGATGCATGGCAGCCACCAGGGCAGGAGGATCTCACATAATCAGAATCACAGGATCACAGAATCACAGTTTCATCTCAGATGAATCTGCTCTCGAATTGCCACAAAATTCAGTGTTATGATCTGTCACTTATGCGAGGGTGGATGCTTAGAGTAGCTACCTCCTTCATGCACCCAACCATGAGCCACCAGCCACGTATGTGGGGCTGGGCTGGGGGGTAACCAGCAAGGTGCATCAAAAACTAGTCCTTGGCTCTCACTCAGCCATACTTTAACCTCAGCTTAGGCAAACATCTAATCTTCAGCTTTGTCCTTGTCTGGAGACCCTACAAACCAAAACCATATTCATAGCCTGAAGATCAACACATGTGCAGCTGCTCCAATGCCATCCTGGGTGACTCTGCAGTCCTTATCACTAACTCCACGCATGGGGGCTGTGGGAGCTCCTGACACCTTCACTCTGTTTAAAACCCCTCTGCATGTCCCAAAACTGGCCCAGTTTGACTCTTCAGAACCCTGCACGTCCCAATGTGGTCTCTATCCTATGAAGTTCTCCTTTCCAGCTCTATCATGAGATAAACTTATGGGCCTCAATCCTAAATTTTGCTACTGAGACCCAAAATGTAACCCAAGCCCAGAACATGTGAAGTCCTACTCTAACACTAGGCCAGGGTTCACTAAACACTCATCCCCAACCTTAAATTACTTAGATGCTTTCCCATATTCCTCCCTGACTTCAATGGAACCCCTTTATAGTTGTTTTCTCCAAGCCCTGTACCTTTTTTTCCAAGCACTACAAGCATAGGCCCTAACGCAGCAAAGGCTCATCTATAAATCGGCTATAGAATGAATCGATGCTGCAATGCCTGAACTTCTTTGTGCCTTTGCAGGGCTTGTGTCTGCATGTTTGTTTAGTGTGGACACACACCAAGCATGCACAGACACTCTTATCTTCCTCTGAAAGTCTATGCTCTGGATAGCAGATGGCAAATCCGCATTGCCCGGGAGGGTTTTCGTGAGATTAGCTGCAGGACCTGTGATTTGTTGCTACCTGAATGGTGTGCATGTTGTCAGTTCAGTGTGTCTTTATTTCTAAGTGAGTCATACTATACAAATCAATTGCTAATTCAATTAATCATGAAAAACATGCAAAAGGACATCTCCAGGAGCTGATTTAGAGTATGTTATCTATGGGTGATTGAGCAAAGAAAGTTAATCTGGGTCAGAAGACTTTGATTTTTAATTCTTAATGTCACAGATTTCCATTCTTTTGAACTAAAATCTGACTTACAATTTATTTTTCTAAGGGTGCAGCTTTATAGCTCCATTGACATTGGCATGTGAGGTCATGCATACTGAGTCCATTCTCTTATGCCTGACAAATAAGAGCTTTTATGGATGCACAGATCAATAAAAGCTTAAGATCTATAAAGGCCTGCCTGGTGGTGTTCGTATGGAGGACGCATATCATTGTGTTTACCTACAAAGTTGTTTACAGAAGGCAAAATTATGATTTTATTGCATTCTCATTTCTGTTTTACCATTCTGTGAGAAACAACAGATTTTGATCTTCTGTGTTCCTTTGCAGTTTCTGCCCTAAATCTTAAAACAAACAAACAGACAAACAAGCCCTCCAGTTTGTGGTGCAAAATAATGCCTTCATCATGATTTATATAAAAGCACCCCAGGAACTCAATGGAAAACAATTGTCAGCATCTCTTGCAAAGGAGATGTAATAGGGGTATAAAGTGAATCCAAGCCACTGTGCAGGCAAACTCACTGGGTAAGATTCATCCCTGAGACTCAAATTAGACCTTTTCAGGGTGTAGGAATCTCATCTGTGAAGAATCAAGTGCCAAAGAGTTCACTCTTACTTAGATGATAATACATGCTTTCATCCAAAATAGTGTGCCAAGTTCCCTCTTGACAGCATGAAAATCTGACATTTCTGTTTTGTGGATAGCCCTAGGAAAGAAATGGTGATATAAATAGCATGTGTATGAATGCAGAGTTAGGAGGAAAGGTGCAAGAGGCTTCCACTTGTCACTGAAATTTGGACACTTCTAGTCCCTGTTCACCCTTGAACATGTGGACGACTGCCAGGCCCATGGGAGAGCTTTGGGGACAATGGAACCAGAGCTGTGTCCCTCCTGGGTCAGTTGCCAATTCTCAATTCCCTCCTATAGTCTTGGGCAAGTCACCTTGGCCCATCCAAGGTAACCTGGATGGGTCATTAGGTGTTGCATCTCCAGTCATCACCTTCATCTATGGAATGCATCCGTGCCTTGACACTTTTAATTTTCTTAGAGAGATTCCTTGGATCTGTTGGGAGGGAGGTGGTAGACAGCTCACACTCTCCAATACCATGGTCAGGAAAGTCATATGGCACTGGGGTCTAGTTAAATTTAATTCTGCTTTCCCAACAGGCTTCTTCATTTGGGCAGCCCTGGTCAGGCTGGTTTCCAGACTGGAGCTGGTTGCTATCTCGGAAGACCTGAGCTAGCTCACAATGGAGTGCTCCTGAGAAGCTAAAGGAATCTGCAGAGAGTACTGTGACATGGGATATGGGAGGCAGCTGCAAGACCATCTTCCATCTGTGACTATACACCATTTACGTTTTCCCAGATAAAGCACAGAATCATGGAGTCTGAGGAAAATTCAGGTTGGAAGGGACCTCAGGAAAGTCCTCATTATCAATATCCTCATTATCAATATAGGCTGGGGAATAAGGTGACAGAGAGCAGCCCTGTGGAAAAGGACTTGGGAGTGCTGGTGGATGAGAAGCTGAACATGAGCCAACAATGTGCACTTGCAGCCCAGAAGGACAATTGCATCCTGGGCTGCATCAAGAGAAGTGTCTCTCTGCATTTCGAGAGAGGTGATTCTGTCACTCTGCTCGGGTGAGACCTCACCTGGAGCACTGTGTCCAGCTCTGAAGCACTCAACACAAGAAGGACATAGACCTGGAGGAGTGGGTCCAGAGGAAGGCCACAAAAATGATCAGAGGGCCAGAGCACATGTTCTACGAGGACAGGCTGAGGGAGTTGTGGTTGTTCAGCCTGGAGAGGAGAAGCCTCCAGGGAAACCTTATAGCAGCCGACCTTCCAGTACCTGAAGGGGGCCTACAAGAAAGCTGGGGAGGGACTGTTTATAAGGGCTTGTAGAGATAGGACAAGGGGCAATGGTTTTAAACTAGAGAAGGGTAGATTTAGAATGGGCATTAGGAAGGAGTTCTTTACTATGAGAGTGGTGGAACACTGAAACAGGTTGCCTGGGGAGGTGGTGGAAGCCCCATCCTTGGAGACATTCAAGGCCAGACTTGATGAGGCTCTGAGCAACCTGATCTAGTTGAGGATGTTCCTGCTTACTGCAGGGTAGTTGGACTAGATAACCTTTGGAGGTCCCTTCCAACCTGGGGGAATCTATGCTTCTATGTTTCTATGATTCTATGATTCTGTGATTCTATGATTCTATGAAGTCTCTAGGGACCTCCTGCTCAAGACAGTCAGCTGTGAGATAAGAAAAAAAACTTTCAACTTTATCAAGATAACTAGACAGTGGGTGATCCAAACTTAGGACAAGGCTCCAGATCTGGGTGGACTGGCTTTTTCAGGAAATATGAGTTGCACAGAGATGTGACTATCCTGGGAAAAAAGTTACTAATTCCAGGTGAGGAGAGATGCCTAAAGGACACAGGCATTCTTTGTGACTTTGAAGAAGCTCAGTAGCAGAGGAGCTGTGCATGGGGAGGTTTCCAGTTTCAGGTTGATATTTTCTTCCAACACAATTGAATATACACTTAATGCAGGGAGTGAGAAACAAGTATGTTAAGGAGGTGAGTACAGCATTATCAACACTTCATAAAGCAGAACTACTTAGGGAACATGAGCAGGCAATGCAGGCAATGGTGATGGATTCCCTTGTCACTCATCCCAGTAGAAATGGCTGGGCTGCTACTCTGCTGAAAAGCATGGAAGCGCTTAGACAGATAATCAGAACACCAAGACGATCCTGAAGGAAGAGCATGAGCTGCTAACAAGCCTTGCCACTCTATGCAGCTGTCCACCCTCACTGCTGCTTCCACACAAGCAATGTTGTAGGCTAAACCTTTTCCCCAGAACTCAACTCCCTGCAGCCCAAGTGAGGAGAGGAGAAATGGAGGGAGGGATCAAAATCCCTTTTCAGCTGGTTTAACAGCATTGCTCTGTTCAGGCCCTGCTTCCTCTGCAGCACATTTTCCAAAGGCAGCAAGCACCCTGTGCTCTGATCCTCTGGACCCACAGGTAGTGTTGAAAGTTTGAGGCAAAGGCTATATTATAGGTCAAACAGAGGTCACTGATCTTTGAAGACAGAGCTGGAAGAGACTTTTGAAAGCCACTGAATACATCTCCCTGTTCCAGTTTCATTGGCAAAACATGATTTTCTGGTTAAAGTAAAATCAAGCGTCTCAAGTCCATCAAAATTGATTTGTAAAACAACTAACCTAACTGCCCCTGGTAAGCCTACAAATCAAGATGATGCAAAGAAGCCAAGCCTTGAAGAAGACAAGCCTAAAGCTGTACAAAGATTTCAACCTTTTGCCTTGATATTCCTGCAATGTGTGCTGAATGGATCACCATGTTGAGGACTTTTCCCAGCTCATTGGAAAAGTTTCAGTGGTTGCTTGTCTGAAGTATGTTAGCCAACAAAGGCTGGCAGATGGATGCATGCTCCCCTATCAGTCACGTTCTGCGTACACGAGCACGGTCAGTGTCTTCCTCCTTGTAGAAACAGTTTATTTCAGGAGATTTATTCCGCAGGAATCTTTCCTATTCACTGACTAGCTAGTCATCATGACAATGATGGTACTGCTTATTCTTTTCTAGCTGCCTAAGAAGATGAAACAATTTCATAACCTGAAGAATTGTCTATAATAACTCATCAACAGAATTGGTGATCTCACCCAGTGGTCAGTTAGTTCAATAGCAAATGTGGCCTTTGGCTGTAATTTACAGTTGCTTGTCCAGCTGGCAACATTGATGATTTACTACAGCATTCTTCCCCAGTGTTGACACAAGATATGGGGCACTCACGCACTTTCCACTGACGAAGCTTCAATCTTTTTTTATTTAGAAAGCCCCTGTGATTAGACTGGGACCTGTCTTCCCACCCGTCTCGCTTTAATGAATGGCATTAGGAGAGGGAATTCTTCTTTGCTAACTGACATCCAGCATTATATACCTGAAGCATGTAGGATTGCAGTGGAGTTACAAAGTCCTCAGCTCTGGACTTCTCTTCTCCCATTCTTCCCCAGCTGCTCTGCCACATGCAAGGCTATCCACCTTCAAGGCACATCTCCCACTGACCTGACTGCTCTGGCTCTGGCCTACCAAGAGAAGCTGCTGAAGGAGTGTTTGTTATTTGGGTTTCATTTTGGTTTATTAGCTTGTATGTTAGCATGCACTCTGTATTTAACTAAAGATTCTGCAGGATGGCTGGATGCTGAAATCAGAATCTGAAAAAGGTTTGTCTTGGAAGCAGTTTCCTATTGGGTTGCAGTGTAACCGTGCTTTGCTCTTGTGGTGTTGCTGACCAAAAATCAAGCCTGTTTCTTCTTCCTAGCCTCTTTCCCACATCTCAGCACTCCCCATAGTTGCAAATGTCTCCTTCAGCTTCCTGGGGAAGGGGATAATTCTGCTGCGATAGACATTGATCCCTCATTAGACTCCATCCTGTTAGTTAAAAGCTGGTTTTACTCAGACAATCCAGAACTCATTTCCAACTTTAAAAGGTTACACTGTTGGATACTCGCTGAGGGTATAATTTTTAACCACTCTATTTACTGAATCTACAAAAGCAGTTATTGGAAGTGTTTATATACAGTAATTTCTCTCTAGGCTCCCGAGAGCAGGAGCAGATGACCCAGCATCACTAACTGTGGTCAAGCTTGTTCCTATTCAAAGGAAACCATATTATCCCATTTCACAAAAAGTCTTTTCATGCCCTGGCAGCCAGAGGTGACTTGCTTAGAGTTGCACAAGGCAGACCAGGGCCAGTGTCCCAACGAGGGGCTGTCCCACGCTTCCCTGGATCTTCTCTCTGTGTCAGCCAGATGTGATGCCGCTGGATGAGCCCTTGTGTTATACCCACTGGATGAGCTGCTGCTCTCAGAGAAATAAAGCAGTAATTCCTAGAGATATGGTAAAAAACCTTTACATCATCATGACATCTAAATGCAGAGAGTAAACAGTGAGGTATAGATCAGTTGTCCTGTTGTGCGTGTACGTATAGTCCTTGCCTTGCAATTAACTGGCATATAACTGAATTCAACAAAAACTTACTCAAACTGGCATGTGTTTCTCACAGCTGTACTGTAGTTTAACCACAGATTATTGAGTTTTAAGAAGGAGTTACCAGGGGATGCCAGGGGATGTTGTGGCTTCAAATTAACTCAGGAAAATGTTCCTTCTTAGACTTGGCGAGGGCTTGGTGTGTCTGTGTCTGAGAGTGCAAGAGTGAGCACTGGGACAATTTACTGTGGTATCTCCAAAGATTCGCCTGTTAAACTGAGCCCTGAACCTGGGCCAGGGTAGGCCTTTACAGCTGAAAAAATTACACATAGGCCTTATGTCAGTATGCAAGTTTGACTCATTAGTTTTAGTTAAGAAGCTAGCCTTTTATTTTTTTTCTCTTAATCGCAGAATCAAGGTTGGAAAAGACCTCCAAGATCGTAAAGTCCAATCATCTACCTAATATTATCATGACCACTAAACCATGTCCTGAAGTGTCATGTCTACACATCTTTTTTTTTAATGAAGTGACTAATAATTTTTTGATGAATGCTCTTTTCTTAATACTCTTTACCCTACTCTGCTATTTCATTGTATTTTTAACAATGCCATTTGCTTCACTTCAAGAATCGGTCTTCTGAAAGTGAAATGTCTCTTATCCTGAAGCATCTCTGGACGGTGTCTGTTATTGATTTGGAGTTGATGATGGTTGCTCTAGCTGTCTCTAACTCCCTGCAGCACTTAGAGATTTTCTCCTTAAAGTTAATAACAAGCAGCAAAATGCAAGGAAGAACTCAAGGACTGGCTTTACAGTATGATATCACATGGTGGGTACACTTAATATAACGCATATTAGGGAAGCTCCATTCCCTTTCATTTTCCTGGTGAGGTATTATTGGACATATATTTTACCTCTTAGAAAGGCTCAGGAGACATTTACCAGGCACAGAGCACGAATTTTCAAAAGGGGCAATTTTAACTGATGTGACACTGGTTCACAAGGCAAGTAACACCCTTTCCTTGCAGAGATCACCTGCACACAGAGTTCTCAAAACATAGACAGTACTGGGACCTCCCCTTTTATTTTTATATCCTCAAGCACCAGGGACATCCCCATGCCAGTTGGCCAAGTACTTCCAAGCTAAAAATACCTCTTCTTAACCAGAGCTCTCATTGCAAATGCTGTGAGAAAGTGACAGCTGATTTGTTGATTCTCCATGGGAAATCTCCTTGGCGAGGTTTTGCTAATGGCCAAGATTGCCACACAATGTTCATCTCCTGGGATGACAGGGAGGGACAGCATGTGGGCAGAGAGAGCTGTCCACAGCTGGGTTACAAATGCTTCCAATTTGACCTCTTATTCCAGTAGCTGAAGCATGGAGGTGGAAAATGAAGAGGACGAAATGCTCCTTGGCCTATTTAGAAGTGAAAATGCAGAATTAATAAATGTCCATGAGATCATCTGTAGCATTGCCATCCCTACAAATGATTTTGCTGCTGACTGGCCAAGAAGAGCTTTGAGCCAAAGACTATGCTCCTGTACAGGCAGTCAAGAGCTTCAAGGAGAATCAAAGGTATGACCTGAACAGCAAAGAGCTTACTTCTCTCACTCTTAACAAAGCCTTAGTGATGTTTTACTGGCATCCACTAACAGATAGAAATCCCTGAAATTGCTTCTACCATCTCCTGCCCAGGTGAGGAGAAAAGTGTGAGACATCTTCCATGCATTTATTGTTGGAAGGCAACACGGTGCTGGAAGTTGGAGAAAGAGAGAGTTCAGAGGACCCTGGCAGATTGTAGATGTAATCCGTATCAAGCAGTGAGCAGTGGCACTGCTGGTTTCTGAATTGCAATCCGCACGTAATCTTGAAAGCACAGAGATATATTGAAAATCCCTGAGTCAATGTTATGTTTTTCTAAGAAAATTTACACAGATGGGGGGTATTAACTTAATTAAAAACAAAAACCAAACCTGTAGAAAGGGGAAATGTGAAGGGTGTTCTGGCTCTGTACATGCGCTGCAGCAGCATGTCTTTCTCTACTTGCTCTGAGCAGGTATGTGTCCCCACCACCACTCAAAGATCTGGGTCACAGCACCAAGGAGGTCTCATGACCGAACAGGTTGAAGATGCCTCTCTGAGGGCCCCCGGACAGGGAGACCAGAGCAAATAAACTTAGAGCAAACATCACTGCAGGGGAAAAAGAAGTCATACTGTTTTCTTGTTTTCAAGATACCAGTAAAACTAGAAGTAGGAGGAGACAGAAGTCTGGATGGCCATTTAGAGTCTGTGTGTGTCACTGAAGTCACTGCAGAGCTCCTGTTATTAGTAATGAGCTTCCTTTACAAAGCATCCTAGATCAAAATGTTTGGTTAAGAACAACTGAGACATTCAGTGTCTGCTTATCCAAGATCCTGCTCTTAGGTTTAGCCACGTTTTAGCATCTTTCCTATGTCCTTGGTTGGTCAACAATATTTTTTTCTGGAAAAGCTGGGCAGGGGCTGGGAGATATTGTATCAAACAACATTTCTTCTTGGTAGGACAGTAAAAGGGTTAAATCAGTACTTCAGCAACAGCTAAAAGCCTAACTGAGACATGAAGAGAACTTTTGGTCACTGAATTAATTCTTATTGCTGCTGAAGAGCCACAATCATAAAACTCAGCAGAGAGCGCTGCAGACAGATTTAAGATAAATCAGTTCCTGACCACAGCATTGTTTGGAGAAAAGGGGCCATGCTTTCTTTTTCTTCTCTAAAGCAATAGAGCAGACTGAGGTGATGAATGTTCCCTCTCCCAATACAGCTGATTTGGTGTTCCTCAAACCACAGGTCATTGTGGTTTCATTTAGATTTGCAATCTCTTTTCTCCAGGGCTTTATCCTAGCAGTTGTTACTTCAGTACAAACAGTTTGCCTGAAGTATCTGGGCAGAATAGAGACTCCAGACTGACAGTGGCATCCGTGGCTATGATAACCTCGAATAAGTAATGTAGTAAAGCCAACAGCTAAGGTATCTTATCCTTGAATGCTGCAGAGTTCCAATAACTCTCATTATACCACACTCCCTTCCAGGGAATAGAAAGAAAAAAAATAATAAAAAAAATCATTTATATTATGTCCAGACTGGCACAGGAACACAGACACTCTACAGCAAACTATTAATTGTGGGATTCTTTTTTTTTTCCATATAATATTGATTTTCCCCCAAATAACCAGATATCATTAGTTTGATTAATGCTACCACAGCTTGGAATAACTGGCTGAAAGTTCAAATTGGGGCATTTGTCAGGAGAAGAAGATAAAGTACAGCTTAGACTTCTTTATTCATACCTGGGACTATGCTGACCAGAGGGTTTTGGCAGTGTTAAGGCAGATGGGTAAGAAAAGGCATGGGAAAGGAGAGCTGGAACCGTGCTATGCACCTTGTCTGATAAAGTCAGGTGAGTTCAGTTATGCTCAGGGCTGAGTTTATTTCAGTACCAAACCCCTAGATTTTCTTCCTAACAAAGGTTGTCACACTGGCAGAGAGAGCTGACTCACACAGGCTGCCTCAGCTGGAGCTGTGCTCCTGTGCTTAGATGGGGAGGCGGTGGGGTTGTGGACACTTATTCTCTTTAATTGCTTCAGAAGGAAAAGAAGCAGATGTAGAAGCTCCCAGTGGCTGGTTTATGAGTAGGCTGGTGCTCAAGGAACAAGTGTGTTGCTTAAAGGTCGAGCATGTGCTCTGTCATGCAGAGGCAATCAACCTTACCCTGCTAGGGAACATCACCTTTCTTGGTAGAAGAAAACTAAGAGCTGTATCAAGAGCCCCACTAAGACCCTACTGACTCCATGACAAAGAGGACATCTTAGGAAGAAGTGAGATGAAAAAGTGACTCAGTCCTCCAAAGATAGCCAGGGACAGCATGCAGTAACTAACTGGTTCTCTGAGTGAGTAGTTTCTGTCACCTCTTTGTCACTGCCACAGTCCAGGAGAAGGATATGATTCCTGGGATATGTGGGCTGAAACCAGCTCATTAATTGATTCATTCTGTGAACTCAACATCACAATGCAGAATGTTCTTGCCTAAAAATGTCTTTGAATGTCTTCACTGTCAACAGACAGCAAGCATTCAGCATGTGTTGAGGTGTAACTAGGCAGCTCAGTCACGATGATTTTTTCCAGTTCCTGTCTGTAGCACAGGACAAGCATTTCTGCAAGAGCACAGGAGCACTCCTGATGTGCGTGTCAGTACTGCAACACATATGCAAACCCTGAATTCACCACCTGGGCTTTTTTCCTTTGCAATTCAACAGCTGTTTGCAAACCTTTTAGCTACCTAATCACCCAAATCTCCTCCAAACCCAGTAACAAAATGTTTGTGACTATTGTTGATAAAAGGTCGTTTCACAAACCAAACGTAGACAGTGTTTGCTTTGTATTATTTGAACTCTCCTCAAGCTTTTCTCTTTACAGGTCCAATTTGAGCAGCTCTGACCTGGGGAACCTTTTCTTAGCCCCCAAGTGTCAGCAATCAACATATAACCTGTCTTAACAACACAGTAAGATCTAGTCTGTCTTTCTCGCCCAGCATCATGAAGTGCATTGATGCTTTCTGGTATTCTGTCTACTAGGCAAATGCATATCATCGGCATTTATCGCTCTGGAAAAGGAGGACTGACGTGATGAACACTTTCTGCAGGCTGGATGGGAAGTGCAGATGAGGATTTTCAACTCAGGACTTTGTGCAACCACAAGAACTGCCGGTCTCTCTTGGAAACAAAAGTGAAGATCAAAATATTTTTTTTTTGCTGTTGTTTCCCTGAGGAAGAAAAGTAAATCTTTTAAACTGTTTGTCAACTCTCCAAATCAGGAAACTTTGAGAGACTCTAAAATGAAGTAAAGGCAAGTTTAGAGATATTTAACAGCTACTGTTAGCAATTGTAAGCTGCCAAAGATTGATATTCCTTGTACCAGACAGGTTGGATATAATAAAAACACAGGGTAATAAGACAGGAAACCGTTAATCTAGTCAGTACAGACGGTTAGCTAAATCAATAAATTACAGACCTGGGAACTTCTATAGGCTGAATTATTGCTGAACTACTTCTCTGGAGAACCACCTCCAATTTTAAAGTTCATTTACTTTTGCAAAATATTGGGAAGGATTCTGCAAGGAGAATGGAGCTGCTTCTTATAAAACCGTCAATTCCCAGTGTGAGGGCAAAAGTCATGACTTACAAAAGTGATTTGTGATTTTGGGATGCTCATTGGAATTACTTTATAGAATCTCATTTTCAGAAAGAACCGAGTAAAACTCTGAAAAATTAAGCTCCCGTAATGTGTCACAATGAACATCCAGTGTCACGAGTCATGTCTGTGACCTCGGCCTTGCTCTTGCCGGTAAGTACAAGATCACTTAAAATTCCCCACCCACTTTCCTGCTGGAGAATTATATACCAAAAAGAGCTGTAGTGAATTAAACAATTCTTTGCTGCCAACTTGGTTTTATTTATACAACATATTCTAAGCTTTAGAAAAAGCATTTAGATTTTAAAATAATAATGTGAGGAAATGTGGCAGGTGAAAATATATGCTTGAACATACTAAGGGACAAAAGACATTTTCTCCAAGTGATGAAGAGATGTGGAAATTGGAGTAATACACACAGGTTCTTGAAACAAAGGGATCATCCATATGAAGAATATTCTGTTGCTGCAGTAGTTTAATCCTGTAATCCTTACATGAAGCTTTGATTATAGACTAATACGATAGCAACGAGGCCTTTATCACTTGGGTACTGATGTAAGATGAAATGACCTGCTCAAAGTCATTGCAAAATAGCTAACAAGACTGGAGCTGACCCCCCATTTCCCGACTCTGTGATTTCACAAATTTCCAAGTAATAGCTTTTGGCTTTGTCTCAGCCAACGGGCTGTGAAGGAAAGGTGACAGTGGAAGGACCCTTAGGAGCAGGAAGGAATTATTTACATCTGGCTGGAGCAGGGTGCGAAGATACAAACAAGAAATGTGCAATCTCTTGCTCTCTAGGTGTCACAATCAAATCTCTTCCTTGTGTAGAGCAGAGGGTTCCAGATCACAGTTTACAAGCACATGAAATTTTTGCTCAGTTGAAAATCCCCTCATTGTGTCTGCAAGTGGGGAGAAATTGCTCTAGGTCACCACGACATGACACCCAGAACACCAGAAATCAAGTCTTAAGATTACTAAAACTGGTAACCAATTTAAAATATTTTGCAAACACCTCTGCTTCCACCATTTTTATTCCCAATCCTCTGCACACATCCATATCCACAAAGACTCCCCATAGGGATGCTCTCAAAGTCAAGCCATTTGCAATCAGGAGATATAGGTTCAGTTCCCGAAGCAGGAGAAGAGCAGGCAGAGGAGCCAGCCTGAGCTCTCGAGTCCATCACCAATGCTCTTCCCAGTCTTGTTTCTGGCTCCACCCATGCTGTGCTGAGGAAAAGCTGAATCAGGATTCTCATTGGTACTCACTGTCCTTCACAACTGTATTTCCACCCTCTTGGCTCTAAGGATGAAGACCATCTCTTTCTCCTCTCATTACAGCTAGGAAAGTGCACAATGTGGCTCTGAGCTGTGGCTGAGGCAAGTTATTTCTTTAAGATAGAAGTTTTCTGAATGGCACTAGTGAATCCATATAGCATCAGAAATTTGAATTACCTTTGGATGAGCAACTTCCTGTGCCTTCCCTTCCACTGCAAGAAATAAATGTGTATCTGACTTCAAATACTAGATGCAATATCCATATCCTCTTCCCTTGGTATCCATCTGCTCTGGGCCAGGTTGGAGGGCTCATACAGGAGTTGGTGGGTCCCAGGTCAGAGAGGACACATAGGGACCGGTAGGTCTCTGATCTCTGATCTGGAAAAGCCATTCCTTATACCTGCACTGAGGCAGCTCCCGTAAAACATATAAAGTTGTCTTTCTAGTTCTGTCAAAACAGATGTGTGAACTGGGGTTGGAGGACAAGTCCAACAAATGTGAACACTGTTTGAAGCTGGATCAGAACTCTCCAGCCAGCTGCTTCCAGTTGTTGGGAGTAACTGGCTTTGTTTTATGTGGCAGATATGAGGCAACTACAAGCTGGCGTAGTTGCAAATTCCCATGTGGCAAAGCTTCTTGTTTGAAAAAGGCATCAAAAGGAAAAGATAAAAAAATTTAGAACCATGTGGAAGGAAAGGGTGATAGCTACTTGGAGCAAATCTGGTTTTGAGGGAACAGCTGGGCTGTGCTCCAGTCTTGCATCAGCTAAGGATTTCATCCCAGATCTCTTCACCTTACAGCAAGCTGCTTACCACCCCCAGTGCTCTCCAAGCAGCAGTGTTTGTTGCTATCACTCCCGCACCTTCCTGTGAGTGTTGTGATTGTTTTCCTCTTTTTCAGCATTACATGGTAGTTTTCTGCTCTGGGCTTAGGAGCATCTTGATGCAAATGCAAAGCCAGAAGTTTTGACATATCATGGAAGCTGACTGAAGGAAAGCTGAATCAATAAGAAGAAAGAAATATGAGACAGAAGAGCTTAATCACATTAGAAAATTTACTTTTTGTCACCATCCAATAGCTGAGATTTTCCTTTGGCCTCTCCCAGAAATCTGTGGCATTAAGCACATCAGAAAGGCCACCAAATGTCCAGCTAACTCAGAGGTTTTTTTCCTCAAAAAGTGGCTGATGGTGGGTGGCAGGGAAGCAATAAAAGGGAGGGAGGTATGCAGTGACAATCTCCTAACCTCCACAGAACTAAAGCCCTATGAGGCACAGTCCCTTGCCTGCCTATGACCAGCCACCTGTTTGTAAAAGATGCCCAATTCCTTCTTTTGGTGACTTCCAGAAGCAGAGAAAAAGTCTCCACAGAGCCTGTGGCCAGTGTCCTCCTCCTCATTCTCTCTAGTTTCATGTCAAAGGAGTCTCAGTAATTGGCTGAACATTATCATAGAATCATAAAAATCATTTACATTGTAAAAGACCTTCAAGATCATTGAGTCCAACCATCGACCTAAGACTGTCAAGTCCACCACTAAATGATGTCCTTAAGTGCCACATCTACCCTTTTTAAACTATCTCCAGGGATGGTAACTCCACCACCTCTGTGGGAAGCCTGTTCCACAGTTCTCATAACCACTGCAAGGAGTCTTCCTGCAAGCTGTCCAGGGGTAGGATCCATCTGCTGACTTCCATCACTGAAGTGGAAACTCTCCTGAGTAGTGGCAATTTCTGCAGGGTGTTTATAATGGGCATTGTCATGGAGACATCCACAAAACAAACAGCAGCCGCTATCCAAAAATGATGGTTTATTGCAAGCAAAGTTGCCTGGCACTCCTTCTGACCAAATACAGGTTCGGATGTCAGTTGGGAATCAACTACTGCACAACTAATTCCTACACCTTAAGGAAAGATGAACCAAAATGGGCACACACTCACTCACTCATAAAGGGGAAATCTCCCACATCAGAGTGCCCAAGATACCACTCACCCAAATTGGGGGGGGTGAGGCTCACTCAATCCACAGAGACTCACTCAAGCCATGGAAGTATCCTTGGATGGTGTGTCCAAGGGGAAGGTCTGACTGCTAAGCCTGCTGCTCTGCCAAGAACCAACTCACTCTGTTCTTAGGCAGGACCACATTTATACCCTAGTCAAGGGTACACTGTGGTCATTCTAACCAGTTGAGGAGCCAAACCCTGACAAAATACAGACAAGCCCAGACCCTGAGCCTGCTTACTAAGGGTCTAGACTTTGAGGCACCTGTCAGTCACCATGAGGTGCAGCTGAATGGCTAAAGTGTCAAACTGCCCCAGCACACTCTACTTGCTTTGTGTGTTTTGGCCGTTGGGGAGGCGGGACTGAAGAGGTCTAAGACATGCCTGTTGCGTTAACACTACTGATTTCCCTGGGACTTGATTTTGGATAGCTGGGCATTTGCTTCGCATGATGTGACTGTGTAGCAGGACTTCAGGATGTTTTTCCAGACATATCTTCTTACTCTAGGCAGAGCTTCATCTGCATCCACAAAAAGCCTCACCAGTGAAGGAATCAGAGTTAATTACACAGGTTGGCGCCCAAGGGAATGCTGTGCTAACCTCTCAGGGATCACTGAGTGCAGTGGTGGCACTGGTAGGCTTTGGAGGAAATCAATACACAGTCGTATCCCCAGAGAGGAAGGTCATTTCAACAGTGGACCTCTACATCCCTCTGTTTTCGGAATCCCTCCCACTGGCAGGTAGCCATGCCTTGGCTCCTTTCCAGAGCTACCATGTTTCAGTCAGGGGAAATGTGTACAAAGCCTGTAGGGAGATGGGGAGCTCTTTAAATCCTCCAGCCCAGACTGTTTCCGTTGATCAGCGGCAGCATGCTCTGTACATCCTGATATCAGTGTGATGAATGTTGTGCTGACTTCTGCATTGTGTGCGCCTGTGTACTGAGTGTTGTCTGCTGGAAAGTAAATAACAGCAGATGAGCAAATGGGGCTGTGATGACACTTCAGTGTCCATAATGTTTCCATCCGCAAAATGCAGTAGTTATGCATTATTTTAATGGCAGGACTAGATAAGCAGTCAGCTATCTGTATCCGGAAAATCAAGAAGTAAAGTAGCATTAGAGGAAATACATAGGCAGTGGGTGTTCAAGGACAATGAGTCACCCTGGCCACAAATAAGGCTTAGAATGAGGGATACTAATAATTAGGCAACATATTTCAGAAGTTTAATTCTTTACTCCTTTCCAAAATTATTTTGATGTCCTGGGGATATTTTGGAATGACAATATCTGCACTGGGAGGTAGACTGTGGGAAGATATGACCAAATAGTAGAGAAAACAAAGTTGAGCTCTAAAGCTTCTTTTTCCTGAAACTCAGGTGGCTCCCACAGAAGAAACTGACATAATGCTGGTCAACCAACAGAATAAACACACTGGAGGGAAGGACAAAGCCTGTGGCCACTGACCTCAGCACTTGCAGGAAACATCAGTAACATTCGCCTTTCCCCCCTTCCCCATATACTCATTCCTTTGAGCTTGTTCTGTTCTGGTGTCCTCCAGTGACTGAAACGAGTTCCTCTCTCCCCCTGGGCAGCGAGTGAATGTAGGACGAAGGCATGTACATCCCATTTTGGTACACTATCTCTTTCCCAGAAGTGGGACCACTCAAAGCTCATGCCTTGTGCTTTGCTGGAGCTGCCTTGGGTTGGAAGCAAAGAGGGATTTGACCTTGAATCAGGCTATGTCTTGTCCAAGCCAAAATCCTGGAGTGTCTGAAGATGAAATTTCTAAAGGGCAGATCTGGATAAAGAATATGGATTCCATTTTGAATCCTTGTGCTCTGGGATAGAAGACAGGCTCTGTCTTCATTTATGAAGATTTCTAGTTGTATTGGGTTTGGGTGAGCTGGAGTTAATGTTCCCCAGAGCAGCTCTTATGGTGCTGTGCTTTGTACTGGGAGGCAGATAAGACGCCAGTGTTGTGGCTGCTGCTGAGCAGCGTTTGCACAGCACCGAGGCTGCCTTTCCAACATCTTCTCCCCCCGCTAAGTGGGATGGGGTGGGCAAGATCTTGGGAGGGGACACAGTCAAGACAGCTGACCCAAACTGACCAAAGAGATATTCCACACTGCATGACGTCAGCTCAAGTATAAAAGGAGGAGAGAGGAGAAGGGGGTTGGGGGTCATTCGTTTGTGAAGACGCTTGTCCTCCGAGCAACTGCTATGCGTACCAGAGCCCTGCTTCCCGGAAGAGGCCAGACATCGCCTGCTGATGGGAAGTAGAGAATAAGATCTTGTTCAGCTGCGCTTCGCGCGCGGCTTGCTTTTTGTTCTTTGCTTGTTTTTTTTCGCTCCTATTAAACTGCCTTTATCGTACCCTACAGGGTCTTCCCATTTTATTCTCTTCCCCCCTTGTTGTTCTGAGTAAGTGTGTGTGTGGGGGGAGTGATAGAGCGACTTGGTGGGTACCTGGTGCTGAGCCAAGGTCAAACCCACCACACTAGTAAAGAAATCTCTTTGGACCTTCAGTATCTCTGAGTACGGCTCAGTTAACAGGCACTAAAAGCTCTGAATCACAGAGATGTTTGGGCCTGTGCTGGGTAGAGACTAATCCCTTTCTGAACTGGAATAAGCCTTAAACCAGCAAACACGAGGTTCTTGTGAAACTGCAGGGCTGCAGTGTTATCCCCATTCATTTCCCTCCTTCCCTTGGCTGCAGAGCTCTGATTGCAGCAGCCCAGCTTCAAACACCGACAAATGTCATCTCTGACACTGCCATGGTGGGTGCACACCATCATTATAATCTGTAGGCATTTACCATCCAAGCATGATAAAAGAATGATTAGGAGAACAGTTAGAGAGAAAATTAAAAACTCCCAGCAGTTTCCTGTGCGAAGCTACTAACTTACGGGCATATTTTTTCATAGCATTACCGAAAAATGCCATTAGTTATACCTGTGAATACATGTTAGACTTAAACCCCTGGTGAGAATTTTTATTAACATACAAATATGTTAGGGTTCTTATGCTGTTTAAAATGTAATTAACCATCTTCTGAAGATTAAGGGTGCATAATCATAAGAGAACTGCACTCTTGTGCACTTAATTCCCCTAATCTGCTTTATGTTGATGTTAGTGCAGAAGAATAATTGCTAGTTTGCCTTAATAGTTTGGGTTTGTGCTATAGGAAGAAACTGTTATTGGATGCACTTCTAAATTTCAAATTTGGTAGGTTTGCATTGATGAAAGTTGATGAAGTGCACTGAAAGATTAGAAAAAACTGGCTTCTTTTTTTTCTGCTGCTGCTGCTGAAATGCCCTGCAGTGGTAAAACTGTTTCAGACAGCATCATTCAGCAGACAAGGAGGGACAAGCACACCCAGTGAACAACAAAGATAAGAACAACAAACTTTAAGTAACCTCTTTAAGAACTAATTTAAACATCTAATGTGTCAACCAAGTCATGTGGGGATCCAGCAAGGTTCTTCAAGAAGCCTGTTGTCTCCGTTTAAGGTTCAGGGCAAAATCGGCAGAGCAGGACTCCTGTCAGCCCCCTCTCCCCCTCCCCCTTCCCTCCCAAGGGAAATGAGGAAGGAAGCGCCTCACACGAAATTGGAAGTTAAGACTATGAACAAAATTTAACAGGTAACAGATAAACAGGGAAAAGGAAATATGAAGGGAAGGGGGATATACAAATATATACAAAACCAGTTCTGGGATGGTGATGGATTGCGCAGAGCACGTGGAGCCAGGCCTACCCGAGCTAGATTGCAGTCCCACAGTCTGAGGAAGAAAAAAAGAATAAAAAGTCAACCTTCCTGTCCTTTTATAGAGTGTGGTAGGGAAGGGGCGGGAATACCAATTGCCCTCTGACCCTTCAAGGTCCTACAGTTACCAGGTATTTGTGTGTCCTCCCCAATTTGTTAACTCTTAAGCCACAACACCTGTGGAAACTGAGCAAGCAGCATAAGGCAGAGAGAAAGAATTCTGATTTACTAGGTTGTAGTATGGGAACTGAATTTGAGAAATGCACTCTAAAAAACCAAGTGGTTTTATGTCGTCATTAAAACATGCTGTCAGGGTAATCCATTCTCCTGGGGCTGTCACAGTCCCCGTGCAATGGCGACCAGGTTTATTTGAGAAGAGAAAACCTTCAGGGATGCAGAGTACTGACTGCTCTTTAGGGGTATTTCCTTCCTATCAACATGATCTATGTAGACTATCAGAGGAAAGAGTTTCTTTCTTACTTGAAGTGAGCAGAGGCTCTGCAGGGTCCTGGAGGAAAAGCAGCTTCCAAAAGGGATTTCAACAACTGGAAAACACTTGTAAAATAATTCTCTCTTTTTTTTTTTTTTTTTTTTTTAAAAAAAAGTCATTTCTTTTAGTGGAGTTCTTTATCATTCAGTTATCTGTGGGATCAACAACACCTTGCAGCAGATTGCTGTGGTCAAACGGACCCAGTTCTAGGGCAGACTGGTGACAGTGTGACCATAGGGAGTAGTGACACACAGCCTGAGAAGGGCTCCTCGGCTGCTTTGTGCTTGTTTTCATTATTTCCAAGTGAACGCACAGGCTTTATTGAAAGCCACTTGTTTTTATTATAGCTTCCTCTTGGCAGGTGTGACAGGCAGCTCGGCAGGTTGCTTTGAGCCCGTCACCACACTGAGCTCTTGAGGCAAAGATACTTTCTATAATTCCCTGTAATGGAGGCAGCCACCATGCTCCTTCTGGCTGTGTTCAGGGAGCAGTGTGCATGATCTCAGGGAAACCCTTTGCATGGAGAGCATGCTCAGATACTCCCTCTTGGTGCTGACAGGGAGCCACAGCAGCTACTGCTTGGGTGAGTGAGGGCAGGGAACTCCTGATTCCCGAGTCAAAACCCAGGAAGGCAAGTGCAGAAGTTCCCCACAGTTTTCCATCAGGCCCTCAAATCAGGGTGTTGCACAAAGAACATACTGCATTTCTCATCTTTGTCTGACTGACCTTCACAAAGATGCAGGGATATACTAAAGGTTGTTAAAACTTCAGATACATCTGACGTTTTGTCCCAAAGGCTGATATTCCCCACTGCTTGCATCTCAGTAGCACTGGGTAGGGACTGCATCTCTGTTTCGGTAGGTGCCAGCAGCAACTGGCACAGGGCTGAAAGATGTTGTCAGATCAAAGCAGGCTTAAGCCAGATGCTCATCATGGCTTGAATCTAGCCTTTTCAGAGAGGCATTAAATAGGTTCAAGTTTAAAATGCTACTGAAACTGCACAAGAAGTGAGTGCTCAATTCTCACAGGACTTCTTGAGCTGGTGGAATATATATATCCAAGCCAATGGTGATGACACCAGAGTCCCATCCCCAGCTCTATTTAAAGACTGCAAGTGTGAATAACCTTGGATAAAGAATCTGATTAATTTCACTTGCCATTCAAGATTGCACTAAATTAAGACATGAAACTCCAGACAGAAAGGCAACCATTCTTCTGTTTTAACAAGTTTCCTGTCAACACAGGACAATAAAATAGGACTACTTTTAATTCATAATGCAGACAAATAGGAAATAGGGGCTGCATTGTGCTTCACATGCATGGCTAGCTCAGCAATGCTAATGTGATTCTACCATTGAACTTTTGTGCTGTTGCTGACTTGCTTAGCAGGGATATACCTATTTATTTTTTTCTACACTCCAGTCTATAGTTCTTCTTAAGCTAGTAGAAATAAGGAAGCCAGATTTCCCTTATCTGTCACAGGACTTCATCCTTGGCAGTAGCATGGCCTGAGTGAAATTTCTGCAAGTTGTTACCAAAATATTTAAATGTCTTCAGGTTGCTTTGCAGCCAGAAGCATGGGAAATTAACATGAACATTTAAAGTATTGTCTTTGCAATGAAGAGTAGAATACAAAAAACAATAAATTCTCAAATTCAGTCTCCCTCCAAGATAAAAAATATTTTTGAGATTGGACTATTTTGGTCAGGGTTTAGTTTTGATAGGTAGTTCATGAAATCCATTTGCCTGTGCCACCCAAGGCCCACTTGCCATGCCAAAACCACTATAACGTGCACTTGATTCAGGGCTGGAGAAAGCAAATGCAGAATGAGGGGGGCTTTACAGGGCAGTGTGCAGAAATTCAGGATGCTTTGGGAACAAAGGCTGATGAGCAAGAGAAGGCTGCTCTGAAAGTCTTCCAAGGAGAAGTTGGGACAGTATTGGTGATTTCATGGGAGGAGTGGCTGACACGCTGGAAGGCTGTGCTGCCATCCAGCGTGACCTAGACAAACTGGAGAACTGGGCGGGGAGAAATTTAATGAAATTGAATAAGGGCAAGTGTAAAGTTCTGCATCTGGGGAAGAAAAACCCCATGTATCAGTACAGTTTGGGAGCTGATCTGTTGGAAAGCAGCTCTGCGGAAAAGACCTGGGAGTCCTGGTAGACAAGAGGATGACCATGACCCAACAGTGTGCCCTCACGGCCAGGAAGGCCAATGGTGTCCTGGGATGCATTAAGAAAACCGTGACCAGCAGGTCGAGGGAGGTTCATCCCTTTTGGCCAACCCCATTTACTATAATACTGGCCTATCAGCCAGTTATTCACCCAATGTATTGTGGACTTGTCAAGCTGTGTGTTGGACATTTTGTCCAGAAGCTGTAAGAGACAGTATCAAAAGCTTTGCTACTATTCAATGCCCCCTACATCTACTGTCTTTCCTTGGTCAACTAGATAGGTGACCTTGTCATAAAAAAAGAAATTTAGTTAAGTAGGACTTTCCCCTTGTGAACTCCTGCTGGCTGTGACCAATGACTGCATTATCTCTCAAGTGTTTTCCAGTAACTCCCAGAATAACCTTCTCTAAAATTTTGTAAGGCATTGAAGTGAGACTGACAGGCTTGTAATCACCAGAGTCTTCCTTCTTACCCTTCGTGAAAATTGGGACATTTGCCTGCTTCCAGAGAACTGGGACCTCTCCAGAATCCCAAGATCATTGAAAAAAATAATGGACAGAGGTCCCACAGTAACATTGACAAGCCCTTTCAGCACCTTAGAGCGAATCCCTTTGGAACTTAAAAATTGAGCTGGAGCAGCAAGTCTCAAACAGGGTCAACTGGGAGTTTATCATCCCCCAGTCACAGTCTTCCAAAACAGGGCTCCAGGGGTCCCAGGTTCCATCATTGGTGATAAAGACAGAGACAAAGAAGGTATTAAACATTTCTGCTTTGTCTACATCCCTATTTGTGTGGAAACTGACCTCAAGTAGTGAGTCAGTGTTATCTCCGATTCTCCTTTTGCTGTTAACGTATTTTTAAAAGCCCTTTTACTGATCTTCACCGTGCTGACCAGCTTGAACTCTAATCAAGCTTTGTCCCTATAATCCTTTTGTGTCACTTATCCTTGTTCCCAGTTTCCATACATCTTCTTTTTCCACCTAAGTTCTTGAAGAAGATCTCTGCTCAGCTAAGCCAGCCTTCTGCACTACTTGCTTGACTTCTGACACTTTGGTATTTCCTGCTCCTGCTCTCCTAGAAGATGACTCTTAAAAAGTGACCAGTATTCATGGACCCCAATACCTTCAAAAGCAGATTCCTGGGGGACCTTAGTAACTAGCTCCTTCAGCAGCCTAAAGTCTGCTTTCCCCAAATACCTGGTCAAAGTTTACTGGCAGTTTTCCTCCTATTGCCAACAGTTTGAAACTCAAATACTTCATGGTCACTGTGACCAAGACAGCCTCCAATCACCAGCATTTGCTTTCCCCTTAGTCCTGTTAAACTAGCTTTCCCTAGGCATTTCTTTTATAGGTGTGAGGGCTCATCAGTCACTCTGGTGTGAGCTTTGGGCTCCTAGCGGGTCTCTCTGCTCCCCTGAGGTTTCTCCAGTTCAAGAAACCTCCCTTTACCCCACGGTCCTCTGCTCTGCTGCAGGTCCTGCTGGTATCACAGCTCTTTGCCTCAGCAAAATGGTTTGGCCCAAGCCATTTGAAAGTGGCATCCTAAAAACTTTTCTTCATACTGATTCCTAATGGCTCATGTACTGCAGTTGTTCCCTCCCTGTTCATGTTGGTGTGCATCTGGCTGGCTTTCAATTTCCCTGTGTCCTGCTCAGTTCAGTGGAGAGAAAAAAAAATAAACAAAGGCATATTCTCCACCCACCAGTATATGCAAATAGGGGAGTTTGGAGAGAAGTCAGCTGGAAATCAGGCTGCTTCCTGGTACCGAAGTAGAAGAGCAAGGAAGCAAGTCATGAAACACCATGATTTAGATACTGGTTTTGTCACAGGAGCCATCACTGTATATTAAAATAAATTCACCGTATGCACAGTGTATGTGATAACCTCTGACTTCTCAGCACACATACAGCAATTGCTCTTTGTGGTAGCAAGGCAGTTTGCAGTTAAGTTGCCTTTGCCCTTTGCATCAATCTTCCTCAAGGAGACACTAAAGCAATCTGACTTTTTGCCATAAAATCTCATGTGCGTTCTTAATAGGATGGAGCGCTGATGCCACGTTCCATTTCCAGAGCCTTCTGTTCACAGTTGTTATAGACCTTTTTTTTCCTATGCAAGAACTGTACAGAGCTCTCAAACTATGTAGCAGCTGGGAACATGCAATTAATCATCACATGAGATAAGAGGCTGCTTCCATATGTCTCCTGATGTGTGCCATGTTTACAGGTGTCTTTGCCTCGGATCCACACACCTTCTGTGAGATGCTAAGAGAAGAGAAAGCTCAGCCTGACATTCATCCTGCAAACTTCTGGATGTAGTGAGCTGAAGATAACCAAACTATTCTGCGCTTTGAAATCCCTCACCAGATCTTGCTGTCTGTGAAGCAAACGAAATAATGCAGCTTCTCCATTAAAATAACTGAATAATAACTGAATAATGAATATCAGTGATTAAAATCCCCAGTATCACAGCCCCATCTAATGGACTGGCTGAAAGACATTCAAAGGACCTACAAAGAGTCTTTCTCTCTGTTCTTTTGCAAAATAAGTTGTTGTGATAAACAGGACCCCATGGCATATTAAACTCTTAATTATGGACACAGGAGGCATTTTCTCTGAAAATTAAAAAGGTTGCAAAATGGCTACAGCCTCTGGGAGGTAATTCTTAGAAGCAGAATGAAGCTCAGTGTTAGTGACTGCTTTATCTACTTCCTTCAGTATTCTCTTGGCACAGATTAGAGTGGAGAGGGGAGCTTCAATATTTCTTAGTTGTGTCATCATTATGCCAATGACTCTGGCATGCCATAATCCTACTGAGTATCACAGGCCCAAGGGAGAACACAAGGAAATCACTGAGAGAAGAGAGATACCAGTTAATCCAGGCTTCATTTTCTATTGTATATTTGAGCTTGCTTTTTTTTAATTTATTTTTTTTTTCAATTTTAAAAAAGCAAATGGCAGGTATGTGTGCCTCCAGAGAAGTGGCTGGGCTTGCACAGCATCAGTCTAGGGGAAAACCAACCTCAGGGTTGCCTGTGCTACATGGTGTGTGAAACATCTACGTCAGCTTGCCTGAAATGCCGTTATTCTGGTACTATCATGATCATAAGACTGGTTACCAACCTTTTGTCTCATAACCAAAAACCTGTGGATTATTCTGCACTAAGCACAGTTACTAGTAGCAAGGTGCTGAGAGGAGCAGTATCATGAGATTTATATCCTGATCTAGAGCTTCTGGAGGGAAGCAGAGGGACTCTTTTAATGGTAGCGGGTGACGGATGAAGTTAAATACTGGTTTCTAAGCATCTGCAAACATACTTTGTATCCCAGTGTTTTTTGCAATACTGAGTCACTGGGAATTTCTAGTGCTTCTTCCTCTGAGTTGCTCTTAGCTTCTCCAGCAGTGTCAGCTGAAAAGGCACATCTTCCCAGATGACTCAGAGTACTGAGCCCTCATCACATTCAGTAGTACTAATTAGGCACCTTACTCTTGAAAACAAGAACAGGCAGCAGAAGGTCTTTATAAGTGTTCTCATCCTGTGAGCCCACTTTTGTTCTCTTCTGAAGGTTTCCCAATACTTTACTTAACTTCTTAAAAAAAAAGCTCAATCAAGGAGATCTCTAATGTTTCCCTCATGAGACGCAGTTCCCAGACACAAACAAGGTATTTTTGCACCAAATCCATAAATCATTGCTCTGCATTTAACAAGATTTCCAAGCTGGGTATCTGACTGTAATATTTACCATGCACTGTTACCTTAGGCCCTGGACCAAACTTTGGTAAGAGAAAACATGCTAGTGCAAACCCCACAAACCTCTGGCCAAGGAAGCACCATAGCAGGAACATTTCCTTAAGAGACCCCCAAATAAATCTTTATTTAAGTCATAACCATTTTGGGGGAGGGATCACTTCAGAGGAAGCAAATGTTGTGTGTGATTTCCTGTGTGGACCATTGCTGCCTGCCTTCTCTGGGCTTCGAAGGGCATGGTGCATGCATTTATCTTCTGGAGGTGCAACTTTTTCAGCAGCTAAAAAAGCTCCCTCATGCTGATCAAGCACCAGACTCCCTTTTGAATGGCATTAGTCTCCTTTCTGGACTCATGCAAAACATTCACAAGGAAACACTTCAGGACTAATTAGGGCAATGTTTCAGATTGGATTAATGGCTTTGCCTAGGGACTTACTTTTCTGATATGGATTGATTCACCCCCAAGAGGCAGCAGGGACTGGGGATGCTGCTGGAGGGATTGTATTGTCACAGCGACTGGGCATGTGGGTCCAGGCAGCCATGCCCACCCAGATGCATGACCACTGGTGGCTGAGCTGTACGTTGCCTTCTCCAGAGCTAACACAAAACTGGAGAAGAAAAGGCAGACACACAGCACCATTCCCATTACTAAGCAGCACTGTCTCTCCTAATTGCCACATGTGGATTGACAGTCTCAGCTAATTAGAAAGTTATTAGGGAAGAAAAGGCTGAAGCAATCGGGACTTCTGGATAGTTTGAGCCTCAAGTCCAGGTTCTGGACTTGGCACATGCCTGCTCTGGAGCGCTCATCAGAAAACAGGGGCATCTAGTGGCTGTGTCAGAAATGTCAATAAACATCACCATTACCTTGAAAAGATGGGAGAATCTGCCTTTTTATTCTTTCAACTCTAAAAATAAAAATATTTTATACAATAACATTGCCCAAAGGAAGACAGAGAGGGACAAATCATCACTAGATTTCACGCTCTTGGAACAGCATTTCCAACCCGGCTGTGATGTTCTGCAGTAGTGTAACCAGATTTAATGAAGCTGCTGCTGCTTTCTGCTGTAGCTGCTGTTCCAGAGAGCCAGACCTGCAGCCACGGGACCCAAATCCCATGCTGACTCATTGCAGGGGAAATGTTGCATCTCTCCATGCTGGCCAAGGCAAGCAACAATTTGCAAAGGTTTCCAAGTCAGTCTGCTTCCAGCCTTTGGCTCTTGTGCAGCGACTGTGCCCTGGAAGCACTGCCACTACGTGTGGTACCTGCACTGGCCTGGGCTCTCCAGTCACGGGTGCTAATGAAATATGGCACTCGCTGATGATCAGCCCCCTGCAGCACTGAGCTGTAGCCTGGATGCAGTCAGGCCGCCAGAGCAGCACATCACACCGCAGCCAGTTAGGGACAGGGAGGGAAAGCAGGGTCTAACGTGTATATTGCTCCTGTGGCTTCTGCTGCCCAGCTTCACCCACTCAGCTGGGGGCCCTGTGACATCAGAGCAGAGTAAGGCATTGCAGCAGCTCCGCCTTCCCTGCTCTGTGAAGGGGGCCCAGGCTTTCCTTCTGGATAGGCACTTTTCAGATCCCAAAGGATTTTTTTGCCTGTGGGGAATAAAAGAACAGAAATGCAGGTGAGGAAATACTGTTTAGTTTAATAGTTCGAATATGTTGTAACTCCACGTATAGTTCCTTTATACAAGGCTCTGAGCCAACACATGTCTGATAAGCAGTCCTTGCACACAGCACTTTTCAACCTATTCACATCCTAGGGCTTGCAAATGCAGCTATCTGGTAACTAATTACCCCCTGGCAGTGACAGCTCTCAGTCCCTCTTGCTCTATTAGGTTCCCATCAGCATCATTGGCTTAGTGTCATCTGAATTTGCTTGCTTCCTAATGTATGGACAGAGCTGGCATATTGTGAAGGGACTGTCACATAGCTAAGTCCCGTGTTTTCCTACTTAATGGCTAAACAGAGGACAGCCCAGTCTCCTGGGCTGTCAGACATCTAACAAATGCAAAATTCATTCTTCTGTTAAGCAAAAGAAGTAAGGGAGAAAGCACAGAGCAAAAGACTGAGTGCTGAATGCTAATAGGACTGTTGCTGTTATGCAATTCTCTACAGAAAATCAAAGACAAATGATAATACTAGGAAGGCACATTATTATTTTATAAGCTTAGTCCCAAAGTGAGAGGAGGAGAGAGAAAAACACGCACAGCTGTTTTTCCCTTCTCTGGCCACTTTGATGCGCTTACAGGATATGTAATTTTTCGAGGTCTGTACGTGCTCCTTGAGTCGTGACTCGACTCACAGGTAAACTCCAAATCCTGCATTCACCAGACAGTCTGATTTACTCATAAATATTTGGATTATGTATAAATACTATTTATTTCGGTAAATTTGGGAAACTAAGAAAGGACAGGTCTGCAAGGTGATTACTGCTGTAACTGACATTCAGGTGAAGACAGCCAAGCTCAGAGGGTTGGAGTTACCCTGGATGTGCCATGAGGAGTTGAAGATCCTTTCCTGTTCCTGCTCTGCAAGAAACACATTTACAGAGTTGATACGTATTCAAAAGCTCTGCTTATCTGCTGTCATGTGGGGTTTTTTTAAGCACATATCCACATGCATACAGAAAAGACGCACACAGGATGTGCCAGGTGAGGTAACTTTGAGAAGTTTTTTAGCAAAACTTTGAGCTAGATGGTTTTTAAATGGAAGGAGTTCAGCCTTGAGATCTGTTACAGCTCAGT
This sequence comes from Baryphthengus martii, assembly GCA_013396935.1. NCBI lineage: Eukaryota > Metazoa > Chordata > Aves > Coraciiformes > Momotidae > Baryphthengus > Baryphthengus martii. Next base: position 705,373 of record VWZK01016157.1, read on the forward strand.
TATATGTGAACAAGGACATTTTTATTTGCATCCCTGTTACAATGTGGAAGACAACTACTGCAGGTCAGTGTAATCTGCTGGTGGACGGCCTCCCTGTGGTGTGTGTCTGAGGCTGCCATGTGAGCTCAGACCACCTCACAGAGAAGCAGCTCTCCAGGATGCTCTTCCTTTCCTAGTGGCTTCAGCCAGCTATGTGGATCTGGTCAACTTTTAATACCTTTAATTAAAAAAAAAAAAAAATAAATAGAGAAAACAGCACATGAATTTAAGGAGAAGCTGGCTTGTTATGCACACTCCTTGTAAGAGAAAGAGCTAGAGAACATCAGTGTAAGTTCAGCAAGGATCCAACTTGCTGGAATCAGTGGCATGGACAGTACTTTCTTTTCCAGGCAGCCAGGATATCTGCTGAGGTGACATCAGGGACTTGCTGCTGAGCGTGCACAAGTATCTTGGGTGGAGAAAGCACTTGGCAGTTGGTTTGCCTCCATCAGTTGTTCTGAGCTCACCTTCATCTCTGCAGTTTTTGAGCTGACGTAATGCTTGGTTTCCTTATGAGGGGAATAAGTTAAGCAGTATTTTGATGGCAAAAGGTAGGAATCAGTTGCAATAGGCAGGGACTGGTTCTTGCTCCTTCTTTTTTCCAGTGCAGCAGTGTGCATGCTATGGCCCTATTCAACATAGAAGCACCCTCTGCAATGCCTCAACACTGAAAAGGAATCTTGATATTAACATTAAAGAAAAGGCTGTATTTACTGTAGTGAGCTTAAAACCCCCTCAAACCCACTAGAAGACTACCCTGGCAAACAGCTCCACCTCTCCGAGGCCAAGCTGCTGGCAGAGGCAGGCAACAGGCAATGCCCTGTGCCATCATGTCCAGCCACGTCACGCCGCTGTGTGGCCAGGATGGCTGCTCTCCCGAGCCAGATCTCAAGCTCGGCCAAGAGCTTGATTCAGGGGGAATAGCAGGGAGCTATCACAGGTCGCTCACTATAAATAACTTTGGGACCACGCTTTTCTCTTGGCAATCGTCCACCAACACACTCAGTCACCATGGCTTAGGCGACAACTCTGCCATGTGTTAAGCTGCAGGAACCCATTTGTGTGTCTGAGCTGCAGTGATATGCTAATATTTTACACATTTTGATCTATTACTTATCCTCCAGCTAAACAAAAAGGTCTTTTTTTTACCTACTTATAATTTCTTTGCTGCTGAGAGCTGTCGGCATCTGCCTTGGTGATGAATGACCTTGCATGAACCTGTGTAAAAGCCAACAGTTCTTGGCAATCCAATTCACCAGTGCCTGCTCCGCTTTCTGCAGCAGGAGGTATGGGTGCTCTGAGCTGGTTCCTCATTGATCATTGCAGATACTGAAAAAAACCATCTCTTCCCACTGGATTTGGTCAGGAGCTGTCATGTAGTTCTTCAGGTATGAGACTGAGCCTGGAGCAGGGAAGCTATTACTCCGCTACAAGTCTCCTCTATTTGTTTCACTTTTCCAGCTCCTTGATAAACAAACCCAAGGCTATAATCTATCAAGGTCACTGCCCACTTTCCTTCTGGGGAGCTGATCATGATCTGTTAGTATGTTAGGAGAGGCAAGGGCTATGTGAGGACCTGTATGAAATAGCAGCCTGTGGAGACTAAAGATCTTGCCATCTTTGAAAAAAGATGTATCTTATGCCCATGTACCAGAGGTGCAAAGAGGAGGGTTAATGAGAAGCTCACAAGTCTGTGTTTCCCAGCAGCCACTTTCAGAGCTGTTTCTTTGATTTCGAAACTCTAATGAAAATGTGGAAGAGGAAAGGCTTCCAGCTTTCAGCAAGAAAAGGATTTTTACAGCCACAAATAATCAATGCACTCTTAGCTCTGTTGGTTGCAGAGGGGAAGTGAGGTCCTGGGGTTCAGATGTACACCTAGGATGCCAGAGCTCTGCAGACTTTTAATGCTCAAACTGATCTTCCCAATCACCCTGTCTAATGTCACACAAAAGGAGCTCCCTCAGTCCCTCTTCAGCAGGGCTGTACATTTGGTTACATTGACATTATTTTCCAGAAAGATACCTTTCCTGAAATAATTGAAATGTAGAGCTGTGTTTGGTCCCTGGAACTGGCACAGGCTGTGGGTGACTCATTGACACACTCCAGCCAGGTCTGAACTGTGAGATTCAGGAATGCTGAGGAAAGGGCAACATCGGTGCCTTGTGTTAAGTGAGAATAATGGCCTGCTATTTCTACAGCTTTCTTTCCCAGTGCACTCAGACTCTGGACATTTTCATGCATGGGTCTGCTCCAGCACTTTCATATGTGTGGAGGACCTTTGTTCCTCCCCTGGTGATGCTGCTGCTGCTGCTTCTCCCCTGATGCCGAAGGTCTAACCAGAGCTGCACCGCTGTGGATCTCAAGCCACGGTGCTGGGGAGCTCCACTCACCTCTGGATGAAAACATTGCCTTGCTGAGGACATAGGGATGAACCTCATTCAAACAGGCTTGTTTCCAGGAGCCCCATCCCCTTTCTTACACAGTAAATGTGCTTAGGGGGTGGTTTGCTGGACTCTTCTCCTATATTCTAGACAATGATTATTAGAGCTTTGCTAGTGATAACGATCATTTCTTAGTTATGAAAAGTTCTGAAATTATTTGGGTGACGGAAACAGGGTCCATGGGCGAAGGAGAGAAGATAGACAAGAGTGGGTGGGTAAGAGCCATTTTACCACTATCCTCCAGATCTAGCTACACCAGTAGAATGATTTGCAACATTGGCCCAGAAATCTTCTCCAATATTAAACAGCGTTGTGTTAGAGCACTGTGTAAATTATTGCAGGTTTCTGCTCAGACAGGACTTTGATTAGCATTTTGCTCATATTACTACAAACTCCCATCCTTCACGTCCTTCCAGTTCCCTTCCCTGGCTGCAGAGAGTTCAGCCAGGGCTGCCTTTGCCACATTTAATCAGACTAGGCATATTAATTACAAATTCCTGCAACAATTTTAACACTTAGGTCTCATATACATGCCCGTAACTGATGATTACTGATTTTTTTTTACTTGGGAATTTGTCAAGAGGATTGAATAATTGTTCAGCTCCCCACTCAGGATGGCATTGGAGTGAATTATATTAATTTCCAAAGTTTTGATAGTGATCTGAAACAACCCCATCAGTGTTGTATAGGGATGTCTTACAAAAAATTAGTAACATTTACTGTAAATGGCAGTGTGAGTTACAAAGGTGTGATAACTTTATTTTAATGAATTAAAACTGAACCCTGATATTTTCAGTCCCAGGCCAGTGATGAAGTTCAACAAGGCCAAGTGCAAGGTCCTGCACCTGGACTGAGACAATGCCAAGCACAAATATAGGCTGGGCAGAGTATGGATTGAGAGCAGGCCTGAGGAGAAAGACTTGGGGGTGCTGATTGGTGCAAAGCTCAACATGAGCCAACAATGTGTGAGTGTAGCCCAGAAAGCCATCTGTATCCAGGGCTGTATCAAGAGGAACGTGGCCAACAGGTCGAGGGAGGTGATTCTTCAACTCTACTTCACTCTCATGGGGCCCCACCTGGAGTACTGCATCCAGCTCTGGAGCTCACAGCACAGGAAGGACATGGACCTGTTGGAGCAGGTCCAGAGGAAGGCCATGAAGATGACCAGAGGGCTGGAGCACCTCTCCTACAAGCACAGGCTGAGAAAGTTGGGCTTGTTCAGGCTGGAGAAGAGAAGGCTCTGGGCACACCTTATTGCAGCCTTCCAGTATCTGTAACAGGCCTACAGGAAAGCTGGGGAGGGACTTTTTACAAGGGCTTGTACTGATAGAATGAGTAATGGCTTCAAATTGTAAGATTTAGATTAGAAATTAGGAAGAAGATTTTCACTATGAGGATGGTGAGACAGTGGAAAAGATTGCCCTGGGAAGTTGTGGATGGGATTTTGAGCAACCTGGTCTAGTGGGAGGTGTCCTTGCCATGGCAGGGGGATTGGAACTAGATGATCTCTAAAGTCGCTTCCATCCCAAACTATTCTATGATTCTATGATCCATCTTGCTCTCTTCACTGTGCTCTCTGCACAGACTTCACCACAGTCATAGGGCTGAGGGGCTGCAGTGTTCATTTATGGATTACCGTCCCTTTTACACATCGGTGGCATCTTTCTTACCACCAGATGGGCACATGTTTCAAAAAATAAATGTTTCAATGGAGATGCAAAGGGTGTGCTCCTGCCAAACGTGGAAGTGTTCACACCGGGCATTAAATTATCTGACTGCAAAAATGCACACACAGTTACATTAAGGGAGGATCGAGGAGTGGGGATCACAATGGATTAAATCATTAGTGATGTAAGGTGTCTCGATTGCAGAAGGTCCCTCTTGAAATTCCTCCAGGGCTTCACTTAGAACAGCTGCCCAGGCCTCTCTGACAGATGTGCTGCCTTAGCATGTTTCAGGTTGGGTGACATGCTATGGAAAGTGCAGTCCTGCAGAAGATGCAGAAGACTTGTGTGTAGCGAGGAGCTGCATTACCAGTTGCTGAATCAAAGTGTAGTCAATGGCTCCCATCACAACTAAGATGAAAAAAAAAAAAAAAAAAGGATTATTCAGAGCATAGTAGGGGCTGGGTCTGTCTTCAACCCCTGAAATAGTTTTGCGCAGAGCTAATTTTGTAGCAGAATTGTAGCAGGACTGCGTGCAGAGATTCTCTGGGGGGAAATAAAAACAGTCTTATTACACTACAAATAAAAATGTCTGTTTCTATGTACACAGATCTTAGGAACTCCTCCAGTACAAAATTAGCTGTGTTTTTTGTGTCATCACTTACAACACTCATCTCTGACAGTCAGAAAATAGCTGACTTGTATCTGTGTAGCTTGCTCATGTAATTATACTTGAGAGACTAAAATGGTGGCTTTAGAGACAGATTTTTTGAGAATATTTTAAGAATCATGCTGGTTAATCCAGACATCCATCGCTATAATCCCATAAACAGTGTGGGCTATCATGCCAGAAAAAGTCCCTAATTTCCATACCAGCCCTGCAGCAGTAGAGAAGGTACTAAATATTCCTCTCTTTCCTCACTCATTTTCCTCTGACAATGGTTTTAAAATACAGTCCTGCAAATCTTTCAAACTCAGAGTTTTGTCAGGACAGTTGTTAATCATATGGCAACTATGTGTTTTCTGATGGATATTTCTGTTATTACAACTGAAGTTTTGTCTCTTAAAATTAAGAAACAGTAATTAAAGTATTTAGTGCCATGGGCTGATAGAATTGTTTTGACATGGGTTCTTAAAAATATTGAAGTACTCCATCTTGCTTCCCAGCACTCTCTTACACAGGGACTTCAGAAAAATAATTAAGAATTATAAGTCATCTGGGGCTATGGTTTGATGGCATTTGAGGTGACTTTTAAGGATGAAGAAACATCTGGCACCTTTTAAAAAGTAATGTTTGTGGAGAAAATAGAGAAGAAAGAAAATATTGACAAGATGTGGTAAACAAATGTCATAAAGGCAGAAAATACACCATGGAAGATTTTTGTTTGGTGTTATCATGAAACATGGAGTGTCCTTAGTAAAAGCTGTAAGAAGTGGACTAATGGAGTAACTGTACAGGGCCAGGTTGGAGATAATTCTTCAGTCTCTGGTCTGTTGTGGATTCTCTTCACGATCATGACAAACGACATAACTCTACCCTACTTATTCCTTTGTAAAGGAGACTAATATTAAGATGCTGCCAGGCTTAACTCTTTCCTGTATGTACAGTCCTACACAAATAGGTGTGCCTGTATGTAGGCGCAGTATTTTGGGATGGCTCAGAAGTGGATGAACCAGAATAAAACATTGGCTAAGGGGCCAGGGCTGCTTGATGTTAGGTGATGCAGGCTATGATAGCAAGTGTACACTTCTGAAGAATGAGGAAACTCCTCCTCCCTGGATCCATTTTGTTTCCCCCTCTCAAAAAGTAGCAAGAACGGAGCTGCTGAACTGTAGCAGACTTTCCTGGAGGCACCCTTGAATGAAACCTCTGGGGCAGTATGAAGATCCTTATGTATCTGGATCTTTGCTGCCTTTTCATGCTACTTGGCAAAAAGAAGCTGTGCATGGGACAGGCTGGGCTACCACCTCCCATGGGGAAGGGAATAACCCCAGGGCAGAGGAAGCAATGAGCAGCAGAGCGGTGCAGGAACATCCATTGCTCAGTATGTCCAAACTGTCAACTTCAAGGTGCAAGATGCTGAGCTGTCTTAACTTGCCCTGGAGAAACATTTAGGAAGTGGAACATTTAAGCGGCCCATTCCTTCAAAAACACTGAACTATTTAAGAACAGTCTTAATGAAAGGAACTTTAATCCAGAAAATCATCTTCTTTGAGGATATTGTCTTAAGTGCACATCTAAGTGCCCTTCTTGAAGCTGGTGCTGCCAGATCAGAAAACAGCAAGAGAGAAAAGAGCAAATGGTTTTGAGCATGCAGCAGAATCAAAGAAATAATGATCATGGCCCTGTGCTAGAGATAATGTTGGAGATGGGGGTTGGCAAAATTATAGCAGTGAAAATACCAGGCTCTGGGTCTTCTGAGCTGAAAGAAGGTGACAGAGATGTATAAAGATACAACTGGGGTGTTAGATATGTGGCACATGGAGGATTTGTCATTTCAGGAGAAGCTGTCAGGCTGAAAGCTTTGGATGGGGCTGCTTTTTTTTTTTTTTTTTTTTTACAGTTCAGAGCTTGTGGATATAATTATGGCAATTTTCATATAAGTCAAGCCCCTTGTTCAATTTAATGGGGCTTTCCAAGAGGATTTGGGAGCAGCAGGGTAGATCTGTAGAATGAGCTGCTGCTTGTGTGCACGTGAAAGCTGGAGCTGCCAGCAGGAGAGCTGTGCCCAGAGCAGGGGAGCTCAGCCAGCAATGGCAATGCCCCAGACCCAGAGTTCAGTTTCTGAAGAAATACACGGACTTTCTAATGAAAAATGTCTCTCAGCGTTTCCAAGTACCCACCTTCAGAACTAGATCCCACTAAATATGGGCAGCTCTGGAAACCTTGCCAGCTCCTTAAGGAGCATAAGAGCATTTCTGCAAATACCACCACTGCTGGGATCTTAGGAGTCATTGGGCTGAGCGTTGAACTCAGTCCTGTCAGAAGTCAAGATGAAATATTGTCACCCACCAAAAGTGGGTCTCATTCCTCTGTGGGTTTCCTCTTGCTGCCAAAAGTTTTGGCAGAAGAGGTGAATAGAGAGGGTCTCTACAAGCTTCCTCTCTGCCATATGGTGCTCAGCACTTCTCAGGAATAGCTCCGATATCAAGAGAGGGTGGTGACCAAATCTAAATTACCCTGTCCCTTTTGGGAAAAGATCCAGGCTTGAAATGTTAAGGGAGTTCATACCCTCATAAGATTCTTCTTCTTGCCTAGTATCAAGTAAATCAAATATATCTTATAAATTGTTGAGGAGTGGAAGACTGTTTGTTTGTGTGTTTGTTTTAACTGGGATGCAAATTTTCTAGCAGCAGTGGAAAGGAGGAATCTAAAAAAAAAAATAGTTTGGTCAAGTTTGGGGTGAACAACTACAATACAACCTCCTATCGTCCATTCGGAGCCATAAATGGAATAAATCATGCAAGTGAACGGTGTGTTTTTAATATGACCATAATTGAAGCAGTGGGCAGTTGTGCATACTGGGAATTCATTTGGAACACTTTTACATAAGTACCTCGACACAAAATTAAGGCCTAACTCGGGGCCCCCAAGAGAGAAAATCCTGCCTTGTAGTCTGCCTACACACACTCAAATTAATGCATAATGCATCAAGTTTCTAACTCTCTCTGCATGTCCCTTTCTCTTTCTCACACATACACATGCACGCATGCAGCTGAACTCCCACACAAGTTCTGCGGGGAAATTACAGCCTGCTCATGTCACTCCTTTTTTTGTCACTGAAGTAGTGCCATGGGTCTGGAAAATACTTTCTCTGTGCAGTGGCAAACTTTTTCCAGCTTAGGAAGATCTTATCTTGATAATACATAAATTAGATTTTTCAAGGTAAATCAACTAAGTAGGTTTTTTTTTTCTTCAAATAACTAGATTGCAGCGAGACTAGTCATAAATTGTAGCTTTCGCGTTGGCAAATCTTTGGGAACTAGGCATGAAGAACCAAACTTTCTATTGTCAGGTCACATTAATTCCAGGATTTCTCATAGGCAAATTGTGTCTTGAATGCTCTGCAAGAGTTACAAAAAAAGGGCCTTTCTACATGCAAAGCATCAGCTCCCATTAAGTAGAAGAAATAAACCACTGCATGCAAAAGATTTGTGCACGTGACTTATGAATAATCAGAACAGCTTTAGAAACATCATCTCAGAGCATGGCGAGCAGCAATAACACACTCAGATTTGTATCTCTGACCCTGCAGAACCAATGCAAATGGCTTCCTCTTGGCATTGAGAGTCCTCGGTGCCCACTGAATATCTGACTGAGTTTCTTATGGTTACTCAGCTAGGCTTGAGAAAGTGGAGAGGGACACCAACGTTCCCAGGTAAACCATATTAGTGTTGACTTGTAAAACTCAGATACTTGATCCCTCCAACAACACAGGGGAAACTCAGGAAGCACATGATTTTGGACATGTTAAATACCTGACTTCACCATTACTCTTCACAAGGAAATGCAGCATGATTGTCCCAGCCAGAGACATTTTCCTTCAGGACATTTGGAAGGCATCACCAGAACTTCACCAGGAAGTAAAACTATCACAAAGAGACCTCACCGATATTTTCAGGTCCCCATGGAAGGCATTTCCTTGGCCTTGTAGATTGGAAAATGACAGAATTTAAACATTTGCATGTAGATGAAAAATGAGAATCAGTTAGTACAGTTCAAACTCACTGCAGCCAAATTAAGTAGAAAATGAAACATTTTGAGAAGCATCCTATGGTAAGTGAATTTGAATTAGCTGCAAACATGGATGATTTTCTTCCAGTCACCAGACCACACAAAAGAGCTGCTTGGAGTTAATTCCCGATTTATATCCCATGTGTTTTTCTTTTATTTCCTGGCATAGATAGATGTGTGATTAAACTATCGCTTCTGATATCCCAAAAAGCTGAGGAAAGGAGATTACACTATAAATCATAAAAATCCTCCTTTCCACTTACTTGTGAGTTTTAGAGAGCTTTACATTTTTTCTGTTGTGATTACAGCAAATTTGTAATAGAGATAAGACATAAAGTGTTATGGGCATTTTTTGAGAATCCTGGATTTATGAGATCAGTTTATAGGCATAATTTTGACAACAAATGCAAAGTCATTTATGTTTTTTTGCTTGCTATGAAGCTGTTAGATTAAAATACTGCTTAAATGTATTACTTCTGAGTGCTAACAGAAGTGAAAAGATGACATTCCACTGAGCTGGGCACTGTCATTTTTCAGTTTGCTTTTCTGGGGCAGGATATCCCCAAATTCAATCTCCATTGATATGTCTGCTGCAGCTACTCCTAGTCCAAGACGACCAGTAGCACTGGGAGCCTTTGGGTGTCGATAGTCATTGAATTACAGCTCTGGAGATTCAGGGCTGGCTGCCCTTCATAGCAGAGACCTGTGTATACAGTGATGGTGCCCACAGCTCCACAACACCTCTCCCTCTGCAGGTGTGCCCCGTGTTTACTGACTGCACAGGGGCCACAATTTTGGTGAATGATACTGTCACTGGAGAGACACTTTGCCATCTGATTCTCTGAGGCTCACGGGGAGGTCATGGAGGATAAGCCTGAACATCTGTGCTCTTGGGCCTCAGTCCAAAAGGAAAAATTCACCCTGAGTTCAGTAGGATTTGAATCGAGTCCTGGACAGGCTTAGGACAGATCAGCAAATAGACAGAGGGTAAATACAAGCTAGGTGAACGAGACCTTACACGTACATGAGTCACTTCATCTGCTGGTAAATTAGAGGCAAGAAACTCCAATAGCTCTGCTGTGCCTGATTAATTTTATAGGGTGAAATCGTATCCTCTTATCCTCTTCTTGACTTCCAAGACTAGTGCATGGTAGCAGTCAGGTGTGTTTGCACCCAGGTTTCTCACAGTTTGCATCCAAATTGTGAGGCAGGTGGGTGTGTGGTGTCCCAATACAGCCCTGGAAGCAGGAACAGATGCAGTCAGGGCATCCTCACCAGCCTGGAAAAGCTCTCAGCCATCCAGTTCAGACATAATCTTGGACTAGACAACTTGTGTCCCATGTACAGCCTAATTGTGGCACCATGAACGAGAAGGAAAAATACAGCATCAGATGGCTGAGAAGGAAATACTTTGCACAATACTATGTGTCAACCAACAGAAACCAGTAATAAACTTATTAGGTGTTGCTACCAGCTTCCTTCTCCACTCCCCAGCAGCTGGTGAGGATTCAATATGGATTCCATATCCACACGTTTCTAACCATTTCAGTAAAACTGGCAGTACAGTATTTCTGAGGAGTACAGTTCTGACCTGATGACCAGGCACTAGGAGATTTGATGAAAACAGTACAGGGACCAGGAGAGATACCTATGTGCTTACTCACATCCCTGCAGTGATGCAGGGCTTGGCCCGAACACTGGAAAGGGTAACTGTCCTTTCACCAGCTTGCAGAAAGGTATGAGAGCACATTCCCAATGAACCATCCAAACTGGCAGCCTAATTCAGAGTATCATTTATACAACTCACATAGTTTGTTTTACCTGTGAGTTAACGTTGAGCGTTTTTTGAGGTGGGCTGAAGCCTCAAAACCATTTATATAGCCACTTCTTTTTTAACTCCTTTTAACCCTGAAATCAAGGGACTACTCACAGCTGTATGAAGGGCCTGCTGGCTCAGGGCCCTTAGTCTCAAAATAATGACGCAGTCCATTGGTCACCAGAGCTCTGTTTGCAATGGTTATTCAGCTTTGTTCAATTAGACCTAGAGGATAAGTAGTCTCAGGAGGCTGTGAGTTGGGAGCTTGGTTCAGAGCCATTAATAGATTGTAATAACTGTAATAACTGTAATAACTGTAATGCAGTTGCAGATATCAGCATCCTTCCTCTCACATTTTATTACAGGTAGTCTCTGGACTACTCCAGGCCTTGGTGGAGATGCAGAACAAGCATTAGGGCAATATATGAAGGTGTCCCAATAGAGGGCTGCACACCCACCCGCTGAGAGCTGAAAACAACCCTGGATGAGGATACAAGGGTCTCAAATTTGACACTTGACTGGCAGCATCAGGATTGGACTGCCCTGGAGTGGGACTCTATGGGACAGAGAACATATCTATCAAAGTACACTAATTTGTCTTGTGAAGCCAATTTGATTTGGAGGGAGTACCAAGTGAGAACTGTGTGTTGTTGCGCTGGAGTACTCTCTTAATTATACAACAGTTACACTTCCTGATACTTGTAGTCATCATTAAATCTATAATCAGCACATTCCCCACATATTTGAGAATCTTTCCCATGTTAGTGCAGTATAATTAAAACAGCCCCTGTTCCAATAGTATCTGCATTAAACAGGAACACTAAAGAGATCATAATAACAACCTCTGCATCCTTGCTGCCCCGTAGATCTCCCTCCCTTTCCCCCACCGAGATGGCTACGGTGCTGCATGCCTTAGTACAGGGACACTTCAAATGCACTCCAGTGTACTCAGCGCATGGTGGAGCAGAGCGAAGGACCTCTCTAGCACACCGGTGGTCCCTTAATCGCTGGCTTTCTGCCTCATGGCTTATCACTAGCGAGCCTGCTTTTACCTCTAGCTTACAGCTCGTTCAGTGACCCCTGCTAACTCTTGCACAAAGACCCTTTTCTCCCTCAGAGACAGGCGTTCCCTAGCTGGCCCCAGCAGGCCTGATGCCATGTACACCAGCCCATGATCAAAAACCCCTGTGAAGTGTGATGTGGTTCTGCAGGGGCACCTCAGGCTTTGGGGGACATTTCTGTCTCGTGATGGTTCTTCACTCTACAAGCTCCCATTCCCCAGCATTGTCAGCTTCCCCTTTTTTGGGTGTGCCAGGGGAGATTTTGCTGTTTAGCCCCAGGCTGTGGGTCCACTGTGAACTTCCCCTTGGATCCAGGTATCCAGCTATCCATCTCCTTTTCTGCCTCTCTGATGCTTCACAGCCTTTTGATCACAGTGAAAGAGTCTGGGGCACAAGTTATTTTCTCTTCCATCCTTCCAGGTGCAGACAATGACATGGGATGGAATAGAAAGATCCAGTCCATAAATACCTGTCTCCAAGACTGGTGCTACAGGCAGAGCTTTGTGTTCTTTGATCACGGCTGGTTTTATAAGACACTAGGCCTGATGGTAATACGTGGGAAAGGCTTATCTTGCAGGGGGAAAAGGGTTCTAGGACAAGAATTAGCAGGGCTCATTCATAGGGCTGTAAACTAGATTGAAACTTTTTTACAGTGAGGGTGACAGAGCACTGGAACAGGCTGCCCAGAGAGGCTGTGGAGTCTCCTCTGAGACATTCAAAATCTGCCTGGCTGCATTCCTGCATGATCCTGCTCTGGTAGGGAGGATGGACTAGATGATCTTTCGAGGTCCCTTCCAAACCTTAACATTCTGTCATCTCTGCAGCTCAGCCACCTGCTGCGGGAGCTCCTCCACCTGGGCACATCTTTTGCAGGCAGGTTTGACACCCATCCCCGCCCCAGGAGGAAGGCCTCGGCACTTCCCACAGGCCGAGATCGGCGGGGCAGCCCCGCCGGGCCGGAGGCGCCGGTCACCTCGGGCAGATGGCAACGCTCGAGCCTCGCTAGCCTCTCCTGCCAAAAGCTGCCGGCTCCCGGCGGGTCTCCACTTCCATGGCGTTTCGCTACGAAAGGAAAAACTCAGCAAAAGCCCTGAGCACCGAGAACTGCCGCTCTGCGGCTGGGAAGGCCGGACCCGAAGCAGCTGATCTCACCGAGACGCTGTTGCTTCCTGTTTACAGCGGATTAAAATCTCCCGCCGTTGTCTCGGCAACGCCCACTCCTCGTCAGCCTTTCCCCAGAGAGCTGTTGGCGGGTCTCTCCGCCCCGTGGCGTTTCCCTACGAAAGGAAAACCTCAGGAAAACTCCTGAACACCAGGCTGCAGAGACCCAGCTGGGAGGTGACAAGCCGGTGCTCACCTGGCAGCTTTACCTTGGCTGGTGGTCAGGTGCCTACCAAGCCACTCTCTCATTCCCCCTCCTCAGGAGGAAATGGGGAAGAAAACGAGACAAAAAAGTTCCTGGGTCAAGATAAGGACAAGGAGATTGCCTGCAAGTTACCATCACAGGAAAAACAGACTCGACTTGGGGAAAAAATAATTTCCTTTATTGCCATTCAGGAATAGAGTAGGATGGTGAGTAGCAAAGTCCAAATTAAAACCACCACTCCCCACGCCTTCCTCCCAGGCACAATCTCACTCCTTCACTCCCAGCTCCTTTACCTTCTGTCCATGAGCGGGATGATAAAAGCAGCATATTTAGCTCTGCCACCAGGGGCCAAATGGGGACTAACAATGCTGCCCTCCACGCACTCCTGCCGGCTCAAGCTGACCAGCGCCCTCAACAAATCCATCTTCTTCGAGCTGATCTTGGCGGTGCAGGAAGAGAGCTTAGAAACATTCGTGACCATGGAGTAGGCCGAGATCAGTGTTACCAGCAGTGCAAGTTGGCCAAAGAGAGAGAGCCAAAGAGAGAGGGCGCAATGGCTGAAGAGGCTGCTGCAGGAGACAGAAAGGGAAAGGAAGGGAAAAGCAAGAAAGGCAACATCATCCTCTGGACGTTCTCTTCAGTGTAGTAGCCAGAGACAGCTGCAGTGGCTGCAAAGATGACTTTCACCCTGCTTTCCTCTCACACCATCACCTCCCAGGTGGTGATTTCACAGGGGCCTAGACATGCCCCAGTGAGAAGCACCACTCATGGGCCTCCTCCATGCGTTCCCTGAGGCCAGGCCGGGCTGGAGAAACTGCCCATCCCAGACACTCCCTGGGAAGTTGGTGCCGCAGAACTGAGCATGCTGGACATGGAGAAGATGCTACTCCGTTGACAGTAGAAATTGCTCCTGCATGTTATCTCCACAGCAGAACCACAGTCTGGAGAATCAGACCCAGTGCAGCTGAAGAGGCTGCTGCAAGGGGACTTGTCACAGAGACTGCTTTACTAACTGATCAGTGACCGTCCAGGCTTCTTGAGAGACTCCATTCCCTCTAGGTTCTTTACCCTGCGTAACGCCACCAATAAATATTTCTCTTCCAAGGGAGTGTCTGTGCAACCCTTTGTCAGGGGACGTGGGATTTGGGTGTCGACTGCTCAGTGGCCCAGAGTCAGGGAGCATTGTGCAGAAGCCCTGTTTCCAATCACGTGACAGTTCTCAGATGCTACTGTGGCTTCTGAGGTTAATAATAGGTCATGTGGTTAATCTTCCAGTTAGAAGGGAAAACACTAAGTACAGGACTGGGAAGGGAAAGGGTAGCCTGATTGCAGTGTGATTATGGTGACCTTGTTAAGGAGTAATCCAAGTCATGACGGGGGCCTCAATAAATAAAGATAATACATCCCTCAGCACCTCCCAGGGAACATCAGATGATTGCGGAGAAGTGTTACCCACTCTGCAGACCGAGCTGTGAGGACAGAGACTGAGCCATGTTGTTCTCCATCCCTGTCTCAGCACAGCGAGATTGCTGCCTCCTCATGCTGCTCACTGAGAAAAACAAAAACACCGGCTACGGGTAACAAATATCTGATGTCAACTTCTAAAGGGCTCCGCAGTACCCTGTGTTACAAATCACAATGAACTTCAATGTGTTTGAGTATTGGAGACACGGCAGAGCACCATGATTCACCGTGCTGTCAATGGCATGGGGGGAATTCCCAGGGAGCTGCAAAAATACTGGTTACCATCCAGACTGAAAAAATGGTAAAAACTCAGGTTTTTTTTCTGCTCTCTTTTTAACCCTGAGTATAAACTCTGCTGCCCAGCAAAACATATCCTACAGACTATAACAGTTTCATTATCTCAGGAGAGAACATGTTGTTGGTGCTGCAAACTGGTGCATAGAGAAATTACCAGGCTCCCAAATTTAATTAGGACAGGACTCAGACAGGGAACACAGGGAGGTTAACACGGATGTCTGTATGTCCATCATTCTCACATCCTGTCATAAACAGGCATTTGGGGAACAGTGATCCACAGGGCGAGAGCAGTGACTGGCGCTGTTCAAACTCTTCATTTCTGGTTTTAAAAAGTGTGTAAAAATGTTATCTACTTTAGATATTTTTAAAAACTCAGACCAATCACTACATTTGCTTTTACCTAAATCTATATTTTGTTAAATAGAAATGTCATGGTAACTTGTGCCATGTGCACAAGGAAACCATTCCTCTGGCTTTGGTTATGTCTATAAATAAACTTCTGGCTTAGCCACACAAAGGCCTGCTCTTGAGTGTCCAGAAGGTATCGGGGCATTTCTTCAGCTGCCTACGGTGTTGGTTTGAGAGCTTGCTGTCCTGGGGGTTTTGGAAGACCACAGGCCACCAGCTAACATTTCCAGAAATGGGAAAAGCGCTGGAACCCTGAAGGTGCAGAGGCAAACTGTGCCAGCTGTTTCTGTTGTAGATGTGTGTGTGCAAAAATGCAGAAAGCAATTAAACTTTGACATTTTTGCTCTGAGATTCCACTCCTGAGGGTTTCCTATTTAATATCAAAATAAACTTCAATTAATTTGTTCCATTCGATCCACCCTATGTGATGTATTGCAGGTGCTGATAGAAAGCAAATTCACAGTGATCACAGATAACCAATGTATGTTTACAGGGCTACTCCACTAGCTCCCCTGCTACCTTCTGCAGTGCCAATTACCCACCTTTGAAATGTCCACCCAGATGTCAGAGAAAGCCAAAATAAGTGTATAAGGATAGTACTTTTATATTAATGCCATTTCTTTCTACTGTTAATTATATCAGGTTAGAATATCCTGGGAGCAGAAATTAGTTTGCAGGAGAAAGGACCAGAGACCTGGTGATTTTCCATAGATGAATTTTCAGTCCCCCCATGCTGAAATGTGAGCTGCTTTGGAAGAAGCAGTGGGTTTAGTCCCTAAATCTCCAAATATTCTCGAGATCCAGAACAAAGCCATGATACAGCAACTGAGGAGTGGATGAGACCCCAAAGTCCCTATCTCTTTCAGGCACGTGCAGTCCCACTCATAAGTGGCCCAAACTCTGTCTTTGCTAACCTCTGCAGCAGAGTGATTCCTGCAAGCACCTGGGGAGAGGAGGAGGGAAGAGCAGGGCCCAGCGAATTCCCAGGAGCCAGGTTGCTGCAGAAGACTGCTGTCTCCTTGGGTGAATGTCACTCTTTCTTCAGTAATAGTCACATTTTACAAGTTTTGACAAAGCTCATTTTGCAAAAATGGCTAAATTGAACCACAGAGCTGTAAGGAGGGCTCAAATACACCATTCTGGATCTTACCAGCTTTGAATTACTTCTGATTTGAGGGCTGGTATGATTGTATCTAATAAAACTTAACTGTTTATTCCTTGCTATAAATCAAGGATTTTGTCAGGGTTGCTAAGGGATACTATTCATTGTCTTTTTTTTATTTGAAGGCTGAATAGTAAATAGTTCTCCCTGGAAGCAACTTAATCTGTGATTTTTCTTTTTAGAGGACGGCATTCTTAACTCAGCTCTTGCTGCCACTCAGTCCTTCTGTTGCTCCCCTAAGTTTAAGCATGACAAAGGAAAGACAAAGACTATGATTTTTCCATTAGAGTAAAATGCTTTTAAAAAGCTCTACATTTAAAACATGTTTTGAGAAAAAGAAAAACAAGAGGATTATTCAGTGTAGCAAGGGATACAGTTGATCATCATGCCTTCTGAGCACGCCTGCTATTTTTAGTGGTAACGTCCCTAATGAAAGCCTCTGATAGTACCAGTGGGTTTACCCAAGGTTCTGGTGTATTAAAACAATCATAAGCCTCATCAAGGCTATGAAAGCAATGATGAGTCTAGAGAAGCAAGCTGTGATGTGCTACCCAAACAGCCACAAAATGAAAAAGATGATTTAGAACAGTTCTTTGGCAAGCAGAAATATTTATTCTCTGCACTCTAGAGAGTAAATACTGTGATATATTCAATCCTCTAGCTGCTCCTCAAAGGATTTAGAAGTCTGGCCTTGGTCACCATGCAAGTGGATGTTGTGCTGTGATAAAATATTGGAGAATAGAGAAACATCACAGAACATTTGAATACCTGCTAGTATTTTTGCCTGATGCCTGAAGCACAAGCGGTTCAGAATAGTTGATACAACTTCCAGTGAGCCTACTAGCTGTTGTACACGTATCCCTCCCCAGTGTTAGCCTTCTAACTCTGACTTGGTGGCATCTTGAAGCTCATTTCCCTGCACTTTGTTGCAATCCCAAATTATTTGACTTGCTAGAAGATCTGTGAACTGCTATTAGGATGCCCTGATCATCCAATTCTGCTATACATGGAAAGGTCCATGTGGACTGGAGAGGACTCTGGGAGATGTGACTGGGAGTAAACAGAGGAGGTATACAGAATATGTGGATCAGGGATTCCCTGGGAGGGAAACAGTGTATGAGGTTTTGAAAATTGTAACCATCCTGAAAAAGAATAAAAAAATCTTATTTACCCATCGCAAGTGAGAGAGAGAAAAGGACTTTGTTGACCTGGAACATTTTATCTTTTTCCATTTAGAAAAACACCAAAAATGTATTTTCAAAAAAAAAAAACAAACAACCAGGCTTTTTGTTTGGAAAGCCCAGAGACAGGACATTTAACAAGTGCAGATCCTTTTCGTAAGTGGGGGCACCATACACACATTCAGGCTCAGCTCCCCATGCAGATGACAGGTTGACATTGCCTGGGTAGCCTTGACTGGATCTCTGATAGGGCCTGAGGGGATGTTGGGATTTGCTTTCATTCAACAGGTGCCCTCCGAGCAGAGTTGACGCTGCAAGCCCCCACAGAAAGGAGAGATGCAGGTCACCTCAGCTGAGTGGACGGACTGGGCCTTGGTTGAAGTGTCCTGTCATTATTGAGCTTAAAACTGCCAAGAATTTGATCTGTTCTCTTTGTGGTGTCTAGGCATTCAACCTCAGCGTGATCTGCAGTACGTGCAGGAAGGGCTTCCCCTGAGCATGTAAGTTGGTTTTCTTTCAGATGAGATCCTAGAGACACTAGTGTGGGAGCGGAAGAAGAGAGGGGAAGAGTCACTCTCTTGTTTGTTCTACACAACAGTGGCATTACTCAATATTTGCACAAAGTGCTTTTCACTGATTGAGTTTTTATTTATTAGGATGTATGTTCTTAGGCAGACTGTGTACCTCAGAGGGACTTGAATAAATTAATCAACACACACTCTGTACCACCGATCAAATGCAGAATAGCAACAGATGGCCACATGCTGACAATTTCCAGGCAGATGGATGCCATCCACCATCTTTCACTTATCCAATTTAATGCTGAAAACCACAAGCAAACTAATTGAAAAATAGCATTACATACATACACAAATCCTCTTTTTCTTCTTTCATTCCCTTCGCACCAATTGAATAATAAGTAGTAACTGCTGAATTATCAGAGCCATACTGCTTGCATGGAGACTAATAAAAGCATGATTTTGATCTGTTTTGATAAATACAAGTACAACTTTTGGATATTTAATAGTTACATTTGTCAAAGTCACTGATCACGATATGTGGCAGTGTGTTATTCAAAGAAAGAGAAACAGGTATTCATATCACCAGGGTGGCTTCTAGTGCAGAATGTGAAGGTGTTTTTACCCTCCTTTCTCCCCTTTCCTCCATGAGAAAAGCAATCAAAAAAGGCCTGGGCCAAAGGAAGCAGTGACCTGTGTGTGTCCAGGTTCAATTCATTATTCCTTGATAGAGCAATGTTATGTACTGCCAATCATTTGCTCACACAATATTTGAAGAAATTTCATGAAATTGTTGCCCGTAAAAATGTCCTTCACCACCCTGCTTGACTGATAAAACTCAACTGACCAGGTGAGCAGCCCTAGTCCTTTTCAGTGCCAAGTGAATCAGAGTTACTGTTGAAAGGACCTTAACAGGGGTTTCAGCTACTGTTCTTACCTTTCTGCTGAAACGATCTAGGCATCATTGCTTGGTCACTTTGTGTGCTGCAGGTGGAGGGTGGTATCTTCTGAACCAGTTACAGTTTTTCCTCTGGTGAACATCCACCTCTAGCTTAGGGTTACTGAGTTCTTGCAATGGATCAAGCCCTGATAGATAGTGTGTGAAGACAGAAATCTGTGACTAAAGAGCTTTTTGTCTAAGTAGGAAAGAAGAGACAGCAGCTGGAGACAGACAGACTGACTAGGAGGAAAGAGAGAAGGCAAGAAACAAGCAGACAACGTTGGTCAGGATGGCGGCTAATAGTCTCAGCATCTCGTCAGACTGACTGATGTCAAGCTGAGAACTTTGGCAAAAGGCCATCCTAGTTCAGCACTGGAAGGAAAACAACTGGAAATAGAAAAGTGTATGTAATAAATGGAGAGGGAAAAAGGAAAGTAGCTAGCAATCAATATAAATGAGAAGTTAATGAGGTACAGAAGAATTATAAATGTATATAAAGGCACCAGAGAAAAATCCATCCCTAAGAACATTATGAAGAGGTTTAAAGAAGGACTTCCAGGAAGAAGAGAAAAGAAAGAACTGAGATAGGCAAATTTTCAGAAGGAGGATGGGAGATGGTAATAATGATCCAGAACAGATACATAATGTCCAATAAGCAATTTTGTCATGTTATCAGAAGGAGCAGGAAGATTCACCTGTATCACACATTCTAGACAAATTTCCTTCTGCTCTAGGCCAAGCAATAGCCAGTCAGCTGATCACTTTAATTATCAAATGTCTTATTAAAATATCACAAAACTACTAATAAATGTTTATGTCATGCAAAAAGTGTTAAAAGAGTAAATTAAAGTACCAGTCAGTCATCAAAGCAATCTGATTTGCTTGTTAACCTGGGCCTACTCTAACAAATTGTGTTTTAACACAGAAAGGTGCAAAATCTGGAAGATAGAAAGCAGACTAAACTTATATGGACTCTGCAGAAACTATACACTGTAAAGCACTAATTCTGGCAAGGCTGTGAGATTCATAATGAAGGAGCTGCTCGAGTGTAGGCAGAATCACACGCTGTACTCTAAAATATGCCATGGCTATAAGCTTGCTCCTGAACATGCCTTTTCCTCCAGGCCCTAAAGAGCTGGATCCATTTTGATTGTCAGAAAGAAGTATGAGGAGTCTCGATTGCAGAATGTAAACATGCTACTGGAGGAAAAACACAGGTCGCTAGAGGAGTGGACTAAAAGGATGAAATGGAATGCCCTGAGATATTAATGGGAAGACAGACAATAAGATATGGTGGTTGCCCATGGGCTTAATGTTTGTGAGTCTGTAACATCTGTGGGCAGTCAAAGGATAGCGTTTGGAGGAGGAGGAGGAGGATATGGTAGCTATGCAGGTGGCAACCACAGGAGGAAGTTCCAAAAAGCCTCCAAAAGCACTCAGGTGAAGATGTAACATGGCAGCAAAGGAGACTGATCTATCAGACAAGTGGCAGAAGAAACTAAGAAAAAACATGAATTCTCATTTTAAAAAAGGCAAAATTTAAATCAATAGAGAACATGGAGCCAAGGGAGGTGGAGAGAGGTCCATCTCAAGTGAAGAGCAAGGGAAATCACAACTTGCAACAGCATTGAGTACCTAATCAAAACAGAAATTTGTAAAGAGCACATAAAAGACCATTGCATTTCCTGAGTTGTGGTTATGGAGACCCAGCCAAGAGTTCAAGCTCCATAGCTGGAAAGATAAGGCTGTATGCGAGAGATGCTCTGGAGATGAGATCGGGAGAGTGAGAGGGAAGGAAGAAGCATGGAGTCAGGGATGGTTCAGGAGCTGAAAGAATTGCCAGACAGGCCAGTTCATGGTAAATCCTTGCTTTTGCTCCAATACCACCAGCAGGCAAGTTGCAGATGTTGGAAGCACCAATGTTGAGCACCACGTCCTCCCAGCCCTTGAACTGCCTCGTGGATTTACTTAATTTACATCTTAATTTTCTTAATTTACATCTTCCATTCACTACCAGTGCATGTCAGAATACCTGAGTTCCTGGGAAACTCCAGTACTAAGTGACAGGACATGTTCCACAGAGAGCTCATAGGTTTCATGCAGTAAATTTTGCAATCATACTTCATCTCCCAGAGGAGATCCTGAGAGAGAAGGATCAGCATCAGCTCTCCCCATGAGCACTATCTCATTCTTGCTTTGAAAAAGAAAAATCAGCTGCAATGTTTCTGAAAGTTTCTTCTGTATTTCTTTGTGAGAGCAGCTTTGGGAAAGATATAAATATGTATATACATATATATAAAAAATCTATTTTGCATGACAAGAAAGAAAAATGTCATTGAAAATGTTGTGCTTTTGTCATGTATTTAAATTTCTGTTCACAAATTTTAAAAGTTTGCTTTAGCTCTTTTTTTAGAAAGAATGAAAATGGAAACAGTTCTATCAAAACTTCCATGTCATTAAAAAGTCTTTTTTTCTTACTTGGAAAAAATTTAAGTGGTATTTTTTACTAGGATCATTATAGAAACAAAACCTATCTGAAAAGGAACAGGAAAAAGAGACTGTTTTAGCCATTCTGCAGCATTCAGTATCAATCTCGAACACAGCCAGATTCCCAGTTTGGGGTTATATCTATTTAAGCAGGAGACTTCCTTCCTCCGTTCCACTCCTGGGAAATCCAGTGTTCCTCTGCCAGCCGTATCTGTGGAGAGCTGCAAGAAGCATGTTCCCACTGTGAGACACAACCACTAATCCCCAAGTAATTAAGTAAAAGCCTCTGAAGAAGTATAGATGAAGAGATGCAGAAGAAATGGGTGGCTCTGAGGCAGGGGAGGATCAAAAGCTGAAGGGATGGAGGCAAGAAGGAATATTCTCCAGATGTTAAGAATGAACACAAAACCTGGATGCTCTTATAAAACACCCATCTCAGTGGCTCAAGAGACACACCGGGGTTTGGTTTAGGGGAGTCAGGACGTGCTGCCTTCTCACAGCGCTGCACCGTCCCAGCCTGGCAGAGCCAAGTGATACCCCCTTTCCCATCTACTTTCCCTCACACAGAGACCACAAGATAAAGGGACAGGTGGTGGTAAGATTGATTGCACTAATGCCAAGATCTGACCCTGTCTAGCTAATCAGCACTCCTTGCCCAAAATGCTGAATGAAACAGCAGGCTTGGCAGTGAAAGTGTCTTCCGTGTGCATTACACTGCAGGGATCAGCCAGTAATTCCTGGAAATGGTTAATTGCTGGTCAGCTTTGATTTTCTTGAAATAGAAATCAATTCACATACTGACAATTTCTCAAAAAAGGGCATGCCTCAGCACTCATGGGCTTCCTATGCTCTTGGATACGTCTCCTATCTCTCCATCGCTCCCTCTGCAGCTCTTAGGAAAATTGTACTTAGTGGCAAAGGTGATGGAGGGACTGGAGTATGGATCCTACAGAGCTACCTTTTTATTTCACTGAAGGAGGAGCTCCAGCTAAAGGGAAGGAAGCTATTAAACATCTTCAAGAGTAGAAAGCCTGCAGGCACAAGCAGCGAGGCATGAAATCTGAATGTTTTCCTGGGATCATGGGATTCAGCCTCTAGGACTGATCACAGTCCATCTGAACACAGACACTGGTGCACGTATGAAGAGAACAGAAGAACATGTAGATTGGTTTCAGTTGCCTGAGATATTCTGGGATATCCTACCTGACCTCCAGCTTTTATCTCAGAACAGTGCAAATGTCACATCGGTCACACCCACCAGCTTTCCCAGTATGTTTCAGGTACCCCAGGTCATGTGAACTCAGAGAGCTGCCCTAAGGGCAAGGGACTCTCACTTGGGGTGCACATGCAGGGGAACCAATGGGGGCTTTCTCATCAGTGTGTGTACTAGTGGATTACAGTCTGCAGCACAGGTACACGTGAAGCTGGCGCACCCATACCTCCATTATAAGGGGTGTGAAGCAGGGTGTTGTGGTTTAAGCACCACTGGCAGCTAACCACCACACAGCCACTCACCCACCATTTCCACACACCACCCCTCCCCATGCTGTGGGATGGGAAAGAGAATCAGAAGAAAGAAAAAAAGGTGTGATCCTAACACTTGAGAGGAGAAAAGTTTAGTAAAATAACATAAAGATAGAAAAAAAGCAACTGCATTAATGACAGTACTAATGAGATGACAGACAGAACAAGTAATAGAAGCTGAGAAGGCTCTACCTGTGCCCAAGACACCAAGTTTCCCTGCTCTGGTTGCTCTGAAGCCACACACTGAAACAAGCTGAAAACAGCAGTCTCACTATCACCCAGCCCTCCCTTTATATAGGGGCATGACTCAGTATGGTGTTGACTATCCCACTGCCTGGTTGGGTTGTTTGTCTGGGCTGTGGCCCCTCCCAGCTGCAGCTCCTCCCAACTGCTTGGGCCAGCAGCTGCTTGTGATAATTAACCTGAACCAAACACAGGGAACTCACGTTTCCAGGGGGGTTGTCTTTGTAGTCCACATGGAGTGTGTACAACTCAGTGGAGGTGGGGCTGCAAAACTGGAATTTGGAGGATTGGTTATAGAGGGGTGCTTAGAATTCTGTAGTGGTATGTTAACCTCATGTGTCTCCTATTGGTTTATTTGTTGTAGTGCTAATATTGACCCTGAATGTATAGTTCATTGACTGCTGATTAATTATATGTTTTTAACAAACCAATAAGTTGGTCTTCTCTTGATTGTGGTTTAAAATTCATGAATTGATTTTTTCTTTTTCTCCTTACATTCCTTATCTTTACAGTCAGAGAAGCCTGGAGAAGGATTCAGGCCACTCTGTAGTAGACAGAGTGCATGCTCATCTCCCTTCGCTCTGCTGATGGCATTGACCCCAGCTGCCCTGACCACGAAAGCAGTTTAGGCAGATAGTTCCTACACAAATATCTACATTTAGGTATCTTAGTCTGAAGCTAAGCCATCTACCCTTAGCTGTCTGAAAATGAGCTACTTGTTCTTAACTTGCTGCTGAGACTGTAGTCAAGAGAAGGAGGTCTTGCTAGTGTGTTATTCATCCAGCCCTAAACCAGGCATCCAAACTTGGGTGAATTGCCTTTTACACGTGCCTGTTTCTCTCCATGAGGTACAAATAGGGGATTTACTTCACTAGATGCCTTGTCTAGTGGATGACCATCTGGTGATGGCATCAGCCAAACAAAGGGTGCAGTGAAGATTAATCAAGTGCAAAGAGGAACATAAACCAGTGGTTCACCACTGCAAGGAGGTGAACTGCTAAATACCTCTCATTTACTTTAGAGTCTCTGGTATAGTCCACATTAACTGCTACCACCATTCCAAGGAAGGAGGGGGAGTAGAAGCAGCTCATTGCTATTCTGGAAACTAGAGGTGGGTGACACGTGAGGGGGTTGGTGATGCCTTTGGCAGATTAACAAATAAACCTTCTTTTAAACCCCGTTTCGCAATGTCTGGCCCTCCAATAAGCGCTGACACCTGTTTCTCATCATGTTACATGTTAAGTTAATAGTTAGCTTCTCCTACGCTCTGTTGTAGCCTAGGGTAATACCTTTTAAAAGTACTTTCGTTACTTTCAGGAATAGGTTAGAACATAATAGCATGTTTCTCTTTTCGGCAACACGATTAACCTTTCCTGGAACAACAGAGCGTGTATTATAACATTTAATGGCAAAATCAATACATTATTTTCTTGAATTATATTTATATATGCCCTCTTGTCATGGCATCCAAGCATGGAGAAAGCTGATTTTTCTCATGAAAGTGATTTTCAGTTCCATGTTACATCATTTCTCTTTTGTTCTCAGACTTGCATCTACATTTTGACAATTCTGTATTTTTGAGACAGAAATACATACCCAGGAATGAGTTTCTCATTTGCTGAGTGTTATCAAACACTTCATTTCTATTCCTCTGCTTCCATTATGAGCACCAGATTTTATCATTCCCAGATTTCTGTGTTCTCTTCAAAGCCTTCACAAACAGTAAGGTCAGACACCTCTAATACTTTTTAGGAATCCTTTGCATAGTCTGGATAGTTACTGGAAATACTCTGGTTCAGTTTGCAAAGGAGAAACACTTGCTAAGTCAGCAAAACAGCTTTTAAAGCACTCTCTATAATAGGATGAAACCTGTTAAGTTCATCATACAACTTGCTTTGAAAGCCTCAGATGTTGCTTTTTCTTAAGAAATTGCAGAGAAAATTAAAATTACGTGTTTGCCTTAGTCAACCACTGCCTTCATCCTTATGTAAAATTATTCAGGCTGTAGGGAATTGCCCTATCTTCTACTCACTATTAAAAAGCTTTTATTCAAGCACTAAAGAATTTTTTTCAGGCAAACACTGTATCATTAAAAATATCTCTTGTACCAGTCAAATTATCTGTACATTTGTTTGGAATATGAAAAATCATTTTACATACAAGAATGAACTCCTTTGACCCAAACAAAAGAGGAAGATCAACATACTGGCTTGGTTTGATGTGTTTAAAATGAAGCACGTTGCCTTTAACATTTTAAAGTGATAGTTCAGTTCATTATTTGCCTGAAAATTAATTTTAAAAGAATTAAAAAATACTCCCAAAATTGAAATTATAATTTTGTTCTGAGAGGACTTCCAAAGCTTCCTTCAAACAGGATAAATAAGATTTCCAGGCTTTAGAACTTGTTCATATTTTTTCTTCATTTTATGGTTTTGTAAGCACTTTTCATCAAGATGTGATTGCTGTAGATCCTTCTCATGGGTGCTGCTGCTCCAGTCCTGATTGGTCAGCTGCAACTTTTAAAAAGAGAGCAAGAAATGAACAGTAAATCTAGCTGTTTGGGTGAAATTCCTTCTCATCCCTCCTCTGCCCTTCCCCTGGAGCCTATACTCTCCTTACATGGCACTTGTGAGCTCAGAAATGGATAGAGTGGTTTGTACAGAAGTGTGCGAGGTTTTCAAGCTCTCTGTGGAACAGGTTTTATTCCTGAAGAGCAACCATTTCTTCTCTCTGTTCATTAAGAATAAATGTGAGGTACAGAAGCATAAACCAACCTGAAGAGGTCTTGGGTATTGAAGAAATAACTGTGAACATTTTCTCCATATCTTGGTTCTCCAGGACACCAATGAAATGGTGCATCCCTTCAGTGGGTTATATTTTTCCCTATCTGACCCTGAAGATCCAAGTTTTCAGCCTCATCCTGTGGTAATACCACTCTGCAGCATCATGCTGTTAATACAGCCAGGCGCTGGAGTAGCATTGGCGTAGCTCAAATTCCACTGTAATTCAAAATGATTGCTAGAAAATACCCCTGAAAAGGAGGTACAAGACTAACGGTGAGAAATTTTCAGGGCTGGCATGTCCAGAGATAATAGCTTTAGATTTAGTAGCCTAAATCGTGTTCCGTCAGAGGGCATCACATTCCGTAGAGCCCCAGCAGTGCTCAATGCTGCAGTACATGCACAGGCAGGCTCCGTTCCCCGTGGGGCTGAGGAAGCTCCACTCTCACAGAAGTAAGGAGTGAATTGTGCTCAGGAGTTTACACTCACTTGGGAAATGCCCTGTTTCTAACACCTTGTCGGAAACTTCTTCCAACTTAAATGATCCACAGGGCAAAAATTGCAAGGAAATGAGAGAGTAAATTTGTTCCCTGATCGTATGTCTGAGCGTGCCCCACTCATTCCACATGAAGCTTCTTGTATAGCTATGAGCATTCCTTATAACTTCATTCACCTCCCCACCCCACAAAAAGCAAATAAGATAGGAGACAAATCTGTGATTTATTGAAGATACTAAGGCAAGAAAATGAATTAAAAACTAATTCCCCAGCTCATGAATTAGAACTGTCAAAGCTCCATTTCTAACAGTTCATAACATTGTTAAAGAATTCTTAAAAGAATAAAAAGAAAAACCTATTGTTTCTAGTTCATAAACAGAAAAGCAATCTGTTTCATACAAAGCCTATGATCTAAATTAATATTTCATCATTCAGTAGTTTTATTTCTTGGGAATAAATTGTTTTTTCTGTTTCCCTGGGCATATTTCATCATCAGCAGAACAAATATTTGCAGATTTTACCCTCTAGGAGCTTTTGAAATGCAGTGGTTTTATTTACTACAAAAATTTGTTCTCTACTTTCAGGAGAAATCCTGACTGAAGCTGTGATGAAATAAGGTAATATCCAAATCATTTGTCCCAGGCTTTCTGCCAAAGAGTGACAGAGGATGGCTCCCACCCCGTACACAATTGTGTCCCACATCCCATGGCGCCAATGCCATCTTTGACAAGCAGGATCGTTGTGTTTGAGAAGGAGCAGTCCTGATGCCTTCCCCTTTCCTCCTCTGCAGGCCCAGTTCTGATCAACATGTTGCCTTCAGCCTTCCCCCCCATAAGGTACAATTTCAGTGCCAGACCCTCCCTGGTCTCTCCATCAGCCTGCACGCTGCCGCCTGACCGTGCCTTCGCACATGCTGACTATGACGATCCCAAGCCAGCAGTGGTGCGTAAGTGCCGGGAAGAAATCCCAGCAGTTATCTTCTGTGCTAGGTTGGCTGAAGCCCCATAAAACATCCCACGGATACAGCTGTCAGGACTACTTACACTCAGTGAGTGTAATCAGTAGATGTAGCCTGCAGTCATAAACAGATGCCATTTGCTTTGTGCTGTTGCAAAACGTTGGTGAAGGACATTCACTGACTCACACTTTCACCTGACTTGTGGTTGGTAGCAGCCTCAGTGTGGAGCCGCGGATGATGAAGTCCAAGCACTGCTGGACCTGTAAAGGTCTGGGCATTGTGACACTGGTTTTCTCCTTAGAAACTAACAACATCTCCGAGACAAGCTACCAAAAGGTTTGTTGTGTGAGGCACAGTAAATATAAACATAACAGGGACAGAAAATTCCATGGCTGGACGCAATCATAGACAAGTGCAAAACCACCCACTAACAACACCTCAAACTCAGGATCCTTTGCCAGACACCTGGGGCATCTGACAGAAGGTCCTAAACATTAAAGCATAGAGAAATGCTATTATATAGGCCTTGTACTCTCAAAGGAGATCCCCATGTTTCCATTATAACAACACCTTAGATGATAATTAAGTGGGCATAATGCCAGACAGGTATTTTAAAGGTACCTTTTGTATGAGTGTGCAGGAGTAAGATGAGATTCAGAATAATGATAATGTGAAAATGCTGCTGTGATCCATTAGATGGTAAGTGTTATATTTAATACACAGCTATAATCCAGTAAGCACATAAGCTTCTATGTATTTAAAATAGAATATCTTCAGGGTTTTCATAATAAATTTAATACTTCAAAGAGACATTGACTAATGGCTTTCAGATATTATACGGCAGACTCTTCTGTATAGGAAATCAATTAGAATTGAATTTTATTGATTTTAACCCATTTCTCCATACAGCGAAAAAAAGGGCTTTGAACTCTCTTTGGGTGTAACACCAATAGTTTGTCTTCCATGGCTGAGGCAGAAGTAATTTCTAAATTGGATCAGATAAAAGAAAGAAAATACTAGCCATTGGTTTCCTCAGTTTTAAATATCAACACTTTCTTCCATGTAATCTATTTGAGGGGAAGCAAGATAAATTCCAGGTAACCCTGGAACACTGAAAACTGAAAACGGGTAATAATTTCCAAATGTATAAACCTGAAAGATGATATGACACAAAAGTGACAAATAGACATGATGCTGACTCTCTGCAGTGAGAGGAAAGAAATTTCCAGCCACTATTTGCAGATACATTGTGAAGAAAAGGATTGAATCTTCCTAGGAAGTGCTCTGGAGGCCTAGTGTTTCTATCAGTTTCATAGTGGGGTTTTTCTTCTGTAGGTCGAACAATAACTTGGTCCAAATAGCTTTGCTAGTAAATACTTCTAGTCTGTGAGGGTTACCCTCCCTTAAAGTTTGATTGAGCTGGCCGTCCAGTCTGAAAAGAAGAGGCACTTCTGCAGGATAGTTCATCTGATCTGTGCTAGACATCTATTTTAAGGCAGGTAATTCACAACACGCTAGGCTCCATTTCTCTCTTTTGACCGTACAAGGATCACTGCCGACTAATGCAAATAGAGCTGTGCACTGCAGATGTCTAAAACTGGGCAGATTAATGCTACCCTGTGTACCTGTGTGGAGGGAAAACCTTAATCTCACTGACAACAGCATAATAAGATTTTGCAGCTGGAAGCTGAAGACAAATAAATTCAGATAAAGCATAAGGCAGAAGTTGTCAACCATTGAGTTAATTAGAACAATTTAGTTTAGGAGGTTGTGAATTCACCACCATCCGAAGAGCTTAAATCAATAAAAATATGCTCCGGCTCAGATACAAACTTTGGAAATGCAGAAATTGCTGTGGGAGTGAGGGAGGCTTTGGCATTCATCGTGTCAGAGAACCAGTGTAAATGGCTTCTTCTGGAGCTCCGATATTGTATTCTTCCTGCTCCGGTGCACACAGAAAACCAGATTAGAGCAAACGTCACGTTGATCTTATTCGGTTTCAGTGGCATATTGTAATCAGCAGGAAGGTGAGGGTGAAACATCTCCAACACAGCCAGCAGCAGCCTTTACTCCTGCCCTCATCCCTCTGCACAGCCTCATGCTCTGGTATCTCTCCTGGTTGAGGGCTCTGGGAAAGCTGCCCTGGTTGTACCCTCAATATCCCTGGCTCTCTTTGGCTTGTGACTACCTTGTGCTGTCTGTAACTGGAAAATCACCATTCTGGATTAGCAGTCTCCAGCAAGCCATGTAAAACGCCATCCAGAAACCTCGGTCTGATCAAAATTTTGGTAGAAGGACAGAGCAATTGCAGCACAGATCTTCCCATTTGCAGCAGAACCAGACAGAAGCAGTAGCTCACTTGTAAGGAGCTATGACCACATGTGAAGCTTAGCATATCAACACCGTTTAGGACAGAAAGTCACAAGCTGTGTAAACCTGCTGTGTATGTCTACATGGGGATGGTCAGCACAACCAAAACTAGAGAAACAGCCAGAACAGTAAGTCAAGGTCTTTAAGTACATCTAAGCTTTGCATAGCACAAGTCCCAAGGACAAGCAGAGTAAAGATGTTTTAAAACTCTTTTGTTCCCTCAGCAAACTGAGGGACTATTGGCTCCTTACCACATATTAGAGCATTTCCAGGCCAATTCTCATTTACATCAGCAGAAAAGGGCTCTCTGGCCTGTGTGGCTGGCTGACTACATGCGCTGGCAGAGTATGGATGGTTGATCCAGACACCCTCACTGGCAGCTCTGAGGACAAAACGGGAACAGATGCTACTTCCTTTTCCCAGTGGAGAGAGGACTGCAGATCTGTCTCGTCACTCTTAAAACTTTGGAAGCAAAATCAGCATTGGAAATAAATTCCACAATCCATTAATCTGTCTTGCTTCTGACATGAAAGGATGAAATATAGATCTGTTAAAAAAAAACCCAGAACTGGTAAGCAGTATATTTTCATTTTCCAAATTACTGAAAGAGCATAACATGAATCCTTGTCTGTCAGCCTGAGAAAATATTTTATTTTCCCTGTGAAGGAGAAGTAAATGTAAGATAATACCATAAGTAAATGGCAGAGAGTGTGCAGTTAGATGAACTGCAGTGTACTGCAGCCATCAAAAGAGCCCAAAGATATCTATTGGTAATGAGAAAACTTCAGCAGACATTATTTTTACTTCATGGTTGAGTTATTAGGTCATTACACTACAAGGAGTCTGCACAGCAGGGCCAAGAGATACACATGACACAACCTCATGAGGGACAGTAGGTGGGATAGTAGGCAGTGGTACACAGTCGTCTTTACAGGTCCTGTGGCCTTCATTTAAAGATCTTAATTTTTTTTTTTTTTTCCCCAAGAGAAATTAAACACTGCCGCTTTCCTGAAATGTAAATATTGGCATAGTGCCTAAAACCAAACAACTGCCTCTTTTTCAAGGTATCTGGATATAATAGTGAAGGGTGAAAAAGAATGCAAGTTAAGGTGTTGGATTAGAAGAAGCCTCTTAATTAAAGACAGTTTTAGTCATGGAGGTTGTAGACATAAAATATACAGAAGCAGAGAATGGAAAAGCAAAGTATAAGTAAATTAACTTAAAATAAATCATTGTCTCACTCAAAGTGGTGAGTGGAAGGCAGAGGGATTTAATAAAAAAGAAGGGAAGAAAAGTGAAGAGGATGGTCACAGTTTATCACATCTAGCCTTGGACCAGTGCCACTGGCTGTAAGATGACACGTCTGCAAGGAGTCTGAAGGAGGACAGAGATGGTGGTGTGGCCAGGAATGAATTTCTTTAAGGCATAGCTCTAAACTTGCATCCTCTCACTTTCAGAGGTGATCTCAACAGAAACTCTGGATGGCTCTTGTTCCCCCTGTAGTAATCTCTATGTGCTCCTCAGCCTCAACAGAAGGACTGAAACCACTGGACGCAGGAACCTTCCCACCCTCCCAGAGCCTGCCTGTGCTGTGGGTGAAGCACCACATGGAGCTGCTCCTCTAAGCAAACCCAGTTCAGGTGCCCCAGTCCCAGCCTACCTGGCAGCAGAGCCACCAAGAGAGGAGTTCCTGATCACCACATCCATCTGATACATGCTGCAGCAGATGGGATGTCAAAAGGGGAGAGGGCCCCGGCGAGGATATGCCCATGGGGTCACTGCCTGGCTTGGTATGAATGACCAGTGGGGAGGGAGGACATGATTTGACACAAAGTGTTCTCAGCAGGGACAAGGTCTGAGGGGACACAGACATAGATTTGGCAGCTGCATTGGAGCAACTTGCACAAATCAGCCATGGAGCAGTCTCTCAAGACAGGAGGAGCAGCATGGCAAGCAGCCAGCCATGCTGTATATTATTGTAGGTGCTCACACGCTGTACATGAGAATGCTCTGTGGGCGCGTGCAGCGTCAGGAGGATCAGCGGGCTGCTTTTCTGCCCTTCTTCCTCCTTTTTGCACATTGTGTTTCCTATTCTGTCTTCAGTAATCCTTATGCCAAGAACAAGGCAAACCTGCCGGGAGGTGATTGCATTATTTTTTTCTTCTTCTTCTTGAGTGTGTGCCATGCTGTGAAGACAGGAGCGGCTCAGCGTACCTGCCTACAAGGGATGAAATCAACATTTCTGAGATTCTCCCTCTGGCTGTCCTCCATCCACAAATTGTCTCCTGAAGCAGATGCAAATATTCTTTATTTTTTTTCCTTTTAATAGAGCAGTGAATACCCATCTTTAAGTGTATCATCCATGTTAAAATATTTGCATATAAATATAATCCAGAAATGTATCTAGAGTCATGGTTTCCAAAAATTAGCAAAAGAAATTATGATCTAATTTAATTTCTTGCAAAACACTAGCTGCACCACTTCTCCCTGTGATTCCTACTTTGATTTTACGTGAATTGACACAAAGAAAATTCAGGCTCAATGGCTATAGAAGTGTCTTCCAACCATCTCCTTTTCTCCATGGAGCTACTTTTTCTTTCTTCCTTCTCTGTTGTGTTCACCTCCACTGCCCTTGATGGCATTGAGAGGAGCGTGGGAACAAGCTCTGTATCCCCTGTTCTCCAACACCAGCAGCCCCTAAATTGGAGGACGCGTGAATGCCTTTGTTATAAAATGAAAACAAGCAAAAATCTTCCAAATCCTTCATTGAGCAAGGAGAGTGTTGCAATCCAGTGTGAAGGAAAGAGGATCTATCCCAATATATTTAGTGAACCATTAAAGTAGAAGGATGGAAAGAGACAAATTTCCGTTAAGGAAATCGGGAATGTCCTTTATGGTGTAGCAAAACAGCCAGTAGGCAAAAAGAAGAGATGACAGCGTGTCATTTATTGACACTCCTCAGTCCTCGTGGTGGGCTCCTGCACAGGGATGGTTGTGGTGGGATGTGGGACATGGCATAAGTCAGATGGCAACAACCATTCCAAGAGCCTAAGGACCAGAAGCGGCTGAAGAGGGTGGGGATGTCATAGTTTTCAAGGACCCACAGCATTGTTCTATAGCGGAAGGCAATAATGTCTCCTTCACATCCAGCAATGATAAGGCAGGAAAGACAGGGCGTAAGCTGCAGCAGTTTCCTGCAGTGTTAGAGAAGTTTGCAGCCAATTCTCATCTCTGAGGGATCAGGGCTAAAATATCAGCCTTTTTAGTCTAAGAAAATAAAAGAAAAAATGATGCAGTTGTCTGGAGCATTTTATGGGATGCTTTTACAGTCAGCTTCTGATTCTCCAGGACAACGGGGGAAATAAAGTATGGAAGGAAAAAGGCAAAACCCTGAGCAGTGAGATGAGACCGTGCCTGTCTGGCAGGGAAAGTGGCATCCAGCTGATCAGAGATGGGGGGCCAAGGAGTCCCGGTGGGGCCATCAGCCTCTCACAGTGTGTTCAGAGCCCCATCCACCAGCATCCACCTGGCATTGCTGGTCAGGGTGGGTGTTTCAACATCTCCAGCATGGCTAGTCCAGGCCTGAATAACAAAAGAGCTAATGGTAGATAGAGGAGTCATGGAGCCTTTAGCACACTCTTTTCTGGTGCCATCTCAAAAAGGGGTAGCAAACTAAGCAGTGCAGCCCAAAGAACCGCCAATTGTTAAATGCACATGTGAAAACTCACAGAATGTCTCCTGTCGAGATCTGGTAGCCAAATAATGCTGCTTTGAAATTAATGAGTTAAATTTATTGGGGTGTAACAAAGTGGGCTGCATCTAAAGGCCAGATTTATTTTTTTTTTTAACTCATGAAAACCTATTAACATAACCTGAGGTTTGATCACATCTTCGATTTAAGCTGATCTAAAGCCAAGCAAGATGCCAAGTTGCTTTTGCAAACAGGAAAGTCAGAGGGACTGTAACTTTCATGGAGAAAGCTCTTTAGCAGCTGAACAGTTAAAGATTATGCTCTCTATGTTTTCCTGCCTTGCAAATTCCTCATTCATAATGTATGAGTGAGATCATTAAAAGCAACATATTGGCTGATATCATCACAGCTGCTACCTAACTGTAACACTTCGTAGCAAGGAATAACATTGCTCTTCTCTTACGTATGTGTTCAGAAAGGGAACGAAACAGATTTGTAGCTGCAAGAAGAACAATATAAAATGTTTAACCTCACAGAAAAGTCTTCACACATCGGGCAATTACAGATTTGATGGGAATGTTCTTAAAATGTATAAAAAATACTAATCTCCCTTTGCTAACTGTTTTCATCCTTTGCATCTATTGCAATATGACAGCATATTTTTCCCCTGCACAAAATCAATATCACATTAACTTCCCTAATAAAAAAAAAAAAAACTTCAACTCCTACAATGAACAGAAAACATCTTCTCCATCCAGGGAATTTTAGACTCTCCAACCCTTGACTGTTTAGAAACATAATGATGATTATTTTAAGCCAAGGATGGGATGTGTCAGTCTCATCAAAGGGAGAGAAAGATGTTTTAGGGCTTCCAGGAGTAACCTCTGTGGCTGGTGTTTTCATTTCTAGGCTGCCCTGGCTGCTGATATGGTTACATACATTAAATAAAAGTGCATATAGGTTGACAAAGAGGAAGTCTTTCAGCTGAAGAAAGGCACTGTCTATTTTCCACGAGTTATCTGAATCTTTACAAGTTTTGAGCCTACATGAAGAATTAAATAAATCTGGCTTCTACTTTCCAAATATCTTATTTCATATCCCAACCTGAGGAAGATGCTTACTCTTTATAAATCACGAGTCACCTCCAGTAGCTTTGTTCCACTGCAAGTCCAAGAGTTTCTGAGGGGAAAAAATAAAAGAAAAAAAAAAAGAAAGTCCAAATCCAAGACATCATGAAAAATGAATTAGCTGTCTTTGAAGGATAGAGCATTCCCTCTGGGCATGTAGCAACAACTCTGAACGTTACCAGCTAATCTCCAGATGGTTGGTCTCACTCTGAACCACCTCGAGCCTGAACTTGCACATACATGCCCTATGCTGCAGCGATGATCTCTCCCTCCCCTTGCACCAGGCTTTGCACCAGACTCACCCTTCCAACACTGGGCAAGTTGTCTCTGGGATGTACTGGTGCATGAGCAGAATGTGGCCCCACAGGTTTCCTAGTCTTAAACTTTGAGTCAAGTAGGTAAAGCTGGGATGAAAGACTTCTTTTTGTTGCAAATTCATAATTCGTTTTGAGTGTGGCACATGAAACAAAGGGAACAACACTGTCCTTCCCAAAAATCTCTGTTCAGTGTTTTCATTACATCTCAGAGGAATAAATGCAGGGGTTCTGCCTTCTACCCCCCCTCAGCCCCCACCTTCTTCCTCTGATAACAGCTTGGGTTTTACTAGCACCACTTATGGCCTCTTTTATAATTTCCAGCCTCTGACAGAAGTGCTCCACTACCCTTTCCTGTTCAATAATGAATGGACACATTTGAAGCTGCAAGTATTTGCACTTAAGAACTCATCCAGGCAAAAGATACAGGAAACGTGACTTATCTAAATGGCAGCCAGGGGACCAAGCAAATCACACACGCCCATTTGCCCTCTGCCCTCCCTCCTGGGTAGCATACCTAAGAAAAAGAAGGCGACAAAGTCTTGCATCACATTTGCTGTTATTTCTCCCCAGTCTCCAAACTGCTGCAGGAAGAGTCTTAGGGAACTTCCATCAGGTGTAGCCCAGTTAATCTGGATGCATCTGAGCTTGTAACTTTTCATAGCCAGTGGAGAGCAACAGTCATTTTGAGAATGCAATTAATTTAATTGATAGATAAGTGCCCAGAACAGTTCAGCTGAATCTCTTTCCCTAGAAGTACCTGTTCCTCTACAGGGAGCTGTGGCCACACTAAGGTAAACGAGGGGGTCTCTAAAGGGGACTGGAAAATGTGTCTGGGGATAGAAGACAGTGCCCATGAGCTTGGTCAAGCCTCAAAAGGAAATTATAAGGGCACCTAATCTTGAATTTCCTTGCCAAGACTGATGTGGGTGTGGAATAATTACTCTTTGAGTACTACTAAAGCCAGGGTTTAGTTTAAGCATGTAATAAGGAGCAGGCATTGAAAGTAGTTGGAAGAAAGCACTTCAGAGTTTCTCTTTGTGGTCACTAGAAAGTAGCTCTGCAGAATGGCTGTGTTCAGTCTGGCGCAGGACAGGCTGTCCCCTTACTTAAAGTCAGAGTTATGCCAGAGGAGACATTTTCCAATAGCTGCCATAACTACTAGAAGGTCATTTGGTCTCCAGAGGCCAAAAAATCCCCCTTAGGGCTTCTTCATTTAAAGCACGGAGCAGAGTTCCTGCTTTTTTCTAAAGCACAACTAGGAAAGATGTTTATCCCTTGTATCACTGTCTAGACTTTTATATAATAGTCTTAAAAGAGGCACCTTCAAAGCAGGAGAACCAGGAGCAGTTCTGCTCTTTGCCTGAGGTGGTCCAAGTCCCTCTTTTCCACTGCAGAGACATGGGGACAGACCCATCCTCCAAAAACCTGGATGCAAGGGATGGTTTACTGGCAGATGAAACACTCTTCTGTTAAGTCAGAGATGTTGGTCCGTACCTGCTTGGGCAGAAGCAGGAACTAAGTGGAGATCCCCTCCAGCAAACGTACATCAGCCCTGTAGAGTCTTAGGAAAAAACTGGTTTTGAATCCACATGGCCCTTTGGCATACAAGAGATGCCATGCTCATGAGCTCTGTCAACATCTTCCCTGAGGAACCTTTTTCTTGACATACAGCCAACTTAAAAATTTTTAAGATGGACATTTTTGGTGTTGGTTGTCATTAGGAGTAGTTCAGAGGGACAGGCTTGTTCAGATGCAAAGCCACGGGACTTCTGTTTCACCTCCACCACTATGCTCCATATCCATCCAGCGCTATGGCTGGCTTTCATTCTAAATCATGGAGGTGGCTCTTGCTTCTTAAAAGAAAGTGGAAGATTTTAGCACTGTGGAGTATGAGCTGTCCCCACAAATGAACTTCTGAAAAAAACACAGCAAAGGGTAATGCACGACAGGCACATGCCATGAGGCTTTAGGTTTCTAAAGTGAAAGCTTTAGAAACAACTTTTGTTCACTTCCATCAAAAATGCAAGTAAATAATACCCAGAAAAAGATAGAGGAAACATTTTGCTCCTGGGCTGTCTTTTGAATTCCAAATTGTCCTTGGGAAGGAATTTTTCAAGTTAAGTCTGAAATCCCCCAAATCTTGGAACAGCTGACACAGTGCCCATGTAGTTTCAGTAGTGCCGGTGGGCACTGTAGCAGATACCCACGACTGATATTCATGCAAAAGTCCTACTTTTTCTCTTCCTTCACTCAGGCAAGCACCAGGAGAATTTGAAATGTAAAACACATTCCTATGTGACAATGAAAGAAAAATCACTTAGAAGAAGACAAGGAGGAATTGAAGTTACTCACTCAAACAAGTCAGGCTGACAAATTGCTTCTGCTGTCTCCATTCATCCACATAATGGCTCCCCCATTCCCTGGCCAGTTATAGAAGAATAATTATCTCTTTTAGATCAGCTGCCTTGGCTTCCTCATAAATCAATTCTTTCCTCCCCTCTTGCACTCCCACTGCCTCCTTCCCCTTTTTTATCAACACATCCTTGCCTTAAGCCTTTCCAAGTCCAGCTTTGGACTGACTACATGAATCTGATGACCAAAGCCTTCTGTGAACTCCTATTTTTTATCACTCAACCCAAAGTCCTCCTTTTCTTGCCATAGCTGAGCAAGTCCACATGTGCATTTGTGATGAGTTCGCAGAGATCAGAGGAGAACAAACCGGTTATTCGGCATAAAGGACAACATGAGATGAGTGAAGCTGAACCTGGCTCTGCAAGGGGAACTTCTGGCCTTTTCAAAGCTCCACACATATCTCACACTGCTAAAAAGCCATGGCCCATCCAGTCAAGCATTTACGCTTGTGTGTAGTCTCATTAATGATGCAGAGGCCATTGCAGAACAAAGTGTGTGAGAACAGCCATACTTGAGGAATCAGAATTCAAGTTTAAGTTCACTGCTGATGCTGGATGTTAGCAGGGCAGTTGGATACCATCAGGTTTGGGACAGACTCACCCAAAATGGGCTGAATTCTGTTAATTAGTAGAGTAGGAAAAGGAGCCTGTTCCTCACTCCCGCAGGACAGATGCTGCATCAGAGCCAGGAACAGCTCTATGCTGATCTCTTGGGTATTGCTGACCCTCAACTGGGCTCCTCTTGGCAGTAGTCAGCCCTACACCCTGCACTACCCGGATAGACGTCTGCTTCTGCCATCCCAAATTGTTCAGTGCTGGCAGAGAGATGCTTTGACCTCCTCCTTCCGGCTGCTTTAATCCACCCAGACAGATGACACCTTCCCACTTTCACTGCTCACCTCTCATCCCCATTAGCCTCAAACCTTCAGCAGCTGAACCATGGCTCTGCTGGAGTCAATGGCAAAACTCACGCGCTCCCAGAAAGCCCTGGTTTCATCGGAGCTGTCACTAGAACAAATAGCTGGAGGGATAGCTGATTGCCCCAGTGACGGACAGAGCACATTCCTGATGAAATGCCTTTTAGTGAACAGTCCATTGGCTTTGTGTGATTCCCTGTTAAAAGCTCTTATCCATTTCTCTGCCTACTATTGTGTAAGATTTTTTTAGTATTATTACAGTACCTCAGATACTTTAAAGTTTAAAAAGGCCTTTTTAATGCATTAAATGAACTGGTCAAAATTCCATAATTTGCTGATGAGAAACATGGGGAGAAAACAATCCGAAGCAGTCTCTGTGAATTTCCCATCTTTTCTCTCTTATTTCTCATTCAGGTTTCCTGGAATATATGTGTCAGGGCAGAGATTTTTCTCATGCCTCTGCCTGACAAAACTGGGTGGAGTAAGAACTCTTAGAAGAGTCTGGTGAAAGTAGTGCTGAATGTACTTAGCAGAAAATTTCAGATACCAATTTTATAGTTATTTAAAACTCAAAAGGCCAAATGGCCTTAGCAGTAGCAGGTTTTTTTCCCTTCTTTTATTTACACATTCTGGTCCTCAGAAATGTAAAAAATAAGCTTGACACCCTACTTGGGCAAGATTATGAAAAATAAACTGCCGCTGCTGAGTTATTACTATCTGAAAAAATATTAAGACACAGATATATGTTACCCTTGATAGAAAGTACCATCTATGGATGGTGATTTGGGTGTAGTTGTTTTCTTCCCAGGGCCAAATACCGCAAGCCTTAATCTGTGAGTTTTGGGGATTTCTTCTTTTTTTTACGGCCCTGACACAAAGCCCTTTGTTTTTATACGGTGCATGGTCCTGGTTAACAGCAGAACATGTCTACTGTGTGGCACAGCTGGCAGGCTCCAAAAAAGCTTTGAACAGAAGAGAAAAAGAAACACAGACATATCAAAGCAGAGCTGACAGGGGATGACAAATCTGTTTGCAGCACCTTGCCTGGCTTTCCTCTTTCTGATTTCACATGACCTCTTTCCACGGGGTGTGATGGGGGCAGAATGGGCTGAACCAGCACCAGACTGCAATCAAGTGGAGTTCACCCATTTCCTTAGAGAACCTGACATGATTGCCACCACAGGGAGGGGGATTCAAAAGGACTTTGGGAAGAAGATGAGCGGTAAGAGCTTAATGAGCCTAAAAAACTCTCAACAGCCATGCAATAAGCTCCTCAATATTACATGCAGGTTTCTGATGTGTGTATTTGATGCTACTTCCTTCCTTCCCTAGTCCCTGCATTGCTTAATTAGATGTCCCCTGTGAGAACAACAGGTAGATTCATTGTGCTTGCACCTAAGGCAGGAGTAATTACATTATTCCTCTTTGGCACCTGAACATATATTCTAACCCCTAAATTGTACATGAGGGATAAATCACCATGGAGATGGCGATGTTCCTTCCCTCCACCATCTCTCTCCCTTGCCATATGAAGACAGCGAGCAGCTCCACTGCTGCCTTCAGAGCAGTGGAGCTGTGCAGCCACAGCAGCAGCTGGGCTACTTCTCCCATTTTCCTGAGTTTTCTGAAAGAGTAGATTTCTCCAGTTTTATTTCCACTACCTGTTAGGAAAGGGACGGTGACTCCATCTTGCAGCGTGGCCTGGACAGCATGAAGCTTCTGCTCATCTTTCTCCCCGCTTTGCACAGTTCTTACTGGCAGCTGCCCATTTTCCAGACATCCCAATGTTTTCCTCTGTAAGGGGCATGCAAGCTGCCACCATGGTTGTGTGGCTCCAGGAATTTTTCAGCTGAAGCGTGCATATCGCAGGACCACCATGGCCACTGTTGACCTGGCATGCTCATTGTCTGCTTAAGGTTTGCTCTTGCAGGCCTGCCTCAGTCAAAACCCTCATTACAGCTGTGCTCTCCTGCATGCTGGGAGATTCACTCCTGTGCAGGGAGGTTTGGCTCAGCCTGATACAGACACAGGAGCTTCAAAATCAAGGCCTTTCTCTCTGCAAAGTGACTGCTGGGGTGGCTGGGGTGTGCGTGCATGACAGGATCCCAAACTGGCCAGGGTCTCACAGTGAACATGCCAGACTTTTCCTTATGTGGGGACTCAGGATGAAATAAGGTTTTTCAGTTTCGGAAAGGCAGATTTTACTAAATATAAACTAAATGCTTGGCTTCTGAAATAGAAGTTAAGAGACACAGAAATGAGGAGGATTTATAGCCCTGTCTATCTCTGACCACTGCATCCTTCTTTCCAAGCTCGCACTGAGCAGGGTCCCTTTGACCCCTGGGAAGTGCTTTCCCTTGCATCCTTTAACCCTCTTGCTGCAGGAAACATGAGACTTGCTACCATGATCTTAGAGTCTTCAGTTGTTCAGGAATACAGCTCTGCTCCTGGCTTCTGTCTCCCTTTGGAGAGCTGAGATACGCAGCAGTCTTATGGGAGAAACGTACAGCCTTAGGCAATTGTCAAGGCCCTGGCTCGACTTCCAGCAAAAAATGCCCATTTCCATCAACTATATATAGGGATTTAGGCCTCCAGACTGAGGTGGTCTGAATTAAAATTCAGTTTTGTGCCAACAGCAGAGGAAAAGCATCCAAAAGGGGGAGCAAATACTGCAATCTCACATCTAGGGTTGGTTCTATGCTGCTTCTGCACAAAGCCAGTGGGTGCAACAGCACAAAAATGTCCGTAGCAATGGATAAATCTGCTTGTTTAATTAGCCAGGAGGAGCACAGCCAATTACAGAGGAAGGAATCTGATGGATAAGGGCACGCTGATGAGGGTACAGCCAGAAATTTTGTCTTTTTCTTTTATCTGTCTTTTAAAATCCCCTTAGAGGGTGGCCCTGAATGCAATATTGGACAGAAATTGCTGTGCTCCTAGGCAGGGACCAGTCTCTGGCCCCAGGAGATGCTATATTCCTTCTCCCTAGCCTTCTCAGCTATGGCAGGTGATGACTTTTAGACCTTTGCAAATCCTTCCCCTGTATGAATTTCTGGTGCCACAGCCTCTGAGATTTTGTAGTTTGATCTACAAGGGACAGATTTAGCATCCATTGTATTTTTATTAGAAATTTGTCAGTTTTGATTTTTAGCAGTAATATTGAGATCCAACCCGGAGATTTAAAAATGCTTAAATGGGGAAAGGTTGAGTAATATAAAGCTCCAGCATGATGCCACATAAGAATATCTGCAACTCTTAGTATGTCTAAGGAGCAGGGTCCAGCTTTAGTTACACAAAATATACAGCATTGGTCCAAGTAGCCACACATTCCAGGAGATAAAAGAGATAAATAAATCAATGTGTCATTCTAAACAATAAAAAACAAACAAACAAAAAAAACCCAACTAATTTTGTTTACCAAGGTTTGCTAACCAAGTTCACCCCATGATCTATAGAATAAAGCTCATATTTAAAATCCATTCTCTGCTCTACTGCAAAAGAACAATTAGGAAATAATTCTGCAATCCCATTGGATGTACCAGACTGAAACATATGTTCTTAACCACAGATAAAAACAATTATTTATAGGAGGGCTGGGTGTTGCTATAAATTCTTCCACAAAAAAAAAACCTGAAACCAACACATACTGCTTAAAGAGTTAGGGAGAGAGGACAATAAATAGGATTTGAAAGAAAACCACGAGTAGTTTAGCTAATACTTTCATACAAAGAATGACTTAGATCCAAGCCAGACACATTTGTGAAAACGAGGCCCTGTGGAATTAAATATATTGTTGATAAAATTGCAGAAATGTCTACCAGTTGTAACAGAAATTGGATGGTGTACAAGATGATGGATCATGACAGAGTGGAAGACCAGATAAAGTGGCCTTCTTGCTCACATATGAAGATGAAAAGAAGAAACACTTTTATTCCACTCTTACATGTGAAAAGTTGATGGGTGAAAAGGTGATGGCTATTTCTATAATTGGAAATAAGATAGGCTGAAGCCCCTGCCCTGGCTTTGAGAAAATGGCATATCTCAATCTCATGCTTTTCATTTCTTTTCTCTCCAAAATGCAGTTCCAGGTAACGTATGACCATGGGGTATCTCCCAGTTTGGAGCCCCAGCCTGTGTCTGGGCAAGGGCTGGGAGAGGCTCCATGAGGCAAGCTGGATATGCTGGTTTGTGCTAGAACAGAACTAATCCTGTTCAGTGCTTTTATCTTTCAGCAAAGTGTCTTCTAAGTAACTACACTTTCCAAAGTTAATGACATATTTTTGCAGACAGTCCCTGATTCTAGCAGTGGAAACGCTCCATGTTTAGAGATACCACCAAGGACCGGTTTGTGTAGAAAGGCTCTTGCTTGTACTTGCTCCTGTGGAGACCAAGGTGACTGCTAAATCTTGTGTGCCACGTTAGGGGTGCAGAAAGTAAAAGGCCGCACCTGCAGGGAGGAGCAGACAGGACAGGTGACCCTCAACTGACCAGCGAGGTATTCCATCCCATATACGTCACATTCAGTACAAAGCTGAGCAATCACAAGGATCTCTTCTTCAGTGTCCAGTGTCTGAGGAGGACTCTGTCTGTTCTGTGTGTTCCTGAATTCATTTCCTAAATCCAGTTTCTCAATCCCTAACCCTTGACAATGGACCACGTCAGGAACAAGTGAGCACATGTTGTTTAAAGTGCCCCGTCACTGTCATCTTGGTGCATGCTGATACTTTTATCAGTACTTGAAGCATTTTACAATAGACTAAGCCTCAAACCAAAAGCTATCAGGAGGCTCCTGATATTCCTCAAAAGACCCTCATCACGCTGCTGTTACTTGGGAAAAAAAGATAAAATATAGCATTTTGCCTGAGGCAAGAGTGTGGGAATTATTGTCTGGTCAGTAACCGTAAGCAAGGGGAGGATGTTAAATTCAGCCCTGTTCTCCTGCTCCCACCAAGCTCCGGCAAGGATAGTTACATGCTTTATCATGCCACTTTCATATTTTATTTAACTGAGTAGTCCATAAAGTCCCTTTAAATAGAAACAAATATCTGAATAATTTATCCAAGAGTAATTTCCTTTTCATTTCCAAGTCTGCTGAAGTTGATATTGCCCACTGCTGGGAGCCAGTGAAAGCACACATGCTGTGGGGCATCAGGAAGAACAGCGAGCACAGAAAGGCACGTGTGCCCACACAGAGCCTGCTCCTGGGCTGCATCCAGACCCTGAAGTCTCCACTAACCTTGAAAACAAACCCTTCCCACTCGCAGCCTGTGGGAGCTGCAGGCCCACACAGG
This sequence comes from Baryphthengus martii, assembly GCA_013396935.1. Classification (NCBI taxonomy): domain Eukaryota; kingdom Metazoa; phylum Chordata; class Aves; order Coraciiformes; family Momotidae; genus Baryphthengus; species Baryphthengus martii. The sequence goes on from VWZK01016157.1 coordinate 749,078, forward strand.
CTCGATGGTTTGCTGGGTCCCTGGGTGCCCTGGCTGCACTCCAATGGGGCAGAGAGGAACATGCTTCTTAAAGCGTTTGCGCTCCAGCACCTTCCCCATCTCAGCCAGTTACGGCTGCAGAAATGGGGGTTCTGCAGGGGATGGGTGAGGGGGATCCTCGTGCCTAGTGTGCCAGCTCCGTCTCTCAGGAGCTGCAGGGTGCACTCGGGAGCTCACAGACAGGGAGAGCGAGGTTTCCTCTGGCTCTGCTCCCACCACGCAGCTGCACCAACCTTCGCATCCACCCAAGAGAGCAGCTGGGAAGGAGCAAGCAGGGACAGAGACGGGGGACTGGTCTTTGCAGGGCATTCAAAATTTGGACTGGGTTAAAACAGCCTTGCACAGATGTGCAGTCTGGGTAGCAAAGGCAGATCAAGGAAGAGTCTATTTATCTGCATAACATTTCCCTTGTAGGGACCAATTAGCCAGTGCTTTCAAATTGCTGTGATAACACAAAGTGATAATACAATTAACTATGGAAGTCAAATTTGCCAACTCTGTGCCTTTAGTCATGTGCCTGTTCCTTGAACAACTAAAGCTTCAGCATCATGTTAATTCTGCACAGCTCATTGGGGTTATAAAGCACTCATTGTACGCTGTGTGGCAAAAAAAAGCCAACAAACTAGAAAGGAGGAATTTTTATCGCTGTGTCACGGTTTGTGCTAAAACCTGACGCTGTGATCAAAGAGCAGCTTTTCTAGGTATTTTCCACAATCAGATGAAAAATGTAAATATTTGTTCAGCATTGGTTCCAACCGCAAAATCCGTCTGTGCTGATTGAACCTGCAGTCTTTGTTCAGTTGCAAAACTAAGTCACTCTAAAAGACACAGTAGATACTTTACTTCAGGATAGAATGTACAATTTTCACCATCTCATAATTTATCTTGCCAAAGGTCAAAAATATGCAGATTTGGTAAAGTCTTGAAGAACCGTGCATAATCCAGAATGCTCCAAGGAATATGTGCATAACATTACTTCTGTCCTATTTGTGATCTTGAAGAGACAAATCTCCTTTTTGCATTTCTTCTTACTGTGAAGTCAATGAAAGGGCATATTTTTCTGCTAATTAGACTCCAGGAGATTGCCTCAGCTCTTCAAGAACTACCAACCTATTTTTTTTTCCCACTTTCTTCTTCAATCACAGAGAAAGCCTTTGTGCCACTTTTGTTTTTTCCTCTAGTGAAGTGATTATTGAAACATCTAACGATTTTGCTCCTTTGCTTCTTGAAAAATCTTTTATAAATTTATGATAAACAGACTTGTAGATTAAATAGACGATCAGACATCTGCATTCTAGAAGGTGTGTGGCAAATTGTTTTCCCAAATGACTCAATGACTGCGAGAAGAAAAAATATTTGTCTATGGTATAACTGGCGAAGACTTAGTATTTTCCCAGTGTCCCACACCAAAAAACCTGCATACTCCTTTTTAAATGTTCCTGATGAATTTTGGGGATGGGAGATGGGGTGGGAAGAGGTAAACCTGGACTCCCATGGTAATACTATCCAAGTGATTATTACAGCACCGCACAAACGGACATCATCAGAGCACCGTCAGGGCGAGCTGTGCTCGTGGCATCGCAATGGTTACTCTGAGAGCACACAGCAAAGATGAATGTATGGATGTCATCTTTTGAAAGGTGCTTAGGCCTTGTAATACCTCGTGCTGCTTATATTTTATATGATTTACAGTTTCATCTGGTTTCAGGAGCATTTTGAGAGAGATACTTTGGAAGTAGCTAAATTGCTTTATTAGGATCTGAAATGCCTTTCAAACCCTGGTCCTCAAGGTCCTGCATCCTGCAGACTGGTGAGGGAGTCATGGTTCTGTCTATCACTTTTGATATCCCTGCTTATGGTTTTCACAGATGAACTCTTGCAAATGAGGTTGCAGCCATCCAAAATATTACCAGCTCTGCCACTTGCTTTCCCTGGTTGCTGACTGTGCCGGTCCCAAATCTGGAATGGTAGATTGGATTGTGCATCCACACATCAGTTAGCTCTGTTTGGGGCTTCATTGGCAGTACAATCTCCATTACCCCTGCCAGATACACAGACCACTGGCAGAGGTGAGTGACAGATGCTGCTAGTGAAGATCTGCCTCTGCTAAAACCACCAGAGCTCATTTGCAAAAGCACTGTGTCATTTTGGCATTGCAGGGCTCAGCACAGCAATGCTCAAGCACTATTGCAGCTCTGGGCTGCAAGGGACACACTTGAGCTCATGCAGCAGGTCGGTGGCAGCCCTGCAGAGGGAAGGCAAGTCTCCTGACTCCCAGTCCAATGCTTCGTCTGTGGCGCCTACAGCCTTACCTGAACTTCACTTGTCTTGTACTTGAAAGCGTAGTTATTTGTATTCAGTGAAATAAATCACATTATACAAGTCTCTAACAGTACTTGTAAAACATCTGAGCTCCTATTCATAAGCACATGATTGCCCTTTTATTCTTCCATTTGTATTTTTTCTTCCTGCATTTGTCCTTCACACCTTATAATGAACGGCAAAAACCCATTTCATTAAGATAGTAGCAAAGTAACTAATGGCACATCCTGGCCAAACAAAGGCTGCAGAAGACATCCAGAACATTCAGAATATTAACATTGTCGAAACAGAAGTATATGAAAGTAGGACAGAAGCCAGATGGCTTCTCACTTGTTCCTGGCTTTAAAACGGTTGGAGGCAGAAACGATGCACAGGTTAGAGGGAACCATAGTATGGCAGTCTGCAGCCTGTACTCTGCCGTGAGCTAAATCTGCTGGGAGACTACTCCCGCCACCACAAGTCTCTCCCAGCAGACATCAACATTGTTCTTCATACCACTTGAGCTGCATTATTCTGGTTTCCTGGTCCTGTGAGGCTTCAGCTGAAGAGCAGCAGTCTGCTGGGCCACTCTGGGTCATTTCAGTTTTGCTAGTCTCTGTTCTCTGTACAAAGACGTGTACTTTTGTCCCTCATTTCTTTCCTCCGATGTTTTTATACTAAAGATTCCCATTAGTGACAGCCTCCAAATTTTTATATGCTCTGCCATGCAGAGAGTGACTCAGGCTGTGGCTACTGGCTGGTGTTGGTCAGATCAACCCTACAGCAGTTCTCAAGTAATTCTCCTCTTCACAGCCACCTGCTCTCCTGGGTCCAGGTGCAGTCAAACCTCCACCTCTCTCTCCCAACGTGTATGACATTGAGTATGATATGCCCCTGTTCTTCAGCATCTTAACATGTTCAGTTCCTCCTGTCTGGCAAAGGCCAAAAGCAGACCTAAAGTGACACTTAGTGGCTTGTCAGGCTTCACCCTAGAATCTGAGGGGCTGCTACTCCTTCTTACATTTATTGATATTCATCTTTGTCGTCAAGGGATGTAAGTGAAAGGTTGCAGTTTCACCAAGGCGTAGCTACTCATCTGGAGCTGACACAGCCTGCAGAGCGTGGCGCAGCACTGCCTGGATGTCAGATGTGGCAGTAGCCTATTCTGGGTCCCATTTTCTGTTTCACATCCAAGCTTGGTGTCAAGCACTTTTTGGACACTGCATTCAGGCTGGCTCAGGAGACAAAATGAGAGGAGCAGAAGCAGACAATATGTAATTTGGCCCACAACTGGTATTTTCTCAAAGGCGGATTCATCACTGAACAACTAATACGTCAAATACCTTATTCTAGCAGAAAGGACCAACCCAGGCCAGATTTTTTTTGTCTGTTACATACAAAATGAGTGCAATGGTGGTGGGCTCCATGACACCGGTCACATTCTGGTTCCTCCCTATAGAGCAATCCTTCACTCTCCGAGACAAGACAGGTGAATGCATTTCAGAGGCTTGTGCACCATTTCTGAATAAAGAACAAATATTGTCTTTAAGTATGACCTAAAGAGGGAAGCAAAGAAAGCCCCAAATATGCAATAAAGATGTCAACAACATCCATTTGAGCATTAGGCACTAAGAGCTGAATGAGTCAAAATCGATGCGGTGCCATTACCGTCAGTCAAGCTCTTCCAGAGGACGTGGCCCTCTCTTTACATGCTGCCTGAGCACAGAAACTCTTTGGAAAGGGGCAGACCAGCCTCAAAGACTGTCACCACAGCCCTTTACTCACACTGTGCTTAGGCTGTCACTGTGCATGATAACAAACAAACAAAATTATAGCTCATGGTAACATATTGATGGGAACAGTTTGTATTTTGGTCAATATTTCAATGAGCTTCCTACCCACCGGTGCAATGCCGATCAGGGAGGGCCTGGGTTGATGCAGCACAGTAAAGGAACATTACCAGGTGCTGACTGATGCTTTATTGGGCTGTAATACTAGAAGCTTTTCCTTGCAAGAATCAAATGTTAGATCTCTCCCGGAAGGTTTTATTTTGCTAGTACCTATGGGAACCAGCTGGGCTGGCTGCCTAGAGAAAAGACAAAGCAAGCTAGTCAGGAAATTTATGGTGATTTAAGATAGATGCTGATTAGTGATTCACGTTTGTGTGAATATTAAAATAAATAACGGAGAATGGGAACAGTTGCTAGTGCATTTCTCTATTGCTTCCCAAGAAAAAAGAGAGCTTCTGTGTGTAAGCTAAAGTTGAGAATTTTCCCATCGCGGCAGACCTATTTTATTGCAAAGAAGAGAGCAATACCCTGGAGAGGTAAAGATGTACAGCATTGTCGATGTTAGAAATTCTGCACTGAGGACGTTTATGTCGGTGAATTGATTGCGAGGGGAAAAAAAAAAGTAACTTTTCCTTTGAAACATAAACAAGAAATACTCTCTTGGGGGCAAATGACGTGCTGCAAAAATTTTGAACAAGGCCCCATGGGCTTGCTCCAGCAGTGGCAGAGCTGCAAGAGATTAACATTTAAAATCCTGCCCTGGAGGGACAGGGCTGGTGTGATTTGCTCACTAGATACAGCCTACAGCATTGCTGCTGGCCTGGGCCAAAAGATGAGCTGCCTCTCATTTTCACCTTGCCCTGTTGGAATTCAGTCAATTACGGACAAATTCTGAGAAAAAGTTATTTGCTGGACTTTACTGTGAATCTTTTGAAATGTTATGTCTGGTTTCAGTGAAGGAAGGTACCATGATTTGACACCTGAAGTTTTATTTCCTGCCTTTAAATCAGAATGGTTCATTTTTCAGCAGACTGTATCTTCCTCAAAAGACTATCGTACTCAGAATTAAATGCCTTGCCTCAGGAAACAGCATTAAAGACTCTGAACTTCCCGAGTGACTTCATCAAATTCAGAGGTTAGGAAGAGAGAAAACTGTCAGTTTCTAGCCTGGCCTGGGGAAAAAGCTTGTTTCTGCAACAGAATCAGAGGAGAAGTTCTGGAATCAGGCTGATGGCCAGCAAAGAAGACCTCCTTTCTTGCAGATTGGTTGAACTACTGGTGGAGCCAGGCGACATTTGACACTGATGGAGCAGAGCAACCACCCCGGGAGCAAGGTTTTACCAATGAGATTTTTGGATCTAAACTAGAGTTTCTTTCTCTTTGCAGCCAGAGGCACCCTGCCATTGAGGCTGGACCATAGCAAGTCCAGCTGATGTAAAGAGCACCATGAACTGCTTTGAAGCCACATTGTCATTTGTTAATGATCTCCTTTATAGGGCTGTATGACACCTTGTGTGTTTTTAGGTGGCTTGAATAGCCAATCTTGTTTTCTTTCCAGATCTGCGATTGCACTTCTTGGCATCTTCTTTCCTTTCCAATGATGAGTTTAGGTATATCTTTACATTGAATTCTCTATCTGCCTTCTCTCTTTTTTCTCTCTCTGCCTGCACCACCAACTTCTGTTCTCTTTTCACACTTTTTCCCTACTTTGGGATTTCTTATCAGAACTCACTGATCATGAGAAGAGGATTTTTCCAAGCCTAAGATTTAGCTGCATGATCAGGGTGGACTTTAAGTGTATGGAGAGATAAATCGTAATGGAAAATAGCTGCAGTATTCTAGTTCTATTCACACAGCTCTTAAAATAGAAAGAAAGGACTCTTTGTAGGGTGTAGTTCAGATTATTTGTCTGATGCCATGCTAGAAAGACATCTGACTCATGAGCCCAGTTTTATTTAGCTGCAGTGCTTAGAGATGCTACCATGCTCAACTGTCTGCCCTCCTCTTTGACCAGCAGTTATTGTCTTTCTACCAGAAATAGCATAAAAGGATGTTCTCATCTGAACCTCCCCATGTTCAGCATCATCCACAGTATCATCTTAGGACAATGGTGATGACAGGTTTCCTCTAAAAAAGCTGCTCTGCAAATTGAGCCAAGGATCTGCATTTTTTTCTGCTGCAAGGTCACTAACTCAGGCAGAGAGGTGCAGAAGGCACTTGGGAATCTGCCAGTTTGACTCTCACCTGCACAGAGTTGCCTACACACTGGAAAAAACATGGCTTTCCAGGACCTTTCTGCCCCTTGTGTGCATCTGTACAGGCAGCAGACCGAAGTATGAAGTGGAACAGTTGCCTGTGAAATATGGGTGCAGGTTTCCCACAGTCATCTGCACTCAGCTGTGTGGAGTGCAGAGAGCAGAAAGGAAATGCATTTAAATTAGGAATTGGACTTTGAGATAATGATCAAAACTTTTATTGCACCCCCATGTGTCCAGCATTGTAGGTGCAGGAAAAAATTGCAAGATATTGTTGGCAACACCCACAGATAGACATGATCTGGCTCGTGGGGATGGCACAAGGAGGATCCCTGACCCAGGCAGGTGAGGGGTGCTTGGCTCTGGAGCAGTCCTGCAAGCAGCTGTTGTGTGGAGCATGGAGGGGGGGCTCTATTTCCACTGCTATGAATCCAACAACTTCCACCAGCACTGAATTCTCTCTGCGTTCAGTCCTACACAGATGACTAAACCAGAGAAATTAATTTGGATCACAGAGACTAAGTAATGCCAAGCGAGAATGTAATTTAAGCTGCATAGGAAATAAAGGCTTCATTCAGAATATGAGAGTGCCAGGCAAGTATTTTTTTGATTTGTCCAAGTCAACTGGGCAGGTAGAAGAAACCTTGGTGCCGTCCATCCACCTCGAGTGCAGCCTGTGCAGGGCATGAGCCCAGGTCAGTCTATCTGACCTACAGGTACTCGCAGGATTTGTGGGGTTCATCTCAAGTGTAGGACAGGAATAAGCTGTTGTCACCCCCAGCATTGGGCAGCATGGTGCCATGGAGCCTAGGAGAGTTGAGGAGAGGTTTCGTTGCCCAGATCAGTCGTCTTCTCTGTGGCTGTGGGAGCACAGGGGACATGTAGAAAGGAGGGGAATGAGGGTACCCACCACATTTCAGCTGGATGCCGACGAACCATCTGGTGCTAATGGCTTCCCCAGACTACCGCTGAATTTCCAACCCAGAGGTGAAAGACTCTTTCACTTATTAGGCTATTAATTGTCCAACCCACCAGTCAGGTTCTTAAGTGGCAATTAATGAGAATCCAGAGCCAGAGTTTATAACTGGGAGGAGCCTTACAAAACAAGATTAATACACAACGGAGGAAAGGGCTTGGGAGGGCAGGAGATCTGGGCAGTTCATGCACCCAGGCTGTTGCCACAAACTGTGTCAAACAGCAGGCCCAAGGCAGAAAGTCCCACAGGGCCTCTGCTTTAGCCCAAGCTTTTTTGGCCCTTTCCTGAATAGCAGTTTTCAACAAAGAGAGGCTTCCACAAAGAGTGGAAGGCTTTATCCAAAGCTTACTGGCCCCACAGGAAAGATCCCTGCTGATTACATGGCTATCCCTCATTCTCAACATGGACACAGCCTCTTGTCTAGCTTCACAGCTGATCATTTTTAACTAGGAGCTAATATTAGTGATCTTCTGTAGAGCAGGAAGTGCCTGGCATGGGCAGCCTGGGAGGTGTGCTTGGAAAACATGGTTATTCAACATTCAATCTGTATAGGCTTTCAGCAGCTTTTCTCAGCTTTAGCCAAGGCTTGTGCAACATTGACTTCCAAAAGGCTTTGGAAAACATAACAGCAATGGAAAAGAAAGAGTTTGTCCATCGGATTTTCTCAAAGCAGCAGAGCCACTGGTTTTAGACCAATAGACCCATTAGGTGTTAGAAGAGTGCAGAAGTATCAGATCTCCACTAATGTGTTTAGCTGGCTGTGACAGACAGGGCACAGCCAGCTGCAGTGTCAGTGCAACTGCTTTTCCATTCTTTGCATAAATTAGGAGAAACATATTATTTCATGAACTGCTGCTTATACAAGTTTTGGCAGAGGATCAAAGTTCAAAAAAATGTATTTATTTTTTAACTCATGTGAAATGGAAAATAAGGGTTGGGACAAAAATTTAACCCTGGAGCTATTTTTCAGGTTATAGGGGGGAAATAAATAATAATTTTACTGGCAATTAAGAGAATCCCTGGAGTTAATTATAATGGCACTTTCCCATAGCTGAAGTTGTATACGTCAGCACTTCTGCTCCTTTCAGGGCTTCAGAAATGGTGCCAATTTAGGTGCCAAGGCACACATAGATGTAATATTTAAGGGGAAATCATTCTTAAAATTATAATTTTGGAATGAATTGAAACGAAAATGTTGACCACTTCAGTGCTGTTTTCTCCTCGTTTGCATTCAAAAACATCTGCACTGGAAAACACATCAGTTAGCAAATTGGGGGAAAAAGGTGCCATTAGCACATGCCAGAACTTGTTTTGTTTGTTTATTACTGGATGTCTTGTGTATGTGATAAGACAGGAGCAACACTGCACATCTTTGGCCTTTGTCCAGCAAACCCCTGAAGGATATGCTTCACTTTAAGCATCTTGAGCATTCTTCACTTTAAATGAATAAATCTACTCCTGTCTTTGACACGGATGGAGAAAAGGGAGAGCATGGAAGCTGGTGTCACAGGGTTGGGGAAATCTAATGAGAATATGCAGCTGGAAAAGAGTGCCCACATATGTATATGCATGTTATATTTGTATCATCCATATACATAATTGATACTTTCTTTGAATAGATTGGAACACTTTGTCTTTAAAATATCCTTTGTTTCTGGGATTAAATAATTCTTCAACAGGTAAAGTAGGTGCTGCAGAGCTGGTCACTTTATGGCTTGTTCCTCCCCATTTCCTTAAACAAGAGAAAGTAAGAAGATAAAGTAAATTTCTGCCTAAGTATTTTAGAAAGTCCACTCATTCATTCTGTGGTTTGAAGTCATCACTTAGGGGATATGGATAAGTACAAACAATTCTTCATGGCTTTCATGATATGCGAATTTCCTCACCAGCTATCTCCTCACCAGCTATCCACTGTAGTAATCAAGGAGATGAACGTTTAACAGTTTAGATCTAGCTCTGTTAGTTACTAATGGATCAAGACTCCATCACTTTCCTGTTAAAGTGTACCTGGCAATGCACCATTCAGAGGCAAGACACACCTAAATGAAACCATCTCTCAAGTAGGGCTTTCCTATTTAAGGTCCATGCTGGATAGGATGCACTTTATTGCCAGTCCTCATTCTCACATATGCATCCTATCCACACACCTCTCATTCGTCTTGGAGCAGTTGCTGCTCTTTGCCTGGTGATTGAAGATGGGTAGAGGAGGGAGGAAGAAGAGGTGCAATTGTCCTACACAGCCCTCAGATCCTAAAGTCTCCCACATACCTTGCAACCATCCATTCCCTGTGCCCTACCACTAGCTCACCTGACTCCCAGTCTTGTGATCCTCTTTGGGAATCTCAAGTCACTGAGCTAGAGAAGGGAGATTTCAGGCCAGCAAAGACATATGCTTACTTTGTCAATGCAAAAGATTTTTCTACTCTTGAATACAAGCAAACTGCATTGGCTTACATCACAGGGCAGCTGGCAGGGAGTTAGCCACAAAAGACTGCTCTCACTTTACAGCACTCCATCAGAAAAGAGCACAAACACAAACATACAGGCTGGTCTTTCCTAAAAGGACCAGTGTTCAGAATGGCCAGCAAGGAAATCTATAGAGTGCACTGTGGCTTACTGGGCTTGTTTGGGGTCTTTCCATGCCTAGTTAGCTCAAACATCCACATAAGTGGTTTTTGGGATGTTGTCTGTGGGGGACTGCTCAAAAAGGCAGCAAACAAATATAGGAAACATTCTAACTGGAAACCTGCAGGCAACTAAAAGGCATATGCCCTGTTAGCCCTGTCTGTGTCTACAATGATGGACAAAACCCAAGGTCATCAAACTGCTGTGCTGTTCAGTTTTGGGTCTCCAGTCCAGACTAGGGGCTGGCTGTCCACACTCCTGCTCAAGCATGTCCACTACTAGAGAATGTCAAAAGTATGTGCACGGTGGGAGCAACCCACAGTAGAGAGGACAAAACCAAAACAGACAACAGAGCCAGAGAACACTCTTAAGGTTTTGAGTGCTCCTGTGTGGCCTTCACCAACCGCTGGCTTGTTGACCGGCAGGGAAACTGAGGCCAGCATGAGACTTGGTGCTATAGACATATAGACAGTTGCTGTATGGTAGTGACCATATGAATGCTTCACCTAGAGACGTTCCTTTTTCTTAGCTGTCAGCTGTGTATGTTAGGAAATACTTGCTTTGTGCTCTTCAACTGTGTGCGTTCTTTGTACAGAGCCTCTGTGATCATGGTAAATGTTGTCCAAAGTGGCACAGAGAGGGACAAAAAGAACAGTGTTCGAGAACCACCAACCAGCGGCCAACAGGCTCTCTTGATCCAGTCCTTGTGACTTCTATGTAGACATTTGGATTTGGAAATACCTGGCATGTTTTCCAGCTCCACAGTCATCCTCTCAATGTTTGCATTATCATCACCAGCTAGGTTTCCTCCCCAGCTTTGCTGGATACAATCTGCAATACAATGAGGAACATGGAAGTGATGCTGAGTCATGCCAACCCCCACCTCTTGTGTCAGTCACAAAATGCAGGGAAAATGTTACCATAACTGTCTTATCCCTGATAATACATTGGAGCTTGGATAGCTGGTCCAGTTTCCACCCATTTGCGCTGCTAATATGGCACAGAGAACAAACAAAGCTGCCCAAATGAAGCTGTCAGAGACTCCTCATGACACAGGAGCTTTCTTAGGAGACAACAATCTGGCATAGCCACCTTTCTGCCAGCCTACAAAATTCAGTATAGTGAGCAGCCAGGAAGAGGATAAGGCAGGCTGTGTAGCACACTGGCACATCGTTGGCAGAGACGGCAGTTGGAGGCAGGAAAATGAACACACTGTCCCACTAGAGGCACTTGACTTGCTGGCTCATGTCCCTGAGGAGTCCTTTGTGGACACAGCAGCATGCAGACGTTCAGGGCAGCACCCATCCCTGCTTTAAATCACCTTCTGACATGACACTGCCGTTCCTCAGATTAAGAGTTGATGAGAGCGGGATGGTGTGAATCCCCATGTTAACATCCTCTTTAATCCATTCTAGGGTTTGCAGAGCTCCCTGGCCCAGGACTCAGAGCCGAAAGGAGCTTTATGCTATGTCTGTTTGCCCTGCACTCTACTGAGTTCAGTGGAATCCCAAAGCAAAGCTGGAAACTAAACCCAAAACCTTTTATTCAGATGATACTACCCCTGTAATACAAGTATCTCTCCAGCTCAGGTGCAGCAAGGCCGCCTTTCCTTCCTTATTTCCAGGATCTGTTTTACCCACTATTAGTGTCTTCTTTCCTCTCCTTCCTCCATTGAACAGTTGCCAAGGGCATTTTCTATGCAGCTTGGCCCTTAACGTTTTGCCCTAAGCAAGCAGCCAGGGCTCCAGCTGCCTAACTCCACTGCAGCTGTATGCTTACAGAGAGCTTCAGATTCCCAACCACGAGATAAGCCAAGATAGCAATGCTGAAAATACACTCAAACTGAGGCTTGTATCTGGGTCACATAGCTGCCAAAACCACCCCCGTTCTGTTGAAACAGTTATTGAATTTCCTTCTAGAAAGAAAAAGACAGTAACACGCCAAGTGACACTAATTGTTAGGCAGCACTGAGCAAGTATAATGTGCCTCTGCAAATTACCTGGGAACATTTTTTTCCCCTATATTGTAATGCATTTTGAGGGAGGAATGTAGAAATTGAGCAAGGTGAATGCATAATCCGTGAAAATCTGTGAAAAGGCCTAGCTCTTCCAGGGGAACACTTTTGGTAAAAAAATGTTACCTATGCGTTAGACTTTTATGGGCAAAATATCAATAAGGTCTTACAGATTTGAGGAGAACAAAATGCCCCAACACCAAAATCATCATCAATTTATAAGTTGATGTTATCAACTCATCCCAGAGAAAAGTCTAGCTTTCCTTTTCACCACTTTCAACACTGATTAAGAAGGTGGAGCTGGAATTGGGCAAAAGAGGTCTCCTGCTTTGGAAGATGTGATAAACCACAGAAAGTCCAACATTATTATTTCTTTCCTGTCTTTAAGCTATACACACAAACTTCTTTTCATCACCATGTGTTTAGAAAAGAGATATCAACCTACCAAAAAAGCCCAGATTTGCTCTGGATTAGGTTAACATGGTGGATTTGTGAAAGATTATATTACTCCCTGACAATGTCCAGCAGAAAAGTCCCATTGGATGGATTACTTCAACAACAATTTCAGATGACCAAGTTGAGGGCTGGCAGGTTTTGTTTCTGTGTCCGTTATCAAGTCTTGACACAAATCATTTCACACCTGTATCTGTTCCTCTTTCCCAAATTATGCAGTAAAGTACCCAGCCAGAAGAAATCCGGATAACTATTCAGGGACAAATTGCAGTTCAACTTAAATGAAGGTGGAAAAACTTGGTGATTAATTTGTCCCCTTTATTTGTCTAGTTGGAGAAGAAAGGGGAAGAGCCAGTGGCATTGTAATTGTATTTAACTGCACCAAGAGTTTTGCAGTCCTGAATTCATGAGTCCTTTTGACTTGCTTGAAGATAACCAGCTGGGAAATGCTTCCTGAATACAGGGCAGAAGTATTTGAAGGTGGGAACACATGACACAGCAGCTAAAGAGTGATGTATTCAGCTTGTTTACCCTCATTTGTGCTTCTTGGTCTTTTTTTAGAAAGTTGTACGTGTAAGTTGCTGTGGCCGTGGAACACGGCCCATGGAGAGAGGCTGTTGTGTATGGCTTGCTGTGTAGCACCACGCACCCACCCCAGCTGCTGGGTAGTACAAATTTCCTGTGGTTCCACTGAGGTTAGTGTTTTACTTCTATCATCAACTCTTTTTTTTCCAGACAAAAGGACTTTTGAGGAACTATTTAAAATATTTTGAAACCCACAATTTGATTTAACACACTTAGCTGCTGTTCCAAGTCCAGTAGAGCCAGTGGGAGTCTGACTGTCGCAAGGCTACAATTTTGTCTCAGGAAAGTTTACACAGACATTTCACCTTTTCCATTTTTCATTTTCATTACACAAGACTTGTTTAAAGATAAGAATGTGCACAAGTGCCCAAGGTTTCATCACCCTTAACAATGGAAAAGGAGAGGGAAGCAGGCTTCCAGATGAAGTATTAGACAACACCTGATGTGAAGTCATTTGGCATCTCTGATGTTCCATGATTATGGCTGGTTCTGGTACTAGGGACTGGAGGCTACTTCTGAAGGAGCAGTGGCAGCAGAGCAGCTTTATTGCTCAAGAAGCATTGACACCATTTATTGCAATGGTTAGCTATCTCAAGTTCAATTGCTCTCACACCGTAAAGCACACACTGATTTTCAGAGCTTTAACTAGGGAAGAAATGTGCTCTGATATTTAGGTTATTTTCACATTTATTTATACTCTAAGTGGAAAAAAAAGGAAAAATATGGAAAAGAGAAACAGCAGTGGCATAGCTGCAAATCTTTTATGGTCAAATGCAGATGTAACAAGGAAAAGGGCAAGTCCACCTTCTGCAGCTGATCCCTATCCAAAATATATGAAAAAATATTGATCTTGGTATCTGTATGCAGAGGACATTGAAAAGAAACACTGGACAGAACTAATAAGCCAGCACATGTGCATTTTAGCCCTTGTGAAATTCACTGCAATAATTTCCCACCTCTAAAGGTGATGGTGGCTTTGTTTTCTAATTTGGGTTTGGAAAAGAACATAATGTTGAATGCTGCTGTCAGAACTGGATGACACTTGACAAGAGCATAAAATAATTTTATTCCTGGGTAAGTCTGACAAATGATTTGGCCTGGGCAATTTAGCAAGGCCATAAGAGATTGAAATCACTAGAGAATGATTTCATGGCCAATGGGCTAGAGGTAGCTCTGATTTTTTCTGTCTAAACTGTGGGTCATTATGGATGTATGACAAAATACGTTCCAGGACTCTGAAGATTTGAGAAACCTTAATATGAAATGGTAGCAGCAGCTCATATCACAGACAAGGAAGAAGATCCTTTTACAGGTAAATAGAGAAGACTGTTACCAAAAGATGCATTTTCCCTGCTTTTTAAATGTATTGGGTACGATTCTGTGTTGCTTCCAGCCTTAGCTGAGATTTAAAATTACACTGCATGTTTGCACAGATATCTTTTGCTTTGTAAAAATGCTTTATAAAATCTTTTCCCAAGCATGCTTTCTGCATGGCTAACAGAAATACCTTTTAAAAGCAATAGCCCCCTTGGGAGTTACATTTCTAAGGAACATTTTCCCTTTCTTTGCCCTGTGCTGTTCAACCAGCAGTATATGTAACTGTGAGGAGCAGTAAAGGCTCTGGGGACTATATGCTGCTATGAACAGATGTTTTCTATATATACATTTAGGAGGTTGTCAGATAAGAGATCTCAAATCTGTTACTTATTGCATCTCATCACATGGTTCCTCTGGAGCAGGTGCCCAATCCAGTATCTATACATCAGTCCATAGATGTCTGCTCCCATTCAAGCAGGCAAATGCTTATTTTCATTTGATTTCACTTTGCCTTTTCACACATCTCATCCTCTTTTATCCTGCCTTTGCCAACTGTTGCTTCAATGAACTAACACTTTCTCTGTTGCTACAGCAAATACTTCCTCAAACATGTTTGAAGCTGAGTATGTTGGAATATTCTGCTGAATCAGGAAGTCTTTGTGTAGCAGTATCCCACAGTGTGTGTACAGATGGAGGACTTGGATGAGTAACACCCTCTGTACAGCTACAGACAAGCTGTGAACAATTAACCTTTTTCTTTGGGGCAAAAGACTCCTTATTTAATGTAGTTACTACTTTGCTCACAACTGAACAGACTTGCCATGACAAAAGTCAGGATGTAAGTCACGCTGTAATGATAGCTCAGTTACTAGTCTTCCCTAGTTACTAAAATGTCTGAAAAAAATTGTTATAGCACTGAGGATGTCAGTCTTGCCCAGATGAGAAGTGCGCAGCATCCAAAAAAATCTCTATGAGGGTCTCCATGTCACAGAGAGCTCAAAACAATGGTGGAGAGAATGATGATCCTCACAAAGATTTAGCTTAAGGGAGGAGAACCTTTCCCTTGCCAAGGATTGAAAATGACTGTAAAATATGTTTGTGCCATAAAATAAAATAAAACAAGATAAAATACAATAAAATAACACACCAAAACCCTGACAACATATGCTACTCAGTAATAATATAACAGGGATCTACTTCCATCAAGCTAATACAATGCCTCTGCCTGCCTTCCACTTACTTTGCCAGATGTGGGTCATATATGCTGGAATGTTAGGTGATCTCACCCTAGTTTAGGAGCAGTGATAGACACTTAGAGGTCCTCCAAGTGCAATGCTGTGGCCATTGGTTTAAATACAGATGTATGTAGTATAGGCAAGCAATAGGATTTCATAGAAGAGTAAGAAGACAACTTAATTTCTGTGAATGGCTCTCCTGGGCCCCTTTATGGAATAGTTAGGTCCATCTTGTTTTCCACGTTTCACAAAATAAGTTGAAAAAATTGAAAAGAGGGGAGAAAAGATCACTAGGACAACTTAAAACTTAGAAATCTCTCTCAATGTAGTATTATGTATTATTATATATTATATTTATATACTCAAGATATATTTAGTTTACCTCTATCCAAAGTTAAAGTTTGCTTGATCACAATTTATAAAGATCTACCTGGGGAAGTGTCAGGTAGCCTTTGAGCACTGCATGTTGGGAGCCAGCGGGAAACTGAAACTGCAACTGGACCAGGTCACTTTCCTAATGAGACATGGAAACGGCCAGGCTAATTAACTGTTCAAATAACTTCTCTAGGGATGTGTATCTGATATATTAAAGTCTAAGTTAAGTCTTTCAAAGACAGAACATAAATAACAGTGATATACTTCTGAAAGGGGTTATGAGATTGGCTCTTTTTCCTTTTTCTGATCCAGAGCCTGCTGGAGCCCACTGGAAATATCTCCATAGGATTTAGAGCCAAAGAATATGTCAATACTGCCTGGTAAAATGGCCCTAAAACTAGACTCTATATGCCAAATCTGTAAGCGTGAGTGGAGGAAGAGAGCACAGTGCCTGGACAACTCAGATTATGCCTGAGCAGCCATGGTCAGGCACAGGTACACGAGTGGCTGGGTGGAGAATGGGATGAATACAAAGAACTTCTGGCCTAGGGCTCTTCTGAAGGCTGCTCTTTAAGTGTAGTTGACATGTAGTTGAGGACGCATTTGCCCTCCATGTCACTGAGTACCACCTATCAAGTCTTAACATCCTGAGACCAGCCAAGATGTGATAATTTTGTCTCGGGAGACATCTGGGTAGTTTGCTGTAAATTTTCATGTGTACATTTTTTAAAAGCATGATGAGCAAAAAAACTCCTTTATATGGCCATTTATTAATATTATGACTGAACAGAGAGTCCATGTATCAGAGAGAGATGGAATAAATCTGAATATTCAGACACAATTCCACAGATGGAATACATACCTTTTTTTTTTTTTTTTTTTTTTTCTGCAGCAGTGGGCATTGTTTTGCATGATTTGTTTTTCCAAAAGCTCCTCTTTTTCCCTTGTTTGTTCTCGATGACCCCTTCTATGTCTTCACTAACAACTGTACCTTCCCATTTCTCTTGGGTTTTAATTTTTTTTGTTGAGACATTTTCCAGCAAAAGGTATCTTTTTTTCTGCCTTGTCATAGATGAGTGCTTTTATTTCTATACCTATTCTCACAACAAGTACAAAATGCACCCCTTTCAGAGAATGGAAACAACCCACAGAGATTAAATGATTAGCCCCAGTACATCTGCCACACAGCAGAAAACGGAGATCGGGACTTACAAATCCAAGATTAGACCTTCACCAATTGAACTGATCACAACGGACAGCTAAGGTCCTGTGAGGTCCCACATGGTCCTGACCTGGCACATGGCCTTGCCAGATGTTCAGCAAGACCCTGGCAGCTGGAAACATATATCAGGCTTTTAAAGATGCATCATCTGAGCTGGCATTCCCCTAGGGTGCAGGCAACTTCAGGGTTTCCTGTGCACTGGTTATTTTTGCTTTTCTTCATATATTACAGTGCAGGTTGTTCTACAGGCTAAGTCTCCCCACTGAATTCAGAGGGTTTCCAAAGGTGATGAGGAAAGCCTGTATCTAACCCAAAAAAGCTAGGAATAAAAGAACAAAGTAAGCTCATTTTATTTCTCTAGGCAAAAATGGGCTACAGAAAGCAAGCTGCACATTCAAGCTCTCCAAGTGAGAAGACAATAACAAGAATTATAAAAGGAATTATCAGCAACAAAGCAGCTCCCAAATCATCCACTACATGACCTGACTCAAGAACAAACACATTGATATTCAAACACAGAAGAGACTCCTGTTTACATTCAACAGGGATGACGCTTAGCAGCCCTTTTGCTGATGCTCTCAAAGGAGTGTTAGTTGAGATAAAAGAATTACGCTGAGGGACTTAAACAGCAGCTATTACTGTAAGTAGAGAGAAGTCTGGTACAGATAATAAAGGGCTAGTGAGACATGATGGACTGGCTGAAGTTGAGAGAAAGAAATACCTGCAACCTGAAAGGAGTCTCAAGTTTTCCGTTTGATTTTCTTTGGTATCCTTCAGTATAATTTTGTCTGTTTATGCATGTCAGTCACCTCTGCTGCCATAATGTCTAAATGTTTTGCTTTGCTGGTGTTTACATGTCCACTCTCAAAGCACTCTTTTCAAGGAGAACAGTAGTCTTGCAGTTGAAAAGCAGCACTGAAGGAACTGGAAAGGTGATGTCATTTCCCTTATACGACAAAGCGATGCTCCAGTCACGCAGGCTCGTCACATAGCTCAGCAATACAAAGAGTGGTCTGGAGGGGATACACAAGAGGTGTGAGCTACTATGGAAGTGTGATACATCACACAGAAAAGGTCATGACTGAAGGGAGTGCGCAGAGAGGAAGTATGTGAGCTTGAGAAATATATGCATGCTACCCATGATCACTGATGGTGCTGAGACCTTGTTTCACATACTCTTGGTTCATACAGATCCTTAGTACTGTAAATCTCCTTTCAGGCCCTAAAATCATTAGATACAAAGCTGTTTCTTAGCTCTTGAAGATAAAAGTTTATAAGTGACCTTAAGAAAGTAGAAAGCCTCATGGGTTCTCATATTCTGTCACAGAGACCTGTGTACTTGCCCTTCAGTCAGTAGCTTCTCCTACAGCAAATCCACCCCACAGAGTAAGGGGGATTAAAAATAATTCTGTATGTTTCAAAACCCAGACAGTTTTCAGGAGAAATTATCTGTCACCCTAGTCCCTGCAGCTCTGTTTATCTCTGATCAGAAAGAGGAGTGCCAAATTGGCATACTGATTCATCTACCAAAAAAGAGCGTGCCTATAAGCACAGATCATGATTTGCATACTTATTAGCCTTGACTGCCAGGGAACATTCTGGTTCCTTTGTAAGCACAGAAACAGTAAAAATATGCTAATAGCAGCATATAAAATTTGGGCTTTAGCCAATCTGTCAATATTGAAATTACTTGCTTGAAATATAGTGGGTAAACAACTCGCTGCATAGGATGATCCAAGGCATGATTTGAACTTGTTGAAATTTAGTCATTTTGTGACTGAAAAACTCACAGATCAGAAAGCGAAACGTAAGCATACATACAAGACAGATGTCACACTGACTTCCTATTCTGTATCTGTTTCCTGCCTTTTCTGCTTTGAGAAGTGGCTCATTGAAGAAGCAAGGAGGGTGGGGTCATTTCCAGAGGGAATCACTTAAATCACCGTCAACATATGTCCTCCATAGAGACCCCACTTTTTCTCTTCCCTGTACACTAACGACAAGATGTCTCCTGACATAAACTTGATATAAACCCAAGTCAGCCCTTTCTGACCGGTGACAAATACAGCTTTTCCTCACAGCAATGACATCAAACCCCACCAAAAGTTAATGATCTTTCCTTAACTCCAGAGCTCTCCCGTCTCCTCTGTCCAGAGGAGAGCTCTACTCTTCCACTGGCTCTTACACACACTGCCTCCAGTCTAGCAAGAGTCCCATCCTCAGAAAAACCTCAATTACATTAATGCTTGTAGGGATCATCCTACACAAACTGATCATGAACTCTTGAAAATTATGAATAAAGTTTTCCCCTGCTTCCTGGGGGAAATTCTCTGCCTAGATTAGAAAATACTTGACCATTCTGCTTCTTTTCTGGGCTATGATGCTTCAGCTTGTCCAGTACCTCCCGCTTTGTGGTCACCATATGGACATGAGCTGCTGGATCCCCTTTGCTTCCAGTTCAACCACACCATATAAGGTCAGAACAGCATCTCTGCATGCCAGATAGGACACACTCTCCGCTCCTCTGCACACCAGTGCGAGAAAACCTCTAAGTCAGTGGGGTCACATGTGACTATGGTGGGGTCTTCCCTTACTGTCTTGGTGTCTTTTAGAGTTTACTTTCCAACTCAGAGGCACAACAAGCTCCCTGGGCAGGATAGCTACATCTCATGCAGCACAAAAGGCCACTCCAAACCTGTGAATGCTTTTGCAGTCATTGTCCAGCACTGCTGCATGCAGGACAAGACAGACTTCCCAGATCGCCATAACAAACGCCTTTTACCCTGGTATTCTTCTGCCATCTCCAGACTAAAGGAGCTTTACCAACATGACTCTGGCTCAGAGAAGAATGAACCTTTGAACAGACATGAAGGTATGATGAACCAGGCTACCCTGAAGAACACATTTTGCAAACACAATCTTCAGGCCCAAATGTCACTAACTGAAGCCACAGTGCGGCTGTGTTACCCTAGCCTTATCCTCTGGTTTCTCTCTGTGGTTTTATGTGTCAAGGATGAGCCTTTTCTCCATCTCCACAATTTATTTTTTCACTCCATTCTTGTTTTTCAATTATCTGGCGTAGTCTGTGCTAATTGTGCACAGTTGTTTTCCCTTTCTTTGAGGACTGTTCCAGATAGACGGGAAAAAAATTATGGTGTAGTTGATGAAATATTTTTGGCTTGATTCTCTTTATTTTCAAAGAATGGGTTTGAAAGTCCCATTTCTCTGAGTAGAGCTATAAATAAAACCAGAGAATTAAAAAAAGGCTCAGAAATACTCCATGAAGTTGCTTCTGTTTATCCTCAGCATATCCTTACAGTCCATCCTCCTCAAGCCCTTACATGAGACAGAGTTTGCAGAGCAAAATCTCCCAGCCCCAGTAGTGCAAACCACGAAAGCCCTTGAACCAAGATGTGCCTCTTCAGAACTTGCCATGTAGCCAGGCAACTTGGGCAGAACCTTGCACTATTTCCAGCTGCTTCACTCCAGGGAACAGCTTCATTGATCCTTCTCTGAACCAGAGAAGAGGGTGCCACTGACCCGAGACTAAACTTTTGTGAGCTTTTGGTCTGCTGATCCCATCCATGATATACAGAGTCGCACACATCCGCTTCCAGATACAGCAACTTATGTCACATTCTTCTCAACGAGAAGTGTACATTTGCCTGAGACAAGAGCCATTCAGCTGACAAAGAGGAGCATGCTCCTGTGAGGAATGCCTGGTTTAATGACAAGATTCACAGTATTTAATTCCAGTACCTCAACAGGATCCCAGTTACCAACCGTAAAATTTCAGGGATAGAGTGTTTCCAGGAGTAATAGATGCAGAGGAAAGCATGGAAATGTGTCCCCTCAAAACCTGAAAAGAATGAAATAACCCAATTTCAAAACCCATGTAAAACTGTGATTGCCTGTTGTTTTGGGCCCCCCATGTTCTGTGTTCTGAATAAGCCCATTTTTTTAATACCATTCACCAAGTTTTACAATTTCTATTTTTGCATAATCTCCATCCACACATATGCCAGAGGGAGAGAGCCTTGTTCTCTCTGCTTCTTCCTATGGGATGATTCCAAATTTCACAGACAAGGATGAAAAGTAAGTTAACAGGATATTCTGTGATTTGGCACAAAAAAAGAGGCAGCGTGGTGATACCTGAAGCACAGCAGGCCCTCCTTGTTCTCCACAGAGATACTAGGTGGGGTATCTCAGATAGCAGAGGGTGGTAATTGTACAGAAAAGTTAACTTGCTAATAGCAATCACTTTATCTTGTTTGTCAGTGATTAGTTATGTAAATTTGTTCTCCTCTTCAATTCCATACCAGCGCATCAAGGTGACATGCCACATGTGCATAATTACTGCCAGTGTTATTTCCAGACCTTGATCTACAAAATGCAAAGTGCCACTTACTAGAAAGTCCATACAATCAAAGAGGCTTCTCTAATTTCTCTACACATGTTTGCTGTTCTCTTTTGATAGGCACAGCATGTAAGAAGCCAGTGGGAAGCAAACACTGCATTCACAACGTGGCTTCTCCTTTGTTAATTAGCTAAATCAGGTGTATAATATTGTCTCCGTAACTCCTAGAGAGTCTGGGACATTATTGCTCTTATTACACAGGGAAATGCTGCTTTATCCAAGTCTGTGAGACAATAAAAATTAAAAAGGAAGATGAAAAATTGTATTTATTTATTGTTTATACAGCACCATGGCACTTCACATGAGAATGATAGGAGACTCACAACCCCCAAGGAATTCATAATCTACAGTCCAGATTCCAGCTGTGTCACTCGTTACTCCCCGTGTCGCCGCTCTGACTCTGGGTTGATTCAACAGAAGTAACAGCATCAGGATCTGGCTTTAATTAAAGAAAATTTCAGTGACTAATAACCAGGATTAAACAAAATGATGTTGCCTCAGCCATAACTCATTTAAACTTGACTGAATAAAAACAAAACCACCAAAGAGCTTTTATCTGCAGCAACATTTTAGTTCTTGATATGTGGAGTCATTATGGCTGGAACAATCTTGCACAGTCAGCCAGCCAGTTTGGTGCCCACCATGACTAGCTATAATAAAACTGAGCTGCTGATGACTTAAAAGCTCCCATTAGCATATACTTCTGAAGAAATGCCTGCCATTGCTCCAACTCAGTAACAGGAGTGAGAGTCCCATCCAGGTCACAGAAAGAGATGAACTTTGTACCAAACCATTCCTGTGTTTCCTCTTCAGCCCTTTGTCCCCCTACTTCCAGAATCCACAGATGAGGCAGTGGCTGTCTGCTCTTCTTTCTACCAACAACCCACCAGAGAAGATGTGCTTGACTCTGTGCAGCAAGGTTTGACTGGTGGGAGTGTGGTGTTCAAGATGAGCAGTGGACGAGGTGCATTAGGCCAGCAGCAGCTGTTACTGTATTACACAAGGTTCCAAATTCCATCTGAGATCTGCTTGTACAAGTCAAGCAGGAGAAGGCAGCTGAACCCATAAGGTTGGGGCTGTCTTCTTTGGACCAAGTTCAAGTGCACATATGTTTCAAGCCAGAAAGAGCTTCTTTGGAAAAGTTACCTAATCGCAGGATTATTTAATCAGAGCGGTTCACACCCTTATTACATGTGGCAGAGAGGAATGGCTGCTGGGGAAGTCCATTCTAATTTGATTTTTAAAATGGTGTGTGCACAGAGAACCAGAGATCAGTGCCACACAGTGACCTCACTCTAAAAAAGGCTAAAGACAGCCAGGGAAGGGGCAACAGGCTTTTTTTTTTAAGAAAACACATGGTGTACTGTGTCCTAGTCTGGGCAATCTGGAGCATGTTTGATTCCCTCAATGTTTTTATTTGCCAAAAAGCGTTGAAGAGGAAGGAAAGTGCTATTAATCCAAGCAGGCCAATGAGGCATGGTGCAGCTGACCCACCCCCTGTTGGTGATGTCTCCTGCCTGTGAAGGATCTGAAGGTAAGATATGAAAGTGTTTTACTAACACAAGCCCTCAGGGCCACATGGCCCCCAGCTGCTCAGCAAAGTGACTGGTTTGGTGTGGGGAGGGACAACAGATTGACAGGCTGGCTGGTATTTAGCAAAACTAATGCTTCATTATGAGAATGAAAATAGGGCAAGTTTCCTTTACAGTAGGAGGGGACCTTGTTGTTTCCAGTTTCACAACCCTAGGCCAGTTTAGTCTCTGCTGGACTCTCTGAGCTTTGTGATCATTACCGCCCGGTGCATGAACACAGTTCCATGCTCCTGGTGATCCCCTTTTCCCTGAGCTATGACTGGGTGATGGCAGAAAGAAGTGTTTTCTCCTGCCTTTCCCAAGCAGCACTGTAGCAGCCCCAGTGTGTCTGCTCTATTTCTGGGCTACAGCAACTGACTGCAGCCCTCTCAGCCCAGCCCAGGCGGGGCTCAGCAGCTTCTGGCCACATGCCCTCCCCTCAGACTCTATTTTGGGGACTGCCATAATAGCTGGCTTTACCTACTTCTTGCTCTCTGTGGTCAGCCTCATGCTGACGGTTTTGACAGCCCTAAAGGATCAAGCTGCTCCCCATTTCCTCCAGAGTCAGATGGAAAGGACAATAATCTGGCTCAGCCTTTGTGAGGCAGCTCTTAAATGTGCAGGAACCTCTCTGATCCCCAAATTTTTGTGGGCTTCAGGGGCATGCTTCTGTTCTGGAGCAAAATTCCTGTCTCAGTGGTGTTTGTTTGTTACTCCTTTGAAGTCAACACATTGGCTCGAAATTTACATTGGCATAAGAGGCATCTGGGTACAGACAAAGGAAAAGTGCTGCAAGATGCTCTACAAGACAGGGTTCCCAAGAGTCTCAGTGAAAAGAAATCCCATGACAGGCAAGATCCAAGATGCTGGGGCAAAGCATATAGCTCCCCCTCCCGGCTCTGTCTATCTGGGCAGATGCAGTACCCTGGCCAACATGCTAACACTGTCCATAAAAAAGTCCTGCCTCTCTTTTCCTCCTTAGCTGCTCTGCCAGGCTGACCCACTCTCCAGAGCAGTGAGTCGGAGGTGACTTCTCCATGTCAAGAGCTGCCGAGGGCTGGGGAGCTGAAGGGCTGGGGGCTGCGTAGGTAGCTATTGACCTCTGTGCTCATCTCTCTCCTGGAGCAGGAGGACTGGGGGAATTGAGGGCAAGGAGCAAATGAGACCGAGGCCACATGCTTCCGCGAAGAACTTGACTTTCTCTTACAGATCAATTCAATTAGAAACATCTTAATGGAGACCCGCTTCGTAACTCCCACTCAGCCAGACAAGACTAAAGGGGCACATACAACTTGCTGCCACATTACAAGTTAAGGGTCTTCACCCTGCTTCCAAGCAGGTCTCCAGTCAAAAGAGAGAGTGAAAGCTGAATAAATGGGCTGCTTCCAAAAGGCTCATTTAATAACTGACCAGGAGAGAGAGCAAACCTTTGCTCTGACCTGGTATACTTTCTAACCCCAATTCTACCCTGTGCCTGCTAACAGAACTAATTGAAATATCACGAGACTTTCAGAGCCCTGAAAGGTAACACAGCAAAAACACCTCTCCTTTTAGATGCTAACTTCTCCTGCCCCTGTGTGCATCAGCAGGGAAACGCATACATGTCTGCAAGCCTTAGAGAGTGTATGCTTTTCCCTGTTTAAAGCCCTACACAATTACTCTAGACAAGATGAAGAATGCCTTGGAGAAATAGGATTTTTTGCCTATTGGATACATACTTTTGTTTTTCCCAAAGGCTCTTATTAGGCTGTACTACCAAAAAAACCTACTAAACCCCTTAAGGTGGTTTGATAGCAAGCAAAAGCATATGAGAGCTGAGCAAACTGCCTTGTCCAAACTTTCTTCATCCTTCTGGAGACAAATGGTTTTCTTGTTCCCTGCAAAGTGCCTGCAGACAAAGTTGCAGCAGAGCTGGGAAGTATTATTAGTAAGGTTTATTATAGCATCTCGCCTTGAATGGCTGCAGTGAAGGAATCCCCACTGGGTGACCCAGGGTGCAGATGAGCATAGAAGCTGTGTGATTCATTGTGCACAACGCAGTGTGAAATACTTGCAGCAAACCATTTGCCTGGAGAAGAACTGGGTCTCTTTCTGTCTTAGGGGACCTGTGATCTACCTGGCATTTCCTAGGGTTTGTTGCTTGAATTACACTTCATGACCCTGTTTCCCAAACGTGATTTTACCTTTAAAAAGTGTGTGTACAGTGAAACTACCTAGCACCCCAGGCTCAAGCTTTAAACTGAATTGCTTAATAGGGAAGGTAGGTCAGGTAGCGCTATTTCTGTTCCTCAACTAGGTAATCAAGTGCTTCTAGGGCATGAAGTACATCTAGAGCATTCATTCATGTGAATGAATTTTCAAATAATTTTCTAAGAATATTTAATTTTTTTCCCTTTGTTGTGTCTTCAGGAGTGATTTCAAACTGGGTTGACTGGATCTTTTCTCTAATGTATGGAACTTTCACTAAACTTGCTATATTCACTCAGAGCTAAAGCCAGACATTTCATTGCTCAACAAGTCAGGTGCATGGTGGTTACTTGCTCACTAAGTTAGTATAATAGTGGGGAGTAACTGATATCAACTCAGTTTAAAAACATAAAGCCCATATAACGGGTAGACAGCAATCTGATCAGTCTTGTTGAGATTAGTGCCGGGTCCCGCACTTGGGTCACAACAACTCCCTGCAATGCTGCTGGCTTGGGGAAGGGTGGCAGTTCCAGGGGCATTGATGGCTGAGAAATACACCCTTCAACTAACATACACCACCTATCAGTACCTACTGCAATGTCCTGAAAATACAGCACAGCCAGAGGCAGTCTGATGACAGTCTCCAGAAGGATCCTTCTTCTACAATGGCCTTACCAAACCAATTGGCCGTACCAAATGGCCTACTACCTGCATCAGCCAAAAGGGCAAGACTCTGGGGCTCCAGCGATGCTCCTGAGCAGGTTCTGCAATTTTTTCCTGACTACATGGCATTCAGAAGGTGTAGACCAGACTCTTGCTGTCTCCATAGGAGACAAGAGCAGGATCAGCATCACTCCCACCAGGTTTCTTTCCTTTATGGAGAAATAGAAGGCAAAGTTGCCTGTAATTTTCGTGTACACAGTTCAGTCATTGTGGCAGTTGTTTTCACTTCCTACCAGGTAAAACCACAATAAAATTGGTTATAACTGACTCTATCTTTCCCAATACTAAAAATCATTAAAGAAAGGGACCAAAGAATGACATCCTGATGACAGAGCAGAACACCCAGATGGTCCTTTCCTTTTCTCTGTGACCTCCCTGTCTGCTTGTAGGCTTTATTGCACATACTTGTCTCAGGTTGAAGTGCTCCATTTCCTTCCTAAAATCTCTTTCTTGCGCTAGTAATCAGGGCAATATAAAATGTTCCTTTTAGACCATCTGGAAGCCACAGGAAACATCAATTAACTGCATATATTTGAATCATAAGTACATTAGGCTAGAAATTTCTATGTATTCTAAAAATTAAATCCTACAAAGATTTTAAGCTGCGCAATACGTGTGTAAATGGTGGCCCCAGAGTGTGGGGATCAGAATCACGTCCCTGGGCCATGGTGCAGGTTTTGCCACAAATCCATGCAAGCCAATCTGCACCAGAGTGCAGCTATAAAGTTTTTTTTTCACATAGCGAGCTGCCTGTTTAGCTGGTGCAGCCACATCACAAGCATTTCATTTATAGCCTCTTTTGAAATGCAGAGGATTTTACTGGATACATCCAGCAGAGCTGCTGAAATATAGAGGAAGTGTGCTCCCTACTGTCTAGAAAACCCCAAAGCACACTGGTCTAAAATAACAGCAGCAGTTTAAAATTTACGCCAACTCCTTTCTTCGTATGCCTGCAACGTGCCAGGATGTGTGTGCACCAGCTCTCAGCTGGGGTGACTCAGCTGCAGTTAACTCAATGAAGTCTCACAGTGCAGCCCTTGGGTGGCCTCCCATTGCAGTGACAAGATGAAGGAGAAGGAATTCTGCCATTCCCACCCTTCCTGTAGGGAGCATTGGCTTTGGCTTTGATTCTTGCTTTTTCTTGGTAACCTCAATCAAGTCACCATGCCTTGCTTTCCCTTGCCTTGTTATCAAAGCTGGAGTTGAATGCTGTTAGTAGTGCGTGATACTGTCATCACTCCTGAAGCTCCAGCTATGAGCTGGCTGTTGTACCCAAGCAAAGAAATGTCCCTGTCAGTGAGGGCAGCACAGGGCCCAGCACATTAGTTACAGGTTGATGCATTCCTTGGCTCTCCGGAGAGCAGGACGGAGCTGGAAGGGAAGTGCTGACTGCTCCACCATCACTTCCCTGGCAAAGCCCTTCAGAGCTCTGACCTGTGTTGCTTGGAAGGTGACTTAACAAGAGAAACTGCACAGAAAACAAAATGGTTTCCTGCAGTGGAGCTGGTCTCTTTTAAACTGGCATCAGGCCCATCACTTTGTAGGACATCCAGCAGGTATTACCTCTCCACAGCCAAGGCCCCTGCTCCCAGCACGGCAAGGTGTGAGTGACACAGTCTTGAGGCAGCTAAGAAGCTGTACACGCACCACAGTAGAGAAGGGATGCTGCTAGTTTTCCAGATATCTTCTTATAAAGCGCCAAATAAATTGGAAAAGTCTAATGGTGTGGGTGAGGGCCAGCCTTGGGTACCTGGGTACAAGTGCACCCTCCTCTATCCTGGGCACTGGTGGAGTTCATCCTTTTCCACCACCTAGCCAGGAACACTATGGGGACAACTTCACTCTGGGAGCAATTTTACTCTGGGCAATCCTAGCCCAGGGCTCTCCTATGAATGCTTCTTCTGGGATTTCAAAGGAATAGATAATGAGAGACACTAAGGTGGAGATGGGATTTGCTGAGTCCTGCCCAATTCACCTGACATTGCCCTAGTTAAAAGTGGGGTGCCAGGTCACCTCTGTTTGGACTTCATTTCATTTGAGAGCAAGCCATGAGAGAGTCTAACAGTAGGGAACTGTATGGTGGATAATAAGTCGCTTAAGGGCATGTGACAATGGCCGATGTTAAGGTGGGAAATACTATATCAGAGAACTGCTGTTAATGAAGATGACGAGCAATGGTAATGATTAATGTTTTCATCAGTGATCTGAAATAAATATTAAGGACATTATTAATGGCATCTGTTGATGACACAAAGGTAGGAGGCATCACCCATAGAGAAAAGAATTGGGGATGCAGTCTGAGAAGAACAGAGTGAGACTGCAGACTGGAGTGTTAATAAGATGAAATCCACTAGTGCAACGTTCAAGGTCTTGCGATAAGGAACTGATGTCAAAACCTTTTTCTATAAGCTGGGAACTCATCTGCTAGAATTGAGTGAAGCAGAGAAAGACCTGTGCATATGAGGTGATTATGGAATGATTATATGCTGCCAATGTGATGTAGATGTGTAAAAAGAAAATGCAGTCTTCAGCAGTGTCAGGAGAGATGCTAACTGTTGTACAAAGTGACAGTAAAATGTCATCCCTGTAGTATACAACAGTCCCTGCTGAAGACAGATGAACTGCGCTGGGAAAGATGCAGTGATCAAAGGAGAGGAAAATCGGTCTCCTAAGGGGAAGCTCTGAGCATTGTACAGCCTGGCGCAACGACGGGAATACGACTCCATCATGACATAACACAGGCACTCAATCCTGAAGAAGGAGAGGAGCTATTTAGGTCCATACACAATGTTGTGTCAAGGGAGAACGGGTGCAAAACGGCCATTAGTAAAATGAAACTGGAAGTGAAGGAGGTCAGAGCCCTAGAAATAAGCTGATCGCGCAGTTGTGTGTCGGTGGCAGCAGGAAGAGAGACAAGGCGATGCTGGAGTGCCATCCTCTGTCCATTGACAACATTGCAAGGATCTCAGGAGGAGGGTCAGCGCTGCAAGCGTCGAGCAGGTTGAACAAAAAAATCCGTGTGTGTGTGTGCGCGCTATGCTTTGTACCAAACCCGTGCAACAAGTTCTGACTCTCCCCTGGGAGCCCAGCTATAAGGGCAGCTCTCCCAGCAGACCCACTAAGAGATGCAAAAGGAGCAGGCAGCCTGCTCTGCAGCTTCAAAGACTCGGTATCACAGCTTGAACGCAGCAGAGAGAAATAATCACAAAAAACCTGAGGACAAATCTAGGGGAAAAAAGGGGGTGAATAAGCTCAACTCGATTATTAACCCTAACATCAATTTAAAAAACCTGCAGTGTGGGTTCTGGGCAGACCATCACACCACCCGCTTGTGTTACCTTTTGTTGTGGTAGCGGGGATAGCACAGAATGAATGTCTTTCTGCCACCCATCCCTTTCGCAGCGATCGTACATGAGGCTCCGTGACATGTCAAAGAAAAACTGCAAACATTTTCTCTTGAAGTACATGCTTCGGCTCATTAGCCCTCAACAGTATTGATTTTCCGTCTTGTTTTCTCAGTTAATTGTTTCAAATGGAGAGGGGCCGCCAAGGCTGCGGTGCTGATATGTATCCTCCTAATTGCACATCTCAGAAAGGGATGGAGGATCCATTTTTAAGCTGTTAAGTGTAACTATGACACAACTCAAAATCAGATGTCTCTGTTTTGCGTTTGCAAACATTCTGCAGTGCAGGTTGGCATCAGGGCCTGCCAGCATCTGCAGCAATGCTGCCAGTCAGCTTATTAACAGGCCAATAATCTATGCGGTGGTTGCTCAATGCTGTCATATTACACCACAGCCTAGATGGCTTTGCAATATGAGCACCCATTTTCAACATCCTTTGCATATATATATGATATTTTCTACTTAAAAAGTGCCCTGCTGCTCCTCTGCTAAATGCTGCATCAACCATTTTGTGGAGAAAGGCATTGAGATCACAAAATTGTCATCAATACCATGATTCTGAAATGAAACCCACATGTGACTGATTCTTACTTAGCACTGCCACCAAGTTTGTGCAGAAGGAGTGCCCGTTCCAGGCATAACTCTTTGGGATATGCCAGGTGAGGATATCAAACACCCTGAGATCCTGGGTTCCGTCACACTGCATACAGCACTGACAGTCCTGGCAAGGATGAAGTGGAGGAGTGGGGGAATTTGTCCCTTCTTGCAAAACCAGTTGGAAGCTTGGGATGTTAAAGCACTCACAACAGTGTGCAGGAGCAAGCCAGGTAAAGGCTGGCACGTGAGGTTCTCCTCCAGCGAGCAGCCAGCCAGCAGGAGCGGTGGCAGCGCTCAGACACATGTGGAATTGCTTGGTCAGGTCAGTATGCTTTAGGTACCTCGCACCACGGTACCCTGAGGTCCCTGGGCCTCGCTGAAGCTGGCAAATGAATGCTGTTTTTCAGAGCAGCAGTGCTATCCAGCAGGTCTGCAGGCAAGAAGCTAGAGCATTTCTTATCTTTTCCTCTGCATTAATTGCCAGGGCTTGCTTAGAATGTTTCTGGCTCCTCCTGAGCAAAGGCAGTACTCTGCTCCTGCCTGCTCACCGTCCTTGAGTGCTGATGCTGCTTCTCCTCACCTTCACAGCCTCTCCTACCCTCACCACTGGGACGAGCACCTGGATGAGCACCTGAGCAGACTTCTGGTACTCACATCAAAAAGCATGATTTGAGAAAAAAAACCAAACCAGACACCCCATGAAGTGGCCACCTCATGCTGATAGCACCTAAACTCCCCAAGTGTGAGGAGCTGGGCTGCAGTTGGGTTGAGAGGGACACTCATGTCCTGCAGGACATCAGCAAGGCGGGGATCCCTAAAGCTGATCTCCCCAGCTCTGCAGTGAGCAGCCTGCAGTGCCACGTCCTTCTCCCCATGCCGAGAGGGAGAACTGCCCTGGTTGACCTGACAGTGGGAGGCCTGGATGTCTCCAGGGGAAGAATGTGCCTCCCTTAGACGCTAATTAAACATTGCCTCCTGTGCTGCAATCCACAGATAATTACTCTTAATTGTGCATGTTTATGCAAAGGGGAAGCAATAACGCCAGTACCTTTGCTACCTGCCAAGAACCTCATCACTGTCATGGGATGCGGCCCCACATGTTGGTCAGGGAGTGAGGGTGGGCAGCAAGACCTGTGGTGCAGGCTGGGGTGGGCAAGATGGTCCCAGATCCGCACACCCTCCCTTTTCCCCATGTTTGTCAGGGGATTGTGGGGACCAACAGTGTCCAATCATCCCCACAGGGTGGCCCTGAGGTCCCCCTGGGCCAGAAGCCCTGGGAAGAAGGCAAGGCTTTGCCACCATGGCTCTACCCAGAGCCTCTAGTACAGGAGTGGGCCATGTTTTCAGTCAGCAAGCAGAGGATTTTCTCTGAAGCATTGAAAACAAACCACCTTGGATGGTGTGGGAAAGAGTTCCCTTCCAAAACGTATGTCAAGTGCACGGGAGAAGGGCTCCACAGGTTTGATCACAATGCTGAAGATGTACTCTTTTCACAAGTTCCTAGTAAGAGGACAAGGGGCAACGGGCACAAGCTGGAACAGAGGAAGTTCCATTTAAACATGAGAAAAGACTTCTTTACTATGAGAGTGACAAAGCACTAGAACAGCTTCCCAGGGAGGTTGTGCAGTCCCCTTCTCTGGAGGTATTCAAAATCCTCCTGGATGCAGTTCTGTGTCATGTGTT
Source organism: Baryphthengus martii (assembly GCA_013396935.1). Taxonomy (NCBI): domain Eukaryota; kingdom Metazoa; phylum Chordata; class Aves; order Coraciiformes; family Momotidae; genus Baryphthengus; species Baryphthengus martii. The sequence goes on from VWZK01016157.1 coordinate 780,847, forward strand.
CTAGGCCATTCTGCTTTAGCAGGGCAGTTGGACTAGATGATCTCTAGAGGTCCTTTCCAACTCTTGACAGTTCTGTGATTCTGAGGGTGCACAGTGGCCCTCTTATCTCACCTGAATGCAATTGGAGTTGTTTTATCAAAACCAGTGTATAATTAACTGCTGATACATGGACAGTCTCTAGATGTGGCCTGATCTAGTTGCTCTGCAGAGAGCATTGACCTCATACAGCTGAGGGTGAGCAAACCACATCTGAGCAGGATTTACACGCAGTAAGCAGGGGACAGAGTTCCCTTAAGTCCTGTGTACCTACCACCCTGCAGTACAGTCTACAGGAACTGCTGTAAGATGCCATGCACAGACACACGGGCACTACTCGTGTCTTATGTGAGCACTGCCAAGTGTTTCATGCTTGATATTGCTGCTCAGGAACTTAACCCAACTAAGATTCATTCACATTTCTAACACTGCCTAACAGTATGACTAAAAGGCAAGATGGGTAACAGATGGGTCAGCCTAAGTAAAGTGTTTTCATGCAGAGAATACTTCTTCACTGTCTCGAGTGACTCGTTTTTTCTGGTTGTTCGTGATCATTAGTGACATTACTCTCTTGATGCTTCCCGTTCTGTATAGGAATCTTTTCACACGAGGGATATCTATTGTTCTTTCCATTGTTAAAGCATATTTTTTTCCACCAGTTGAAAAATGTGATGTTTTGCTACAAGTAGGCTGAAAAAGGATACTTATTGAAAGGACACGTCAAAGCTTCCATATCATTCTCCAAAAATATTTGTGTGTGATGGTGCATGCTCTGCACTTAGAGGACTTGATAGTCTAGTAGGTCTTTTTATTGTAAATGTTGAGTCTGGATAAAAGCACTTCTAAACTGTGGAGAATAGTTCTCTGCTGTCTCTGACAACCTCAAGATTATCTCTGGTAACAAGTGAATAAAACATTCTTTCATTATTTTGAGTTCAATGACTGTCACTTATTTGCTAAGGCTGTGAGAGAGTGGTCAAAGAGGCTAAAAATAGTGAAAGTATTCTTTAATACAATTTTTGTATTATTATCTTTTGTCTGAGAGTGTATCATATTATGCATGTTAGGAGATAGTTGGTCATACCTGCCATGAATAATAGAGAAAGAAACCTCTATCACAAGGTGAAATAATGCAGAGAAACTGGCACCCAGACATGTTCATTACAGAAGGAAATACTGCAGTATTTGGACAAAGAATTGGGATCTTTTTGTAGCCCATGTTTACAGCTGAGCCCAATGAGTTGCTGAGGTCTGTGGCTCTGATCCAGCAAAGTACATGTTTAACTCTAAGCATGTGAGTAATCTCATTCACTTCATTTGTACTACTTACATGCTTCAAGATAAACAAATACTTGTGTGACTTGCTGGATGTGGCTCTTTACTGAGGCAAAAGGAAAGAAAGACAGGTGACTATGCAGTTCCACGGGGAAAAATGTTTCGGATTTTTATTTTTATTTTCCTGTTCCTTCCAAAGGATGCTGTACAAATGACACCCCCACTAAGTGCTCACTTAATGTTTGTGGATACTGCCACTACATCTCTTTTGGCTGATAGTGACCGGAGGCTTCAGGGTTTTGTTAATATTTGCAGGGTTATGTGTCCTTTAGTTTAATAGATATCAAGACTGGAAGAAGTCTTCATGGGTGCTTTTCATGGTGCTCTGTCACTCTTATAAATAAGCAAGCCCTTCTCGTGCCTTGTAAGAGTATGCCGAGCTGGTCCTTTATAATGATGATTTTTTTTTTCCATTAGTATGGGTGCTTGTGTCCATATGCAATACAGCTGTAGCTGGGGTGTGTGTTTATGTACTTAGGCGTTTTGAGGCGGGAGAAGCCTCTGTTGACCGTACACTTGATCTCCCTGCTGAAATGAATGACGTGAGTTGCCGTAAGCCGCATTATTCCCATTCTTGCCACAGGGTGAGCTTGCCAACGTTCACATTACAGGGAGACCACTTGACCTATATCCACTTACAACATGCACACAAAATACATTTCATGATTTTACTACAAGTGTATGACTGCCTCCATGAGTCAACCTATCACCTTCCATAAATTCCAAAGAGAACAACACCTTCTGGGCAGCAGCCAAAATAAGGACTGCTGAGGAATCTGCTATTTGTTTCATGTTTATATCAGGAAGAGTCAAGCAGTGATAGATCTGCTATCACTTCACTCACATTTCTTACTCTGGGTTATAGGATGAGAAGTCAGTTGCTCCAGGCAAAGCTGTGTAAACTCGTAGAAGATAGTAAAGTTAGAATATACCAGAATATAAAGCATTATTGGGAATCTCCTTCTTCAATTGATCTTTCTGCATAGAACTCAATATTATCTTTTTTACTCATCATTCTGCACATTTCAGGGAAGAAAAAAACCAAAAAACCCCAGATTTTCATATTTTTTTTTATTCACTTCTTTGCAACAGAGTTCATTGCAGAGCCTTGTTGGCCTCTCCTGGCTTCTATATTTCTTCTGGAAAGATTTTTCACACTCTTTGCAATTTATGATTTACTTTTTCTCCATACATGCACCATGTTTCAGTTTTTCCCCTAAAGACTAAGGAAGAGTGCAAGACAGCTACATCCTGAAAATAGCTTTGCTATCTACTGCAGCTGCAGCTGGCATAATAAGCAATTTCTTCTAGGGCATGTAAAATAATTTTTCTCCTAGAGCTCATTTAATAAGACAGAGAAGGTGGTAAGAAATGTCATATCATTCCCATGAACTAGAAAAGTATAAAGTACTTCTCAATAGGCCAAGTCAAACTTACCCAATTTTAAATGAACTATCATTATACTGCAGAACTTATCACTTAGATTGTCCTTCTAAGGCCTGTTAAAACTAAGATTTGAAAGATCACATAAATAATACCATGTCCACAGTTTTAAACTCCAAATTTTTGGTCAATAGAAGACCACAGATGAAGCCTAATTAGGCACATGGGCCTCAAATGAAATGCAAAACCCCAATCATTTTCAATGGAGCCAAAATTCCAGTTCAAAAATCCCAACACTTCAGAGCTTATAAAAAACCTCTCATTTTGATCACAAATTTTCTTCAATTATTCATGGTCCAGTGTAGCTGGCTTATATAACCTGGACTATTCTCCTCCTCAAACATGCCTAATTGCCTCAATCACGCTAAATTCTCTACTCAAGAATGTCTGGTATAGTAAGTACCACAGGCAAATCATACAGTACATGAAAAATATTTTTACCAACTTGAAACATCTGATCAAATGAAATTTTGCTTATAAAATGCCTTCTGTGTTAATTTAAAAATGTTTTACTGTCTACACAGAAAGCATAATTGGCATGTTAACTGCCAAAGTGGGTTAGAAGAATGGTTCTAACAGGAGGTTCCTATTATTTCATAGAAATTTGTTGGCATTACTCATACTTCAATTTCCTTTTCATTTCTTCTAACAACTCTATTAATATATTGGTAATCTTTAGATCTCTTAAGCACTCTTTGTAATGTTTTTGTTCAAAGGCAGCCCTACATCAGTCAGTATAATTCAGTTCACCCTAACCACTACCAATAACTCTGTAGACAATATTCACTTTTAGCTCTTTTCATAGCTGGATAGATATTATCATCATCTTACAGATGCAAAAAACCCTAAGTCTCTGGTATTACTCTTTTTCTGTTTTGCTTTGCTGTAATCTACTGTTCTCACAAGTACAATCTGGGGTTTAGCTGCCAAGACCATAGTTATTTCAGGAACAGTGAGGGTTAAATAGTGAGTACTATAAAGGAAAATTTAACCTGAAGCCTTCTTCTGTGACATCCCACCAGCTTCCACTTCTCACATGAACTGCTGCTTCTCTCCTATTATCCCAACATTACTCGTGTCTGGCCTGTTCCCCACTCCAGACTCCTTCAGCAGGTAGTTTCCACCACGACTTGAGCAATTAGTGGGTTATACAACCACTCCATGAAGGAGAGAGTGAGTCAGCCAAGAAGTATCTGAGGGAAAATTAATTTCCAAGATAGGGTGCTTCTAAAAGGATAGATAGGGGTTATCTGAATCATAGATAATACATATAAAAATACGGCATCAAAAGAAGCTCCCTTAACAAACATTCTCTCCACCTCTGCTAGCACCCTTTATCTGACTGAGAAGTAAATTAAGTTGCAGAAGCAGGAACAAGCAAAAGAGCTGTTAGTACAATACTGAGAGCCTTTGAATCATGATGAGCTGAAACCCCTGAGGACCACCATAGTATAAATGCTCAACAGCAACAGTTAAAATTCCAGATCAGATGTGCTGTGTTTCTCTTTTCAGAGTCTACAGAGGAGATCTTCAACATTCTCTTAAGATTTCTGAGCTACCAAATTCCCTGGACCCGATCTGTAGTTGGTGTACTGTAGATCAGCTTTCCTCACGCTAATGGAGATCAGGCACATAGGAGTAATCAGGCCTCCTAGGTTACTTATTCTATTCCCTTGCCATTGCTGGTAACCTTGCCATCCAATCACCTACATAAGCTTAACAGAATCCATTTTAAAAGTATTTACCTCATTTGCAAGAAATATTCCACTACTTTGAAGAAAATGGATTTTTTTCTTTTAGAAATTTCCACTATCTCAGTTCTGCCCTTCTAAGACATCTTGTGCATGTAGACTATGGTTTTTAAAACGTTTTCCAACTACTTTCCTTTTTTTTAATTTAGGAAACATTATCCCTAGCCCTTTAATTAACCACACTGCCCATCTGCTCCGAGCTCTCATCAAATAACACCATTCTCACGACTGTGCTCTTCATCTAGTGTTCAGAGCTGTCACACTATCTGGCCTCCACGATAGCCAACCTTCTGTTCCAGGCCAAGGAATCATCTCTGCTTCCATTCCTACGACTGCATTACTTGCAGGCACTTTGCTATTAAAAGCCTGCTTTCTATGTTGAATTATTATTTCGATCGTTAGCACAGGCAGGATGCAGCCTGGCTCTGAGGACTCTCTTAAGCAGCCGAGACAGAAGCAGCCAGATATTACTGCAATAATAGCTGTGCGTCAGTAGATGGCTCTACTACAAGGCACTGTGACAATTTTGGGGTCTGTGTAGCAGGGGTGAGAACTTGCAGCCCTGCATCTAGCTTCCTTTTCGCAAACTGGGTTCACACCCGAATCGATTTCTTCTCTGCATGTGTTAGCTGTAGATTAACTGTCCAAAGAATAAAGCTTATCAAATCCAAAATAAATCAAATATGTCAAATCATGTCACTCCCCACAAACTTTTAAGTCAAATACTAAGAGAAAGTGCTGTGGCACCCGAGTTTATCTGATCATCAGGATGACAAAATTAAAATTAATTACATCTACCTTCCTTCAGTTTGTCCTTGCTGATGCTACCTAGAATTTGAGGGTGTTCAGAGAGGTCACAATTTTTTAGTATCAAACTGGAGCCACTGGTAAGTCTTTGTTGCATAATAATGTTTAATTGCACTTAACTATAAGAATGGTCACATTGGATTAGATTCATAGTCCGTATCGTCCAGCATACTGATTCCAACAGTGACCAACAGCGAATGACTACGGAGGACTATAGGAACATGTCACGTAACTATGAGATCCCACAGGTAACTCATCCCTCGGCCATTCACAATTCGAGGACATTCTAAATTTTCAGTGGTCTTTACCTATTCAGTAATCTTAACAGATTTCTTTCATGCCCTTGTGCAGCTTCATCTTGCACCCATTTAAACCTTTCACACCAATAACATCCCACACCAAGCAGCTCTACAGCTCATCTACACAGTCTGAGGTGTGCCTTCCTCAGAGTCTTTCTCTGCCACCTTTATATAACAATCCCAGCTCCTGGACGAGAAGACCGAGTGAACAGGCAGGCTCTGCTCACCTTCTTTGTGTAGCTCCTCATTTAAGAGACTTCTGTTGCATTTTCTTCGGTTCATGTACTTTCTGTCCATGTCCACATCACAGGCTCAGCATTATGGCTGGCCAGACAATTCTCATCCCCGTATGCCTTGCTTACCTCCCGCAGCTCAGGATTTAGAATATGCTTCAGCTTTGCCAAGAGGCTAAGGGGAAGTCTGGTGCAGTTCATGACTTGTGTTATAAACCCATTCCCACCAATGCACTGTCTAGCCCGAATAACGTTCTTTTTTCTCATTTTCGGTCTCAAGCACCTGTTCAATTTGATTTCGGCCCATCAGCAAGAAGAACTTTCACCACAAATTGGAATCAGTCCTAGACTTTATTCCTTTTCAGGCTCAAATTACATTCAGTGCCATTAAAAGACAATGGTAGTTCAGGGAGCACCCACTGAGTAATCATGGGCATTGGGCACTCAGATTGTCTCTTGTACCTTTGGAAATGTCTCTCTATAGTTACAGAGTGAGGGAAGGAAAAGTGTTCCCTGCAGACCTTGAGGCATCACTAATTCAAGCACGATTAAGTCCATCTATCCATCAGAGTCCTGTTCCCTGTACTGTGTCCTTCTAACTTCTTTGGCCCCAGTGGGCTCCTTCCCTTCTTCAGGTTTGTGCCTGACTCTGCTCCTGGCTGTAGTTCTGCCATTTGAGGCTCATGCATCTTTTCTACCTCAAGTCCTCCAGATTTCTTTCTGTGGTGTATTGATAAATTATCCACCCACTACCCTAGATTCGCCTTTAGCTAGAGAAATAGTCAAGTTCCCAGAGCTAACCTTCTGCATGGTAAAAAACATATCCAGAAAGATACTTCAGAATCACTCTGTGAAGTGATCAAACTTAAATATCTGGAAGGATGAGACACTGGCACTAGGCACATTGTAGGTGTTTCAGTTCTTGTCATTGACATGGGAAACATGGAAAAGTTGGTGAGGGACTTTTATTAAGTGGTTCGGCTCCTCCGGCTGTCTTGTTATGTGGACAGGACTTGTGGGGTTTTGTGCTGAACTGCAATAAACAGGAAGCATCAACAATAGCTCTGAGACAAGAAGGTTCCCCTCAAGTCCATGGCTCAAGTCTTTGGCTGGCACTAATTAGAATCATTCATCTGCATTTTGAGGAACGGCATTGATTACATCAAAACTGGTCCCAACTCACATTTGTCTCATGGAAAGAACAGGTAACAGCAATAGAAGATGGTGGGGAAGCATTTTATTGTCCAGCTGAATGTGTCTCACACATTCAGAAAAGAGCTCACTCTCCAATGTCTCTCCAATCCATACAGTAAATATTTCCTGGTTTGTTGGCATTTTTGGATCACCCAGCAGAGATGCATCCTCTGAAAGGCTGTATCACCCAAATAATCATTTCACCACAGGAAAATGACTCTCTTCTGTGATAGTTCCCAAATAACATCTGATTCATAGTCTGCAAAACAAACCAAAGTAGGCTGGTACCCGGTGGACAGATTTGGACAGGAGTGCGAGTGCCAAAGTGCAAGGCAGAAAAAACCCTAATTACTAAATTAAGCAAATATACATACTCTTCCAGTTCCTATGTGTTGCCTCGATCAGCACAGCCACCACTTGTCCCCACATCTTCATTTTATCTGCTTGTCTTGGAAACAAGAGAATTTTTTTGCTTTAAGTAGGTGCTGGTACTTATCACAGACCGACTCAGGCTCTTGGCTGCCCTTAGGTGCCGCTACAGCACAAATAAATACATCTGCGTTTAGCTTGGTCTTTCTCCTGTGTGAAACCTGGCCTTTGCTCCAGCCATCAGGCACGTCAGAGTTAGGGGTGGAAAGCACTGAATTCATCACAATTACACCAAACAAGGGTCATAAAATCCTCACAGCTCCCCATGGAACAGGCTGCCATTTGGGGGTTCCACATCGTTAAATTCAAGTGTCTCTATATTCCTGAGTCTGATCATTCCCAAACTGCTCCTTTACTAGCTGTTTCTTCCATATTTAGCACATTTTTTATCATCTCTCCTTCCTAGAAATGGGCCCTCGTAGTTCAGCTGTCCTGTTCCTTGTGTGGACAGCCCCACAGACATTCAGTTGCTTGATCTTCCCTACTTGCAGGTGCTGTAGGTTACAGTCTACTCCTTCCGAGAAGTGCCAAAGCACAGAATATTCCAGACTTTACAAAGGGTGCTAATTGTAGTCAGCCTTCTCTTTCAGCAGTGTAAGAAACACAGATAGAGGCTGAACGGACCATTGTGGAGCTGTGTGCTGAAGTTTACCACTCTTGAAGCCTCTGTAGGTTTTGATCAGTGATCCCAAGGTGGCCCTCTCTGTAGCTCATGGCTTCTCCCATGGACCAGGGGATCTCACTTTCTCCAGCCTATGCAGCCACCTTCTCTGATCCTCAGCTGTGAAAATAGCTCCTTTGCTATAAAAGCGTGCCCTTCTGTTTCTCTTTTCTGCCCCAGTTTCCTCTCCCTCTTTACATTTCTTAAGGTGAGAACATCCTGGTTTCTTTGTTTCCCCATCTGATGATTCTCCTTTTCTCTTCAAACCACAAAGTTTCAGATTCCAGGTTAGATTCATCCTCTGAAACTCAGGCATTCAAGCAGAGTCCAGAATAGCAGCTTATTTTCCTTGCTGTGTAGCATTTCGTAGCGATATGGGCAGGAAGAGTGGAAGTGTCGAGGATACTTCCAGGCTGCAACAGGCTCAACCACAGCATTCAGTGATGCAGCAATTTCATTAAAATAACCCAAATTCATCAGTTATGCAGAGCCTCTCCACAACACTCCAGTGACTAAATTAATGAGGTTAAACCAGAACAAAACTCTGTCCCTGGGATAGGCAGTGACTTGCCCGCAGCACCGGAAAGAACAGAGCTAGATTTGTTTCGTGCCCAAGGATATGCAATTTCTGCCCTTGAAATCATTTCCTAGAAGGAAAGAGATAAAGTAGAGGCCCCACTTTCCTCTCACTATGGGAAAAACTCTCATCTTGTTCTGGCTGAGGCATGCTTGTGAGCTAGGTCAAAACCTTTTACGTGGGCATCTCCTGCTCATCTGTAGAACTGCTCCAGATCATAGGTGCTGCCAGCCAGGACCAGGCCAGGAGCCAACCTAGGCAACAGTAGTGGCCAGAGCCAGAAACATCAAGAGATAAGACATGGATGGCAGAAACTGATCCTATGGATTGCTTTTTTCCTACATTTTCAGTCCTCTGGGTTTATTCCCGCGGAATTGACGCCAGAATTGATGCAATGGGACCTGTGGGTGTGAAAGGAGCCTCTCTAGGGATCCAAACACAAAGTCTTGGTGCCTAATGTTGTGCATCCAACTCTGTAAACTGTGGCCAAAGTATTTTAACTAGGCTGGGTAAGGGCTTGCTCCTCAGATTGCTTCCTGTGCTTTTGTGCATTGTTACTTCTAAAGTTACTCAAAACATCTAAAGGAGGCAATTACACTGCAACTAAAATAAAGTCCTAGTTTTGTAATACACTTCCCCCTTCACCCACACGCAAAAAATCCACAATGAAATATAGTTCATGAGAAAATACAGAATATTCCACCCACCCTTCAACAGTGCATGTATGAGCACAGCCCTATCACAGCCAGCACCAGGCCTGAGTGCTTTTCATTAACACAGAATATATACGGGCAGAAGCTTGATAAGCAAATAGCAGTGTTCCCAGCACACTAGCCAAGCCTGATGAAAACTAAAAACAATAAATTTATTGAAAGCTTTTTTAAAATAGGAGGAAATTATTACTCATTTGAATTCTGTTCATGTTAAGGTCAATGGTCTTTTTTTCAGATTCTGATTGTTAATATTAGATGAAAGGACATTTCCTTTACATTGTATTTATGAACTTTAGTGGCACAAGGAGGATAACAGCCACATACATTGCACTCCAGAAGCATTTCTGAATTTTGCATTGTTTAAGGATTAGTTCATTACTCATTTTCCTTTGACCTTTAAGTTAAAGCCAGGGTTATTCAAATACATTGGGCCTGATTCTGGTCTGAGATGCAAAAAAAAAATTATACTCCATTTTTACGTTCTAGAAGTTTAGTGCAGGAGGGAATACATGATTTGCATTCAATCAGTGCAACTTAGACTATTCGCATGGATAAGACTATGGTTTGAAAGACACTGGTCTGGGGGGATTCAGTTCTCTCACATTCTGTGTGATGGAGACAAAATTTCTGAGAGGCTGAAGGATGGGACCAGAGCTTCAGTATCTTCTGTTGAATTTAACAGAACAATCCGTGTTTACCCCTAAGGTTGACCACCACAGCATTCAGCGGAGTGTGCCTAGCTTTGCATGCTGAAAAATACCTGCATTGCATAATATTGTGGTATTCAGAAGCAGATTTTTGATTGCTCAGGTGAGAGCTTTAAAACATTTCACGAGCATACAATTATGGTCTTAGATTTGCTGTGGCAACTGAAGGTAGTCCCAGAGCCTTTTGTGTGGTCTATAGTGTCTATATGGAACATTTATCCATAAAACAATATACTCCTAGTGACACTTCCATTGCCCAGGAAATTGCCACCTTCCAGTCTGCTGGTGTTACTGTCATTTCATATCCTCATTAATGACTATCAAAAGCTTTCTGTTCATCCAGGGGAAATCAAGCAAAACCTTCAGATTTGCCTGTGTCATAGCATCATAGAATCATTTTAGCTGGAAGAGACTTTTAAGATCATCAAGAGACTTTAAGATCATTAAGTTCAACCATTAACCCCTCACTGCCAGGTCACCACTAAGCATGTGGTCAGCACCACATCTACACAGCTTTTGAATACCTCCAAGGATGATGACTCCATTAGTTCCCTGGGCAGCCCGTTCCAGTGCTTCACAACCCTTTCTGTGAAGAACTTTTCCCTAATGTTCAATCTAAACCTCACCAAGCCCAAGTTGAGCTTATTTCCTCTTGTCCTAAGGTGTGTCTAGGTATTGGATATTGCTTAAAACACATCATTGCACTACACGATTGCTAACAGGGATCGAAGGGTTATAAATAGTCTCAAGCTTTCACACAGTTTTGGAGTCATTTCGAATTTACCCTCATGTCTGTGAGAATAGGGCTTGGCTGTGGGTATTCACAAATGCTCTCTCCCTTTGCACCAGTTGCCAACGCTATACCTTTGTCAGAGAGATAACCGGACCACGTGCTTAGATCCAACATTGTCGTCAGCTCTGCGACTTCCACAAAACACCTCTGAGTGGCAGCTTACTTGCTACCCATCTTGTGCCCATCTTTTCTTGGGAGTGCAGCGTGCCTTCTCCAGACTGGGGAAGGGAAGAGGGGTGGCCAAGGCCTTGGGGCCAACAGCCCCTGCCTCTCCTCCTTGATGGTTCTTATGTCTCCCCTCCTCCCCACCCCCACAGCTGGTGCCTGTTGCAGTTGCACTGTTTGCTCCAGCAGTGGTTGTATCTCTTCACCTGGCTGCTGAGATATTGCTCTCATTTTTCTGGTGAAAAGTGTTACCAGAGTATGTCAACTTTCTCCTGAAGGCACAATAGCCTGAAAGCAGCACGGCTGCAACTGCACAAAATGGGAATCTAACTCCTTTCCCCCTTGTCCTTTCTATTTTTCTTAATGACAACAGAAATTGTACCACAGAGGGTAAACATGCCTGGCAGCATGTCCTCATGTGCACACAAGTCCATCACAGCCTTTGTGGTTCTAATGAAAATGTAGAATAATTTGACATTTGTGAGTCGTTTGAAAAGATTACAAGATTTCAAGATTTCGAAGTTTCAGAACCGTACTCCATCATAACTGATACCAACACTGTAACAGTTCAGTCTATATCCCCCTGCAATAGTTGTTATAGGCTTCTAGATAATACATGAAATTAGAAAAGGCATTTTCTGGTTTGATTCAAAACACTTTTCTGCTCTCAGATTCAGAGTTCAGCAATATATTTTACGTTTGGATATCGCTGAGAAACTTTAAAATATGAAAAAAAAACAAATTATCAATACTCTAACAGAGACAGACAGCCTCCTTCTTTCACTTTCTAAACCCCTCTCCTTTCACATCATGTACCACAGTAAATCTGCACAGCAGTTTTTCAAACAGTTCCAGTGTGTGAAGAACTCCACTAAAGTTTTAGTCTCAAGTAAAGTTTTAGGATCTTGTTCAGATTTCAGAGTTCGGACCTAACGAAATCATGGACTGATACATCGTTAGTAATGAATGATCTGGACACCCAGAGCTCATTTCAAATCAGTAAAAATATAGCCTTTGGGGTAAAAAGTCATAGATTTTGTTTATGTTACAATTTTCAGAAGAGGCATTTGGGTGGTGCTTTGCAGCCTTTTGAAACAGGGCAAACCCCACTTTTTTTCCCTGTTAGCCTTCAAAATCACATATCTAAGGACATCTTAAAGTGAAAGACATAGTGAGGGTGTCACAAGGCCACCTTGGCTGCAAAGTAACAATAATACAGAAATAGTTGAGCTATTGAATAGATCGGGTAATCCTTTGTACTTTTAGTATTTCACCATCTGCCATGTCTAAAAAGAAGTACATGTAGCCAGGAGCACTGTGAAAGATAGGCAGGCGAGGGATCATGACCCCTGCTTTTGACCTTGATGCTGAGAACTCACATCTCAAAAGAGATCTAGGACTGCAAACCTGTCACTAGTCCTGCCTTTTAGAGGTAGACAATTGGCAGGGCACAGATTCGCCTCTGTAAAAATGAGAAACCGTTGTGGGGGGCTTAAGGGGAGGGGGGAACAGGCACCAAAGAACAACAAATGCATTTTGAAGCACCCAACTTACTCCTCTCAACTCTCCTATCAGCATTTTCCTTCTCTCATTTCCATACCGAAGGCAGATATAAAGCTATGAAAGATGTTCAAGATGTGGCATCCATTTGGAAGCTTCCCAGGCAGTTGTACTAACATGTTTTTAAAGACTGCCTGTAGATCTTTCATCTGGATTAGCTGCACATTCTTTCCTTGACTCTTTTTTGGTATTGAAGAGCTCACTCACTTTTATCCACTGCAGGACAAAGTTCCCCTTAAATCCCCACCTTAGAACTAGCTAATTTACACAATAGACGAGACTTACTTACCACCGCTTTTGCATCTGTATTTACACGAGAGGGGCACCTGGATCCAAGCGAAGCTTCCCTTGGGGACTGACTTCCCTTTGCAAATCAGGAGTACATTCCAGAGCTTCTCTCTAAGTTCACACCAAATATGCAAGTTCAGCTGGCTTATTCATTCATAGCGTAAGGCAAGCAAGAGCTGGCCTCCAACTTGACTTCACATATGAGCAAGGTCTGTCTTTTTTTAATTCTTTTTCTTTTAATTTTTTATGTGGTAGGACAAGTAAGCAGATGTTTCTGCTTTCAAAGAAAGGACTGGTAGTAATATCACACTGATCTCGTTGTCCTGGGCTACTTGTATTTCATTAGGTCAGGTATTTTTTATTATTGAAGAGGAAAATAACGTATGTGGAAAAAAACACGAAGATCTATGCCAGACACATAAAAGCTGAGGTGTCCATGTTTTGCAAATTATTTCTTCTACTGTCTGCTCACTGATAATGGAGTTTTTGACACGGAGCCACAGAAAAACAAGAACAAAAAAAATGTTGCCTGCCTTGGCCAACATATTGAAACAAATCATCTCCTCTTTCCAGTTTGTTTCCATTCCCCTCTTTAATCCTTCTTTCCTGCTCAGCTTAACTCTCTCATCCTGTTGTCTTTGCTTCATGATGTTTCACCCAAGACAAGGATGATGCCTACCATAATAAAATCCTCCAAGAGACCTGGCAAAAAGTGAACACGACAAGAATCCGCAGGTAGACAGAAACCTGAATGGCTGGCCTTAAGCTATATTGATATTTCTGTGATATATAAAGTAACTGCAGTAAAAAGCTAGACCTTTGGCTCAGTAGGGCCAGTTACTCGTTTTTAGATGTGGCTGCTAATTACTCATTAAAGGAAGATGAAAAGTCACTGCATTACACTGAGCCTCAATATAATGCTACTACACAAGAGGAAATTTTTCCTTGACCTTACAAAATCAGCAAGACATGTCGTGCTTATTCTGGTATTGTCTTAACCCAGATACCTACAAATGTTATCAATCAACATCAAATAACCGAGTCCCACTCAAAATCCAGGTCAACAAATCTGTGTATAAGGCTATGTAATTGTGTCATTGGTCATGATATATTGCCCTTTAAAAAAAATTTGTTTTTCTTCATTTTGGAAAGGTTGAAAAAAATGATCTGATTGTCTTTGAACCAGCAAAGGGAAATGAAATAAGAACAGCCGGGTAGGTCAAGAAGGAGATGAGTCATGTTACAGTCAACTCATCAGCAAGGGCCAAAGATCTGGACTACAGGAATTAGGACAGCTGAATGGGAGTAAAGGAATTGCAGTTTTATCTGACTCTTAAAATGGTCTTTCGTTCTTGCAAAGACAGGGGCAAACAAAAGTCAGCAGAAAAATGGTAATGTTTTGTTGGAAATATTTGACAAAAGTGGGAAAGGAATTGCTTTTAACACAATGTTCAGTGGAAAATGTCAATCCTTTATTTGAAAATATGGGCTGCTGTCTGAATGCCCCAGAATGTTTTAGCAGGATTGTTGCAGCAAAATCCAAATCAACAATCTATCAGAAATATTGTCAAAAGATTTTGTACCCTGACTCGATGCAAACTTTTTGGATTTTTCATTTCTGAAGTGTATAATACAGACCAAAATCAATACAGCGAAATACTGGCAAGCATTATGAACAATACACGCGCTTTCGTTTTACTACTGATGGTATTAATGTTAGAAAGAGCAAACTGTGCTTTCACATGTACCTGATTACTTCCACTTTCAAATAGGGATTTGCTTTAATGGAGATCTTCTAGAAATAGGACACATCACTGAATGCTTCACTTTCCCCCCCTACAGATCCTGTGTAAACTTCTCCCCCTGCCCCAAATCATCTCTGCAACACCATTTCTGCTTCTTGTTCAATCACTCGATACTATAGTGTCTATGAGTAACATCATAGTCATTTGTCAAACCAAAACAAAGCAATTGGCGATGTGTGAAAAAAGCTCTGAGTCCACAGGACCTCAGATAATGCTCTAAACACAACCGTGCAGCATGCCAGTAGAAGAGCTGAAAGCTTTCTTCAGGTCAATGAAGATCAGGTAAAATTGGAGGCAAGCAAAGGCAGGAAAACAGTTTTTGGACTAAGCAAACGGGGTTTTTTTCTCTATGATTTCACCTCACGTTCATTTTGAAGTTTATAAGGTGCTGGGTTTTTTTATTATAGCTCCAGTGTTTGAGGTTTTGGTCAGATTTTGGGGGTTCTCTTTTTCTCTGGTAGAATATCAAAATATGATAAATGCTCAGATAAACTGTCAGGAAATATTTTCTGAAACCAAGAGAAGCAAAGATGAAGATGAAAGTACCAGCAGCTTAGTCACTCTAGTGCTGAGGGCAATTGTTTTTTAATGAGGAATAAGAAGGAATCATATGCAACAGCAACATCTCAGAAGGACCAAGGACTAGCACTGTATTGCCCAGTACATGAACTCCCATTAGCTCATTGCTAAATAACTGCATGGTGGGATGTATTTAAGTATTAGACAACTTCAAGAGAGCAATGAGTGCTTCAGATCGTTGACTGTTGTGGAGTCTCCATCCTTGGAGATACTCCAGACTCATCCAGCTATGACCCTGAGCAACCTGATCTAACTTTGAAGTTGCACCTGACTTTGAAGTTGACTCTGCTGTGAGTGGGCGGTGGATCAGGTGACACTGAGAGGTTCCTTCCAACCTAAGTTGTTCTATTATTCTCTCTAAAACTGCTCAAATTAGTAAACTGTATAGCTGGAGTGACATAAAGACAGTGAGAATGCTTTAGCACAGAAGCTATAGGCACTAACATAAGTAATGTCTCTATCCAAAGGTGAAGACAAGATGTGAAAGTTGCTAAAGTCATAATGATCTAACGATATAAACAAGACAGTTGTTTGGAAGGAAAGATAGTATCTTTTTATTAAGACAACTGATAAGGGTGGAAAAACAAAGATAAGGTTTGGGACATGTAAGCCTTTTTCAGGTCTGCTTTTTTTCATGTCAGGTCATCTTTAGTTGATCTTGTAAATAATCATAATTACTGCAGTGCTGAACTATGGAAAGATGGTGACTACTCAAGAACATGAAGAATGTGAGATTAAGCTTTAAAAGGTGTATTAAGAAGATGTACAGCCTGAAGCAACAAGAGCACTGAGTTTAATATAAAATACAGTACAAAGGCAAATTCTGCAAGTTGGATTTCAAAAGTCATTTTAATTTACATGTTTAATTTCCTTGGATTACTCCAGTTTGCACAGACTGTAAAACTACTGTTCAGTTCAATAGAAATGGTGGTGTCACCTGGAGAGAAGCCCTGGACAGCAGAGGACATTTCAGGTCAGAAGTAAAAAAGTTCTTTGCTAGCAGTGATGGCCTTCAAAGAGCTTCCTAGAGCTGTGCTTCCTTTGTGTCTGTAAGTCATTCTTACACAAGCAATAAAAGTATCCTGACTCTATATATATAAAGCAAAAAGCCAGGCTTAATATCTGATTTTTTTAGAGATATCTTATTTCTTCAACTGCTCAACATGAAGACGTCTCTCAGGTGCTGTGTGGCAGCTGCGTACATCCTGCATTCAGAGAGCTGTCTGATCCGGTCAGGGACGGTCTGTATCATAGAATCATAGAACTGTCAGAGTTGGAAGGGACCTTAAAGATCAACCAGTTCCAACCCCCCTGCCGTGGGCAGGGACACCTCCCACTAGATCAGGTTGCTCAGAGCCCCATCCAGCCTAGCATTAAAAACTTCCAGGGATGGGGCTTCCATCACCTCTCTGAGCAACCTGTTCCAGTGTCCCACCACCTAGAACAGCTTGCACCCTGTAGCTTGCACAAATTCAAACCTTGTATATTTTTGCCCTTAGATCACCCTCAAGATTATTTGTTAGAAAGTTCCTGCCACTCAGCAGCAGAATGAGTTATTTACTTAGTCTGAGGAGAACCCCAAAGCCCCCTTTCCTCTGGTTCCTGACTGTCTCCAACTCCACACAGCTCAGCACCCCTCTTCTGCTGCTTCTCTCTCTGTTTGGATTAACTAAGGGAGGGGGGTCCTTTTAGGACTTGTTTCAAAGTGCCAGTATTTTTAAAGAATCCAAGGTTATATGATGGATAGACTACACATGTCTGAAATAAGGTAGCGATTCCGAGAAAAGTCACAACGTGCAGGTTGGAAAAGGCACAAAGGACCCACATCCAAAGCCCACCGGATCAATGGAAGGATGTGCAGCAACCTAATCTGATGAAATACAGGGCAATGAGACGCTCAGAAGCTGAAGCCTTTGATACATGAGCCCTGTAGCAAAGATTCCCTGGATGCCACGAAGGTGAACTGAGGTTAGCAGGGAGCAGATAAACACAGGAGGGCGCAGACTTCCATCCACCTGACGAGGGAGCACAGTTTGCTTTCATCTAAGCGGGGCCCCATGTTTTCTAAACATTTCAGATGCTGCGCTCTTGTTTTGGTTTGGTTTTCATTATTAAAAATGCAGCAAATGAAACCCCCAGAAAAGAAGCGGGAGGGAGAGCTTCACCCACATTTTCACCTCTAGGTAGATTGCTTGACCCTGCCCACAGCCCCACCTCGAGTGACTAACAGAAATATAAATCCCTGTGGCACACGGGAAGATACTGCTTGTAGGTACCAGCAGAGCATGCCTCAGGAAAAGGTATGAAATCATCGCCAAGGAATCTCAGCATTTGTATGCAGCTCCAAAGCAACCACCGTCTTCTCTTTATTGCCTGGGTAAAACCCTTTATTTCTTGGGTGCTGCATATTTGAGCTCCTACTTATCACAGACAAAACAGTCATTTTGGTTTTTTTGCAGCTGCATCCTGTATGATCAGGGGTTCCCAATGCTTTCTCAGATTTTCCCTTCTTTTCTCTTTATTGGCATAATTTTCCTCATGGAAGAACTACAGCAACATTTTGTTTGCACAGGAAACAATGACATACACCCAGAGCTACCATTAATATCCTGTATCTATAAGCAATGCTCCCTATGCTTATTTTTCACAAAGAATATTTCAGAAGTTCCAGACCAAAATGGCTTGAAAACTCATTAGTTAACATGAAGTCCTTATCAGGACTGATATTTCTCTGAGTATGATAACGTTCTGAAATCCATCCACTGTGAATTATGTCTACAGCGCTTCAAGGGCCCGGTGAGGAGGGAGAAAAGTTCTGCATAGCTCACAGCTCATGATTTGGGCAGGGACACCTGTACCAGGTACCTTGCCCGGAGAGCAGAAGCCAGACAGGCAGCAAAACCCACTCCATTCGCTATGTGCATCTATTACATGCACAGTTGTGTCAGTGATGCACCATATTCAGCACATATCTTTTGCAAAGCAACAGCTGGTGGAGAACACCCTTTTGACACCTACACGGTCTCCAGATCTTCAAACACATGGTCTTTTCAGTACGATGTGAGAAATAGCATCCTAACTGACATATAACTTGTGCCTAACTTATTATGACTATCAGTTCTTGGGCACCAAGGCAAGAAGCACACAGGTTAGGAACACATGTCTGTCCAGACCATACAGACCACCTCAGCCCGGGCAACAGCCGAATACCATTATAAACAGAGTATCTGCTCCTGGAAGCTACACAGGGCAGACCTGAGCAGGTGTTAGCACAAAACACAACTGACCTGAGAGTTTTACTTGAGCAACAAACTGTAGTCGTCTTATCGCAACTAAGTTTTGCACCTGACATTGCTTTAAAAAGATACAGATCTATGTGGCTAGTGGCTCTTGACCAGCACCTCAAATACTGTGTTCAGTTTTGGACCCCTCACTATATGAAAGACATTGAGGTGCTCGAGTGCATCCAAAAAAATGGCAAAGAAGCTGGTGAAGGGTCTAGAGCACAAGTCTTATGAGGAGCAGCTGAGGGAACTGGTGGTATTTAGTCTGGCGAAAAGGATGCTCAGGGGAGACCTTCCTGCTCTCTACCTGAAAGGAGATTGTAGGGAAGTGGGTGTTGGTCTCCTCTTCCAAGTAGCAAGTGATCGGACAAGAGGAAATTGCCTCAAATTGTATAAGGGAAGCTTTAGGCTGGACATTGAGAAAATTTTCTTCACCAAAAGTGTTGTCAAGTCCTCGAACAGGCTGCCCAGGGAAGTAGTGGTGTCACCATCCCTGGAGGTATTTATAAAACATGCAGATGTGGTGCTTGGCACTACAGGGTTAAGGTTTGATCTTAAACATCTTTTCCAACCTAAATGATTCTATGATTCCATAGCACTCAGAGGGTGACTCGGATCACCCTTTCAGGAGCATGGTATGACGGGAATAGTGTAAAATGCTTTGGCAAACATGAATGCACTCAGTGTGAGTGTTATAACTGCTGAACGTATTCTGGGTCCTTGTGACTAGCCAGAGCTCCCAGATTTCAGCACAGACCAAATTTTGTAGCACGTCCCAAAGATACATGGGAAAGACATCCTTGGGGTGAACTGAGACCTGTGTAAGCATTAATCTCAGGCAATTATTCTACAGAATTTTGCTAGAAAAAGGTACTGAGATTTGGTCCTTGAGCACTCTAGGGCTAAGGAGAGCTGGATTTAATGGCCTGTAATCTACTGACCCTGTCTCATGGGACACACAGAGACAGGGCTGGGGACTGCTGGGTGACAGACATCATCTCTTCAGTGGTTAGACCCCAGGAGACTGGCAGGAATTACATGGCACTCCCTGTCTGCTCATCCCTTTCTTCTTCTCCTTCACCCTCCACCTTTCCAGTCCAGGGCTTGCTGCCAGCAGCAGGCAGTCCCAGAGCAGCGGCACAGCCTGCGTACTTCACGGCTGCACTCCTGGACATGCTCCTGGTTTTAGGTGGCACGGCTGCAAAATGCTGCTCAACCAAAACCACGTCGCTTACAGTCTCCCTTTCTGGCTGTGCCTTCTCCAAGGCACAGGGAGAGGTTTGTTAGCACTGCACTAGCTACCACGATTTTAAAAAATCACACCTTTTGCCTTGTGCTGGGAAATCTGTGGGCGTCGGAGTGAGATACATATATACATACACGCATATGTTTGTGTGTATGTATGTTATATATAACTCCTGCAGATAAATCTCTATCTATCTGTATCTACTTACGTGTATGTGTATGTGCATAGCTTAAGCCTTATCTGCAGAAGCAGACTAATATGGCCCTTTTTTTTTTGCAAAACAAACATTTATTGCTGACTTGTCAGGCATATTCTTTTTTGTTGTTTTTTTAACTTGGCCAGTTCTTAGAGTACAATAGTACATTGGCCATCTGTGCAGAGGAGAAGAGGGGTTTAATGAATAGACAAAGCAGGGAATGATTGACTGATTGGGACTGTTTCCCAGTCTCATTCATACCAGCCATACAATGGAATCACTCCCCATTTACACCGCCAGAAGTGAAAGGAGAATCACGTCTGTTTTGAGTTCATTCCTCAGAAGCTCAGATCGTCCTCCTGGGCAAAAGACTTTAAAGCACGTGCTGCTGAAGCCAGGCTATCTAGTTTATTCAGAACATGCCCAAGCCTTTTACATATGCTAGTAAAATTAGCTTCTCCTCGGCCCCTCTGATGGTGTCACGCAGCAGACGTGGCCTTTGTATAGGGCTAGGACAGTTTGTGTCCGGACAAACTTGTTTATGCAACCCAGTATGCCCCTTCCTTTTTTTGTCCCCATGTATAATGACAAAGTTCTAGGCACGTGGGCAGATCACTTTCTTCCCCCTTTTGTCAGAGTACAAATTTACAACAGCCTGTTTGCATACCGTGCGCTGGATTTTAATCAAGTTCACTGTAAGGAGAGATAATAAAAATGAGAACCATGATTACTTCACAGTTGATTTCATTTGAATAAAGAGCCACTCAATGACAGATGGTTTCTAGAGCTGCTCTATATGTGAGCTGCCATGATGTTGAATAGTAAGAAGAACAAGAAAGTATGCTGCTGTGGTCTTTGGGTCCTTACTTTGTCTTATCTATATTCATGTTTTATTCAGAGAGGAAATTAGATTCCACACCATTTTTTATTCAGAAGAGAAGGCTGGAAAGGGATAATACACAGTATGCAAACCTGCCAGCTCCTCTCGGATCAGGTCCACATCTCTCTACTCTGCCAATACAGCTTTAACTGTATTCTTCACCAGCAAAACGCCTTATTGTGAATGTAGCTTATATCAGGAAAACTGCACTTTTGGCAGCGTGACTTGCTTCACCTCCACCCTCAGCCCAGAGGCAAATACGTTACCCCTGAGGTGCAAAGCGAGGGGTTTTGTTTGTAAGAGCTGTGTGAGGCAGGGACATCTCTATGCGCTGCCTGACGGGGCGATACCAGCAGTTCTCTGCAGTGCAGCCGTGAGCCGTGAGTCTGTCGCCACTGACTTTGCATTTGGTTACTTTTGTTTGTTACTTCTGCCATATTTACTACAGTATTACAGAAAACTGTTGAGGACTTTTTTGTAGAGTTTTATTCTGTGGCAGCAACACCTGCCTGGCTTATACTGAGGGAATATACAACCCATCCAAAACAAAGATGCTTGCAAACTCTTTCTTGCCTGCAAAAACCAGAAGTCTGCTGGTCACAATTATAATTTCTTTCTTCATCTTGCGACATCTTGGTGACATATCCTTCTTGGAATGAGTGGATTTTCATCAGCAACTTAAGAGTAATTTTTTATCTTCTTAAAAAGAATATTGTCCATCCCCCCCCCACCACCTCTGATCTCTCCTGGATTGCTTGCTTACGTGATCCCAGCTGCATTATTCTGATTGACTCTTTTCTGAGCTGCAATGCAAATTCATTGACTTGGTGAATTAAAATGCTAGGCTTGCTTTGCATTTGGAACAAGATTTTCAGAAAAGATGAAAATCTGCAATTTCCGAGCATCCGATTAATAGTTTGGAAGGTCAAAATTTGTAGGGAGAAGGAATAGCATTTATTAGAACTGGCTGTTGTGCTTGGAAGGGTTAGACAGGTTTTTAAGCACACCATTGAACTTCAGTTCAGAAAATACTAATCTTCAAAACTAGGTACAGGTTGAAAACTATTGCTCTGAATTCAGTTCACACATCAAGAAGCAGTATCACTTGAGATGAAAGGTAGCTGGTGTCTGTGGCTTCCTGATGTCAGAAGGAATTGCTACTAAAATTGGAGTCCAGAAGGGTGTTAGCCCATGTGGTTCAGAGGGAAAGAAACAGGTAATTTATCACCTGAGGAACACAGAGGCATTTGCTGAGAATAGTTATTGAGGGATTAGAACGTGCCATAAAACCACTGTCTTTATTGCATCCACAAATTTTGCATCCAATAATGATTAAAACCAAGAGGTAAATATTTCAGCTTCTAAGGCCTCATTAATGGGAGCCTTGCAGTGGCTTTAAAGTGCTTTGAATTTGGCTCACGTAGAGCACATTCATCTCGCAAGCTTTTGGACTAAACTTTTTTGGCTGTTGAATCATGGGCTCAGCTAGTGACCACCTGTGACTCTTGAGATCACTGTGATTATTAGCTTAGCAAATGCACTTGCTTTCTATTCCTCCTTCCTGTCTCCATTTATCCTAACGGGGTATTCACCTGTTGTGCATTGTCTAAATCCTTGATTAGGAGGTCTCAGGGTCAGGGCCTGTCTTTGTGTCCTTTGTTAGATCTCTTCAATATTAATCCCTTTCACATTGGCAGTATATGAAAGGTGGATTCCTCACAAATTCTTATTAAGTACTCAATTAATAAAAGCAAGAGCGTGTTAAGAGCACAGCACAGAGACAATGCTCCATTCAGACCCTGCATGAAATCTTGATGCTGATACTGTCATTTGAGTGAAGTCTGTCTAGGGCTGGGGATGAATCCCATGATGAGCACTAAGAAAAGATTATTACCAGAGCTGTACTTTTAAAATTTATTTATTTCAAAATCAGTGTGTGTGTGATGAAATAAAACCAGCAAATTATTCCTTTGTTTTTCACTATTTATACAGATTCTATTTTAGAGATTCAGACATAATTTCATCCTGGGAAAAAAAGACAAATTCGCCTTAACATTAACCCCCAAATCAGAGCATAAACAGGATCTTCATTCTGCTTTACATCTTCTGTCGAAGCATATCACAACACAGAGTCTTTTATGGCCATTTGGAGGAACTAGCAACCTCTCCTGCGATATCTCTGTGTTTCTAAGGGATTCATCAGTTCCCACATGCCAAATGATTAACCATATTCAGACATTAGACCCAAAATCTGAGTAGAGCAGAATGTCTACGAGCATCAGTGAGGAACCTTTTGGTAGATAGACACTGAATAAAAATGGAGTTGTATTAGTCTGAGAAGAGAGTTAGGAATGAGATAACCCTTTGGGGTCAGTGACAACAGGGAATTGGCAAGGACCAGTTGACTGTGAGGGCAAGTAAGATGAAGGGAAAAGTTCTGGTAGGCCTTCTGTAGGTTGAGAGATAACCCTAGGTTTTGCCTGAAATGCCAAACTGAATAAGCTGCCAAGCTACAATATTTGCTTTCGGAATAGATGGCTCTGTATTTTTGGAAGAAGGCTCACATCTGAGTTTTCCAGTGGGTTCATACTGAGAGGTGCCAAGCTGTGAAACCTGGCTCTGCTGCCAGGCTCCTTCCCCTTGCAGGGGTCCAGCCTTCCTTCTTCCCTCACTCCAAGTCTCCACAAATATAGACGTCAGAAAGCCTGGGCACACATGGAGTGCCTTGAGATTCTGACTTGAAAAATTATTCCCACGGTGCACCTCCAGCTGTGGATCTGAGGTGATAAAGACAGGCCTCTGTGTGCTCCCAAAGATGCTGGGTGCTCCTTTTGCCATTCACTGCCCTATTGAGCAGCCTTTAGGCTGTCCTGAATGGTAACAGGTGCTTCTGGCCCCATTGTGCTGGCCCAGCTGTCAGGGATTTCTGGGGACCAGTGAGTGAGATTGTGTAGGAGTTGCTTTAGTGGCTCTTTGCCATTCAGGAATTCTTTTGCGCCAAGGGAATCCTCCAACAGCTGTTTGGGCTGGCTTGGTGACAGCTTTGTGCTGCCAGAGCTGGGCAAAGCAGCCCCAGCTGGGCCAAGGATCTGGCTCCTTGCATGTAACTTGCTTATTTAGGCCTGTCGCCCTGTTTTGTAGGTAATCTCTGCTACTGTTAGTGAACGCAGCAAGCTGCTCAAGTTGGTGGCCTTTGCCAAAGAGCAAAATACCGACTGATGTAATTGGAATGTGAGATCTGCAACGCTTGAAAATTCTGCCAGAAACTAGTTAAATGGAGATGGCATCTCATTAAAGGGAAGAATGGGGTCTCTGTGCATGTTTTCTGTCCTTAGTCAGGGCGATGGATCTCCAGAGTTTCCTCTGCAAAAGATAAGTATTTGAAAGAGAGGATTTAGAAGAGGTGGATCTGCGGGTGAAATGTGTAGGTGCAGGCCTACTGTATACACGTATGTGACATCCAGGTGCAACAAATGAAGACTTGGCTGAAGGCCACACACCCCTTATAAACAAAGACGTGCTTTGCCATGCCATACTTTTGGTTTGTGCATCACATGTGCCCTGAATGTCTTTCCTCATCCCTTTGTGCTATTGCCTATTCAGTAGCCACGAGGAGTATATCATAAGGCCAGCTAGCGACAGTGTCCCCATATCTACTGAGTCATGACTGGCAACGCACGCTTCAAGGATCAGCTGTTTGATTATCCAGAAAGCATGTGGCTTTACTCAGCTGCTTCAAGCAAAAAAAGCCAAGAAGGACAACTGACTGATTGTCAAGAAGTGTAGACAATGAGGCAGGAGGGGGAATCCATGTGACTGGTTTCTGAGTACGGTCCTTCAGTACCCAGTCAAAACAGAATGGGCTTGAGCTATCTGATGACCTGCATATGTAAAAATATTTGCCCTTATTCAGAAGGGAGTGGAACACCATATACTGTGAATGGAACAATGCATGCAAGCATTTGGAAATCCAAGAGGTGCCTTGTAGCTAATTCATGTGAAATGACATTATTTCCCCCAATACATTGTTGATGGGCAATTAGGTCCCAACCAAGCTGTGAGGAAAATAAGAGTGGGACAAAACAAACTCCTTGCTAATGAGCAAGCCCGTTATTTGTCTGTTGTTAAATATGTAAATACTGAAACAGGTAGTTTAAAAAACTACAGTAGTTTAAAAAGAGGTACTGTTCAGTTCGGGGTTTTTTTTGTATTTTGTAGTCTAATGGATTAAAGTACAAACCTGACAGGCTGTTTTAAAGAGATATTCCTTGTGGGATGTTAAAAAGTCTTTATAGATTACACTAGACAAAACAGACGACTGCTCTGAATGAAAATGGGGCTGCTTTTGGAATTCAGTGCTACTTAAGGATACGCTTAATTCCGGTAACTGGACAGGGGAATAATAGGCAATAGAGAAGGACATCATCTAGAAATTACAGTATTTGCCATTATTTAAAACACACTTCCCTCAGCTCTGCTACAAACACAGTTACGAAATTACACGGCCTGGATTCATCTGCAAAAGTAACGCCCTGATGGGACCTTCCCAAGGGAAGAGAGAGATGGTTCCCAACTATTTTCTTCTGGACCTTAGTGAAAACTGCCTGCAGATGGTGCCTTTATAGGATGCCAGGCTGGATGGGCCAAGGCAGGGTGACTGAGTGGCTCTGTCCCCAAGACAACCTTCCAAAGCTTATCAGAAAAGACCAGAGCCCCACTACACCTGTTGCACTGTCTCCGGGCTGTCTGATGGGTGATGTGGGATGTCCAGCCCCTGTGGATGGGCCTGACTCTCTGCAGATTCCCTAGGATTTGTGTTATCCCTGGAAATCTCTCAGGTGTGAACTGCCCGCCTCTCTTGTTTCTCCAAACTCAGCAGTAAGACTTCACCAAACTGACCACATCATGAATGGGGACCTAGGCTTGGATGACTGGTATTCTCCAGATGCTCACTTGCCCCAGGGGATTTGGCATATCCCTTTCTGGCTGCAGGGGAAGCCAGTGCCTGTATCCGGGGAACAGAGCTGGGGGGCATTTTCCTACAGGAAGTGAGGGAGGCCGGGTAGATTTGGAGTCAGGGCTTGCAGCTAATTTCCCTTGCACCTGGAGCCAGTGCGTATGTGGACTGGAGGGAGGGAAAGAGAGATGGACTCACGTTGAGGTGATATTCTCCCTTGAAAGGACTCTCTAGGGTTTTTAAGCATGGGCTGTACAAATCTTTTTGATTTGTAGATACACGTCGATCTTTGAAAGAAAACGATCCCTTCGTTTTCTTTTTTTTTTTTTCCCCTCCCTGGGCTATTTTAAAATCTTCTCTCATGAGAACTTTATCCAAGAGAAGACTCATTGTATTAAGAAGATCCCTGCTGGATGTGAGCCATTGCATCAAATTCAAAATAAACCTGGAAAATATTGCCAAAAATATTAATAAAAAAGAGCCTGTGTGGTGTGAGAAAACGTTTTGCTAGTAAAGTAAAATAGGAAAGCAAGGGGGACCTTTCCTGAAGTGAAGCCCAGAGATCTCTTAGGGCAAAGCCCAAGTGTTGCTGGCCCAGCTTCTGCACCTCGCTCCTGCTCCTGTGCTACAGACTCCTCTCAGGTCTCTTTTGCCACGTGAACCAATGCGTCGGATCCATCCCACCGCCCTCGTCGCCCCACACCAGAAAATACGACAGCTCTGTGCATGAAGCTTGGTGCCCATTTACCCTGCTCCAAAGTTAGAGGACAGTACAGATGAAGAAGAAAAGCTCCACACTCCTCTGAAAGTCTACGTTTATGTCATCACAACTTGCTAATACAGGAAGAGGACCAGCTATTATCTTTTCATGCAGTGTTTGTTGTCAGCTTGAACATGAGTAATGTCAGCTGACTGATACTTTTCCTGCTTTAATAAAATGCAACCAACACTTTGGGAACAGTATGCATTTACATTTTCTCCCTCAGTCTCAACCACCTTAAAAATCAGCAGTACCAAATGCTAGGCAGTTACCATGACCGTTTTACAGTCTTTGCTGATGATGGACCAGATAGGAGAACACTGCTTCTCAACATCACTTTTATCTCATACTTTAAAGCCCCATCAAAGAATTTCATACATATTTCTCTACATATCGCAACTTGTTGTAGGGGCTGGACTTGGATTGCCTTTTTAGTTAATTGCTACTTCACTTCATGTTTTATTTAAAATACACCGGTTCTAAGCAGCTCTGCTAGGAGGTCATTGTCTCAGGTACTGTGTAAATGTCAGCTATGTTTTCATTTGCGCCTTTATTTCCTTTTTTTGTTTTGTTACAATTTTCCTCCAGGCCATTCCGCCTTGAGGTTCAGAGTTCTTGAGCCTCTGTTCCAGCTCCTTTGCTTTCCAGCTCAGCATCCCACTATCGTTAGTGATGTAGTTCCAAAACGTGCACATTTCTTACAGCTGAGATAAGAATCTTTGGGTTTTTCTTTGAGTAGTCTCTCTTCCTTCAGCTTCACATGAAAATCTTGCCCTTCATAGGCAACACATTTGCACTGCTTTGATTCACAAATTTATCTCCCCTGTCCTTTCGGACTTAATCCTGTAATTGGATCCAGACACAGAAGCTACATGTACATTGGTAAATTAAACACGTCCAGCAGTGTTCCTGGACACTGTGGCCAGTTGGCGTGGAAAAGGCAGTATCTGTGCTACTGAACTGCCTAATTAAAAGTGTTCACATGGTAATTACTGACTGGAAATGGCTCCTGGACTGGTCTAAGTGCTGTGCCCAGGAACAGAGTTAGAATGGGCCAAATTCATGTCAGGGATGCTCTAACAGTCTGCTAGTGCAGGCAGTCGGAGCCCAGCCCCTGGGGATACTACTGCCATACCTGAATTTACTAGTCGGCTGTTGCTGCCTGAGTTTATTGCTACAGAGACTGTGCTGTGGGAGCTGGCCATAAGGATCAGCTCACTATTTTATCTGGGTGAGTTGTTAGTATTCTGGTGCAATCCACATCTACTGTATATGACAGCATACCACTGGGGGCTCAATTGCATGTCAAGGCACGTTTGCCTTAAGCACTCTAAGATACACAGTAAAGCTTAAGCCATTGTGAAATGACATGCATTGTCTGGATAGACAGACAGACAGATAGATAGATAGATAGATAGAAACATAGATACAGAGATAGACAGACAAATCAATCGGGATTTTTTCATCCTTTGGATCTTCTCCAGTGTCTAATTAGAGAAAATAAAGTGGAATGGACCTCAAAGGGATCTCAGTCCTTACTGCAGAGCATCAACATAAAAATTTTTACACAAGGTCACCTATGAGTCCAGGGAACCAGGACCCCTGTCTCTGACAGTGATCTGCAGCAGATTTGTAGAGAGTCCAAAGAAGGGCATGATGCAGCAAATCTCCTGTGGGAATAGCCTCCTTCCAGCTTTTGCCAATCAACAACTTCCTAAGCCTTTGCATTCAAGAGACACCAAAGAATTTTTTCACCATGAATGTTTCTATTCCTTTTCTGAAACCAGTTATATTCTTGGCCTCCATAACACCCTGGGCAAGGAGTTCCACAAATCCATTAGATGTGGTATGAAACAGTATTTCTTGTTTGGATTTGCTGCTTGATCATTTCTTTGCATGTCTCCTAGTTCTATTGTAAGAACAGCTGTCTTTATTTACCTTTTCTGTGCCATTTGGGATTGAAAACGTTTCTTCTCAGATGTTGCCTTTCATCATTGCTTTTTTCCATAAGGAAGATTCCAGTCTACTTGTTCAGTCTTTGCACAGAAGTCATTCCTCCATAACTATCACAACCTCTTCTATCACAGTTACAGATATAGTCTAGTTCTACTCTGTGATTCTGTGACTAGAAACATTTGAAAGTACTTGGATTTAAGTAATCCTTAATAATATTTTCTTTTCCTGTATTCCTTTTGATCACCACTGAGCACTGGTGGTGTTTCATAGGACTGTTCTCAATGGTTCTAGTTTCCCTTTCCTAATTGTAATAGGTATTTTAGAAGCCCTCATTATATTTGCAATATCCGGATTGTTTTTCTCTGAAAATGCATTTCTTTGCGCTTTCCAACAGTGAATTCCATGTTCTGTTTTTATCATCCACTCCCTCAGTAAGGCCAACCTCTTCTACAACTCTTTGCTGTCTGCTGTAGTTCTGACAGGCAGGTCCTTTTCAGTGAAAATCCCCTATGCTGGCTCTTTATTCCACCTTTGATTCCTCTCTTTTTTTCTAAAAGTGAGTTCATAGAGGAGCCCATCCAATCCTTTGCAGACCTACACACTATTGCTGTCCTCCAAACCGAAGTCTTGTCATAGACTTGCCATTCTTCTGCAATTGAGGTGGCACTAATGAATTAAATCTCTTATGCATGTTGCTGGAAATAAGATTGGACTTCTCCTACTCTATAAGCGATACACTGTGCTCCATTGGCCCCCTGCAGTAGTTTTCATCTCCACGTATCAAAGTACTTGCAAAGATGGGGGAGTATCAATGTCTCCAGGTGACAGCCAGGGAAACTGATATCCCTTTTAGCAGTAACAGTATGCAGTGTTCTAGAGTGGTCTGAATGCTATTTGTTGAATAAATTAGTTAATGAGTACAGCAATAGTTGCTAATTAACATACTCAATGAATATTTATGCTGGCATCTCGCCAGTTGTACATCTTATACAATGTGTCTTTCACTCTCACTTTCCCCTTATTTATTTCATACCATGAGCTCCCATTGGAAACAACCTACCCTGGCTCTGCCTCCCCAGCATCTGTCGCAAGGAAAGCCAGCTTCTTCCCACTCTGCAACAGCCAATCACAACCAAATGGAAACCTCAAAAAACATCATCAGCCTCACTGTGTCCCATTGGGCCCTCCACAGCACTCCTAGGATTTAGAGAGTCATGTTGTGTAGGGGAAAGAAGACCCCAGCTTATGAGAAGAGACAGAACCAACAGGCAGTCTGTGGGATTGAAGGTTACACCTGCTGCTGTCACAGATCAGCATCAGAAGTGGTCTGCCTTCAAAACATAACTGTCCTGGGATATTTAAAGGTTCATAAAGAAAATCAGTAGCTTAATTCCAACCTGGAATCCAACCTGCAGCCTGCATAGTTCCAGGCCCATCACTGTACCCCACAGCCTGGACTAATTCCAGTGCCTGGAATAGCTCCAAGCGTCTGCATTACATTCACCTCACTAATCAGGCATTTCAACTCTGTGCTCCCTGTAGTACAATGAGGTAGGAATTGGTGTTTGTCATTCAAGAAATGAGGGAGTTTGTTGGTGTCATCTCTCATTTTGAGATGTCCAACACAGCTTTGGTCCAGAGAAGAGCATTGTATAGGCAGAAAACACAAAGTCTGATGGCTTGTGTCCAATACTGCCTTTAGAGATGTGACTCTAAGCATTAGCCCAGTATTCATCTTGCCCAGGTTACTAAAAGGCTAATGCCACCTGTGAACAGCAAAATAACTAATGCTTCTTGTGAAGAGTAGCAGAGAATCTCACTCTATCAGTGACTGCGATCTGACATTATCAAACGATGAAACAGCAAATAAAAATTTCATGATTAAAAATGCAAACTCATTTTTACGGGGGAAAAAAACCCCACCCCGACAATATCTATACAGTAATGGACATTACATTAGCTATTACCGCTCAGGAAAGACACTCTGCAGTCTCTGTGGGTAATGCTGTCAAGTATGTAACACAGAGTCCAGCAGCACTCAGAAACTAAGACTGAACATCAGGAACTATTAGGAAAGAAACCGAGAAAACAGAAAGATGCCTGTCCTCATCCCTGTGTTGCTCTGTGTGTGTGCCCTCTTCTCCACTGCAAGCAGGGCTGCTTGCTCTGCCTAGGGAAAACAGAGTAGGACCAGAAAGGTTCACAAGAGATGAACGAGGATGATCAAAGTTACAGAAAGCCTTCAAAACAAAGAATTATCATATAGGTTGGGACAGCTCATCTGGAAAAGAGACGACTGGGATGGCAGATGAGAGCGGTATATGAAATCAGGAATAGTCTGGAGAATGTGATAAAAATGTGTCTCTCATAGTGCAAGGACTGGGGAGCCTTTACTTGATTGCCAGGTTTAAAGCAAACACACGCAGTGCACAACTGCATTGTGACACCCGCTGCCACAGGATATCATGGAGGCCAAAAGTATAAACGGCTTCAAAAAGCAATTAGAAAATTCTTGAAAGAAAAGTCCATCAAAGACTCCTAGACGGCAGAGATGAAGATACAGCCCTGGCTCAGGAAGTCCCTAACCTCCAGATTGCCAGAAACTGGAAGGATGAAGTGGAGGAAATATTGCTGTACTTGCCCTGCTCTTGTGCTCTTTTGCTGAGCATCCGCTATGGGCTGGTCAGAGACAGGATATGGTCTAGGTGACCCCTCGGTCTGACTCAGCACGGCTGTTCCTACAGCCTGGCTCTCTTCCAGCTGGACTAATTCACACCATGGCTGCTTGGAGGCTGTATTTCTTCATGTCCCGCTGTCATGTGTTATTTGGGTTATCCAGAAGAGAGGATTGTCTCTGCCAGGGGCGGCAGATCCTTGCTGGGATCAAGTCAAAGGGGCATAAGTTTTCAGACACAATGATCAGAGCTGAAGAAGTTGCTACTGTGAGGTCAAGGGTCCTGGCATAGCTGCAAAGGAAAAGTGATGACAAGGACAAGGGCTAAAATGGAACCTGGGCCATTTTAGGCTCTGGCCTGGGCCATGGCCAGACCAGCACTACCTACATCACTCTGGCAAGACCTTATTGAGGTGTAAGAAATCACACAGATCCATTTCTGCTGAGACAGGCCACATTTCCAACCCGTGCCACACAGGGTGGGAATATGAATGTGTAAGAGATTTTGGATCCATTCCATGCCCGACATTTAAACAGTTTCTGCCGACTTCGCCTTCTACCAGGGCATAACAGCTCTGGGTTTTGCCCTGCAGTTCCTCGCTAAACAAAAGAGGGGGCGAGTGTTGCTCCGGGCTCCTGTCAGGCTCTTCTGTGAGACTTCCCTGGCTTCCCATGGCAGATGCACAGAGCTGCAGGAGGTTCAGATAAGGCCTCATTCCAAAAAAAAAAACAAACCACCAACAAAAAAACAACCCCCAAAAAACAAACCACTTGAGCACCCAGGTAATGAGCAGCACCTGTGCACCTCTAGGCACATGGCACTTCCCAGCAGAGCCTGTGGAGCTGCTCCATGTGCTGCAAATTATACCTGCACTTCAGCATTTTGCTTTATTGGGGTGCAAAATTGTGCAGGAAAGCCCTCCTTTGCCTCACGTTGCAAAGCTACAGTATTTGGGAGCACCTTGCTGCAGACAAGCAGTTTAGGTGCGTTGTAACATTGCGGCTGTTTTTTGAATTACTGAAAATCTCAGCACTACAAGCTTCGCCTGTGATAAGCCTAATCTTCTCTTCTCATCATTATCATGCTAGAAATCACGCTGGAGGCCTCTATAATCTGACTTCATTTTGCATTAGCCATAATTGTGAGAACTTGCTTTCTGCATGCGTGTTTGGGCAGAGGTTGTTTGCCAATGACTTTATACAATTAATTTACACCCAGAAGTATGCCAGAATTCTTTTCTTTTGCTTGATTTAAAAAAATAAAAGAGGAATTATCCCAGGGGAAGAAGAAAAGAAGAACAAAAGAAAGTCCCTGTGGTACAGTACGACTCTGAAGGGCACAGTAATAGCCTTAGTGGCACAAGTGACAAAGTTAGAGATTCTAAATAATCATGCTTGGCTAGTCAGCTTCGTGTACGTTGCTTCAGTGAACATTGCTGTGACAGATGGAAGTCCCATCACACCAGTTCAGTGGGGGAAATATGTAATGACATGTATTGGCAGATGTATCTTCACCTTTGTTGCTCTCTAATTAATACAGATACAATGTTGGGTTTGGACATCCTTTTTTTTCTTCCATTTGTATAAAAATCCACACTGTGTGTCCACTCGTTACTTTTTCCTTTACAGACTGTCAGGAGTTTTCCTCACCTCTAGGGACTTACTCTATTTCTATTAAACCAACAAGAGATCTCAGATGTGATGTGGGACAGGGGCAGGGGTTGGGATGGGAGCTGCAGAGGAAGCTCTGCACTGCAGAGGGTGTGAAGACTGAGCACTGGCTAAAGCTCTCAGAAGTCAGTCAGGAGCTACCGGGCTCAAAGAGCAGAGCCAATATTTGCAGCTGCAAAGCAGACCTGATGCTGATCCCTGCTCTTTTCGATCCCAGTCTGATATGAGAAAAAAATATTTTGTAGCATTTCCATTAAACACCTTGTCAGTAATGTTAAAGTATCTGGAGAGACTGAGTGCTGAGGAGGAGACACTCCATGAGAGACGTTTATAAAGAGGAACATCCAAGAACATGAAACCAAATATATTATTATGGCTAATGCAACAAAGGCATTTGATTAATTACTGACATCATAGAAATACATTTTTAAAAGTGATTACTATAACTAGAGATGTCGAACATGATAATATGCATGAAACAACATACAGTAGGGCTGAAGAAGATTTATGAATTCCCCTGCACATTGGCTGCACCAGGGTAAGTTCATTAAGTCCCAGGAGTTCACAGGAAGAGACCCAAAGAGCTGCAAGTCTTCTCTGAGCCCCTGGAGAGCCACATTAACTGTGTTAAAG
This sequence comes from Baryphthengus martii, assembly GCA_013396935.1. Lineage (NCBI taxonomy): Eukaryota > Metazoa > Chordata > Aves > Coraciiformes > Momotidae > Baryphthengus > Baryphthengus martii. The sequence continues at coordinate 814,479 of VWZK01016157.1, forward strand.
GACTGTCAGTGATACAAATACTGTACTGCGGGTCACCTAGGAGGGGGAGAAGGTGGTAAGGTTGCTGGGCTGCTGGCCTGTTCCCAGTACAGGGGGTATGGTGTCTTGGCCCTGACCAGAATGTTCAGGGAATCGCCTAACAGGGCAATCATAGTGCTCACGCTTTGATGTGCCACTTCTTTGTGGCAGTCCCCATGGAGTGGTTTGGAGGCAGCCGGGCGTTCTGCCATGATGGGTCTTTCTGAAGGGCTTCGCCATAAGAAGACCTCCAGCAGATGTGAACCTAGCTGTCTGCTGATGCTTTCCACTGCCCTGGCCAAGGCATGGTGGAGTCATGTGGCCTCCCTTTTCTTTTATGTTGCCTTCCAGCCCTTGGCACTGCACAGTTTGCTCAGGGAACTCCATTGCACGTGAATCTCATCCGCTGCAGGGGAAGGAATGTATCCCACCTCCGTTTGCTGCTACAACTCCAGTGAGACAGGGAAAAACTGGCCCAGGGAGGGGAAACCCTCTGAGGAAGGGCTCTTGCAGCCTCCTGCTTCTAGATCAGTATGTCTCCGAAAGCTGAGGGTGTCGCTTCCATTATGCAAGTGTTGTAAAATGCGTTATTCTTCATCAACATGTTATATGTTGCCCGTTGCCACACCTGGGTCAGATTAGTCACTGGTGGCTAGCAGAGCAGCCTGCAAAAATACCGCTATCTGCTGCCCTGTTATTATCCTCTTCCTCAGACACCAGTCCCTGGCTGCTCTCAGAGAGCACCAACACACAGCCTAAACTGAGGTTACACACTGCATGTTAATTTGTAAGCTAATTTTGCACTCTTTACTCTGTCTGTGCTCTGGCTCTGAGCTCCATAGTTAGAACTAGCCATGCGTGGTTAGACAGTGATGGTAAGGAGGGGAGAGCTCAGGACAAGCAGACAACTGAGTCTTTAACATCTCCACCTGCATTCAAGTTGAGGACAAGTACCTAGAAACACTGCTCCTCTCTGCATTCTGCATGGAAATCTGGCTTTATTGATTACAGGTAGGGCTGCAAACAAAGCATGTCTGAAATGGCAAACAAATGGTGATCACAGAAAGAAAAACAAGTTATAAAAAAACAAACAAACCAGATATAAAAAGGCAAGTTGCAACAGTGAACACTGGGGATTTGTCTAAGGGCCAAAAACTAACCCAGTGTTGGTAGGTGCTCTTGGACAACTGCGATGTAAAGATTTAGGGCCAGATTCTCTGTTGGGGTAAGTAAGCAATGAAGTAAATCGTACTAATCTGATTTATAGCAACAGATTCTCTGCCATTAAAAGCTTAGATCCCTCCAGAAGAGCAAGAAACATCTTTTATGAGTTGCTGCATGATAGCAATTCCTTACACACTGGAGAAATATCTCAGTGATTTCACTGGCAGACACATGCCTGTAGGGAGGTTTCAAAAGGTTAAAAAAAAATAACAATATCCTTAAGCTACCTGTAACAATTGCTAATTTCCAGCTACCTTCTTTTTTAATCATCGAGACTGGCGTATGTTGACATTCCTTTATCGTTGCTATTAATCAGATTTGACTATCTCCTTTTAACTACCACCTTCATACGCCCCGTGGCATTTTTTGCATTGGTATGACAGCCCCGTGACCTGAACTGCGTTGCCCTGCGCTAACGACACCGAGCGTAACGTGATAGGTTCAGATAAAAGTGCTCATAAAACATGCTTGCAGATGCCCTTAATGCAGCGGCGTGGAAAGAAGATCAGAGATGCTGCCCTTGCCAGCAGAGGTCACTGCAGAATGGATGTGCGAACAGTCACCCAGGAACCATTTTAAGGCCAATACCCAAAGTGAGTTTCTTCCTTCTCAGACAGGTGTGTGTGAGTTCACACACATGAAGTCTTTAAAAACTATAAATTAGACTTACGGAGATCAGAGTTCCAAAGCCTCCAGGCAGCACTGTGGATCTCCCCAGAGCTCAAGTGACCAGACACAGCCTATTTCTAACACCCACCTCTCCTAGTCGGCCAGATCATGCTGGTTTTAGGCGAGGGTACTCACCATATCCACTATAACCAAAAACAATACAATAGTTTATCAATGCAGCAATATATTTTAATATCATTGCTAGCAGATTGCTTACTTCTGAGAGATCTATTGTGTGGAAAAAAAAGAGGGGGCCATTTTTAAATGATTACTGTTCTTTATCTCAGTTTCTGAGGCCCTTATGTTGAATGCTGTAATCTCAGTGAGATTCAATTCTGATTACTTTCAATGGAAGCATTTCTCTCATTCATCTCTCTGGGATACAAAAACACAATGTGAATATGGGCTGTATGGATTTCCTAGTGCACCCAGGGTCACACAAAGGTTGTCAGAGAAAGGACTAAAGGGGATGGAATAGAAGATGAACTCCACTGGACATTCACTTTTTTTCACAGGAGCTTTCATAATTATCTGATCTGCTGTATAACCCTAATACAAAATCATCTCCCATGAGCTCTTCTTCATCTTCAGATGCTGCAGAGAAGATTTCAGGAAGTCATCTACCCTTGAGAAAATGAGACTCCAACTTTACTCTAGTAAGTAGTGGTTAATTACTTTCAATTTTTTATTTTTTTTTACTTGACTTCTGATGTGTTGCATCAACAACCAACCACTGGATTTTATTATGAGCTTATTTTCTGCTTGAAACATCTGTTGCATTTTCCCCATGCTCATACTTGCAGACCGCAAGCAAGTCATCCCTTAGCTTTCTTTCAAACAGACAAATTCCATTGAGCTCTCCGTCTCCTACCGTAAGGTTTACCAGATCTCAGATTGCTCATGTACCTTTCCCTGATGCCTTTCCAACCTGTCAACATCTTTTTTTGAAGTGTGGACTTGAAAACAGGACAGAGCGTTCCCACGGTAGCCCCATGATTTTGTGCGCAGAAATAAATCCAGGTCATGGCTCCTCCTGTGTGCGTTCAGGACATTCTGCACAGCAGCACCGCATCAGAAGCTCACATTTATCTGGTTATTTCCCATCACCCCTACCTCTTTGCAGCTCCCCCATGGCACAAGGAATGGAGTCCTCTTCTTTTCAGAGGGATCCGTGACACGTCCCCCAGCACCACACGCTGTAATGAAATAGCCAGCCCTGAGCTCAGGGAAGAAAATGGCTCCCCTGATCCTTGGACCATTTGGCTGAGGACCAACCCCAGGTTTAAGTTAGAGCCCCAAGGGAGACTCTCCAGCTGCAGAAGCACAAAAAGGATGGAGCTGGGAGCAAGGGTGGAGCCTGCATTCCTCAATATAAAAGGAGACTTTTAGTCTTTTCCTCACCTCCCTTTCTTTGAAATGTCTCTCAAAAGATGGTTAAAGAACAAAGGCGAGGAATTAATAAAACATACATTATCAGCACTTTGCAGGAGTCCTGCAGGGAAAGGTGGCAAGCTCTCTCCTTTTCTCCTCCCTTTCTTGTTCCTCCCTTGCTATAGTGACTCTCCCAGCTCCGTCTGGCTTGGCATCCTCTTTGCAATTCTTTGCAGACCTCCCCTTGAAGGCACAGGAGATGCAGGTTCCCTTCTCCGAGGGCCTCAGCGCTTTGCTGCTGCTTATTAGCATCCCAGTTAAAAATGCCTCGATTGGAATGACACAAATGCCAGTAGTGGAGGGAAACAAACAAGAATGGGAACAAAATGCTGCACAATGATAAATGAAAAGCTATGACTGTTGAGGGGGTGGTGCACACCACTGACTCACTGGGGAGCAAAGCAGAGTCGTATCACTCACCGCCATCAGGAAAAACTGGAAGGACTAATGCTACATCCTAGAACAATGACATTTTAAAATGAATATATTCTTTCTTTTCTGTCTCCCGAAGCATACTTCTGAAAACTACATTGTCCAGTGCTGTAACATACTTCTTTTTTTTTTTAACAGAGATTTTTAATGGAAATTACTTCATTCCCAGTCCATAGAGCTTCACATACAGTTTCTCCAAGTGTGATTCCATTAGTGCCATGCAAGCGAAAACCAAGCCCTACATCCTGTCCTAATTGGTCAGTTATTTGTGTAGGCCAGAAAATCACTTGAATGCATTCTGTTATTAGCTATTAAGGTGTTTGTTCCTTTTCCAAGCAAATGGTGCAGAAGACGAACATTTTCTAGCCTGGAGTATGTCAGCGTAGCTCCATGAACGATGTAAAGTCAAATCTGAATACTGCCATTGGTGTTAATTTGCACGACTGCTTAATATAATCTCAGAGAAGGTGGATAGGGATGGATTGTCTATTTTTTATTTTTTTTTGCTGAACATGAACTAGGTTCAAAACAAACAAGAAGTGGTAGTTTTGCATGCAATAGATAGCAGATCTATGGAACTGCTTGCCAAAGGATGTTGTGGATGATAAAAGGATTCAAGCAGTGACTGGAAAAGTTCACAGCAGATGTCCTGGTTTGAGCTAGAACAGAACTAATTCTTTTCCATGCTTTTACTTTTCAGCTCAGTCTATTCTAAGTAACTACACTTTCCAAAGTTAATGACATATTTTTGCAGACAGTCCCTGATTCTAGCAGTGATAATGCTCCTGCTTAGAGATGCTACCAAGGACCGGTTTGTGTAGAAAGGCTCTTGCTTCTATGGAGACCAAGGTGACTGCTAAATCTTGTGTGCCACGTTAGGGGTGCAGAAAGTAAAAGGCTGCACCTGCAGAGAGGAGCAGACAGGACAGGTGACCCTAAAGTGACCAACAAGGTATTCAATCTCATGTATGTCATATTCAGTATGAAGATGAGGGATCATAAGGGTCAAGCCTCTTCAACAGCTGGCATTCGAGGAGGACTTTGTCTGGTTCTGCCTTCAATCCCAATCCATGCATTCCTGAATCCACTTCCCAAACCCAGGTTCTGAATCCAGTTCCCATTTGCTCCTGAGTCCAGTCTGGGACTTCCCAGTGGCTGCTCCACAGCACCAGTGGTGATGGGTGACATAATTGCCATCGGAGCATTTTATTTTGTTCGATATTGGCTTTGTATATATTTGTATATATTTCATTTCATTGTTATTATTTTCATTAAAGCTGGTTTAGTTTTCCAATCCATAACTCTTTTCCCCTTATTCCCTTTCTCTTCCCCTTTGGGAAGGAAGAGGGGTTAATAGAAAGCATCTGTCATTTGTCTAGTGGCCAGCCCAGCTCTAACATTTGACAGCAGAGAAACACACTGAGGTTACTAAACATACAGAAACCACACCTAGCTCAGGGAGTCCCTGACCTGAGAACAGCTGGATGCTGGAAGAGCATCAGAGGAACGTGTCGTACAGGTTTGCCCTTTCCTTGTTCTTCCCAAGGTATCTGTCTATGATTGGCCAAAACTGGATGCTGGGCTAGAAGGGCTTTGTCATGACCTGGTAGGGCTACTCTTCTCTTTTTATGTTTGTGGTACAGATAGTGGTGATAAGGAGGCTGTAGTTGTATTTGTATTTCTTAAAGTGTTAGTTCTTATGAGAAAAACTGCCTAGATATTTGTACTTATTTCTATCATTACAGTATGTTTTGATTTATGTATGGCTTTCAAGAAGCAGTGTTGGTTACTGGCAATATTACTTATATTTTCTGTGGATGAGTTGTGTCTTCTTTATTCGCAGTCTCACAAGAAAATGAGGACAGTAAAAAAAAAAACAAAAACAACTTAAAAACAAAGAAATCGAGTACACATGTTATTTTGACCCAAAACAAGTCCATGACAGCTTAGTACACACAGACATTTCAACAGGCATGTTGGCTTTATAATCCCTTTTTTGGCATCAGCATAAGTGATGAAAGGTAGCCATGTGTCCAGATAACTCCATATGAGTGATTAGAAAACCTGGTCATATTTCCCCCAGCACAGGCCCCTACCTGCCTTTTTATAGACAGCCTTCATCTAAGATGCTTGGTGAATGCCAGCTTGTTGTGGTATTATCGGTAATGTCACATACCTGTGAACAGGCAGCCCAGCCCTGAAAGAAACAAGTGCCAGGGAAGAGGATGAAAAGCAACCCCTGAAAGCTTGAATACTCCAGATGGGCAGACTGTCTCCAGGGAACATCTCTCCTCTTGTTTCTATCAGCAGGCAGAGGGAAACAGTTAAAAGAGACAGGCCTTGTTTGCATTAATATTTAGAGTGTTTTGGCCAAAACGTAGCTAAATCATGAATCTGAAGGTACTAAATACTGTTGTGTGAAGCTGGAGCCCAGTCCAAACAGAGGAAGAGAGGTGGCAGGAAGGCATCTCAGGGAAGCAGAGACCTCGCTTGGCCCTGTGTGCCTTCAGGGTCTCTCTGGAGAACCCCACAGAGATCAGACTGCGAGACTATGGTGAACCTGACAGCAATATCAGGAGGAAACACTGGTGCCAAATTAATGGCCAGTGGAGAGCTTTTACTGAAGCAGCTAAGGACTGCAGCCTAGCTGAGAAAATCCAGTGAGGGCTTGTCTATCAAGCAAGCCAGAATCACCTTGGCTGAATTAACCAGTGAAAGCAAGAGAGGTGCCGCTTCCCTGAAGGGCCAGAGATCACCTGAACTTCCCCAATGCCAGTCACCAGGAACAGCAAAGGAGGAACAGGAGCTGAATGAACACCACCGTATGGGATGTTCAAACTACAAGTGGAGAACTGAGCTCAAAAATTACTGCCAAGATGCTGCTGGGGGGTGGGAAACAGTGAATCTCACTTAGCTGCCACAGATTAGATCTAGATGTAGACGTAGATATTGTCGGTTTATTAATGCGCCTATTCTCAAACTGGGTGGCATGTCCCCCCGGGGAATTGAACACGTAGAGTTGAATAGTTTACTTCTGTGAGGGAGAAAGCAAGTCTGAAGCAAATCCCTCGCATCGCTTCCCTCTGTCTCACTGCTTGGATCAATCTGACTTGCTTCTCCAGGACGTCGTGAGGACACCCGACATCCCCGTGGATGGAGCACCCACCTCTGCATCGCCTGTCCATCTCACCATGGCCTGGGCACTGGCCTGGTCATGTTCCCGACCCCGCACGAAACAATCCCCAGCCATTCCTCCCGCTCACCCAAATTAGGGTATTTTCCCTGGGGACTGCTCTCTGAGTGTCAGTTTTTCTAAGTTGAGGCTATGCCAGCTTTTTATTTCCTTTTCTTTCCTTGTACACTAACTCACGCTTTGTCTGTGGGAAGCTTTGCCTGACAAAAGCACCTGGTGAAGATACTAGTTTTCCTAGGCCTCCAGGCTAGTGCTCAGGCTGGTGGTAGCCATCACACCTGATGAAATCACTGGGCATTTAAACCCATCTCTGCAGCTGCCAGTGGCCACAGGTGTTGCAATATCAGGGTATATAACAGCAATTTGTAACAAATTAATAATGTATAAAAACCGACCAAAGATTGAGGTACCTATGCCTGATGCACATAATTGGTCCCACTGCCAAGAAAAGCAGTCCACACTGACCTAAAATCTGGACCTCTTCCATTCACTGCTACACATCTTATTTCTGCTCAGACAAGTATTTGAGTTCATCCCTCTCCTTCTCACACTGTGGTGCAGGAGATGTATCCTCACTCTTGCTCAGGAGGATGTGCTGCCACAGTGGTCTCCTTGTCTTTGCTCAAGGTACAGCCAGAGAGCTAGTCTTCACTACCTGGGCACTTCAATCGTGTGTGAAGAGCATGGATGCCAACCTGCCTGTGCTGCTTTAGTCATTGGTCTTCAAAATCTCCTTTAGTTCCTGGATCATCTGGGAGCATTGCCATTGCAGAAGAGGTTTGAGGGTGGGTCAGAAAAAAAGTTCTTTGGTTTCCAGCAACTTCCTGTTGGTTGAGGTCCTATCAGAGCCCTCGGGTCTTTTATCACTGCCTAATGGTTGCGCAGACGCTGCCATTGGGACTGTCTGATGGGAGACTGAGGTCAGAGGTGGGTTTAGTGACCAATAACCAGATCAACTCACCAGGAAAACGGTAGTGGTAGTGCATAAGTCATACAATAAGAAGATCACCCAATGCTGGGTGAAAGGGAGGAAGATACTCTGCCTTAGCCTCTCCTGAGGACTGCCACAAGTTTAAGTCTTGAGTATAGGTAGAAAAAGGTTCTTAATTTTGTGATGAGAAATGCAGATACTTGATTTTATACTGGAGAGCTCAACACTGGAGATCTGGTGACTTTCAATAAACACCCCCTATCAGCAAAGCTTCACAAACGGCTGAATTTCATTCTAAACAGATATATTTGTTTTGGAAAGGTGTCCGCAAAGCCGACCGCAGTGCATGTATGCCGCTGGCAGGGAATATTCTGGCAGAGTCCCTCTTGGCATGCACCAAACTTACTAGTCCAGTCCCATCATTCATGCTGGGCTTGAATCACCAGCGTGTTGCTGCAGCTTTGTGCTGGTACCATTCCAGAGAAACAAGTGAGTGACTCTGGAGAGCCTCTGAGCCATGCCCACCTCCCACTGGCACGGCAAGGACAGTGGCAAAGCTGCCCGCCAGCAGCTGGCTCTGTGCAGGAATGCCCCTCTGGCCACTTCAGTTCCTCTCAGTGCCATTTGCCATCTGCTTATCCGTGCCTCCTTCTGTCCTGGTCCTACATTAGGCTGGGTGGGCAGGGAGTAGCCCAGTGAAAGGAATGAGTGGCTGCTGTGCCTCCTGCAAATAGTAAGACCTGTGTCCCAGTTTTGTTGCAGAGAGATGACGAGAGGGATGCTATAGTGGAAACTGGGGGGAGAGGCAGAAAATCCCAGTAAGGTTTGCATCAAGGTGGGTAACACCCTGTTTTGTTGGAGGAGAGAGTCAAGAGGCTTAGTCAGATGTATGCCTGGTGCATACAGGCAAATAATTATTTTGAAGCTAAGACCCTCAATAAGGACTTGAAATAATAAGATTTAGTTATCCCCACTGTCACAGCTCTCATGTGTCGCCAAACACTGTTATTTCTCCAAGTTTCAGTTCCTTCTCCGTGGAATGGGGAATTTCATCTTCCTTCTCCGATTCTTTGCTGCCCCTGCCTATTTAAACTGCAAGTTGTTTAGGCCAAGCATTGTTCCTCATAAGGTGTACGTACTGTGCATACATCTAGAAACAAAAATGGGAACTTAGGACACCTATAAAACTGACAAGTCCCGATAAAGCACCTGCTCACCCTGCGGGCTATGGCTGCCAAGCAGCAGTATATGCGGTCAGTGCTTTGAGAGGTATTCATCTGATGTTTCCTCGTACCCTCAGCCTCTTTAACCTCGTGTGCTGCCAGACACCCATGGCCACAGCAAGTCTCCCTAATCACTAGGTGCTGGCAAACACAAAGTCAGGCACCAGCCACTTTTGAAGCGTGCCAGACACACAGCGGAACATGTGCTCCTCTCAACCCATCTGCACAACAGGCTACAGATGCCAGCTGCTTTCCTTGGAGTGACACCGACGAGAGAGAAAGAAGGGAAAAGGAGAAAGCAGAGTAACTGAAACCCATATTCTCCACACTTCTTTCAACTTGCTTCCCTCTTGCCTGCATACTCTTGTTTTGCTGTTGTCCCAGTTTTTATCTCCTTTTCATTTTTCCATTGACTAATGAGGCTATCGTTGAGTTAATGAGGTTAGTGAGTTTTTATCGCACGACAATAAAACGAGATGTTTCTAAAAGGTCTCTATCCTGGTCTTTCAAAATATAGGACTTTTGTTCAACATGTCCCCTACTTGACGGTTTAGACCAGTTGAACAGGCTGACAAGAGCAGCCAGTTCTGAGAACCCCTCAGTGTCCTTCGCTCTTCCTTCACAAAGAAAACTGCCACTGTGTTTTTCCTTGGGAATATTCCCGTTTTAAAAAAGGATAAAATGAAAAAGAGCACTGGGGATAATAAGCCTGATCTTATTCTCCTTTATACTTTCCCAACATCGCTCTGACTTCACTGACCATGATGAAAGTAGTTGTAGTTGCTGCTGGCCAGCAGCAGCTGAAATGGAAGTTGGGTAGTCTGAAATGAGCTCTAGCTGGTCTGCAGCAGGGACACAAAAAAATGTGAATGTGCAAGTTCCGAGCCACGGTGGTGTGGCTGTGAAAAAGGCTACTAGGTAAGTGTCTGCTCATCACGTTACACAAGATTAACAGGGTAATTATGTTGTTATGACTCCTGTGCAGGATCCTACATATTTTATGCCAATATTTAAAGAAGAAAATCTGCTTCTTAAAATTTTTATCCTCCTGGCGCAAATCTACGTACAAATCCTCCTCTTTTTAAATAAATGTAGCTGGGTATGTTTTTGCGCACGAAGACACATGAGCACGGCTGTATCATCCGAAGAAATTCCAGGTCAATGGGACTAAACTAGTGATATAAAACAAAAGTGCACTGGACTACTTGGATATAACAAAAAAGAGGAAAAAGATCCTCACTGAAAGCAACTTTCCTTTCAAAACCAAAATAAATGAAAGCAAGCAAAGGTTAATGTGCCCTCAGATGAAAGGTGGTTGATGAAGATGGGAAGACATTCTGGGAGTTTGATTTTTTTAGCACACAAATTTTTGTCAAATTCTGAATTCGGTCAGCATCTACCATATCCAGCTCCCTAGCTTATCTAGGAGCCCTACAGATCCTCCCCGCATGTGTAATGAATAAATAAAGACTGCGAACAGCAGAAGCCACATTTCTTCTGAGTGAAGTCTGTCTGCACAGACACACCATATGAATGAAACCATTTTCAATTCACGACTCTTATTAATTTGGTGACAGAGGGGGAGAACACAAGACTAGTGGGTACAATGAACTAATTGGATAAAAGGCATGTGAAAACACTATACCTATAATGTACCTTGTTAGCATATGCAAATGAGATAATTATACAGCAGTTCGGTACAGTAATATATAGTCCGTGTGAACTGTCCACAAATACTTCTGAGATCAAGAAATGAAAGTAAATTCTTTAAACATCCTAATTGGTTGCCAAAAGGAAATTCATTCCAGCTAGAACTTAATTCAGTGTAAAGTAACGTAACTCATTTGATCTAAATGAAGATCAAAACCCCAACCATATCCAGACATTCTTGGATTAGGACACATTGTTTGTATATATTTACTACATAAAGTTATTATGCAAAAAACAAGCTAAATGAGAAGAAGGCTCTCTGAAACCATTCATTACTATTTCTTATGTGTTATTAGCGAGCAGCACACTGTCCTGTTAGTGCAAGGAGACCTCAGATCTTCCTAAAGTCTGGGTTTGCATACAGGATTTCTGTAAGTCAAATGGATAGTCAGATGTTTCTCATTCCCTCAATTGCACTCAGTGATTTTGCACTTCAAATTTAGGTCAGCCTCTCACCTTTCAAACTATTAATGTACCTCAGAGACATTTTCTAGGGAATTATTCAGGTAGACAACATTTTTTCTACTTGATTTGCTATGAAATGACAAGCACTGTTAAACCAAAGGTTAATCATTGATTAAGTTTAATGACACTAAAAGAAATAGGTCATGTGAGAAAGCAATTGCACTTTCATTTTTGCTGTCACAGGTCATTTATAGCTTTTGATTCAAATTCCACCCCACGCAAAGAGTTGCTAACAACATCCTACTTCAAATTCTAATGTACTACAACTGCAGAGCAAGCATGTGAGCTGGCAGTAATCAGGCCATTTGTAAAGCATACACAGGTTCTTTCATTCATCCTGGCCATTAAACGGTTCGCAAAGATTATTTTACTGTTCCGCATTAAGAGGCAGTGCTTTTGACAACTTGTTTTACAGAGAAGTGCCTCGTTTTATTTGTATGCAAGACTGTGCAGTTAAGAACCTCAAACTCATAATCACCTGCAGTTCTTCCCACTTTGGTATGGACTCCAAACAAACAAACAAACAAACAACAACAACAACAAAAAAAGGAAACTAGCTTGAAAAGAGTGCATTTACTTTCTCTGCGACCAATAGCTCCTGTGCCTCAAAATACATGAGGACCTGAAAAGTCACCTGTAAGTCTCTATAATTCATTCAAGGATGGCTACACCAGCAGGGAGCTGCTCATAACAGTAATGGAGCTCGCTTCTGAGCTCATCCTCCTTTGTACCCTGGTGTATTAATTTGGTTCCAGGATGTGACTCCTCCTTTACACCAGCATCAAACAGATCAGAATCAAATCTTTCACCTGCTGAGGGAGAGTTAATGGGCATTTTCAATCCACTATGCATCTATGCTTTGGCCTACTAGACAAAATAATTAGCTCTCTAACAAAGAAAGGAGCCTTTGAAAATTTAGATGTGGGCAGAAAATAAGCAATAGAAGTAGATCATGAGGCTTATAAGGCTATATAAAACCTCTGTAAGCTTTCTTTTCTTCCTTTTTATCCACATAATACGAAAAAGAAGGGACTAGTGCTCTAAGCTTTTGGGTGCTCACATTAGGATCCAGGTATTTTGTGCACAAATCATAGAATCATAGAATCATAGAATAATTAAGGTTGGAAAAGACCTCTAGGATCATCAAGTCCAACCAACTACTCAATGGTTCCAAGATCACCAGACCATGCCCTCGAGTGCCATATCCAATCGCCCTTTGAACACCTCCAGGGATGGTGACTCCACCACTTCCCCGGGCAGGATGTTCCGATGCCTGACAACTCTTTTAGTAAAGAAATAAAGAACTTTCAAAACTGACCTGTTTGGAAGTAAAAACATAAAGGCAGTGATATTAGCTTGGCCTAAAAAGTCAGGGTTTCTGTTACAAAGAGCACTTCTAGGCGAAGGGGAACTGTGCTTTCAAAAAACCAATGGTGGGACAAAAGAGATGAGATTGCCTTTATTTGTCAATTGTACACGAATTCATGAATGAGCGTGGCTCTTTGGAACTAGACCATTGCCAGATGCAAAGCTGTGGAGAATGGCTTGTCTATAAAGCATAGTACTGAATCTTCATGTAACGGGCAACCCACTCCAGATGTGATTTGATGAAAATGGGCTGCTGGTATAGGTCAATTCCAGAGCATCACTAGACTTGGTATCAAGAAATTGGCTTTAAAATAGTCGTAGAACTGACTCAGCAAAAGGAATGCCTTGAAGTATTAAGATATTTCTCTTTTCAAAGAATGAGGCCAGCATTGTTCAAATATACAAAAAAAAGAAGAGTGCTCTAGTTCTGTAATACTGACATGTTTGGTTTTTTTCCCCCCCATCCTTTAAATCTAATTCAGGAATGATCATAAAAAAGTCTGCATTAAAAATTCTCATTTTCAGTGTTGCAGACTTGGAGCATTGCCATGGGCTTTTTGAAGAGTCGCTCCACATCCCCATCTATTTTCACCCTTTCAACTCAATTTTACATTGTTACTGGTGAGTGATGGAGCTGCCTTTGAAAACATACAAAGCAGGTGATTTTCAATTGTGTAAAGCCATGTTGTGGTTCATGGGAATAGCCTTTCAAAGGGCCTGGTCCAAAGCACAGTGAAGTCAATGGAAAATCTCCAGGTGACTTCACTGGGCTTTGGATCCTATCCAAACTCTGGAGCCTCGAAGTCTGGAAGTCTCAACTGGGCTTGAAGTTAGACCCAATTGTTCAAAAACAGAGTAGGAATTTTGTAAGGTCAATCTCCTCCACACACGCTGTGTCCTATTTTGCAATGACTTGAGAGCCTCCTCCAAGGCTGCAGGCATTCAGTACCTTGCAAAATGAGCTCCCACCTTAGGATAAACTTTCTTACAGAAGTCACAGATGTACATGTGCAGTGGATTCATTACTTTGTCTCAATCCTTTGCCAAATTCGTCCAGCTGTGCAGTTTAGTCATCTCTAGCCACAAGTTGTGGTTGTGGTTTATCTACTGAATTTAGAAAGCCACATGGAAATTCACTTCTAGGAGACTATTCCCTCCAGAAATCGGTTAAGAAAAAGAAAGAAACAAACAAAACCAAAAACACAAAAATGTAATTTAAAAGTATGATCTGATCCCCCCAAAAAAATTCTTTATCCATAAAGTTCCCACCCAAGGAACCAGTTATATGTGTGTTTCAAGGAACTATATTGTTTAAAGAAACTGTAAATGTCACACAGTTAAAAGAGAGAGATGCAGCTAGATTTAGTCAAACAATTGACTAATAACTCAGTCAACAATATTCTTATCCTAGGTAGTAGTTATCAGCTTAGACAGCTGTTACGGTCTTTCACTGTAATACTTAAAAGGCAAACCACTAAATTCAATACCATATTGTTTGTGTAGTAGTGTTTGTTTAAAGGTAAATCACTCATAAAAGTGTAATTTCCTGCTGATACATAATGGTGGATAGCGGCAGGAAGCCGGTCCAAGCAGACTGAGACCCTGAGATATGCAGCGCTACATCGCCAGCACGACTTTACCCCAGCTCTAAAACGACTGTGTTTTTACACCCAGTCACACCTAAATTAGCACCGGCATATTCGGCTTTCTTGCAGACGCCTCTTTTCTCTTTGTGTAACAGCATAAGATAAAAAAAGTTCTACAATCCACACAATGAAGTCGCGTTTCTCCAAATAAAGATTCCCTTCCTGCTGGGGAGACCCTGCTGGGCAAAATTCCCTGCCCATTCTGTTTTTCTTATTGATTTGTTACAGAACCATACTCATATTTTGAGTTTCCTTCTGCATGCTTTCAGTTGACACTCTACCCCACGGGATTTCATCATTTTGGGAACTGCTAATGGAAGCTCCCAAATTCACAGTGTTTCCTTCACCAGTTTCTGAGTGTCAGCAGCACAGACAGAGAGCAACTGCTGTTGGCCTTGGAAGAGCTGCTCTAGGTTCGTGTCAGTATAATCAAACCCCCAATTAACTTGTAAACATGTACTAACTCTTCACCCAAGTGGCCCTCAACCTATCTAGGGGCTGGCAGTGTGAAAGCAATGGGGGTGCTCCCAGAGATTAAGCCTGAGACGCTGACATTGTATCGAGCATAGGATGAAATGTGTCCCGAGAGGTATCACCTATTGTCCCCGTCTTGGTCCTTTGAGCTGAATGCTTTTTGCCCAACTGGATCTGCCTAAATCTCCGATTCCCGAGTCGAAGCCAGCTCTATACATGATACATTTAAAATTATAATCAGTGAAAAGAAAGGCAGAAGGCAATTCCTGCTGTGTACCCTGTGCACCTTTTTGTGGGCAGAATGAATCAGCGTCCATCTCTCAGATGCTCCCTAGTGCCCAGGGCGGGTGGATATGTATTTTACTTTCCTGTGTTTCTCTAAAGAGATATCCTGGGATGCCGTCAATATGCCTCAATGGCCTGGTGCCAGAGCACTCCCCATGTACCATAAGAATGCACCGGATAAAATCTTACAGCCTATCGCTCAAGCCCACGCAGAGCAGGGAGGAAAGGACTCACACTGCAGCTCTTGTCTTTTCTCAGCCAGCTAAGAGAGGAAGAACAACTTGTATCCTCTGCTCTCTCTTACCCATCCGTACCTGGAAAGCTGGACCTAGCTAGACCTGGATCTAAGCCACAGCATTCAGAGGAAGTTTTGACAGAGTGAGGATGTTGAGCCTCATTTGGTAGGAAGGGCAGTTGCTGTGGAATTTGTACTGGGACTCTCTTGTTCTTTTGGACAGGAGAGATTTCTGATGCATGTATACAAAGATATTTTTTTACAAAGTTCATTTTAGCAGTCGACAGAAAGGAAATAGGAGTCCTGCAAAGATCACAGAAAAGTGAACCACTCTGCTAAATTTAAAATCATAAAACATTAATAGAAGACTAAATTGGAAATCAGCTCCATTTTCCTCCATCTGCCAAGCTCTGCTTTCTCAGCAGCAAAGCACGTAGCTCAGGGAAATTCTCCCATCTCTCTCCATTAAGGTTTGATGTTATCAGCCTTTTCCTGTCACATACAAAAAATTATCTTTAATTAGCACAGTTTACAGCTATACTACTGAGCCTTGCAAACTTGTTTTGGGATATGAGGATATGTCTTCTCAAGTGTCTTATGAATCATCAGAAGCAATAAATACATCAAAGTCCTGAAGCTCAGGAGGTCTGTCTGGCATAACAGAGGCCAATACTTAATCCTGGAGATGAAGCTCCACTGAAAATGCTGCTACTTGTGCACAGTCCTGCACCCAGTCCAGTTCAGCCATTGCTGTCCCCAGTCTATTTCAGCACTGAGAGGAACCAGAGCAAAAAGCTAGCTTGCCTTCCTATTTTGGCAAGCGTATCACAAATTACAACCTAGACAGAACTGCATACCTAAAAATGTTGGGTTTTTTTCCGAGCTCTTTTTTTTCGGTTGTCTTTTTTTGGTTTTGCCTTTTTTTTTTTTTTAACACAAATGCATTTAGGAACATGAGTTTCCAGTGTAGTGCGAACTGCTCACATTGCCTGAAGTTCATGTTGTTAGAAACGAAGGGAGATTAATTTCCTGATAAATTGGATGAAAACTTTTTTACAGGTTGCATAGTTCACAACTAAATACAGCTTTTGTCAATGCTTTCCTTGTCCAGAGGAAGAGAAGATTGTCTATTGGTTTCCTCTTCATTAAACAGCTGCTAGAATAAAATGTCTTTGTTCAACTGAATGCCTTCACAGACTTAGTCAGGTGAAACTCCTATTTCTTCAAACAAAAGGATAACAAAGGAAACACGCAACTGTCATATAACCTTATCACTTGCTTTGAGGAGAGGAAGAGTTACACGCCAGTCATAGGTTTCTCTCGGTGCTTCAAGGACAGAAGAACAACTGTCATTCTGGGGGCAGAAGGAAGGAGGAGGATCACACGCTATAGAAAAGCAGAATAGGATTTGAAGTTAAACTGCAATCAGCAGGGGAATGGTTTATAAAAGGCTATGAGAGACACAGCTTTGTCATGGCAACTCTCTGCTGGACCATCAGGTTTCTGCTGTGGTAGATTGTTCCTCAGCTGAAAAGTTCTCTTGAAGTCAAGTGAGATTTTACACTGACCTTGGTGTGAGTGAAGATGCCATAATTTGGCATCACTGGTGCAAATCAGACCTCTTTGGTATGAGGATCGAGCTACTGGCCTGAGTCAAGTCCTTTTTCTTAATAAATATTATTTCTTATTATTGTTTGCACTGTAAACCTGACTGAGAACAAGACCTCTTCATACCTACAGAGGCAGATCCTGCCCCACCAGACTTGGCATTTGAAATCAGTGTGAGAGATGTGGTATAGCAAAGATGAGTCAAATGGAAAGGAAAGAATTAGGCTGTCAGAAATCACACACGAGGTTAGCAGCAGTGCCTGAATGCTCATTTTAGGATGCTAATGAGAAAAGGTAGGAATATGGGGAAATAATTAAAAAATCTCCCAGGAGTTCATCACCTAGTTCATGATAAAATGCAGGGTTTCTGAATAACCTTCTGTGCTATTCATAACAGAATTCAGACTAACACACTGTCAGTAACACACACAGAGTCATGTTTTTGCAGCCTGTACTCTGAAAAAGCATAGGAATATTGGGATTTTCTTTTCTTAGTTCATCAGGCCTGAATTTCTGCTCCCTTCAGTCACAGCAGAGGTGACTTTGTGGAAAACCATGGAGTTACACCAGAATGAAATTCAGCAGAGAGCAGAAAAACAGCAGGTCACCTGCCTTGCAGTCACAGAGAAACTTTGCCTGCATTGCTATCGTAAGATACGTTTGTTGGCCTGTAAACTACATCCACATGAACCTGGATCTGTCCTCTCTTTCCTTTCTCCCTATCTTCAATGGCACAGAACAGGCAAAGCCCCGCACTGACCCTTGGCTGTGGCAGCCCGTGCATTCGCAGCTCCCCAGGCCTGAAATCCTTCTCTAGCAGCAGGAGAATAAAGTCAGACAATGATTGCAATTCACAGATTTGTAGTCATACAGGTTTTAAGGCCTGGGAGGTTGTCATGATCTCGTGATCCGATAGTCTGACCTTTAGCGTGACCCAGGGCAGAGAAATTAATGCAGAAGCTCTTGTGCATCCTGTGGTCTCAATTTGTGGTTGGTGGTTTAGAAACGATGGCTTGCTCCAGTCTCCTGATGATGGAGAATCACCACATCCCCAGTCAGGTATCGCAGTGGTTTGCTACACTCAGTGAGTCACCTTAATGCAAATTCTCTTAAGCCTCACAGGCCTCCTATCTGCTTGCAAACCTGGAAACCAAGACATTTTGCAGATTCTGTTGCAGTAGAATACAAATGAAAATCTCACGTTGGGTCTATCTCTTAGCCTAAAGCACCCAATAGAAATCACAGTAACGCTCAGAATATTATGGATATTCTCTATGAACTGTCACTGAAGCGAGGAAAACCTATCTCATACCTACACCACAAATCTACAAGCTGGTTTATTGTCCAACCCAGACACTGTTATTTAAGCCAGTTTTGGCTTCAGAGAGAAGGTCTGACTTTGCCAAGAGGCTCCTAAGGACACTGAAGCTGAATTTCTCTTCCTATTTGAAAACATCTCTCGCTGAAACACTCTTTGAGGGAAATCACAAACGCAGGAAACAGCGGCTACATTGCCGCATGTTTGTCCGTATAGAAGGAATGTGACGATATCATTTTGGAATGTGCTTTCTTTCTCAGGTTTTTGTTTTGGTGGTAGGAAATGTCACTTTCTTAAAAAGTAAAGCACATTCTTGGCCGTTCTCTCCCTCCCCCTCCTTCCAAATTTTGCCTACAAATCAATATTCCTATCTCCTGCCATGTGTTTTTCCCAACCTGTCAGATACCGTTCTCATGTTACTAGTACAACCATCTGATGTCAGGCATCCCAATAGGCAATTATAAATAGTCACTTACTATTAGATAGAGGGCTTATTTCTATAGGTACAAGTTTCAAGATGTTCTTTACTATTTTACCTTGAAAGCATTAGATATTTCTATTTGGCACAGAGGATGTGACCATTTATAACACGTCCACTTCCATCATGCTGTGGTAAAACATCAGGTGAAACTCTGAAATAAACCATCAAAACATCATGTTATCCATTTTCAGAGGAAGCCAAAAGCCTGTGATGTCCTGTTCTCCACAAATCTGACTGGCTACCTCTCTTTTACAGCTCTGAGAGTGCTCATTTCCCAACGGACATATCCTTGCAAGGATATATCAGATAATGTTTGTCAGTGCAGGTGAAGCTGGCCAAGACATGAAGATCTCTTTTGCTATGCTCTTCTGTGGAACTGTCACTTCTTTCCCCATTTACACCTAATCCATACGTTATATACTTCTACTGCATCCCTTATTGTACCATGGTTTTATGCTTCTAATGTCAATTATTAAGACTAACTTAAGGTCAAGCAATAGCCTAAACCAGTCCCTCAAGGCCCCTAAGAACTAATGCCTTAAAGGGACTGAGATGCTACAGAAGCATCTGAGATGCACATGCACTTCCAAGAGGCAAACTCTGTCTCATCATGTCAGGTTGTTGTCTTTGGGAGCATGTTCCATCTCATGGAGGAATGAAAATTTGAAATTGTCCAGGAAAGAAACCTTCATACAGAAGAATCTGAGAGTTTTAACACTATTGTTCTAATCTGAAGTGGCTTCTCGCCGTAGATCTCAGTGTGCTTTGTAGATGATCAGGATAAAAATGATCCTTCCAGGAAACAACGTAGGGGAAACTCTGCATGGTTGGAAGTTTCCCTTGTCCATGTGGGCAAGATGAGTGTGGATTTCCAAAAAGACAACACTAGTGCCTCAGAAGCTTGTCCTACAGCAGTCTGGGACCTCTTCAAATGGCAAGTGGATCCCTGATGGCTGAAAGGACAAAATGAGCTACTGTCCACCCTAGCAGCCAGACTCCAGAGTGTTCAAATTTTGATATTGAGAAGGCCAATGTGTATCAAAACAGTGAGTTACAAAAAATCCTACTGAGCCCTAAGAACAACACGTTTTCTGAAGTGTGTGCTTCAGCAACAAACATCTGGTAAAGAACACAGCAGAAGACCAGCAGGGCATTACCAACATGGTGGTCAATTCAAATGCAAAATTTTGGACCATGTGTAAATAAAAGCTGACTCCAGAAAGCTGAGTCTTCAGGTCTTCTTCTCCTAGTATATGTCATGTCTCAGAGATGACGCGGTATGTTTCCTAGGTCTTAATTCTCATAGAACAGCAACACTATCAGCCAAACTGCAAGTTCTGATCAGGATCATCATGTCTATAGTAATGATGGCAGCACTAGTGAAACTCAATTCACTGTCCTTGATCTAATATTCTGTCTGATCTCCAGGGTAATTTCTAACGAATGACTGTGATTTTTAATCACAAAAATCTTTCATTCTATTGAAGAATGTTTGACAAAACACTAAGGATCTGTAATTGGACAGAGAACAAAACTTATCTCATGTACTCAAGGACACTGCAAGATCAAATACTGAGTTGTTACTAGCAAAGCCGGCGCAACAAAAGAATTAAGAAGCTTGGCTGGGCAGATGCAATCCTGCAAGCATCAGCTAATACATATTCTTAAGTCTTCTATACTGGCTACAGAATGATTATGCAAAACTAGAGGCTTCCTGCTGTCTGAAATCAGGATTGTGTGTGGGTGTAAGGGTGTGCCTTCACTGGAGCAGTTTACACGGCAGGGGCCAGAAACCCAACTCAACAAGTCTCTGTATTCTTTAACAATTAGATAAACCAGTAATAAGTTCATAATTGCAATTCCACAACGTAATTTTGTGTGCCTAAGAGATGACAATATGCATACAATTAAAAGAAAAAAAGTTTTCATCCCTGCAAACTATATTAGTGAAAACTCCAGTCTTTTCTATTTGCAGCACATAAGCAAAAGGGAGGGCAGGGGTCACCCCGAGCAGCGCGGAGGTACCAAGAGGGGAAGAGTGAATCCTCAAGGCTGTAAATTCAATGAGTTCAGTTCAACAGAAAATATGGAAATGCAGCTCTCTGATCTGCTACCTCTTCTTAGCAATTTTCAGCTTTTTGGTTGTATGCAAGAAGAAATGTCTTGGGATGAGGTTCTCAGGTCTAGTATAACAAATAGAGTATAAAAAAAAAAGTCTTTTACTCTGACCATCTTTGAAATAACAAAGGAGTTCAATTTCTGAATTATTATATTTAAGCTGTCTTTCAACTTTCCTTTTTCCCCCGATAGCTTTAAATCTCTCTGTGGGTGGAGGTCTAATGTCGGCACAGGCAATTCCATACTTTAATCATTTTGTAACTGCAAGATCAAATTATGTAGGTTTTTATTACTCCAGTGTCCAATATTTCGTATCTTAACTATTGAATTCCAAGCAACACCTCTTCTCAATGCACTGAATTAAACCTTTCCAGCTACACTCCCATTCCACCAAGAAATGTATGAAAGAAAAGAACATTGTATGAATCATATGAAAATTAGTATTGGTACAAATAAAGTATAACAAACTTGTTTTTACATTTACTCTGGGGCTGTGCAAGCAGTATACTGCCTAAGAAGAAACTTAACTGATGTGGCCAATATTGTTAACATCATCTTATTTTAATTTATAACATTTTTCTTCACTTTCTCTGTTCCCACACGGGAACCCAGAGAAATTAATACCTGGCCTGTCGCCAGGCTGTCTGGGCGAGTAGTTCCCTCGGGTGTTATTCCTCTGGCCATGGCAGTATAGAACCATCGCCCCAGAAAAACGAAGGCATTTCTTACCCTCCTGGTATCAATCCCTCCCTAATGGTGCCTGAATCCTGTCTACACTGCTGGTTTTTCTCCACTGCCCTGTCTATGGGAATTCCTCCCATCCATTTGCTAGTGTCTCATTCTCATGCATGGGTATCACTGGAATAAAGTTTTCTGGAATGACTGCACACTTGTGCATTCTTTTGCTGTCACCACTGCCTTCGAGTTTGGAAGAATAACTGCAAGATGGCAAAATTTTGATCATATCTTTATACTTTTGGAGAAAAGATTTCACTTACAGTTATACATAACTTGCTAACGTGTTCACTACTGCTCACAGGTAAGTGAAATACTCTCGTGTAGTAGTCTAGAAGGATCTTTACAGTGTCTTACTGTGACTACAGCATAAGCTCTGAGCTAAGTTTCCTGCACGTGCATCACTTTGGGCACTCGGGCAGTCCCACTGTCCCTTGTCATTCCGCTGCTCCACACGCACATGGATTCGTTGGGTGACATTTCCAATGGAGCAGAGCACACAAAATGCTTGCACTTTGTTGTGAGGTTGAAATCCTCCCAAACACTTCTCTGTCACAAGCTGTTCCAATTAAGAAGGCATGCAATAATATCCCTAATTACATTTTACTTTGATGAGAGATCTAGGCATTTTTTAAAAAATGCATGTTGTATAGGGTTAGGAGAAACTTCATTTCAATTCTTCGCATATTTTGGCACGAGCCATGTCTCCGCCCTTCGTCGGCCTCCAGGCCCTGCAGGGACACGTGCATCTCTTCTGCTATGGCAACCCAGTTGCTGGATGCCAGACGCCAGCAGAGAAAAGTGGGGTTATTTCTTGCTGACTCACCCCAATGTGAAATCTGCGAGCTCTGGCAGTTCCAATGTGAGAAGCAAAAAGACCCTGAGCACCCTGGGGGCTCAGATGGAAGGGTCCTGCTGGAAAATGCTCCCTCAGAGCTGTCAGGTTCAAGCGAGCACTTAGAAGGAGATTTATATTTTGTTGATTACAATGGTAATAAGCCACAAACACAAATTCAAAGAGTAAGAGCCAACCAAACCCATGTTCTCTTTGAGTGAGATAAAATCTCTACCTTTTACACGCCTATCTATTGATGTGTTCCTGGATAAAATGTGCAATTTTAATTAACTGAAAGTACCTGCCTTTTATATTGAACTTGGTGCTAAAAAAAATCATCTAGCAAAAATGCCACCTTGGCTGACTGCATCTTTCTTTTGTGCTGAGAAACTGGTACGTGCACTGCTTTCTTCTCAATCAATACACATTAGTGTGTAATTGGTGACTATAAAAATATCCACGTCACTTTGCTCATTCTCTTGCCAAATAGGTGCAAGCATTTATACGTTAAGCTTCACTGATGCAGGTTCCACAGATAAATTTCTTTCTATTAGTGAAGCAGCTACAGGGAATGCAATTGTCCCTAAAATAAGGAAGGAAAAGAAGAAAACCCAAAAACAAATGTGCTAATACAGAATTGAAGTTAAACACAAGGAAATTAAATTCTTCAGTGTAATTGTTTCATACTGTTCTAGTATAAAATATTTGTCTCTATTACTTAAACTATTATGTCAAAACCATTTCCACTAAACACATATATGTAAGTATGGATGGAGGTATACATATTATATTTATCTATGTGTATCTCAAGAATGCTGTGTTATTGTTGGATCTCTCAGGATTATTTGGTCAGTACAGGTCCCTTGATCATATTAAAGACGAATGTTAAGTCAGGAATTTATAATTACACTGAACCAAAAATCTGAGCAAATGGGTATTTCATTAGAGCTAACTTTTAATCTCTATCCAGAGCCAGGTCTCAGACACCCCTTCCTGGATATCCTCTGTTGTCTCTGCCCAGGGCTTTTGCCATCTCACTCTCTCTTTCGACACCACCCTGTTTTTTGGCGAGCGAGACATGTTGTTTCTCTAACTAGATCAAGGATTTTGCCAAGTCCTGTTGCTTCCACTTCTGTAGCATATTTAGAATTCCTCCAGCCCTTTCTATCTCAAAATTCTTGGCCCTGCACAACTATGTTATTTTGGTTGCTAGAAGCCCACACTAACCTAACCAGACTTTGGCTGGCAACATAGATCTTTTTAACCATGTCTGTTTTACCCTGGGCACATCCTTGTTTACCAAGTCTGGTGGTGGTGGAACCAGTACAGTAAAACTCAGCAGATAAAGCCACTGAGGAAAATCCAGGCTGAGCCTTTAAAACAAACAAAAGTGCCACAAAACAGAGCTGAGGACAGGGCTTAGCCTAAGACTCAGGTTTCCTTTGTTCAAGTGTTTTGGTTTTGTTTTGAGGATACCTGCATCTGTCTACTGACTACAGGTTCTTTTTAATGGTTCCAAAATGTAAGCATACGATGCACAATTTTCGTTTTTCCTGCCCAGTTTGCACACAGGTGAATGCCCACAAGCAACCGTCTCTGGGTTATGGCAAACATGATGCAGAGACTCTGCAATTCTCCCATTAAAGCTGAATGAATTGGGCTATTGCAGCTAATAATGACTGCTAACATTTTAGTGGATTGCTGGTTTGATTGCTGGTTTAATGTATACTGGTAGATAAATGTAGATGTTGGTATTGGTGATGGCAGCGATAAAAACGTAACAGTACAAACACACTTGTCTTCTGCTGCAAATCACTTCTTCCTCTATCACCTTTCCCAGAATTTTAAGTAACATTTAGCTTCAATTTTAGTAGCAAATCTTTAAGCAAAGCTCAGATAACATTTATCTCATGACTACTTTTATCAGTATTATCCTCCTTCTTGGTAGGTTTGATAGAGCACTAACTTCAACAGTTTTCCTTTCTATAAGATGCACAAGATTGCTTTTGTTCAAGAGTTGCTTCAGTGGTTTACTAAAAGACAAAGTAAATATTTATTTATTTTTTTAAGAGCTTTTTATAAAACCCATTTTGGCTGAACTAGGAAAATGTGACTGTATAATGGGAAAGGGCAGGCCCTCTTTTTTTATGTTTTTCTGTCTGAACACAATGGCAGGATAAGGGAGGCACCGCTCATTACAAGGAATACACTTTAATCAAGTTGCCCAGCACCAAGTGTTTGTCTTCTACCACTCTAGATGCCAATGTTTGTTTTCTGTCTGGGAGAAGAAATAGACAACACTTTTCATTTTAATAAAAATATTTCAGAATGAAACAAATAGATGACCTAATTTGGAGAATCTACTTCTTTACTTGGTTGGCAAGTGACTGAGGAGGTAAAGATGACTGGAGGTCTCCCATTACAGCATTGCTGGAGGAGATTTAACACTTTCCTGCTCAGTTTACTATCCAAGAAGCATGAGATTGATTGTGATGGTTTTTGATTTGACTCTCGCTGCTTCAACATTGCCATTACTATCACATACAGCTTGACTTGAGTGGGAACTGCAAAAATATGCTGCTATGACTAAGAAGGCTGTTGGAAGGGTGGAAATTTGGTTTTATTAAACACATGTGGGAACTGGTTAAAATTACTTCTGCAACTAAAACCAGGACTTTGCTTCAGTCTCACAACAGTCCCATTCTCTGGTATGATAAGACCCAGTGTTGCCAGTTTTAAGGGTAGCACCACAAGTGTTCTGATACGCTTCTTTATCCTACAGTACTGGTTGTCTAAGAATATGAAGACAAAAAATCACAATCAGAAGAAGACTCATCTTTCACCTAAGTAATTCACTCAAGCCTCCAAGTTTGTGCAGAAAAACACAGCCTTAAAGAATTATAGTGCAGGGAAACTGAAATGCTTACTTATTTTGAATCCTCATCATATCATGTCCAATCTCCAGGACTTTTGGGCTTGAGTGCTACGTATTTTATGTTGTTGGCTGACATCAGATACTAAGAACACTTGAGGGCTTCAAGCACATTGCCTTGTCTGGATGTAGCATCTGATAACAGCAGAGACTTACTTATCTCTGACCAGGTAGAAGTAACAGCCTGAAGACTCCTGTTCTGTTCTAGGATTCATCTCCATTAAAGCCAGATTTCCCACTCCCAGCAGCACTTAATTGCCCAAAACTAAGGGAGAAAAGGGTGAGAGAAAGGGTAAGAGGCAGAAACATGAAACTTAAGTCCTTTTTCCCCTACATCACCTTCCATACCAAGGGAGCAGCCCTGTTGTCACTGAGCTGCAGGCACAAAAGATGCCTGGGCTGCAGGTTGTCCTCCTGAGCCCCTCTGCTGGGAACACAGGAGGGACACCAGGGAGTACGAGGTAGTAGAGGACTGGAAACAATACGTTTTCTGCCACATACTTCTCCACAGATAAATCCCTGCTTCCCTTGTGTTACACAGCTCCTAACAGCTGAAACTGGGTGGAATCTGTCAACTTGTCTACCAACTACCAAAAAATATCACATTAACTATCAGCCACCACGAGACGGTCTCCCTTGGAACTTGTGCTCCAGTAGTGAATGATCCCTGCTGTTGTAAACACATCTGGTTTCTCATTTAAACGTGCCCCACTATAGATAGCTTCCTACTGCTAACTCTTGCTATTGCAATGCCACACAGCATCTCCCTGCAAGGGTGAATTAGGCAAAAGAGAGGGACACAAACACACTGCTATTTTTTTTTGTGAGCAGAAGCCGAGAACTACTCTTCTGCTGCCTGCTCTAGAGAATACAGTAACAATCACTGTCAGCATGGAGCTGCTTTTGAGGCCCAAGCTACATGTGCAATGCAGCTAATGTACAAAAATGGTCTGTTTTAAGGATCTTGCAGCAATATCTGGCAAAACGGATACTGGACAGTGTACACCTTGAGGGGAGCATTGACTGTTGACAAGCATAAGATTCAATCTTTGTCCCAGAGCCATCCATGACTGGATCAGTCTTCATTTTCATAAAATCCTTGTTTATTCTACTGGTCCACTAATTACTACTATTAAAGCAAATGGTACCATGTATGGTCTTGCATGTGCATTATTAAGAACATCAACCACCTAGAGCTGCCAGGCACCTATGTGTACTGCAAGGTGCTGCATGCAAACACCTACACCCATCAGACTGGCATTCCTTTGGTTATCCCTCTGGTTTATCTTCGCTATCTCTTAGGGCATTTCTCCTCCATTGGCACTGTCCATACTGCTATCAGTTGCCTCCTTGTTTTAGTCATCAGGTGCTACCAGCTCTGTGCTATTTATTTGGCAAAGCTCTCACTTCTGAGCAGGGTGTTAGAGTTATGGGCATTTTCCTATGTTAGAAAGAGCAGGGGTGAAGGTGTTTTCCCATGGTTTTGGTCAGCATCACCTCTGTGGCCCATGGAATACCCAAATCCCTGAAATCAATCCCTTGTTCACCGATGACATTAGGAATTCATCTGGATTCAAAGGTACAAGATGTAATTTAGAATGTACTTTTCCTTCCAAACACTGTAAACCACCCTGGGATTTTTTTTTTTTTCCATTTCAGAGGGGACATCCAGGAGGATGTAGGATTAATTTTCTTCTAACAAAACTAGAAACACTATGGTAACAGAGATTTCATCCCATAAACTGGATTAGAGCTGGACATGCAGCACTCCTGGTGACATGAACAATGGACTATTCTGGAGGATAACCTGTAGAAATCCTTCTAAATCTCACCCACAGAGAGGTGTCAAGAGATCCCTAGAGGGTGCAAAGGAGTAACCCACTGGCACCCTGAAGGACAGGTTTCTGAAGCCATCACTACACACAAAGCAGTTGCTAAGCTCAACTCCAATGTAAGAATTTCATTTAGATAAAAACAGTTCAAATCAGACATCTCATCATTCACTAGTCACGTTCTTTTCTCTTTTTTTCTCGTTGTGAGAAAATGTTTATCTTCCATCTAGAGCTTTTAAAACACTTTTCCTTTAGCAGACTGTTGTCCCTGCTTGGAAAGTGCAGAAAACAAGTGGAGAAATACAAATTTATTTCCTACAGATTGGAAATCTTCTTTTTCCGGTCAGCTCCAATACTGAGTCAGCTCTTCGTGTGCACTGCCAAAGGAAGTAATGGAAGTTGTCTATACAAAACAGAGGGAGCACAAATCAACAGGAGAGAAAATCGGGTTTCTCTTGAGCCACTGGCAAAAACAAACCTATCAACAATGTGGAACGAGACAGGGCTCACTGCAGACTTGCAGATTCCCTGTGCTGGACTGATGATATCTAAGTTGCATGACTGCTTCACAGCATTTTTCCCTTTAATCCAAATAGTATCAGCCTTCAGACTGCTTCTTGGAAAATCTGTCTGCTTGCAGACACTACTGCATTGATTTCCATCTGGTGCATGTTTTAAGTTCTCTTCGTAACCTTAAGGATTAACTGTCCCCCCCCTTTTTTTTTAACAGAAGTTTAGATTCTGAAGCATATTGAAGAAAA
This sequence comes from Baryphthengus martii, assembly GCA_013396935.1. Lineage (NCBI taxonomy): Eukaryota > Metazoa > Chordata > Aves > Coraciiformes > Momotidae > Baryphthengus > Baryphthengus martii. The sequence goes on from VWZK01016157.1 coordinate 842,403, forward strand.
CAATCCTAGCAAAGAAGCATCAAATCTCTTGCAAACTCTCCCCTGATCATTGGACATTCAAAGACCTACCAGCAGCTGTTGATGTAACGTTATGGATGTTTAGCAGGACTTCCTGTATCTAATGAACATAGCTCTTTCAGCAAGGAGACAAAGTGCAATGCTGTCCCAGGAAAATAAAAACGATGTAACATTCAGTCAGGAATGCACTTACTACATGGCCCGAAATGGTGAATTGATCTCATGGCTCCGTAACAAAGCTCTCATCTGTAGTCCTCATGCACTGCAGGCACTGGCACAGCTTCAGAATGAGCACGATGATCCTGTTTCCAAAAGGAACTGATTAGGGGAGATGTTCCAGGAGCTATTTGATACAGTCAGCACAATCCAGAATGTCATTTATGGAATTAAAAAAAAAAAAAAAAAAAAGTAGTGATCTTAAATATTTTTATCTTTAAGAATGCCAACAGCATCATCTAACTGACAGTGAAAATACAGGGGTTTTAAGCACTTCTATAAACACCGTGTTCCTCGATTTGAAGTAGGCAGAGTGGGTGGACAGATGTTTTGGTGTGAGCATGGCACATAAAAGAAAAAGGTTCAGTTTGTTTTCTCCTGCTTTTCTCTTGATTTTAAGAGGAATTATACAAGCAGGTCCATTTAAAATCCTAGTCCTCATTTCTCAAAGGCTTGTTACATAGATAGAATATATGCCTATATAGGTGAAGCAAAATGTAAGGCTGTGAGGCGACTCGCTGGTGTTAGCAACGAGGATGATGTAAGTAACACTGGCAACTTTTAAGAAAGGCTTTCAGCATCTTTTGCCAAATATCCAAATTGTGGCAACAGTGCAGGCGAGGGAGTGAAAATGTACTTGGGAGTTTTGCTTCATCAATACTATAAAATAAACCCAAGTTAAAATGGGTGTTGCCCAACCCAATTGTCAAACATCGCTGCTGCAATACAAAGACAAATGTTTATTGGCTTAACTTTGAAACTGCAGTAAATGCTCTTCTATTCAATTAGATAAACAAATACAGTACTGAGTATATAATAGGGTCCTTTCAAGTAAATTATGCTTCCTAACTCATGTGTAAAAGAAAAATGACTTTCAATGTTTATATTCCTGTAAAATAAGAAACCATCAAGGCTCCCCTTCTGTTATATTCCAAATATTAAAGGAAAAAAAAATAAAGAAGGCTTAAATAATGTCCATTTTATGACAACACGAGCAAAGCAAAGAAGTATAGCCAGGCTGACATTCCAGCTTTTCTTCTCACTATTACAAGAGAGAAAAAATTTTCCGTTCTCTTCTCATTTACAGTAGCACAAATCCCCAGGAACTGCACTGACTTCAGTTGGTTATTTCGGATTTATGGCAGATTGAATGAGATTAGAATTTGGTCACACATGAACGAAGAACAGAACATTCACATTCACTATAAATACATTTTCCTTTCTTAAGTACACAGACCAGCAGTGCTGTCCTTAGCCCTGCCAGATTATGCAGTATTGGTTTACCTGATTGCCTAGAGATAGTTGTAGAGGTACCAAGCAGGATGTCTCAGTGAAGGGAGTACTTAGTTACCCTCTCCAGCAAATGCATCCACATCTATGTCCAGAGAGAACGGCATTCTCTGCAGGATCGGGGCGCGAGGCGAAAGGCTAAGTGCACACACAGAGCATTATGCATCCAGTGACGAGAACCACCTGTTTGTGAGGCTGTTCTGTTGTTTCTGCCAAAGACCGGCTCTAAGTCATGACAGTCTTTCATGCAGATATATTAGCATACATGGATTGTATGTCTTCAAAATACCAAGTGGAAAACTGTGGTAGTTATTGTAGAGCACTATGGTTAAAACAATATATAATTCCTGATCTTGACGAAGGGCATTTTCTTCACACCATCTGCTTAGTTATGAGAATCTCAGATACCTATCAGTTTCAAAGCAATGATACCCCTTGCACAGCACAAACCAACGTCAGATCCTAATGCCCCATGCCTTGCTCATCTTGTTCAGCTGAGGTGCAACACCCTTGTGCACAAGCAGGGAGCCAAACAATCAGTGTCTTTCCTTCAGGCTTTACATCTATCAATATCAAATGCATCCGCCTCTTCCATTCTGCAGGCTCTCTAATGAAGCGGCTGCAGGCAAGGAAGAGGTATTACAAGAGGGAGCACTGCAGGAGTAAAATGAAAATAGGCTGCTCCAGGAGATTGACAGAGATTAGGGTTGGATATCCCTGGGCTCAGTTTTACTCTGAACATACTAAAGTCCAAATCTCCAAGTGAAATGCTCTGGAAACCTCTGCAGCCTCCAAGAACACAGTGCAAAATAATAAATCCAGCAAGATGGTTCACAAACAGGAAAAGTGAGGAAGAGTTGATTTTTGTGGTTTTGGGTGGGTTTTTTTTGCTGAACTATAACCAAATAATTGAAAATATCTAACTGTGCAGAATATTTATTTAAAAAAAAAGTTTTCAAGGTTTCAAAGTCAAGCACTCAAAAGGTAGGAAATGTCAATGTCAGCAGTTTGGAGAGACAATGTAAGATGTCTAGGATTTTGTTTTTCAGAACCTTGATTCTTATGGAGACCCAATCTCTTAAAGCCCCAAACTGTAACTTTCCAGCGAGCTTTCAATAACAGATCAGCTCAACTGCTTGCACATTACTTGCTAAATAACCTCAAATCACTGAGTCTGACAGCTCTATGTATAGCAATGTAGCTTCCAGATTTCAGCACTCCCATACTGAAATCCCACTGCCCTGGATCTCCAGCCCACATCCTGCACTGCCCTAGTGCTCCCAGGCTCCATTCTCCATGCTGTCCTTCAGTCACACACGTTCTTTGATTAAAAGCTGCATTCCCTTGAATTATGTTGTGGAGAACTTACACTGTCCTTCCACAGCGCTCTCCTCCAACTCAATTCTAACCACAAGAATCTCATAAAAGCATTTAGGCTGGTTTGTTCTATGTTTTGATACCAATAAGTACAATGAAGTTCTAAGCACTGCTGCAATACAAATAAATAGGAAAATATCATAGAATCTCTAATAAAGAAGAAGCAGGAAAGTGACCAGTTGTGTCTCCTTACCTTTCTATCTCATAAATCACATATGCATCTATTTATATTTAAATATGTCAAAATAAAAGCCAGGTACCTGCTTCCTATATCAGATAGAAAAAAACCTCTCCTTTAGAATGTCTCAATTTACCAAACAGAAACAGTTCATACATACAAGTATTCAATTAAATTCCTTGGGAAAACAGACAAGCTTCCACTGGAGTTATGCCAGCCCCAGCTTCTGAGCAGCCTGGCTGGTAGTCTCCTAAGGAGCAGGGCTTCCAGCTCCCACAGCTTCAACAAATCTTGCTGGGCAAACTGCCTGAAGACTAAGGACCCTTGGGATTATGATGCCTGCAGACCAGGGCAGGCTACCAGGCATAGCACAGGGTCATGGTAATCAGAGAGCTCAGAGATACCAGGGTCAGGGCTGGAGCCATGGCCAACATTCAACTATCCAACAACTCAGGCTCTGGTCTTTTTTACAGACAATTTCAAACTATTGGAACACCAAGGTTCCCTGAGAAATCTAAATACTTTTCTCCTTCTGGCTCTGTTGCATACATATGGGACAAAGAAAAGCAGATTCTTCCTATTCCTTTACTCTCCTTCAGCTGTTCTTTATTACCGTACGTTAGTCTTGTTTGTTCCTTTGTATGAATTAGTCTGCAGCAATTTGGAAAAGACACCATTTTTCTACCTATATTTGAACAGTTTACAGCATAGTGAGATCCAGATTGTAGCTGTATATGGTACCGTATTACAAACAACAGGGTGTTATCATTTTCTTTTTTTCCCCTCATTAGAGAGGAGCTTATTGAAAAATCAAAGTCTTCTCTCTAATCATTTTCACTTTGCTAGCTGTAGGCAACATTTGTTGGGTAGTAATTAAAATAATTTAAAAGTATCTAAATTTTGCATGCATATTGTTTCTTTTTTTTTCACAGACTATGTGTTTGTTCTTCCTCCAGCTGAAAAGCTAGAAATCAGAATTTACTTCCCATATTCTCACCTCCCGCTCTCTACTTTATACCATATTGCAACTTGTCATATTATATTATGAATATCTTATGAACTGTCTAATTGACATATTAGTGACATATTTATGGTGAAGAGCTTTTTTCCTCCACTATTTTTAGAGAGATCGATTTTACATGTCATGATATCCATATCTATATCTATGCTGAATATATTTCCATTTTTTTTTCTTACCATATTTAGTTCAACGATTTTAATAATGCTGGAAAAAAAAAACGCTGGGGAAAAAAAAAAAAAAAAGAGGTTCTTGTCAGCCTTCTATTTCACCAGGCAGATGGATAAATTTCAGCTCTTCTGGGAAATCACACTATTCTACTAGACACAGGTGAGTCTGCCACTACAGACGCGAGTCTGTGCTTGACTTTGCAAAGTAAAGCCCAAGGTGGTCCTTCCTCATCAAAAGAGACACGATTTGTTTTTCTGAAAACAAGGAGGACCTAGTGTAAACATCTACAGGAAACAAACTGAAATACCGCTTTAACTTGGAGTGCTGCACATCAGCAATACCACACATCATTCCTGCCCGGCTCATGCTGTCAGTCCTCGTGAACCAACTTCTGTAAAGCCATACACAAATAACATCTCTCAGTTCTTCTGACAGAGGCTATTCATGTGATTAAAGCAGCTCTGAACCAACTGATGGTGAATAAAACCTCTTGGACTATAATGTTATGCACTGCAGCGCGGACTTCTAATTTTATATTTTGCAATAGAAATGTAAATTTTTTTTTTTTAAATCATCTCTCAGAAATGTTACTACTAAAATAAAAACAAATTTCTCCAGGGCTCTATTTACAAGGCCAGAAGAATTGCATAAGCACGATTCCTGACTTTCATGAATGTAACCAGGGTGGTTATGCCCCAGAACTGAATAATAATTAAAAGCTAGATACTGGCAGCTTCGGGCTTGCTTTTCCGCAGGAGCCTACGGGGTAAACTTTAGAAGACAAACTTCACAACAGCCACTTCACTACGGAAAGAACCTGCATCTGTTCCCCAGAAAGGCACTGAAAAACAAGGCCTGTGTGGCAATGCATGGATGGCCCTCAAGAAGTGGATGAGCTTTCACAATGCCACTCGTAAGGATTCCTAACACGAGATGACAAAATACAGCGAATTTTGGACATTTTCATTCACTAAGCATTTACAGCAAAGGTATCCAACCTTCCTGATATCCATATTTGACTTTATCAAAAATTGCATGTGGCCCAGGGAGCTGAAGAGGAAGTTCTGGGAGTAGTTTTCAGGCAGAAGACAACAGCTCTGCAGGCATCCCAACCGTCTGCTGCTGACTGGGGCTGAACCAGGCTCGCAGACAGATCCTGGGCCAGCCAGTGCCCATTGGCTTCAACAGCCTCTACTGGCTTTCTTCTTCCCAGAGCTGGGGATTCAGGTTATCTGTCATCTCAACATCAGAGCCTTTCTAGTATGTATGTGGCATCGCCTTGGCACAGGCCGTGCGCTTAGCAGCTCATAAACCATAGGTTTGCCATAGTTGACATTTCCTGGCTTTTTTTTTCTGCAACCATGAGGGTTAGAAATAATTTTTTTAAAAATGACAGCTGAGAACTGCAAGTCAGCATGCCTCTAGTTGCTGAGGCTTTTGTACTCGCAGTATCTTAATAACTACAGTACTCACAAATATCGAATATAAAAAAGTAATGATACTCTGCAATATATTGAGCCCTCTGGAGATAGGAATGGCTCAGACTTGATGATTTTTGTTCATGAGCCATGGCACGCCGAAGAGCAAAGTGACTCTGTTAAGGATTGACTGAATTCCATGTAGAAACACACACAGACAAAAATTGTTATGGAAAATGTGCTGCCTAACTGGGCATGAATGGATCCAGCAGCTCAGGCACTTTGCTAAGCTCCAGCAGGAAGAGGGAAGCACCACATGGGTTTATAAATATGTACAGAGCAAGTGTCAGGAGAACGGAGCCAGGCTCTTCTCAGTGACGTCCAGTGACAGGACAACAGGCGCAAGCTGAAACATAGGAGGTTCCACGTACATATAAGGAAAAACTTCCCTGTGAGGGTGGCAGAGCACCGGAACGGGCTGCCCAGACAGGTTGTGGAGTCTCCTTCTCTGGAGACATTCAAAACCTATCTGGATGCATTGCTGTGTGACCTACTCTAGGTGATCCTGCTCTGGCAGGGAGGCTGGACTACATGATCTCTAGAGGTCCCTTCCAAACCCTAACATTCTGTGATTCTGTGACATTCCTGGGTGCCTACACTAGCAGAGTGGTGCTGCTGCCTGAGCAGCTGGACCGGGGCAGGTGGCAAAGGCCTGTCCTGCTCCCTGCACACCCAGACTGGGCATGCAGGTGGAGGGGGTGAGGGGCTCTGCTTGGCTCCCGGGCCACCATCACCATCAGAAGGGCAGCAGTGCCACGCTTGCAGAGGAGACATTCCCCATTGTGTCCCAAAGCAAATGGCAATGAAGCAAACTGCTCCTGAGACCCTCTGTGCAGTGCCTGCCCAAGGACTGCGCCTCTGCCTGCGTTTAAGGGAGAGGGAAGGACCGTGTTGGTGGAAACTTCAAGCTTGAGGGGATTTTTTTAAAAGAACAGTAACAAAAAAATGTTTGGATATTTTGCCATTAAGAAAAGTTACTCACAAAGTAACAGAAAGCAAACAGTTCTTTGAAGAAAAGTCTGCTAAACAAAGAGCCTTACCCTGCGGAAAGAATTCCTTTTTAATGCTAATATTAACACTTAATTTTTTATAAGAAATCCCAGTGAATCTTCCCTCGAGACTTTTCAGCTCCAGACAGGGCACTTCTCTTTATTCCTGTCTGCCTGTTGACCTACTCTGCTAATCTTTCTTTCCAGGAAAGAAACAAACTTTTATTCATGTTTTTTTGCCTTTCTTTATTAGGCTGTTTATCACACTATTACACAAACCATTCTCAGACCCATTTGATCCTGTGCAGGCCAAACATCTAGATTTTATCACTGTATAACAGGAGACCAGCAACTCCAGGAAACTAAAGAACTCAGGAGGAAACCACTCATGACAATATTCACAACCTTCTATCTGTTATTTTAAAAGGCAAGAAAACAACATTTAATACAGAAGCCATTTCTAGGGAAGATAAAGGAACATATTTAACATAGTGAAAGGCAGCCAGTCATCTGGGTTTGGAGGAGTCAATTTAACAATGGCACTTAACAAGGCAGATGAGATGGCACAAGGCAGTTGGTTTATTGAAGCACGTCACTGGCAGCTATTTTAATTAGGGGCACCATGGTAAATGTGGATAGTGTTCTGCAAAGAGAGTAAAAAAAAAGTATGTAAGAGGTTTGGGAACTGATGATCTAGGGACAGTATCATAGAAACCTAAATCACAGAATCATAGAATTGTCAGGATTGGAAGGGACCTTGAAGATCATCAAGTTCCAACCTCCCTGCCATGGGCAGGGACACCTCCCACTAGATCAAATGGTACTTTACAGACTAGCACTAACGGAAACTAAAAGGTTTTGCAAGCAGTTAAACACAGGCTTAAACTTAAGTATGGAAACCATCTATTGAAGCTTACAGACATCAACACCTTGGAATTATGAATGTCTACTTTCACCAGCTTCTGGAGGAACGCCAGTACTAGTACTTCTGCTTTAAAAAAAGAGCAGACACACAGAGATGTCAAGCAACACACAACAGAGTAGCTCCGAGATCTGCCAGCTGATCATTATCAAATGTTATAAATCTATACAGGGCAGTGCTCTGTCTGAGCAAACACCACTGGTCTCTCAATGTCCTCTGGAGTGAAGTTAGTCCAGCAGAAGTGGTGAGTACATGGTGGGCATGTCTGTCCTGGTAGGACTTTACGTGTGAACAGAGCCCTCCAGACCCCGGAGCCGAGCTGCTGGGCAGTGTCTCTGCGTTGCATCCTCTCACACATCTTGCTGTGAAGCATTTAGAGCCAGATCAGAGCCACGGCACCAGCCAGCACAGGCAAGCTCTGAAAGCAGTGCAGGGGAACAGGAAAGCAGGAGTGCATCTCACTCATCCAAAAGTAAGTTATTCCCCTTCGTTACTGTCGTTACTGTCCATTGGAGTAGAATCGTAGAATTGTCTAGGTTAGAAAAGACCCTTAAGATCATTGAGAGTTCAGCTGTAAACCTAACACTGCCAAGTCCATCCCTAAACCATGTCCCTCAGCACTTTTAAATACATCCAAGGTCAGTGACTCAACCAATTCCCTGGTCAGTGGGTTCTAGGGCCTGACAATCCCTTTTTTGGTGAAGAAATTTTTTTCTGATATCCAATCTAAACCTCCCCTGGCACAACTTGAGGCCATTTCCTCTTGTCCTGTCACTTGTTACCTGGGAAAAGAGACAGGCACCCACCTTGCTAAAACCTCCTTTCAGGTAGTTGTAGAGAGTGAGAAGGTCTCCCATGAGCATCCTTTTCTCCAGACTAAACAAACCCAGTTCTCTCAGCTGCTCCTAAGACATATGCACTAGACCCTTCAACAGCTTCACTGCCCTTCTTTGGATGTGCTCCAGCACCTCAAGCGGAGCTGAGGGCTATTTCCTTCCCAGGAATGTTCCTGGACTAGCAATAGCAAAGCCCCTTGCTGCACAGGGTTCCTTAGCCGTAATGAAGAACTGTTATGAAATTCAGGTCCAGCTTCTCAACGCTAGTCCCACTATACAGAATCTACTTTCCCTATTTGTTTTCTCACTCAGATTTCACCTGTAAAGTGGTAACACTAAGGCAGCTCCTCAATCTCAGCCTGTTAAATCCCCAGCTCAGCCAGCGTATTCACAAAGAACATTTTCCAATAAAGAAGCCTACAACTTTCAGTTGCAGTTGTTAACACTATGCCACCTTGAAATGTGTTTTCCTGCGACACAGCCCTCAACTGTTGCAGGTACATTAGCGAGATCAGGTCTGTGACACATCACAACCCCAAAAGCTTCCCACCTAAGACTAAGAATGGAATAAGCAATCCATCACATGCTATGACACGTTCCCCAAAACACACACACACTCAAAACCTTAAAGTGGTGTCAGAATGTTTATTGAAGAGGGCAATCTAACTGGCTGAACCGACCTGGGTACTCCGTAACTTTTAACATAAGCAAACAGAGATACTGTAAACTTGCTGTGCATGGAAACTATGTTTATACTTAAATTGGACTTGGAAGACTGAAATAATTTAATAGAAAAATATAGTTTGGGTTCCCAGGAGCTCCAAATGACCTCAGGATCGTTTTGAAAAAAACAGAAACGTAGGGACAGATCCAATGATGCAAGTAGAGTTAGGAAAATATTTTCAAAGTTGGCTAATAGAACACATTTAGTTGCCTACTTGTTATGATAGCTTTGCAAATATACTTTTAAAATGGCACTTTTCAGCCCCACTAAACATTTTTTGTTACTTGTGTTATCAGCACTGATGTTGAGCCTTCTACAATGTAAGTGCTGCCTCATTTACTTCTTAGTGAGTTTGGTAATTGCTGGATCTGTTCTTCTTAGCTTACTACCACATGAAGAGGTAATAAACTTTCCAACCGATGCAGAGTAAGTAAATTAGACGAGAAAAAAAGAAGCAGATGCAAAGAATTTCAGAGTATTATCAGTGTGGTCGATATATTGACAAAATAATTTCATTTACGTAGAAACTAAAATAGCTGTACACTGGAATATCTGCATGGAAAGTGTGCACAAATCAGAGAGAGAATGATTACCACAATTTGTGAGTTCTACTGTTCATGAATCTAGAAAATCATCATCAGGAATAACAAAACACTAAGGGGAATCTAATGTAACATTGTGTAACGATGAACAAACTCCTATGAAAATGAGGAAATTAAGAGTGATTTGCTTTTAAAAAAAATGAAGTAAAAGGAGAAAGGGCAATTATTTTGTACCTTTGTCTCTGTAAACAGCCAGATGAGTCTAATGAAGCTGCACTGGTGCATGGCCACGACCAGAAGGTGACCCTGAGAGGGGAAGTTTGAGAAGTGCCGAATGATGGGTTGTAGGCTAGCAGGGAATCCGCCTCGTAACTGCACTCCCCACACCACTTGTCCAACTCCCATTGTGGCATGAAACCACCATACAGGCAGATGCAAGAGACTGTGCATTTAACAGCAGGGTCCTCATCCTGTCCAACTTGTATGTCCAGAATGGGGATGATCTGTGGCAAAATTCAGCACTCGGTCACATAAAGTCTTCAGAGGAGGGGGCCCAGTTTCTGTGCAGTGCAGAAGCACCCTATGAATTCTGCTGTAACTTGTGGAAATAAGTGATCCCCAAAGAACTTTTGCTAACCTTTCGAGAAAACACTATCAGAAACAGGTGTTTTTGCAGAGTAAAGGCGGCAGGGCCCCTGTGTGCCGCTGCGTCCTCGTTTTGGGGGTAAAACGCAGCATTTTGGCTCTTCCCAGAAGGAGGAGGGCAGGAAGGTGCCGCAGCCCAGCCGTGTCCTGTCCTGTCACCTCGCAGTGCCGGCTTGCAAGGGAGGGAGCTGCCGGGCTCCATCGTGCCCCGGGGGCCCGGCCCTGCCCTGCAGCCGCCGCCCGGNGTGTGTGTCCCGCCTCCGCCATTTTGGGACAGCGGCAGTGTCGCCGGAGGAGCGCGCGCCGGTGCCTCATGGCGCCTGCCCGGGGTCGGCCCTCAGGCGGCTGCTTTGCCCCTTGCCTGCCCGCCGCAGCCTTCCCTGGCCGGCCGGGAAGAGGGGGGCTCTGGACTGACAGCGGAGGTAGCCCGAAACACCGGTGCCTGTGGAGGGCACTGCCTCGGGAATGTGCCACCAACCCCAGCTCCAGCACGGGTGTGCTGTCACCGCGGGTGCCCGATGCCTCACCGGGGTCTGGGGCTGCCTGCTTAACCCCGTCGTGGTTTTTTTCGCTTCAGCTTTGAGTGGGACATCTTTTGATTCGGGCCTTGTCTTGGTGGTGTTAGTTTGCAGGTGGAGCCCGTTGCTGGCCAGCCCTCGGCGTGCACGTTGCTAATGACAGCGACAGATTTGGAGGCTGCTCTGCCGGGCTGGCCTCACCGTGGCACACGGGAGGCGGGGAAGGAAATCACTTTCCTTATCATGTTCGTATCAACGTGAGTCACCTTTCACAGGATCCCTGAGAACTGGTACCTCCAACAGTGGCAGGAATGCAAGGTGTTAAAAGTTGCTTCTTGCAGCGTGAAGCGCTGTATGTTCCTTTCCTGTGAGCGAGGTCATGCACAAAACCAGTTGTTTCTGTAGCTGAGGATGCAACACTTGCCAGTCCAGGGTGAGCTTTTACCCAGGTAGAGGAATGGAAGCGGAAATGCGGAAGAATTTGGACAGCCCTAGAAATGCATGCTGCAGACTGCATCTGCTCTTATTACACAGAATCACACCCAGGATCACACCGAATGTCTTTGGTTGGAAGAGACCTTCAAGATCATCTAGTCCAAGCTTTGACCAAACCCTACAAGCTCCTTCTTTGCTTTGCTTCTAAACACACCAGTTGAAAAGGCAGAAAAGGGAACATATATGGACGAAGTGTGGTTAAGTCCAACAGTGAGATAAGATACAGAAAAGTAAAAGTGAGGGTTCAAATAACTTGCCTCGAAGCAGGTGAACTGATGTTTTTTACCTTTTTTCATACATTTTGTACAGGATTTTCCTGAAGAAAGTTCTCTTCTCATTGGTTGGGATAAGTAAAACATTTTGATTTGTGAACAGCTTAAAGTTTCACACTGAATTATTTATTTATTCTTAGGTATCAGAAGAGAACCTGAAGAACATTTTTTTCATGTTCTGAATTTTTGCTGGCTTAGTTTTTAAGTGACAAGTCTTACTTCTTAATTTTAATTTCTGAGTCATACTCTATTTACATGAAAAATCTGATTTAATTAAGTACAAAATAGCATAAAAAAATTACATTTAATTGAATACAAGCACTTTGAATGTGATGAATATGGTAAAGAAAGAATGAGAATATGTTTGGTCACGTGCTGTGAGTTGACAGACACCACCAGTACTGCCACCAGAAGTAGCACATCCTGCTACTTCATCTCCTTGCACAAGTGTTTGTATCGCAACACAGTGAACTAGATCAGGGATCTAGTCCAGGTCAAACCTAATCTGGCCAAAAAAAGAAGTTAGTTTTAACCTAAACAAGGTCTCTAATTCAATGCAAATGCTTATGCTGGCAGAGAGGAGGTGGTAACGTGGTGGTTAGGGATGAGTGTTTGGGGGCTGGTTGAAAGCAGAAGATTGTTTCTCTTGGCCACAGCACTGTCTTAAAACGAATGTGGAAATGTAGTTTATATGGCTTTTGTAGAGAAGCTGGCTTGGGTCCAGCCTACCCAGAGCATAAGCTCGAGCGCACAAATGTCTGCAGCTGACCTGAGAGACAGCTCCTACATTTATTAAAAACACATTTTGCATTTAAAATCTGTCTTACTAGAGGAAGTACTAAGTATTTTTAGTCATTTGACTAATTGTTTCAAAGTCATTTAGGCCTGATGAAAACTCCATTAAATACCTGAACAGTTAAGTGGCTAATATCTAAGGGAGTTAGATGTCTCATCTGCTTAAGAATTTTTTAAAATTCCACAATTCATCTGAAACTGAAAATGATTTCTGTAACGTAGCCCTTGATCTTAATGGTTTTTGCTGAGTGGGTCTTCCCCTTGTCCATTTTTTTTTATTCACTAGCTAGAGAAGCAAAGAAACTTTTCTTCTTCTCAGTTCCTAATTGGTACTGTATCTTAATATTAAATGAGTTTTCCCCTTCCATGAATTCCCCACACCTGGTTGCTGAACTTAACCCAAATCTAATTTAAAAAATTCAGAATACAGAATAATCTAAATGAGGAAAGTTTAAATAATGGCGTTTGTTGCACTATGAAAACAGAGACTAGTGTGGATACGCTATGCAATATGTGGTACCATCCTGTAATTGGAAGGCTTGAGACAGTCATGTAGGTACGTTATGTGAAGCTGTAACGTGTCCCCTGTAATCCATTGCAGTCTGAAGAAGATTCATTGATGCATATTTTCATGTTTATGTAATGTTGATGAAGGATAATTTGGGCCTTGAAGATTGAAATTCTGAAATCTATTTTCAGACAGATAGATTCCTAAAGTAGGTATTGATATTTCTTCGTAACTCCTCTGTCCAAGGACGTATATAGAATGGAAATTTTTTGTTTTATTAGTTTGGGTTTTTTACTACTAATGCTTTTCTGTACAGACAGGAAAAAAGAATTTTTACATACAACATGATTTTAAGATTGTCTCTAAGCATTCATGAACGCTTACGTTACAGCATTGATTGCTGGACATTTCATCATGTGCACATTACAGCATTAATTCTAAAACATTTCATCTAAAAATTATGCTACTTGTATGGAGGTAATTTTGATCCCATTGCTGTAGCTAAAACAATCAATTCTGTTACAGTTAACAGCAGTTAAACGTAAATTTAGATATAGATGATTTATATCACAGGTTACCCTGCTAGTCTAATTTTATCCATTCAACCTACACCTCGCTGAGTTGTAAACCCCTGCTGTTCTAGCAGGTTTACAGACCACCAGAAATGTCTACAAGACATCAGAAAGGTATCCATTCGGGAGGGGAGTGAAATCTAAACGAAATGCTGAGTAAATGCTGTTGTAAGTTCACACAAGTTACGCAGGTGAATAAAGTTGTGGTCACACTTGATCAAGAGTGGAGCCAAAGACTCAGATGGTCTCCTACCTGTTCGTCAGAAGCACTTAACGTGTTCAAAATTGTAGGCTCAAAGACTGGGTTAGTGTTTTGGCCAGCTGAGTATTTTCCTTAGGCATCTGGATGTTCAGACAGGAAGTTGTGGGCACACGTAGGAACACAGTTGTATTTAAGAATCAAGTAAAGTGGTCACTGTCATGTTAGAGAAAATTCCAGCAGTTTCAGGGTTTGTGCTTGAATCCTAAATTTCCCTGTGTTTTAAGAGCTTGAGTTCTCCTTTGAATTGAACCTGTTCTATTTGGTTACACACAGAAATACTCTTCAAAAAGTCCACAAGAAAAATGTACATTTCTGTCTATTTAGCAGTAGTGAGGATTGTCCTAAATCATAGGAGTTCCTGAAGATACAGCAATTTATGCCAGCGGTGGATGTGTTCTTCCAGTAGAGGCTCATGAGATCTTTTCATGTTATTTTATGTAGGGTGGCCTGAGGGTGAGAGGTGGACAAGATCTCCTGTAACCTGATGAATATCCTCTTTGTTTTGTCCGTAGCAATCTCTTTATGTATTTTTGTTCTGCTTGGTACTGAAAGAAGAGAATTCATTTCTCTCATGTATAGGGTAGTGTCTGGACAGTTTTAATGTCTGCTTGCTCCCAAAGTGCAATTTGATTTATTGTCTAAAGTGGGTTATGTTTTTTTTTCTTTGGGCTTTTTTTAACATGTATCACCTCCTGAAGAACTGGCTTCTTTACCAGGAACTCCATGGTAAATCTCTTTTCACTTTTTCCTATTGAAGTTTTTCTGCTTTTCATAAATAATTTATTCAAGAGACCAGAGGGATGGCTAATGAGAGATTTACTCAATGCCCAAGGGCTACGGCATTTCCCTGGGATGTGGTGGAGTCAGGCTGCAAGATCTTGCTTCAATTAATATTGTTTCCCACATCACAGGAGAGTGTGCTCACTGCTGGGAAACACATTTGTGTGTAAATCTTCAGCTCTTTTGTGTGTGTTAGCTGGCACTCATATATTACACAGACAAAACAAAAATCACAGATTTAGGAGTCCTGATGAGACTAAGTTGTGAACTAGACTCCAAGTAGTAGCAGCTGAGCAAAGTTGTTAGGTTTTTGGACAGCATCAAGTATCCAAATGGGAATTTGGATTCAACATAGTCTTTTTAATCAGCACCTGAGCCTGGATTCCAGTGCTGCCGCATATTGGATTTGGACCCTAACACAGGGCTCTGACAGAGAGCGCTCTGGGGGATCTTGTCATTTTACACAGTTAACTGTGTGCAATTGTTTGTCCCATGCTAGCAGCTGTTACCCTCTGAGAATCAGCAGAAAGGCAAGCAGTTTTGCTCCAGCTCTTTGCGGTTCCAGTTCGAACCCACCTTCATCCGCCCTTGAAGCCCAATGACTGAGCTTTGCATAGAGTTCAGTGAATTGCCTTTGTGTCTTCTTTTTGGTGACCTCTCTGCTGGGGACAGTGTCCTTCAAGGGGAGGCAGAGCATCAGCTGGGGGGAAGCACTGAGCTGGGGGAATAATATCTTGAGCTGTTGCAGAAACTTTTGCCCAGAGCTCACATATCAAAGCCGTTGTGGATCTAGCCCAGACTCCTATAGCTTTGTTTCTGAAGGTTGTTCTGGCAAGGGAGGTCTTACCACTGTTTCCTCGCATTGTATAAACATACATGTGCATTCTGCCCAGGAAGTTTTTTTATAAGTTTGCTCCTAGACTAATATCAACTGTCAGTAATTTTCCAAGTATGTATGTGAGTTTGTATTTCAAATCCATGGAATGGTGAATAGGCATCTCTTTCGATGATGTGGGATAAACCTCAAAAACTCCGTGCATATCTATTGAACCGTACAGGCAGAAGTGGTAAATTGGAACTATATGCTCTTTTGTGAGCTTCACATTCCTTCTGCACTTCAGAGGAGTCCAGTGCCTGAGCACGGCATTTCATCTATTGATTTAATGTTTAGTATCATTCATTCTGAAGTTAAATATGAGAAGTGCTTCTTTCAATGATATTTCCATTCAGTGTTAAGGAAATTCAATTATAAAATCTTTGAGTTTTACAGTCATTCTAAAGCAATTTTCAAGACTATTGTAGATTTTAACACATCATGAACTTTAGAATGGGTAGAAAATGTACTTGAGGAGTAGTGCACAATTCATCAGTGAAAAGGAATTTCTTATTTCTAATGTTAGATTTGCTACAGCATTCGTTTGTGACCGTGAGCAACCGCTCTGTTTCTGTGCCTTACACTTTTAACTGTCCTGAGGGTGTCATGAAGATTAAAATATGTATACATACAGGAAGAAGCGAGGCCTGTGTCATTAATGTCATGAAAATTTGAAGATGAAAAAAGCAAAGCAGTGCAGTGTTAAGATAATATTAAGAATCTGAATTTACATTCAGAAATTTTTTTGTATGATAATAGCAACATGATTGTGCCCAACTGCCTGAAATGTTCTCTAGAACTTCTCTCTGCTTTTTTATAAACATAAAACATTCTTTTCTGTTTTGACAGTTAAAAATGATGCTGCTGAGGTTGTAAACAGATTTTTAAGTTACCTGTTCAAACAAGTAAGTCTTCTGTTGAATCTTCAAAAGGCTGCTTCAGTAGTAGGAAATATGCTACCGAGTAATACATTTATTTGCAGTTCATTTTTTCGAAGTGGTAGCACAATAAAAGGAGATGCCATTTTTTGCTGCAAAATTTGTCTCGTTTTCTTCAGCTTGTCAAGTCTGTTATGTTAGTATATAGTATTAATCTTAAATGCAAACATACTGCTTCTAGCCCAGGAAGTCCCTGAGCTGGAAATTGTAGGAGGCTGAGAGTATTTTAACAATATATTCTTCCTTAGGCATCTTGGCTTCTGTCAGAGGTAGGATCCTGGATGAGACAGATTTTTGATCTGACTGATCTGTCTGCTGCTGTGTTAACTGGGAATTATGGTTGAAGTGCAGTATAATTCTTTTATAGAGAGAAAAATAAAAAACTTGAAGTTTTTGCAATGACAGCATTAAGGAGTTAAATACCAAGGGAACGTAGTTTCCTTTGAGAGAAACAATGTTCTTTGTGATGACAGCACAGGTTTAAGAAAAGAAATTAAGGAATGGAGGTGTATCTTCTGCTGGCACTGCCATATATCTTGAATTCAACTCTGGAAAGTTGTACAAGTTATTTGTATATGAAACATTTATGGATTATTAAAGGGGGAAATGAGAAGAATTAGGGGGAAATAATTTTTAAAGGAAAAATTGAGTAATAGTTGAAAAGGGCACTAGTACTTGGTTTTGTTTCAGTGAGTAATACTGTGCATTAGTCTTAATTTCTTTATCCAGCATGCTTTGACAAGTGAATGTAGGGTTCTTTGAAGTAAATACATGAAAAGTAGTTGGCAGTGACAAAGCTTCATATTTTTAGGTCAGGCGCATTATTATTTAACAAACTTATGACAGCAAATGTCACTTATTGGAAAGAATAAAGCTCTATTGAACATTTTTTGTTGTATCTTTGCGTAGGGCTGAAATGTGTCTGCACTTCCATAAATTAACACTGAAATCTCATTTAGTGTCATCAATAGCTAGACTGCTTGGGTTGCTGTCCAGTCTCCATGAAGTTAAGTATTGGGAGGCACATGAGTTGTAATTAGCTTAAACCAGTATTTTCAAGTTCTGATAGGTAGTGCATTGGGGGCCAGTGGACTACTTGTAGGTCATCCATGTGAGTCAACTAAGCAAAGCAGATCAATTATGAGCAGATTTTAATGTGCTCCCGGGGTCTGCAGCTTCACTGGAAGATATTTCCACGTCTCTAGATGAAGAGGTTGAAAATCATTGGCTTTGACAATACTACTGCAGTAGCCTCATCTGCAAGGGCTTGTCTACACAGGACTTTCCTGATTAACTCCATGTCTAATTCTACAACAAAGAGTCTGGTTGTGTTTACGTTAAACCATTTTCAAAGTACTATTGCACTTTGAATTCGTACCCTACCTTAATCCACGTTAACTTTCCAGTGCATGCCCTGAGGGAGCAGTAAACTAAACGGAATGACTGTGTCCACACAGGGGTTTAATGGAGTTTAACTAGCAGGATTCAAGTTCATCAAGGTACTTATTTCAGATTCATTTTCTTGATGTCCTGGTATAGAGAAGTCCTAAGAATAAAGGTAGTTTAGTTCTAAGGAACGAACCGTGTTGTAAGATCCATCACTGAGATTTTATTACATTTTTTTGGTGTGTGAAATACAACTACTGTAGGGTATAAAGTAGGCCTTTTTTTGGCTTGTTTGATATGATCTCTTTTGTAGCAATTGCTGTTAGATCTGGAAAATAAAATAGTGTTCATATTCTGCAACAACTAAATGCTCTATTTGTTTTTCAGTTTGGATCAAAATACATATGTTTGCTTAAATAGCAGAAACTTCGTTTTCCCAGTACAAAAAAAAAAATCTGTCGTCTGAATCCTGAATCTTAATTTCTGCTATGACATTATATGCATTTGGTATGTTTTAAAGCAGATTAACACTGTAACATTTTAGGTGTCTGTAGCAAATTTGAATATTATGGAAATTAGATATCTTCTGTAAATGGCAATATTGTTTAAAATGTCTGATTTTTATGGTCTTTATGGGCTGAAACTATATTATATTGCTGAAAATACAAGTATGTTTTAAATAACAATTTTACCTCAACTGCTGCCATATTTAAAATACATTTGTATTTTCAGCTGTAACTCATAAAAGGTCAGCTCCTGTGCTTTGAAAACTCTACACGAGTTGATGTTGCATAAATAAGCATATTTTACACAGCAGGCACATAAAGTTAACCGCCTCTCTGACTTGCATTCAGATTAATTACTCTTCATAATTTTTAACTAAAACAAGTTAAAGAATTTCGCTTTTTGGTACCATCCTTCAGACATTGATCAAAATCCTGTGGATACAGTAACACTAAAGTTTACTGAAGTTTAAACAAAGCAAAGCTCAGTTTTTCTTAATGGTCAGCTCATGTCACACTAAAGCTCTGATCACCGATCAAAACAGCATTAATTATTTGTTTCACGTTGCGGTTGCTGTGTCAAAATCCTTTAAATACCTCTTGGAGCTGAGAGGGAATCTTAGGGCCTGTGACAGAGCAGCTGGTCTGGACATGGGCTGATGCCCCAGTTGACAGGTTGTTGGATTAGAAAGAATATCAAAGGCAGTGAGTAAGATTAGGGATAAGTGAACATCTGACAGCAGTTTGCAGCGGGGGAGAACAGATGATAAACAATGGGAGCGGGGTGCGTGGGGGGAGTGAGAGGTGAGAAGGCCATGGGAAAAGTGTGGCGGCAATCACTAAAGCTCCAGGTTGCTGAGCCTCATGAATAGAACAGGAAATGGGATTTGCTGGGACAGATGTGCCGAGCGGTGATGAATACATTATAGGGAAATGAGGCTAAACTCCTCAAGGTGAGAGATGTGCTTTCTGCAAAAACAGAAAATACGGGAAAATAAAAGTTTACTCTCCTGGACCAGTCAGCGTTAATACTTGGAAACTAATACGGAAAGAAGTAATGCTAATGATAATTTTAATTAAATGAGTCTTCTGCAGTAGATTTGCGACAAACTCTAGGTCGTGTGCTTATAGCATAACAATCTTACCGGGCTGTTACTTAGATAGTATTGCAGGCATTTACTGAAAACCTAGGATTCCACAAATGGTAGAATAGTTTGAATGATGGAACAGCCTGAGTGGAGGGTCTGACCCATAGTGCTCGGGCACATATTCTGTATCTGGCATGTATTATATAGCACTCACATAACATATGTTTGATCCTGTGACCGTTAAAGGAGACTTGTACTGAGAGATCTTGTGAGGTCCTTCCAGCCTTACAATTTTTCAATTCTGCAAAGTGATTGTATGCTTTTAAAAAATTACACATAACTGTTCCTGTTCCTTAGGATATTTTTTTCTTTACTTCACAGAGTTCTTTAGTTTCTGTTCTCGATGGATTCTTTTCCAATATTTATGATAGAATTGTCTCAGAAAGCCAAAAGAAATGTTTTGTGTGATTGCTGATAGGACTGTATGTCAATTCACTGACTTAGAATTTCTTCTGTGTTTTGGTTTTTTTTTTTTTTAATTTTTAAAGGAAATCTATTAAAAAAAATCTCATGTTAACATTTTAATAATTCATTGCTTTAACATAAGAAAGAGGGAGATGCAGAAAGTATGATTGATGTTGCTCAGAGAAAGTGTCAGTAATGTTTGTTCTCAGGTATCTAGAAGTTTATTCCACAATGTGTTCTCCCAGTTTGTGTTACAAATACGAGCTTGCTAAAATGAACTAGAAACACAAACTTTGAGAGTCATCCGCTGGAAAACATAAAGCTCAGTGGTGTAAGGACAAGAGGTGACTTAGCTGTAACAGGAATGCCCACCATCTGTCTTTCCTGACCTCAGATCTCTCGTATGTGCTGCCCCTGTCCTCAAGAAGAGGAGACGTGTCTGGCCTGTTTTAGTCTCTGTTTGCTCCCAGCCGTGTGTACTGTAACTGTAGCTCTAGTTTTTAAAAGAACAAGGGATTGTAACGAGAATCTGGGATAAATAGGTATGTTCCATAGCTCTGCTTCATGAAAGTAGCTGTTCACGTTGCAGAAATGCCATGTGTGGTATTTTGACTGCGGCGGCATCACTTGAATACAGCAGTTGAAAAGTCTGTAGGGCTCTGGAGTTCCAGAAGCTCCACAAAATCAAGGATCAAGAAAGACTGTACTGCAAGTGGCCATAATAATAAAGAAAAAAAATAAATGGTGGTGAGCACAACAAAACATAGATTAAAAAGTATGCTTTACTGATTCTGAGGAACATAAATACTATCCTAATAGTTCCATTTTCCATAAAACCTAATTAATTCAATTAATTAAATGCTGGTTCTATATGACTTCTGAGCAACAGGTATATTTCTCTGTAGCAATGTTCTCTTCAGAACAGATGACAGGTTAGAAAATATTTCCATATTACTGCTTAAATCTTTCAGTGTATGATTTTTTCCCAATGGGAAGACACCAGGAGATGGCCACTGCTGTGGGAGTCGGATTTCAGTTGAGATTATTAAAATTGAGAGGTAAAAGTGAAATTAAAAAACTAGCAAAATCTGGAACTAGTTGCATCTGTCACTTTAAACTGATTTTTGGGGGGATGGGGAGAAAGGACAGGATGAAAAGCCCAGAGGATCTTTGTGAGGAGGGTCTGTGAGAAAGTCTTAAGAGAAAAATCTAAAGATTGTTACTAAGCCTTGGCTTCTATTAGTCCCCTGCTGCTGTTCTTCATCAAGTTGTTTTAATGGCTTTCAAAGCAACTGAGTGGAAAATGGTTTCTGGAACTTTAAGGAGACTGAACTGAGAACTGTCCTTGCTTTATAAGTAAAACACATCAAAGATTGATGGAAGAGTTGCTTATTAAACACATTGTAGTTTTAATTTTAAAAAATGGGAGATATCATAAAAGAGAGATCAGATCATCATAACTACCTAAAGGTGAAAGTTTAATGGCTTGTCCTCTGCTCAGGAACCTGTGTTAAGTATCTCTGTCATAACTTTTGTGACCCTTTGTGTGTGTGCATGTGTGCAAGATTTTTTTTTTTCTTTCAAAGAGGTTTGTTGTTTTTTTTTTCCCTGATGTACAGAGGGAAAAGTACACAAGTGTAAAAATGTAGATGATAGATGCTGTGGGTTTTAATTTTTTTGCCCCGTATTTAGGGATGCCTTCTTTTAATATTTTTTACTACCTGCTGCTTCAGATTCTTAAGTATTTCTGAAATAGTTATTTTTCTTTGTGTTGCAGGGTATAAGATATGTTCTGTGTGTTCAGCGTGTGCAAAGTGCATTTGTGTATTTTCTAGTAATTGCGCATGTATTTTTTCTGGAACCTGGTCCTCTCACTTTCCTCTCCACTTCCCACTTTCTTTTCCCTCCACAGGAAATAGTGTGTTTTTCTAGAGTTGTATGGTAGATCTAATAAAAAAAAAATAAAAAAAAATTGGAAAGTGTGCATAGAAAACATTTCCACTGAGACTTTGAGCTTCATTTTTTAAGCCAAATGCTTGTTCTGCTATGTCATGCTACATATGATCAAGGTGCATATTTAGTAAGCAAATACAAACAATTATTTTTTAAAAACTAGAAGAATTTCTCAGTAAGTTTATAAAGCATACTCTACATTATTCACTATCCATCTTAAGATTTCAGAAATGTTCAATGTGGTAGTTTCAGTTTAAATTTGTAGAGTTCTTTCTGGAGTTAAACAGCTCCATCTATGCATGATTCTGACTCTAGATTTGATTCTTAATGTAGAAAATTATTTTTCCCAAGAGCCTAATATGTGATGACTGTAATTACTGGATTTTCTGCACATGATATGCTTAGAAAGGCTATATATCATTAAAGCATAACATGATTAGAGTGATTCTGTAAGATCTTCATGATGTACAAGATAATTTAAATTAGGAGTAGGAATATTGGCTATGCAATCAATTGCATAGGATAGTGCTGCAGTTTGTACGGCCTAAAATTGGATCTGTAAGCCATCTGATTTGTGTTGCTCAGAAAGGGTAAAGAACAGTATGAGATCATTGGCCTCCTGTTCAGTGAAACCGGTCAGGAATCATTAGTACAGAAATGACTACTATAGTGCTTTGTGGGATAGTTCCAGCAAATTTGAAACCTGATTGTCTCCCTGATTGTTTCTGTAAACTAGCCTCATTTCTCGTTGAGGAGAGGTGGTTGACCTGTCATTCTGGAGAACCCTGTTTCTTTTTATCTCGTTACTTTTCTTTGGTCTGTCTCGGAGTTAAAACCTCTTGGCGGAGCTCTCGCAAGACTCACGGGAACATGCCAGCCTCCCTAGAGCATTATGGTACACTCCACAGAAAAAGATTAATTTGTAAAAGTAATAACATAAATGTCAAGATTTAAGGGTAAGAATTATGCTGGGGGGTTGGGAGATAGAGATTTAATCACACCCAGGGGCTGAAAAAAGCTAGTTAGGGAAACTGTTTCACTAAACAGAAAAATTGTTGGACTATTTGCTTTTGAAGTATTTCTCAAAAAAAAGCCAGATGAACGTCAGTTGGCATGGTGTCTTCCCTCCCCTCTATCTGTGCGTTCTCCTGCAACCCTTAGGCCAGAGCAGTGGCATGCCTTCCAGTGCTGCATCAAGTGGGATGGCAAACCACACCTAACAGTTGGGCCTTTGGGAGGGGATGAAAGAGAAAAGAAACAACTTTCTGCAGTGCTATTTTTTGTAGACTTTCTGGTCAGAGAAGTGTGTCTTGCTCTAGCAAGGGAAACTGTGGAATTGGCTGTAGTACTTGTGGAAATTAATTCTTCATTCTCAGAGCAGCCCTGCTGAATCCATGGAGAGAATTTGTGACCTTCATTCTTTGTCTAAGATTTTAGGTGCTTCAGTATATGCTGGGTTCGTGCCATTGCATGCACAGGATAAAGCCTTGGAGCTTAATGTGTTTTGTTCAGTATTCAGCACTGCTGAGGAGCAGCGCTAAAGAGCCCAGGACCTCATCTATGAAAACTCCCGCAGTCAGCGGTAACCTTCAGTTCCTATGAGACTGGGTGTGTAGGAGGAGTCCTTCCCTGCTCTTACTTCACCATGGAGACATCGCGGTGCTGCACCTGGCATTGTTCCCAACTTTGTTGAAACTTGGGATCTCCCAGGTGCTGCTTGCTAACCTTGGTCGATCTTGTTAATGTTGGTTCTTTGCTGGTGTGTACCAAACTGGTGTGTGATGCGAGGTGCACGGTTTATTGAGCTGTATTGTTCCTGCATGGGTTTGAATTCTGCATTTGCAAAACCAAGTAGCTTGAAGTTTTGCATGATGGATTGTTTTCTCTGTTGTGGGGTTTTTTTTTTTCCTAATCCAATTTGAATGATGTGACAGCCTATACACAGGCTTTTTCTTATCAGTGTTTTGCTTCAGACGACATGGTAGTTTTTGTTTCTTAAATTAGAACAGCGTTCTTCAACTGCATAGTTTTTTAATGTAGCTTTATTATCTGTCTAAAAATGAAGTGGTCCAGTACTGTGGTAGAAGAGGGATAGTTTATTGGTTTTTTTTTCTGTTGGCTTTTTGTCAACCAGAGAAGATTTTAATCAGACCCTGTACAAGTTGCAGTGGAATTTGTTAGAATGACTAAAGAGGTAATGAGAAATATTAGACAATTGATGGTGGTGATTAGCATTTGGCTGAAATACCAGTGGCAACTTAACCTGTGGTTTTACGATTTGTCAGTGTTGCTTTCCCGAATGGCATAGTGAAATTAACGATGAAAGGACAGTTTCTTTCCTTCCTCTTTTGGATGAGGGTCATGACCTAGGATAGCAAAGAAGAAAAAATTATTCTTGTAGGCGTAGTGGTTGCCTTGGGACTGATGATTTTAAGATTCATTTCCCCCTTCTACTTACTATACTTGTATTTGCTTCTCTGCCTGCACAGATGAGGTGAGAGCCCTAAATCCTGGTGAAGTCTGTGGGGTGAATGTCTCTCTTGACTTAGAGATTCTACATGAGATTGTCTTCAGCGGTCTCAAATTCTTTGGATTGCTATACCCGGGGAAGCATGAGGTGTGGGGATGTGATTCAGACCAAAGCCATGTTTGCCCAGTATATATCGTTTAGAGAGTCTTCTTCCTTGACTTGAAAGGATACTTTGACTATTGAGCACACAGGATGAGTACAGGAAGGAGTTCAAGAATATCAAGTGAGATTTCTCGTCTACTGTGGGGTCTCGGACTCACAATGGGTACTTTATCTTAAATCTCATTCTATCTTGAAACAGCTACTACAGACATAATTGATCTAGGTATGTTATGATGAATGCAGAATTATTTCCCCTGCTTGTCATTAAATATCACTAGTCTGAAATTTCACAGTCAGGCCCTTTATGGGTCAAAAGAAGCAGCTGTCCATGGACCAAAAAATACTTAAACAGGTTTCCTGGGGATGTTGTTCTTTTTTTTTTTTTAAAAAAAAAAAAAGATAAAGGATTTTTTTCTTATAGTTAACTGTATCTCTGTAAAATTTAGCAGTTTGGAAAACGTCATCTTTAGTGACTTAGAAGTGTAAGTGCCATTTTCCAAAGGAATTTGCAGGAATCAGTCTTACTGAATTCTACTAAGGCTCCTTCAGGTAGAAGAGCAGAAACAGTTTTGTAATATTGCAGTTTAAATCCCATCACAGAACATGACATTATTCAACAAAGGTGTTTAGACATTATTTTGGGAGTTCTAGTGTTTGCCTGAAATGACGATGGTCAGAGTAGTCTAAATTCAGATCTTCCATCTTTGCAGTGAGAGCCCTAAAAGTAAAAGTTTCTGCGTGCTGCAGAGTGCTTTCTTAAATCTTGTCTTTTGGAGTTGGTCATGAATTATTATAAATTGGAGCAAGGATATGAACCTCTGTCTCTTGTTCCCCAGTTTTGTTTATTACTGAACTACAAAGGCCATGTTTGTTTGTTTCTACCTCAATGAATATGCAACACTATATACAAATCAGGAAAACTCCAGAAAAAGAAATAGAATACAAAATTCCCAGGAGTTCTCAGCAGCCCTCTGGTTGAGGCATTTCCCTGGCTTTTATTCTCTGAACTGGAGCCAGCAGGTATGTCTCCTGGATCTATGTTTCTCACCCTTTTAGATTGTTAAAGGAATTTTATTTTTTAATTTCCCTTAATGTTTACTGAGTGTGTAATATGTACAATAAACTAAAAAAAAATTAAAAAATTCCATGCTCCTTTTCCATAGGAATGTGTTTTTAATGTTTGTGTCGCTTCTGCTGGTCCTGATCCAGAATTCAAGTACAGTATTTATTTACAGAAAAGCATTTTGCTGTCACATCAGCTGAATGCACAGTTTGCACATACTACTATCTTTGTGTTAGAAATTTTGTAAATATGGAAGTGTACATTCCTTTTATCCCTACAAAATGAGAGAGTGTATCACAGACTTCAAAGAGAAAACACAGTTTTGTGGAAATGGAAAAATACATGCAGCAAAATTCAATAATATGACAGTAACCTTAGGTAAAAGAGCAGTTGAATACTGGCTCTAAATTTCGTCATGTATATACAATAACCAGACCAGAGTCCGAATACTCTATTAGCAGTTGGTTGCTTTCAACAGAATGGGAGTGAATTTAGTACTAGGAAAGCCCCATCTGTATCTCAACTTATAACCTTAAATTATATGCTGACCTGGCAGTAAAATGATGTGAGAAAAGTCATAAATTTGACCTTTGTGCAGATCGTGTTTCTTAATGCAAGCACCGTGTCCTTATTCTTTGTAGTACAGTTTTCAATATGCTGCTGTGTATTTGCCTTGGAATAAAGCATGTTTGATATGTATATGCAATTGTTCTTAGTAATGCTATATGTTAAAAGCAGAAAAACAAGACAAGAAAGGTGATTTGACTTAATTTAGTGTATTTATATATGCTTAATGCTCATGTTTTATAAATTTCGTTCAAAGGTAAGTGATCTTACTGATAGCTGAATGCCAAGCTGAACTGCAACAACTCCATTGTTGGAAAGTACACACAAAAAACAAACTGTGACCTGAAAAGTAAACTTCCAGAAGATTATAGGAGAAAGTTTACTTACACATCAGGTATCTTAGTTGTAATTGTTCTGGCAGTTGATGTACATAAAATGAACCAAGTGGCTTGGCCCAGTATTGCACTAACAGTTGAATAAATTAATGTGTTCTCCATTGTTTATTTTACCTCCTAAAGTGTGAAAAAATTGCACCTTTGAACAGTAAACTCTATTGCCATAACCATCTGTTTGCAGTTTCATTACATACTCCTACCAGAATAACCCTCACTTTGAAGAGAAAATTGATAGGGGTTGTAAAAATTACAGTCTCTGACCTTAGGTTTTATGTCTTTTGAGGTATCCCTGGTGTGGTCTCCGCTAGCATACATTATCATTTCTTCAAGAAGTACCTTTATGTATTCCAGTGAATTTCAGATACAGAGTCAAGTCCATGCCTCAAAAAATTTGCTATCACGTGGAACTGAGCAGCTCTGTCTCTTGTTAGAGATCCTCGTACATGAAGTGAGTGTAGTGGAGACCACAGCGATTTTGCCTTGCCCTGCCCTGCCCAGAGCTCCTGTGTGAACTGGAGCTGGCATGTTGTTCTTTAGTGTGCGGGATGATTTGTCCTCGTGAGCTGTACTAACTTAGTCTTACTTCTGAAATTGTTGATAGTGTCAATTAAAGCCAATTAGCAGCAGTGGTTTGTGCTTCAGAGAAAACGTTCGTTTTTAATGTTGTCGAAAAGTTATCCGTTTGTGCATTTTTGGATGCAGGTTCCACAGAGACACTAAACCAGTCATTTCTAACTGAAACGTTTGAGTACGGGTAAGTTAACTGCAAAAGGCCATTATTTGTAATCATGATGCTTTTAAAATAAACATACTGGATAGTTTGGTAATGAAATCTTACGAGCTTTGTTTAAAAAACAAACACTCCCCCCCCCTTCCTCTGGAGCTTAAACAGGGGCTTGTTTAAAAAACAGTAAAATTCCATAACACTTCAATGCTTTTGAAGTAGTTCTTCAACATCAGCAAGTAATTCTGCAAATTGCTTTTGAAGATGAGGCTTCATTTACTCCAGCGTGTGCAGTCTGATGGAGTGGATTAGTGGGCGTGGGCTGAAATTGTAATTTAGGCTTTTTTGTGTGCATGTGTCTTTCTCTAGAACACTCCTTATCAGACACATCTCTGTCTTCTAGGAGTAACTTTGAATAGAGCAAGGCTGTTCTGTTTAATAGTCTTTGGTGAAAACTTGGTATGTATATAATGGCATTACATTCATGTTGACTAGTAAAAAGCATTTTTTTCATTAGGTTTTATTGTTGAGCACTTTTTTAAAGATCAGATCAGTTCCCAGAACCAGCTTGCTGTGTAGTTACACAAATGGCAGTGATGGAGTAGGGGTAGAGCAGAGATGGGCAGCTGGGGTAGAAAAAGGGGCAGCCTGGGTTTCAGTTGACTGACTCTTACGCTCTTATGGAACTGCACCTTGAGACTGAGCAAGTTTCACACCAAGGCTTTGCATTGAAGTTAGTAGTTGTGTAACAGGATAGCCAAGCAGAAATTCCCTTAAACTGAGGTATACATTCAAAAGGGAAAAAAAAACAACCAAACAAAAAAAAAACAAACCACACAACCCAGGCCAGGCACTCAACTAAGGCAAATTAGAATGATTTTGTTGATTTTGTTATTACTTTTTAATTGAGTTGCATGCTTTTATGCCAGCTGAAAGTGCTTCCTTTCATTCTGAAAGATATGTAATACTTCCTGTGAAATACGTAATTGTATAACAAGAGGACCACTTTCTCCTTGCTTACCACTAATCAAACCTTTAAAGTAGACCAAAAAACGTAGATAAGTCACTATTTCAAACAGGTTTCATATGCAAATGAGTCTGTTCAGAACAGGGTTTTTGTTTTAGATGTAAAAGTTGAATATTAATTGTCCTTGAATTTTTGACTGTTCCTTTGCACTGTTGTTTTTTGGGTTTTTTTTGTGAATGACAATTTTTAGATACAGCATGGAAGCTCTCTAGCTTCTATAAACAGAAAAATACCCCACTAAGTTATTACTCCAATAAAAATATTCAACAGGAAGCAATGAAATTTTTAAAGTATATGGAACAGGTATTTCATTTTAGCCTTATCTGGAAAGCTTTACAAGTCCAAACTTTCTCTGTTTTGATTTCTATTCTTCGTACAGGTTGCACAGTATCATGTTGACTAGTAATGTTTTATTTTCTCAAAAAAAATCCCAAACTATGGATTTTGGGGATTTAAAGCTGGTGGTTTGTTTTTTTAACTTACTTACTTAATTTTTGTATGTGTCATGGTGCTGAAAATACTATGAAAAATAGTCAGACGAGTTCATCTTGGAAGTACAGCTTCTGTGGGCACATCATTGTGCACACTGGAAATATTTTTTATTGATTATATGTAACAAAGAGTCATAGCATTAATAATTCAGCTGGCAAGAAATAGTTTATATTAGATTATCAATCCTCGTATGTTTCCACTGGAAACTGCTACAGATGAGACATCAGATTCCATTAAGCTGAAAATAGAAATGTAACAAGCACATCTCCACTGATAGGAGCACTTCTGTAGCAGGGGGAGAAAGGAAGGGAAAGGTTCATTTACAGAGGGATGAGGGGTTACCTTCCAGCATCCCGTATCTCCTGTCTTTCTGGGTTTACCACAGGGCAAGTCTGTTTAACCCAAGAGCTGTGACTCAAGGAGAAGCAGCAGCTAATGCACATCTTCAGGGCGTATTTTCCCATTGGAGGAGCATATATTTTATAACTCAAAAAGTACTGAATTACTGAGTTGTTTTCATTGTGAATTTACCTCTTGACAGCTTTTATTGCTTATAAAAAGGTGAATATGACTGAAAAGCATTAAGCTAAGACTACTTAAGGAAATAAAGGTGGCAGGAGGCTGCAGGAGCTGGCTGCCCTGGTGCAGATTTTTATCTGTCTTCATGAGTCAGATAATTGATTCCCCAAGCGCTGCTCATCTGGATTAAACTGAAAAAACCCCATTCAATAAAGTGACAAGTTTGGTGCTCTCTTGCCATCCGATTCCGGGCAACAAGTAGACATCTCAACAAGAGTGTATAGTGCATTTCCAGATAGAGGCATTGCTGTGCATAGTGATATTAAACTGTATAGATAAATTTATAGAAGATTGAATTGGAAAATAAGTGCAATAGAAAAATAAGTTTGACATGTTTTTAAAGAAAAACACACTCTCATGGCTTTAAATTATGTTGGGTTTGGGTGTTTTTTTTGAGAACAGAAAAAAGCAAAATCTCATTTTTCGTCTAGGGAGTTTTACTGCTTTGTTACATGTAAATCATTAAACAGGGACCGCACACTTGCTTGGCTTTGCTGACTCTGGTTTAAGACCGTTATTTGCCAATTAATTCTCTTATCTGTTTTTCTTTACTTATAGTGTTATTATTTTACTGCATGAAGAGTGGTCATAATCCCTTTGCATTAAGGACATGAACTGCTTTTGTGTCTTAGGAGCATGGAAACAGTAAATGGAGCAATGAGGACAGAGTTATTTTTATGCTATAATTGTTTGAACTTCTCAAGTTGGATTTTTTTCACAAATATGGAACATTTACTTCTTGGATGACTGCTTTAAACCCATTCCAACTGGTAGAGGCTAGGGGATCATGACTGTTGTTTGTCATTTTAACCCTCAGAACTTGTGCATGTAGCTTATCTATACCATAATGTATTTGTCATTTTCCCCTAACTGCTTCTGTTTGTTTACACCGACTTTTGTCTGGGCTCTAACTGAGCGGTAAGATCATTGAACAGGAACTGTTCCCACTACATATGCTCAGTGCCTGTCACAATGGGTCGCCAAACGTCGTGTTGTCTCTCCTGTAATGTAAACAGTAAGAAGTTAATCATTGTCATGGAGAGATTTTTTTATTATTTTTTTTTCTCTTTTAGTGGCATATGTGAAGTTAGTTTGCTTATTTTGGAGACATGTCTCCAGCATGTTAAGTAATCTGCCTGTGTGGCCTGTTACCAG
Organism: Baryphthengus martii; assembly: GCA_013396935.1. Lineage (NCBI taxonomy): Eukaryota > Metazoa > Chordata > Aves > Coraciiformes > Momotidae > Baryphthengus > Baryphthengus martii. The sequence continues at coordinate 872,850 of VWZK01016157.1, forward strand.
TCTCCTCAAAAATCTGTAGTACAAACTGGGGTGGTTTTGGTGCGGCTTTACAGTTCTTTGCCACTTTGGCTTTGTCTGTCCAAGCAGAGGTTATTAGTGGATGAACATGGGAGATGATATAGGGCAGCACTTTTAATTCAGTCGCTTTTTAAAGTATTGAATACTTAAATAAAGCAAATCAGATAGAAGCTCTAGGCATCTTTTGGGTAAAGGTTGTTTCTGCTTCAGTCTTGTGTTGTCCAGAGCTCATTACAAGAAGTCATTTAAATTAATGCAAATCCAAAGTAAATTTTGATTTGTTCAAAGGTCTGAACTCCCAACAGAGTAACTACAGGAAATATGTGACTATAAACCTCTGTGTTGAAGATTTGTTTTGGACACCCGTGTGTGATGCTGCCAGTCAATTATTGCATAGAGTTCAAGGAAGCATCGAAAGGTTTTGTTAGTGTTCTTGTATCTGTTAGGCTAACAAGTTTTCAGTTTACTCTTCAGAATAAAACTTAATAAAATCTAAGAAGTATAAACCTTTTATTACACATGTTTAAAATATATATGCAGTACAGTTTGCATGTAGGTGTTTCAGAAGATATCAGTTAATTATTTTATACGCGAAACAATCAAGGCAAGCTTCTCTGTGCAGCTGCTGGACTTCAGCACGGATTCCTTGAAAGGAGACAGACCAGTGCCCAGATAAGCCTTAGCATTTCTCCTCAGGTAGCCAGCTATGACATAGTGCTTCTGTATTATGAGAAGTAGTGAATAATTGTTTCACATTCATCATCTCCATGCCATTGATGATTTTACTGACTTCTGCTATGTCAGCCCTTAGTGTGGCACTGTTCCTAGGTTACATTTAGCTGCACGGCACCGCCTGCTGCACCACTATCCCTTTCGCTTCCTCATCTCAAAACTCAGGATTGGAAAGGTGCTGGTCTTTTTTATAACTGAGGAACCAGAGCTCTAACTTCCATTGTTTATAAACAGTTCCCGCTCCTTGGTAGCGTCCTTGGAGATGGTCCTTGAGGAAGGACCTACATCTGTCTCTCTAAAATTGTGTTTAAGTACTTACTCCCTCCATTTGAAAAAACTGCCTGGACAGAGAGTTGTTTTGAGTCCCATGAGGACCTCTACTATACACAACAGTAGAGACCACAGCCTGAGGTCTCTACTGAGGGCTGAGGGGAGTTTGGTTAAGGCCCAGAATGGTACCAGTCTAACACTGAGCTGAGTATTGGTGAGTCGAGACACAGTTACGTCTTGTACGAGCTGGTTCAAGAGCTTCTCTGATGTCAAACACGTATGGGTGCTGCCCTCAGGGAAAAGAGGGAGGAAGGCATTCACACTGCCCCAAATGAAGAGTAGAGGGAAACTCTCAGGTGATTTGTGTCAGACCATGTCCAGGGTCTGTCACACGTGGAGCACGCCCAATGTCACCATAAGATCAGTGCCAGTGAATGCTTCTTCTTACATCATTAACATAGCGTGTCTTTTTATCTTCTTTATTGGGTAGCCTGGGCTAAGTCTAGTAAGCAAAATTTATCCTTTATATAGGTATCCTGGCAGCAATTTGGCCATGTGGTTGAGACATTGTATTGCCTAAAGTAGTGAAGGAAAGCAGAGGACAGCACTATCCCTGATGCAGTGATTCTTAAGGCATTTTAGCCAGAGACAGAGAGCACATAAGTGGGAAAAAGAATGATATTTTGATTATTTGCTGCAGACAAATCTAACTTCCCGACAACAGACGGTGTGAACAGGCTCCTGCCTGTAATTATGGCAATGAGCAGGTGCAGGAAGAGTCTTAAGAAAATAATTTCAAGGGTGGAACCAGGACAGAGAATGTAGAGATCAAGTATGGGTGGCATTATACACAGCTCTCTGCTGGTAGGAGTCACTTCTTCTGAACTTGAATCCACTGTCAACACTTGTCTAGCAGAGAGCTCTTTGCAGTGCATGGTTGTCCTGGAATCACTTGAACCAGGAAGGATTGAGTTCTCCTTGTGCTCAAGCTGGTAACAAACTGTTGTAATTCTCGCTACGTTGTCAGTGCCATTTTCAGGGCAATCTTATAGACAAGGTGAGTAGGATTTGTATAAAAATGGCTATTTGTGCTTGCTTGTCAGGGCTGGACTGTATTTAATTTGGGTGCCTGTTTGAGGGATTGTCTTTTGGCACCTTTGAGCTGCCTTTTGTCAAAGGCTTGGAAGACTCTTGTGGGGAAGCACTGCTGTATGGCTTCCTCTGTTCTTAAATTTTCCTTTCGCTGTTAGAGACAGGATACCAGGCAAGACAGACATCTCATCTGACCTGATATGGCTTTCTTAGGCAATTTGTGCTTATGCAAGTAATCTGTCTTCTGTGTAATATGAAACGAAGTTGTCTCACATGCTGCCTCTCCTGGAATACAGCTTTATTAACTTACACATACTATATGCACTAGTTCAGCATTGCAACATCACAGAACTTGATCACTGAGCACAGAACTGGGGTGTGATTACTTTGTGATTAAAGATTTACCAAATCAAATATATGTTATACAAGGTTGTTGCGGTATCGTAACTGCTGTTCCAAACTGATAAAAACTAACATAAAATACTTTTGACAAATTTATCTTTAGAAAACATCACAGGGCTCATTTCCTATTTGAACAATAATTGTTTAAATCTTTCTGAAATGTAATAATATACTCCTTTCTCCTTCCCATCGTCAGTGTTTAGATCTCCCAGCGATCAATTATACTTATTTCTTTCACTTCACTGAGAAATACTTTGAGTATTCCTTATTATATATTGGAGAATGGACTATTTAATAATAACGCAATTATATATATATTTATTAAATTGAACAGCATTACGAGTTTGAGAGAGCTTTTGTATTTCTCAAAGATGCTTCTCTTTTTTGGGGAGTGATGTTGACCGTTGATACCTTTTTAATTCTTTCCAACTATCTGTAACTGTGGTGATAGCAGAGCATTGTCAAAGGCCAGGATATATGGAGTGGAACAGTTTAACAGTAATCATGGCTACTTGGCTTTTAAAAGCATGAATCTTAATCAGTTTCAGCAATTAGTATTTTTGTCTTAAAGATAAGATAGACATATTACGTACAGCTTAATGTAGCTGGTTAGAAACTGGTTAGAATTAATGTTCTGTAAAGAATGTAAAGCAGCATAAGACCCATTGGTAACTGTTTACATGCTATTAATAATTAGCAACCTTCATACTGGTCTGTTAGGAGAGAACCACGCATTGGGTACAATAGAAACTCAACTCCGTACGGTTGGCTTCAAATTACATTTAACTTGGACAATAGGGCATGAATGGGGCTCATTTGAGTTTCTGCCACTGTAAACAATGAGATGTTGGAATGTTTCATTTGTTTATTGATTTATTTATTTGGACAGGTGCAGGTTGATCATATGAAATATTTTTTTACTCAAATATACGCAGAAAATAGCTTAACAAACATTGTCCAGTCAGAGGGTATGGTGATAACCAACATCTTGAATGGGCAGACTCAAATTAATTTAGCCTGTGGCTGCTTTAGAATTTGAGTCTTAAACTAATCAAATCATGTTCTAGAGAAAGTGCTTTATGTGCTTTCCAGCCACTTAGAAAATAGAAAATACGGATTTTATTTTCAGATTATTTTATCTTTAGGTACTGAGTTCCTTCTTTTACTTTCTGTTAAAAATTATGTGCATGTCTGTGAGGTAGATTCTGTTAATGCTAATGGAGCTCATCCTTGAGAAGAGGTCATTCAAATTGGATGGATCCCATCTGTATGAGGACGAATCTCTAGGGTATAATTTTCCTCAGATATTTGAAACCCTTTCATAAGTGCTCCGAAGCAATCGGGTTCTATAATTTGCGAAATGATGGCAGTAGGAAAGAGCCAGGAAGATTGTTGCTGGAATTATACATTAGGAAGTAGTATCACAGGACTAATAGTCTACATTAAAGCAAGGAGAGCCTTGATTCCAGCTTTGTTGTCTTCTCCATCAGCTGGACGCCTACATTTCTCCCAAGTGGTCACTACAAAGGGAGAATGGATGATGGTAGCACGTCTTACCATTTGGGCCTGGGGAAGGTGGAAACTGGAGAAGCAATATGAAGGTACATGCAGAAGACATTATCCTTGATCCACAGTTTCCCAGCTCCCTTATGTAAAATGAAAAATTGCACAGTGATCTGTGCAAAGGAAAATCCCACAAATACATGTCTTATAGGTAGAAATAAACTTCTTAAACGATTAAATGCACCTTACACATTTAATACCTTAAATTATCTTGCTACACAACACAGCTTGTGCTGTTAAGTTCAAGTGTTGCAGCTCTGTGTTATATCATAGTTCTTTCAAAGTTGTTCCTATATCTCTCATGTGGTGAACAGATTAGATAAATTCTCAGCTTGGTAAACAGCGTCTTTAATATTTCAGCTCACTCTGAGAATTTGCTGTCTTTATTTCTCTTTTGACATTATATTGCATTGAAACAAGGACGGGGCTTCACTTCTGATGCACACGTTCAATTCCTGTCAGTGCTAAGAGAAGGTATGTACAGACACTAATGGAAGACTAGACTAGAGTTTCTCTTGAGAGGAACAACTGTTTATAATTAGAGTTGCGGGAATGAAGGAAAACCCAGCTAGCAAGCAAGCAGTCACTCACTCTTCCAAAAACCTTGGTAAACTCATAAAGCTCAGGAGCTTAATCTCTGAACCAGAGTGCTTGTTATCTAATCCCCACCAGCTGTTGTGTACTTGGTAGCCATGACATCTGTAATAGAGCTGAAGGACCTGTCTATATTGGTTGGCACCTTTACCCACCAACTGAACTTGATTCTTCTTTCATTGCACCCATTTACCTGCTTTAAATCATTAACCGGTTGCTCGGAGCCTGATCATCCACTTAACCATACCTTATAATAGAGAGATTGTGCAGCTTTTCACTTTAAGCGTATTTTAGGTATATCAGTTTTCAGCAGGTCTAGTCTTTGCCTTGCTAGTAAGAGAAAGATATCAGCCAAAAGAATTTCCTCTGGTTGCATACTGATTCCTTATGTAGACTTTAATCCAGGAGTGAGATATCTTTGAGTTGTATTTCAGCTGAAATATACTATCATATTTCTAATAAGCGGGGTAAAGAATTATGTACATGTCTCTGTGAACTGGTGTGTATGAATTGGTATAGGTGATTATAGAAGATAGAATATAAATGTAAGCAAGTGTGTATTTGTTCACAATAACTGGAAGAATGTTTGTTTTCAGGGATCAGTTTCAGCTGGGCTCTAGGGAGTCTTGATCTTTTTAAGACAGCAGAGGACAGAAATTGGCCCAACCTGTTAGTTGAAAGATATTACTAGAAAATAATCCATTTTACATTTCCCAGTTCTTGGGTGAGTGCCGTGGCTTCAAGCCTACTGTTTGGCAGTATCCTCGCTACCACAAGCAGTGCAGAGCAACAGCTGCTGTGTAGAACGGAGAGCGACCTCTTCGTGTTAGGCATAGCACGGACAAAACTACTATTTTGGGGCCGTGTAAGGAGTTAGAGGGAAGGTTGTCTTGTTCCTGGATCCCAAATTAGTTTAGTTAGGAGGTGAGTGCTGAGCTGTCCTCCTAAGATAAGACCATTTCTGGATATGGAAGAACGTAGATCCATGGGTTGTTTTAGTAATTAAACCTTAGCTGCTTATTTCTTCCTAGCACCTGAATGATTAGATTATGCATCTGAAGTTGATAACTGTGGCCAGAATTGGGCCCGAAGACTACCATAGTTTTAAGTAAGCTATCAGCATAAAGTGTGCATCTAAGATTTTGAACTGTCCGAAGACAGTTCTCAACATCTCTAATATTTACTGTCAAAATCCAGAATAATAGTCTCATAAATAAAAGCAGCTATACCGGTTTTCAAATAAATTCCTGTTAAATTTTGTTAAATTTCATTATAGTAATTTTTCACTTGGAATTAATTTCACTGATGGATTTATTTTATTTTTTTCCCCCCCAGAGTGGCACTAAGAAGTTCTGGGATTTTATGAGGACCCATGACAGGTAACAGATGGAATTATGTTATTTACTTTTGTCTTCATGTTGCATTGCATACTGTATTCTCTTCCATTGATCAGATCTTACTGATAGGGAGTCACTTCTGTTTCCTCCAATTTCATCTTCAATTCTCACTTCTCGTGTAATACTTGCAGATAGTTCTCTACTATTTTAGACAGAATTAGTAGACATTTTAAAATCTTCCAGTGGTTTGTTATGTTTTCAGTAAGTTTTGTCAGTTTGTGCCTTTTCAGATATTAAGAGTTTTGGCACATGATGTATTGTACGTTTTAACGGTTACATAGAAGATGGAACTGAAAATTTGTATTGTATGAAATTTTCTTTTTGGAGTGTGAATATGTCACCCAAAAGAAAGATTCTGTCCCCCACATGCTTAACCCCATTGTTATTTGTGCCATTAAATGGTCTAGTCTCAAGTATGTGACCATACTCTCTTACCTGTGAATATACAATCCCAGGTATTGCCTTAATCGAAAGACTGTTGAAAAGCAATCTAAAGTTAGGATCATACTGTTTGATTTTTTTCACTAGTAATTGCTTGGAATAAGGTAGAGATTCTGTTTGATGTTTGAGTAAATCCTATTACGCTAACTTTTTTTTTTTTTTTTTAAATCCTCACCATTATTTCTATATAAGGATGTTTTAGGCAAAGCGTAATTTAAGTAACTTTACAAATGCTTGAAACCTTTCAGGCCCTCCAGTCTGTGCACCAAAACCCTCTCCTAATCACACAGGAATAAATGGATGGCCAACAACTTTGGTCTGTCTTTCCAATTGTGTTTCTCCTATCAGGAAAGAAAAGCAGTTAAGTCCTCACTTCAAAGATCAGTTCATGAAAAATTATAACAAATAGGGTATATATGAAACAGACCCAGTCTCAGAGTTATTAAATACTAAAATATTCATATGTCTTTTTTTGAAGTATTAATATTTAACCTAGTCACTGAATATTCAGGTAGAAGGTCAAAATAAAAAGCAAAGATAATCACTTTTCCCTACAAAAAGCTGTTCTAAATCTATGAAATGTTAAAAATTTAAGAAAACACTAATGGCAAAAGAAATTATAACTTATAACCAAAACCATGTTGAGAGATGTATTCTTGTGTGTGAAGTAAGTAGGTAAATCAATGGCATTCCTGGAAATTCTTCTGTGCTGGAACCCTCTAAATCCTTACAGTGTGTAAGGATTTTTTTGTGTGTAGCTTACCTGGGATGGACATAAAATGATTGCAAAACTTTTTATCAATATAAAGATTATGACGATAAAATCTCCAGGAAGATTGGGAAAATATTGGATAGATTAAAAAATGCCTGTACTGCTTGAGAATGACAGAAAAGGGAGTGATATTTCAATACTGAACTTCACACTTGCTCTTGGAATTTGCCTAGAAGACAGTTCTGTCTTTGCACTTTGTCTGTCCATATGGGCATGTGCCTGAATTTATGATCGCAGATACAAAGGCTGAAATGATAATTGATTGCTGGAAATTTAATATATGCCCAATACTTTCAAGCAAGTGAATCCAGCCTCAAGTCACAGTGCTGAGAACATGACTTCCAGAAGAATAATTTGTATTACTATTTGTGTTTAAACTTCGGATTATCGCTCTGTGATAATGTGTAAATATATGTAACTAACTGAGCGGGGTAAATATTAAAGGCTCAATTTGCCACAAGCTTCTTGGGAACAGTATTTCTGTAGGACTTTTGTGGACATTTTTAAAATAGTTGAGAACATAACTGTATGAAAAGGCTATAGCCACATGTCATGCCAGTCATCTCTGGTCACATACCATTTGTTAGCTTCAGATGTACAACAGCTGCCATCCTAACTTACCAGGGACTACTGTTGAGCTTCAGAATGTCTAACGCTCTTTCGCAAGTCAGTTCCATGCAACTTCTAACACGAAAGGTAGTAATGTGAACCTTCAGTAGAGGAAATCCGTGGTTTTACATAAATTCTGTGAATATGAAGCCAGTTATTATCAGACAAATCAGGTTCCTTATAATGCATTAAAGGCCTACATTTACTGTATTTTAACAGGATAGCTGTGATGCTACTCACATGGAAAAGTCATGTTGTCTAATTGCTGAAGATTATAGAGGACTTCATACTGAGAGGGCTTGTAAGAGGTTCATTACTCTTAATAAAGGATAAAATCTTGAAGAAGAGGAGGGTTTTCCGGGACACATGTCCTGTTGATCAGGATTTCCTAGTGCCTATGTCTTCTTCACAAAGATTGTAGGTGTTTTCCATAATTAAGTTCCCTTTTCCGTAGCACTTTTTCAAAAGTATTCAAAGCTTATTTTACTTCTGAAAACACTGTAACATTGTGAAATGCTTCAAGAGTTTTTGAGAAGGTTGTTTATCCAAATGGAGCATACCCATTGGAATGCCATATCTGTAAAGTACAAACATGTCTATGTTGTATATTTACATATAATTGATATATCTCATGGATTTAATGATACTGAATAAAAAAAAAAAACAAACTCTGCTAATCATATAAAACCAGACACTGAGCCTAACTCCTGGCTTTATCTGTCATCTTCTTTCAGCAGCACAAGTAAACGTGCCTAAGACTGACTTCCTTGCTGTGTGAAGGTGAACTGAGAGTTTGTGTGCAGGGTTCCCTTGGGACCTCAGTGCTCTCTCTCATTTCAGATAAGGTCAGCATAAGCCATTATTCAATAGATTTGTACCAGAATAGAGACTTGATACAGGAAAATATTTAGCAAGAGAGGTGAAGTTATTTTTGAGTAGATTTATCCTTTCCAACTGTTTTGATGAACAGCTGATTAAATTATGCAAAGACTAAAACAAGAGGACTGCAGCAGTAGTCATTTTAATTTCCCTGAAGTGTGAGTCATCTTTTAAAATCTCACAATATATTGCAGTAGGACAGGATTATTTAACCATATGCAAGCTAATGTAACACTAGCACAAGCTGAAATAACAGAACTTTTATTAGATACTACTTTTTCTTTTATTTTTCTTTTCTTTCTTAGTTATTGCAGATCTGGGCTTCAGTCTACAGTGTGTGGCTCCTGAGCTTTCTTAAGATTAAGACCATTCAGAACTGTGTATCAGTCCTGGAATCACCTCTACTTTACATAGTTTGTAATTTATACGGAACAAATAATTGCTTACTCTCAATCCTTCCATGCCATTTAAAGCCAAAAAAATCATTGTGCAAAATCATTACTAGTCACACTGTAAGCTGTTACCAAGGCAAAACTTCAAAACCTGTGCTGTCAAAAGTCAACCGAGTGTGTCGGTATAGACAAAAGAAGCAATATTTCTTACCATAATTTACTTTAAATTGTAACAGAAGGAAGACCCAGGACACAAAGACATACCCATGAAGAGTACTTAATTCCTGGAACGCTTTGCCCAGAGAGACTGAGGCACCTCCATCCTTGGAGACATTCAAGCCTTGACTGGCAAGGCTCTGAGAAATCAGACCTAACAGAAAAATTAGCCTAATTTTGAGCAGGAGGTTGCATCAGATGGTCTCCAAATGTGTCTTAAAACCTGAAGGTTTCTAAGATTTTATACATAGATACTTATTGAATGTTACAGTTCCCATCTGACAACTGTCAAAAATTTGTAAACTTGTTGAGAAATCTGTCAACTTACAAGCCATTTTTCTATTGGAAAATAATATATTTACTATCTTTCTTGTCCAGCGGAGTTACACTTAAGTTAATCTTTCTTTGAAACATTCAGATGAATGTTATGAGAACTCTAACTTCTAACTCATTGTTAGAAACAACAGTGAAGATTGCTAATAGTGGATGAAGAAAACCAAAAATCCTTAATTGCCTCTTCGATTGTAATTATTGAACAAGTTTATTGAAATGGTGCTTGTAAAAGCACTACATAATTCTGGGCTGTAAAAGATGCTTTCTGCAGGTATCTTATGCACTGCTTGCTTTTCTAATCAAGTTTACTTTTCCTTTGATATTCAGCTGATATGTTTGCTCATTTTTAAACATATCCTTATGAAAATCAAGTGGAGTGCAAGCAATGAAAAGTTAAATACAAGGTGTATTTCAAGCTGCTGCTTAGACTTGATTCTATTGGAACTAGTAAGCGATTTGTGGTAGTGTGATTTGCTGGGGGAGGAGTTGTTAATTTTTTAAGGTCACTGCTTTTAAATATAAAAACTTGATCAGAAGGTCATTTTCCTTCTGCATATGCATGGTGATTTTCTGTCAGAGTTAGAAACATACCAAATAATACAAAGTAATCATTGATGCCTGTATCAAAAAAAAACTATTCTCTACAATTAAACTCATGTTCCAGTTATATTTTCTCTCATCCTAATTCTGCTATATTTAGTACAGTAAGAGCCTGAAATGTAATACTTGAGTTTTCCATTCATCTCCTTCATAAAGCATTAGACCAAGTTCGTTTCAGGTTTCAGCAACTTCCCTTAAACAGATTCAAGGCTTTTAAAAGACATAATTTGGGAACAGATGAAGGTCAGTGTACAGTCATATGCTGCCTTTTGTGCCTTGAGTAATAATGTTCGAAAACAGGAACATAACTGCACCTTTTCCAACTTGACAAATAAAAGGACAGCTTTCCAATCGCTTTGTGAATACATATAAGGCAAAATTATGGCTACTGCTGTATTTAAAATTCTGAAAGAGTCACTGTAAAGTGCACTACATTTAAAAGAAAACATATCTGAGGAGACTGAATTGCATGTAAGATTATTATGTGAGTTCCTCTCAACTCTGAAAATACCATTTGACAAGGAAAAGGCATTTGGACTAAAAAGCTTAGGACTCTGCATGTGCGTTGTGCTCTTTTTATGCTGTATTTCTACCTACAGAAACATTTCACAGTGGCCCAATCATAGTTCCTGATTTAAAAATTCTTAATGAACAAACTTTTAGTCTGTTCTTATCTTTCTAAAAAGAGGAGGAAATAATATTCCTGCCTTATAAGACTGAGTTCTTTTAAATAAATAGATTATTTTACTTCACATTTAAAGCAAATTAATTCCTAATGTAAAATTGTTTGCTCAGAAAAGAGGCTTTATACTTTATTACAAAGACAGTTGAAAAGTGCCATTTTCCATCAGGAGGGAGTTTGCAGGGTGAAGGAAACCAAGGCAGTGAGCACTTGCAGTGTGCAGGGACCAGCACTGGGAGTAAACAGAAAGAGATTCTCGAGTCAACTTAAAAATGAACTCAGAACGGAAAGAGTAATGTACTCAACTAGTCGCTCTGTGCTCTGAAGTTACGTGGCCGAGCGCTGGCTCCTGCACACCACCGGCGCTGGGGAGAGTGGCTGTGCAGGGGCTAGCAAGGAATGGTGCTGCTGAAGAGCTGCCCCAAGAACCGGCTGAATCCCAGGCCCTGCCCACAAGACCTGGCCAGATGATGGGTCACCAGAGCCACACGAGTGGCCTGGAGGAGTCGGGGTTGCTATTCTGGCTCGGTGGCTGTAGCAGACAGCTATGGAAACAGGGTGGAAGTCATGTGCTCTGACCACATTATAGGAGTGGATTAAATTCCTTCTCCTGTTTCATATGCCAGATCATTTGGGCTTTGTGGAAACTTAATCGTGTATGTATTTTTCTGGTTTATGTCCTAGTGTATTATAAGACACCATGAAATTTAACTCAGATGCTTCCTTTGTGCAAGAATTATCACAGTAGCTTTAAAATGGGTAAAATACAGCTTTTAAACATTTTTATAGGTAAAGAAAAATACTCTTTCTTGGGTGGCATGTGCCTTTTATGTGCAATGATATGGTGGTGTGCTGTAAACCTTCTCTGTCTTCAGGGTGTCAGTAGTGTGGAATTTTCTTGATTATCTTCAAAGATAGTGTAGAAGATAATGCACTGTTCAAAATGAAGTGTATATAGTTCAACAAACAACAAAAATGATGAAAAGTTTAGGGAAATAATAGCTGAGAGAAGGTAATGATGGCTGGGCATGTTCATGCAAAGGATAACATGACTAAAGAGAAAAAATTACTACTTATCACAAAAATGTAAAGGAATGTTATAAAGCAGGCTGAAATTGTTTCATTTCATCAGTAATCAATGACAGAACAAAAAATGGTGTCTCATGTGGAAAGTATTTTTTAAATTAAACACTAAGAAACTGGTTTTACCAATAAGTGATAAGACAGTCTAGGAAGACATGTTTTGTAATGACTGTGATTGAAAACACTCAGGTCTAGGCTTGATATCTGTGTATCAGGTATGCTATCAGGATAATGATATTTTTCCTGCTATTAGAAAGAAAAAACATAGTAGCCTGTTAGTTTCCTTCAACCCAAGTAATTACACGATTTGTTTGCGTATGATATTTGCAAATAAAATGCACTTAGTGCATGTGTTTTTTTGTTTTTCATTTTTGGGATTTTTTTTAAGTGGAGACTTGACAGATTCTCTGCTTATGTGCCAGGAATTCTGCAGGCGTTACTTACTATCTTTTAAGATGTCTTATTATGTTGTTACCTTAGGATCCAGTCTAAATAAAATCATAGCAATGAGGCAAAAATAAATGTTTTTGATGCTGTAAAGTTATCGGAAAAAAAAAAACCAACAAGCAACAAAAAATCAAAAGCTAAATTTTCAGATTCTCATTTCATCTTTTTGAGTATGCAATGTGAAAGCACCATACAGTTTATGAAATCAGCTCTGTGACTGTAATAGGGTAAAATGACAAAATGTTCATTGAAGTCATTGCTTCAATGGGAAGTGAAATGCCTAATTTTAAGAATGGAATCCATAAAAAATCTTAAAACTAAGCAGGTACACAAGAGTTTTGGCTGATTACGTATAAATTTCTAAATACAGGTTTCTAGTATCCATCCATATTAGTGGCATCTTGTTTACAACTTTAGGGATTTCATTTTTTAGTATTTGCAATAATACACAGAATAAGTGGATGTGTTTGTTTTCTAATAGTTACTGAAATCAAGAACAGTCTTCCTTCTGCTTCCAGGTAGTTTTGAAATAAACCTCTTCTGTATGAGGAGGGTCAAAAGTTTTTACATGGTGTAGAGACAGTAGCACAATCATGGCCTACATTTAGGTAGGACTGGCAAAAATAATCTTACAAAAGCTAGGAAATGTTCTATAATCGAAGTGCCTGTATTTTTATAATTATATCTGAAAATATCTCTTGGAAAAGAGGAAACTGTTGAAATCATTATTCTAGAAATGGGAAAATTAGGTAAAATGTGAACAACTGCCACTTTCTCAATCTGTATTTTTCACTAATGGTAGTGAGACTATAGATTTCTACCCGGCAAAAGACTGCTACTCATTTCATACTTGGGTTTTGGTAGGTAAGAAACAAAGTCACTAGTTTGTCCCTTATTTTAGCCAGGGCAGAACGTTCGAACTTTTTATTTTGTGAGCTGTCCTTGAAACCTGATAATTGTTTTAAAACTTTGATTTTTGCCATTTCAGAGTGGAGTCATACTTACGTCTTTTGGATGTATTACTTATTGGTCTTATTATGTGCTAGCGTTTATAAATGGCAGTTTCACAAATAATTAGGAATTGGAACAAAAGCCCATCAGACTCTGACATCTGTTGCACATAATACCCACAAAGCTTTATTTAATCAAATAAGTTAGCATAAAACCTGAATTTATTTATTAAAATATTTTGTTGAAAGAAGCCCATTGAGATGCAATGTGTCATTTCCAAGGGTATCCTGGGATACAGGCCAAGATATGACACTTAAAGAATGTTATTGAAAGCAACACGCTTTGATGTCTCATTTATTTTGCAGCTGAATTTACTTTCTATTTTTTCTTTGTTATATGAAAACAGGGTGCTGGGAGGATTGTTTATTTCAGAGAAGTTGACCTGCATCATATTCTCTGGTTGGGTACAAATTACTGCATGACACATAGATAGAGATTCTGTTTTTAAAGTGCATCTATATGAATTTGTTAGCACTTCTTAATTCATTCTTCCACTGGTCTGATGATTAACCAAACATATGCTTCCTGCTTTACGGTGGCATGTACAACTTCCTGCTGCAGTTCAGTTTACTGAAACTAATCTTTCTTTTGATTTCATCCAAATGAATGTTTATTTTCTTAAGCATACGTGTCTCACCACTTTATGCTGGTTTTACTTAGTATTAAATATTTAAGTTGCATTGGAGAAAGCGTTCAAATTTCATCAGAGTACAGAAGTCTTCTAGACGTCTCTAATTATCTTTTGCCAAATCCACTTTATCTGTGATTAGTATGAAAGGCTGAATGTTTTTGTCAGGAGCTTATAGCTTTGCTTTTGTAATAGGCTGCATTTTAAGCGGCCAATTGGATTGGTGTTGGCCTTTGAAAAATGTAAAATGCTTTGAAGGAAGACTTAAATGAACCAGTAAAGACTGTGCAAGCACACACATTTAATCTCAGGACTATCTGCATTATAGTTAAAGCTCTGGGAAACTAAAGGAGTTGCACTGGAGAATAATCAAAGGGTACAGCTTTATTGCATGTCTGTTCAGAAAATGAAGGGACTGTTTTCTCTGACTTAGGACACTAGGTGCGGCTCTGAGGAAAGGAAGAAGAGCACTTCAGATAACATATCTGAAGTTTCCAGGGACATGCCCAACTCTGAAATGGATGGTTAATTTGAATACAGCAGTGACACGGGGGCCACATGCAATTCTTTCTGATTGGCACCAAAATAATTTTGAAATAACTTGAGGTGAAGTAGGCCCTCCTGAAAGATTAATCCTCCCACAGAAATACGTTTGATTGCTAGCTCTCGAGTTTGGGGGTGAAAGGGGGGTTGATTATCACTTAAAATTGAAAGCGCAATCATTTGTAATTGAAACAAGAAAAGGACGCTTATTCACTAACATGCTTCAGTCCTAATCTGGGCTGTTTCTAAAAATGTTTCTAAAAGACTAGATGGAATTCAAGTTTTGACATGGAAAACAATATGAAAGATCAATTTGTTGACACTGTATGAACAAAGAAAGTAAAATGCATATAACTTCAAGAAAAGAAACCAAACTTACACATTAAAGCTAAAATAGTTATAGGACTTCTAAATTATTTAATTATTTTTGTAATAACTTTCCTTCTAGTATCATTCATAAGTCTTGACATTTTCTTCCTTATGAGCCATATATGCAAAAATATTGCATGTACGTTTTCTATTTACATACTCTTCAGCTGAGATGAACACATCTCTAAATACGTCTGTCGTTGCACTACTTTTGATTGTTTTCTTCTGATTGTATCAAAGGAATTTTCAATAACAATATCTGTTGAGATTCAAGTGGACTGATTAAATCAATTATTTGCTTTTATTCCTGCATGCCATTTTTTTGTGTTTCTTTTTTTGAATCTGCCATTCTTTTTTTATTGTCTTCTTTGAGAACAGTACCTGGATTACCACAGGCTCTGATAGTGTTGCCGTGGGTTTGGTGTTTTATTTCGGTTTATTTGTGTGGGATTTTTTTTAAATCAAACACTATTACTTCCTAAAGTCTCCACTGTGGGGCTAAAATTATTGTTTGTAAGCAGCACAAACAATATTACAGGCTTTCTACTAATTTTGAGATAACTTTTAGCCCTTAAAAGTAGGTGACAGTGGCTGAGGTCAGTAGCTGGGAAGCCCTGGATTTCAGTGTTAATGTCAATCTTTTTTTAGGTGCTTTATCATCCATTATTCAATTCTGATCACAGTTTATACACACACACCCCCATGCTAATCACAAAGAGATCTTGAGTTGCTTTTACAATGGTTAAAGAAAGGTCAGTTTCTTTGCCCATATTACTTCATCAATTACTTAGCACTGTAGTATTAGTACAAGGTCATCATTAAAAATCCTCATCTCCAGCTTTGAGAGTCTTATTTCATTCACAGAAACACAAGAGAATTTTGTCCTTTTTTTTGCTATTGCTATTTTTTTTTTAAATTCCTTTTTAGTTTTGCAAATTCATATTTGTAAAATATGTTTTAAGGTCACATCTAAGATTAACGAAAGGCTGAATCAGTATGTATTTATTAAAGGATTTTCATAGAATTGTAGCATCATAGAATGGTTTAGGTTGGAAGGGACCTCCGAAAGTCATCTAGTCCAACCCCCCTGCAGTCAGCAGGGACATCCTCAACTAGATCAGGTTGCTCAGAGCTCTGTCAAGCCTCACCTTGAATATCTCCAGGGATGGGGCCTCAAATGCCTTCCTGGGTAACTTGTTCCAGTGTTTCACTACCCTCATGGTAAAGAACTTGTTCCTAATATCCAATCTAAATCTGCCCTTCTTTAGTTTAAAACCATTGCCCATCGTCCTGTCACTCCAGGCCTTTGTGAACAGTCCCTCTCCAGCCTTCCTTCAGGTACTGGAACATCGCTATTAGGTCACCCCGGACCCTTCTCTTCTCCAGGCTGAACAACCCCAGCACTCTCAGCCTGTCTTCGTAGCAGAGGCGTTCCAACCCGCTGATCATTTTTGTGGCCCTCCTCTGTACTTGTTCTATCAGGTCAATGTCCTTCTTGTACTGAGGGCTCCAAACTGGACACAGAACTCCAGGTGAGGTCTGACCAGAGTAGAGGGGCAGAATCACCTCTCTTGATCTCTGGCCACACTGCTTTTGATGCGCCCCAGGGTGTGATTTGCCTTCTGGGCTGCAAGTGCACACTGTCTGCTCATGTCCAGCTTCTCGTCCACCAGTGCTCCCAAGTCCTCTTCCACAGGGCTGCTTTTTATCACCTCATCCCCCAGCCTGTATCAATGATGTGGATTTTAAAAGTTTGTCTCATGCATGAGAAATTGTGTTAGCAGTTGCTTGTGGATTACCTGTAGCCCAGGTCAACAACTGGCAAATCAAAATACAAGGTTACCAAACCGATGACTAGAAGGTGAAATTACATTTCTACACAGCCCCTCCCAAAAAAAAAAAAAAAATCATCAAAAACCAAAAAAACCCTCTCAGACAAAAGACATCCAAAGAAAGACCCAAACACAACCCCACCCAAAGCCTCTAACCCTCACCCCCTAGAACCTTCCTTCAAGTACTGGAGCCCTAAAAGTACATCTTCTTGTAGCTTTGGCAAGGCTCATTTACTGATCTTAATTGCTAGGATATATTTCAAAAGAATTAACTTTCTGTCCCACCATATGTGTGTGCACATTTTAACAGGATGTCACTTTTCATCTGTCCCCTACCTCGTCACTGCTATGGTCAAATGCTGTGTTTTTCACATTGCTCCTAGAACCACCACCTTCCTTTCTCAGGTTTGAGTGTGTGAAGTTGTAGCAGTGTGGCTCTATGAATGTCTGCTCTGCTGCAGGGTCATAAAGCATCAGTTGCCAGAAGTTGAATAAATACAGAGCTGTACTATGCTGGGGGAAGGAAAAAAATTGAAAGTTGTTTTTGAGGCCAGTGGCACAAAACAGACTAATTTTCTAAACTCTTACAGGAGGTGTTTTAGATAGGTGTTTTGGAGAAGCAAATTACAGCTCCAGAATGACACATACAGCACGTTTTGAAGTGTTTTCTTCTCAGCCACCTCTTGGCTGCAGAAGTGGCCAGCTTACTGGCAGTGCAGGAACTGAGCATGACCCCTGCGTGCAGCATTTGCGCCCTGTGCCCATCGAGGCCCAGGTGCTGCTCGGTGGCTCAGTGGCATTGCATTTGCGTCAATGGCCTCTCCTTTTCACACCAGTAATTTCCTTGAGTGTCAGCTGCTGGAGGACTAGCCAGTAAAGGTGTACAATGCTGGAATATGGTAAAAAGTAGTAACGTGTCACCCAAAATGAAAAGGTTGTCAGGTCTAAGATGAGACGGTGCTTCTTTAGTGCAGACGTGTTAGAGCTTGTTTCTAAGGTAAGGAGGAGGCAAGCTATGAATCCATCACGAGCTTTTGGCATCTGAGTGTTCTTTTCTTTCTTAAAAACTAACAAGAAAGTGGTCTTGTGCTCCTCTTTGGGACATGGGCACATGAAACCTATTGCTACATTAGGACCTATGATGTACATTTCAGATTAGATTATTGTCTAGGATTCCTACCTTCTGTAGGAAATTGGACTGAGATGCTTTTTTTTTGTCTTCTAATGGTTCTGTGTAATTTTTCTCTGATAACATGGAACTTGGGCTTTGTCATCTTCTGTATCTTTTATTTGTGGAGATGCTCCCAAGTCATTTTGAATGTTTTTAATTTTTTTCTATGTTTACTCTTTATTGATCACTTTAAAGCTTATACATGCATATATAATATTCTAAAATAGGATTGGTTGTAATATTTTAAAGGGAATTGCCTTGAAACATCCCTTGTAATGTCCTGTGATATAATACCACTGAAAGACAGATTTGCAACTCTGCTTTTGTAGTAGCCCTTTTTGGTAGCCATCTGTAAAAACAATAATCTCAAAATAATTTTGTAGCAAATTCTTAATATGATGATTTTAAACTTAAGAAGATAAATACTTTGCCTATAGGCCAGATCAAACCGCTGAACCCATGTATGTGGGTCATTGCAGCAATAAGGAAACCCATTGAAAGCAGCGGCTCAGGGAATCCTCTGCTTAGATCAATTAACAGTCTTAACTTTCTACAATACTCACTGTCCTCAATGCGCCTTCAAATGGGTTTTCAGAAGTTACAGACCCAGTGACCTGTGGAAATAGGTCATGTTATATTGTTTCTTGTGGAACAAGAAACACCAAATGGCATTTGTAATGTCACACTCCTCCTAAGAAGGTATAATTCGGAACTTTCGCCTCCACGACTCTTCCCTCTGACAAGAAGTATTAGACCTTGTGTGTTGTGGTTTGTTAAAAAATGTAAATTTATGTTCAAAATTATTTGTCAGTCACTCAGAAAATTAGAAGTAATTAAATACAAAGTTCTACAGATTTGTGCCATTTCTGTACCCTCTTATCTCAAGATGGTGTGAGAAGCAGACAATTGTAATAACTTGCTGCTACTCCTTTCCAGCTTAATTTGATCTTGTTCCTTAATTCTGACAGATTGTTTTTAATTTTCCCATCTGTTCCATAAAAATCTCAAGTGATTGACTCTTAGGAAAAAATAATGTCTAATAGATGAGCCATTTTTAATTAGTTGGTATGAGTTATTTAATGAGATGTGCTGAAGAAGACAAGCCAAATGAAAGATTGGGCCTGGGGTAGTAGATGTAAAGAAAGGTAAAAGGTAACCAAATACTTCAGGAAGTGTCTACTCTCCTGATTAACCTCAGCTTTAGACTGCTGCTGTCTCCAGTTTCAGGCAGTGCACATCCTTAGACTCATGGACATAAAATAAAGGTTCAATAGCAGTAATTTATTTTCATCTTATTTAGTGCAATGTCCGCCCTCAGACAGTACTGCTTTGGGGAGAGAACTCTCATGCAGAGGGGAAAAAAAAAATCAGACTAATACTTAAGGAAACTTTAAACATTGTAGGCTGTAGTTCAACTTCATTTCTTCTAGCAACCTACACCATAACTCCCAGATACTCTAGTGCTAGGTCAGAAAGAACCTAGAGAGGACTACTGGAGAGAGTCCAGCGGAGGGCTACAAAGATTATTAGGGAACTGGAACATCTCTCTTATGAGACCTGGGGCTGTTTAACCTGAAGAAGAGAAGACTGAGAGGGAATCTTATCAATGCTTATAAATAAAGGGCAGGTTGTCAAGAGGATGGGGCCAGACTCTTTTCAGTGCTGCCCAGCGACAGGACAAGGTGCAACAGGCACAAACTGGAACACAGGAAGTTCCATCTAAATGTGAGGAAAAACTTCTTTCCTTTGAGGGTGAGAGAGCCCTGGAACAGGCCACCTAGAGAGACTGTGGAGTCTTCTTCTCTGGAGACTTTCAAAACACACCTGGACATGTTCCTGTGCAACCTGATCTAGGTGAACCTGCCTTGGCAGAGGGGTTAGACCACATGATCTCCAGAGGTCCCTTCCAACCGCTAACATTCTGTCATTCTGTGATTCTGTGATTCTGTGAACCCTGGTGCCAGTAAACAGAGTGAATGTCTGAAAGTTAAAACCTTTGCTTTAAAATTGCCTGCAAATGATGTCTCCTGGGGCAGGAAGCCATCAATATGCAGTACGGGTCTTTGAGAATAGCAACCATGAATATAAATGTTAACATCTGGACTTCTCCCTTCTGGTTTGGTTTTTATATGTTATTATAATAAACATTAACATTATTTTTAATAATCATCAAATAGCAGTTTCTCTGGCAGCTTAAGACTCCATTATTAAATCAAATAGTGAAAATAAATATACAGCTCTTTTACAAGGCAAGTTGAAAGTTTGCCTCAACTCTGCAAATATGCCATTGTTAGTCTAATCTATTGTAGAATTCATAGAATACTGAATTAACTTTCCAGCTGCATACAGTGAGGCATAACAAATGAGAGAACGCTGCTATGGCAAGGAGCAAAATATACACTTGTTTTTGTAGGTTTTAATGGGCTGCTGTCTAAGGAGAGAGACTTCTGTCTGCATTTTTTTTAACTAGCAAAATGTGAGAGTAACCTAAGTAAGGAGAGGAGTTCAGTGCTCCACAGTTTGAGAGCATCTCCAAAGACTCAGCTTGTCTGGTTTCCCTCTGACATGTATTTCTAACAACCACAGAGGACAAGGGGAAGATTAAAATGTGCCTTTTCAGCCATTGAATGTGGTAGCAGTTTAAACTGCTTCTGGTTTAAATTTGCACAAAATTGGACCTGAATGGTGTCTGTTTTAAGGCCCAGACTCATCAAGTGGCTACAGATTGGTGATGCTCTGTGTTTATACAGAAGTCTCTGGCTAAGAGATTATCTTAATCTGGGACTGATATAAGAATTATTTATTTATTATTTTTTTTAGCATTTTTTTCTTGTTATTACTACCTGGTATCAATGTTCCTAGAGTTGGACTTTTGTTGTTTTGGGGTTTTTCTGTTACGGAGAAGGAATTGATTAGTGGGTTACTTTGCATGGCCGGAGTCAAAAGTGACTTAATTTTTGGTAATTTCTCATCAGCTTTAAGAACACAACCCATTATCTATCCCACTCGATGGATTTTGGACAAGGATCTTGCTGCATTGTGGCTTTAGTAATAAATGTTCTGTGTATTTATGTAGTTAAAATTAAATTCACAAGATGTAAGTGTAATAGCTCTGCATTAATCCTTCATAAAGCATTGATCTTTTGATTTTTATCTTCTTCCTCAGTGTGTCAATCCTGATCTTTAATACTTCACGGCAGTGCTTTGTTCTGGTGAAGCAGTTCCGCCCAGGTAATCCTCTTTTTTTAGATTTACTTTTGCTCTCTAGTGAAGCAAGCTTTTAAGGGTTTAGCAGTTAAAAGTTAGTGCATCTGTGGTGATAAAATCTTTGTTCTATATTCTGTTTCTTTGTATGATAGCCCACCCTTTTCAGTTGGTCAGAATTTCTAACCAGGGAAATTTCCATTACAGATGAAACAAATGATCAGGGAAGCCTTACATTCTGCTTTTGGGCTACTCATTGTCCTCTTTTGGATGAAATTACAAACAGCTCTTCAAGAATTATGCAATAAAGTGCTTTTATTTGAAGCCCCTTCTTGATCTGTCTAGTATTTAGTGGCCAGCTTTTGTGCAAAAGCACAATATTTTTTAATATTTTTTGGGTGTTAAATAATTCCTGGTTTATTATTTTTTAATCTGTTATTGTGCATTGTGTACTTGGGAAATTAAAATGAGGGAAATTCAGGACTGTATGCTTTTTCATCAATACGTGGACCGCTTCATTTTGTCAGTTATTACGAGTTTAGGTTAATATACTGATTTTTTTTTTTCTGAGTTTTTATATCAGTTATTTTAATTCAAAGCAATATTTACTTTCTGGAAGTTAAAAATGAAATGCATATTCTCTGCATGTTAATTAAAAGAAATCAGAAGATATTTCACTGACTGTTGCTAAGAGACCATTTCAAGACTGTTCATGGCAGACTATAGGAAACTTTCTAGGGTGGTGTCATGCTGTCCTGTCTTACTGACAGTGATTGACAGGCTTTTCAGTGTTGTGCAGCACTGTTACACTGACAGTGCATGCTTCTCATGAAGCGCTGTATTGGCTATTAGAAAGAGAAAGTGTTTGTTTATTTGTTTATCAATAATCCAATGTCTTTTATTTGCCAGCCAAATAAAATGACTCATATGGCTGTTGCTCTCTTTGAGGCAATCTTAGGCAAAAGCCTTCATATATGTGCATATACATATATGTACATGTTTATGACATGATTCATATGGAAGTGTCAGATCTTCCTCAGAAGACTGGACTGTTCTTGGAGTTAAACTGCTCTGGATGCTGGAGCTACTCAGAAACCTGGCCTTAGGGACAGTGGTCAGTCAGACACCCCACAGCAGTTCACTCATCACAACCATGCCCTGACATTACTCACATCACTGTAATTATATTTCCATTCCGTGGTTGTTGTCTGCCTTGCTGCCTGTCCCACAAAGCAAAACTAAATGCTGAGACTTGTTGCTGGCTTCAGTCAGGGTTCCACCAAGAAGGCTTGTGACTTGTGAGCAAACTGCTCCCATTCACTCTCCAGGCACGTCCCCTGCTCGTGTGGAGGCTTACACAGGTGCTCACCTTCCCTTGAGGTGTGGTGTCCTGACCAGGTTTTCCTGTTGAAGTCTGTGTTGCTTGTAGAGACAGTTATCCCTCCCTGTATGGACATTCCCACCTCAGTCCCTATGGCAGCACCAGCCCTTATGCAGCCACAGCAGAAGTCTGCAAACAGAAAATTCTGAGGATTAGGCAGCTTATCTGACTGGCCTGAAAGAGTTCATGCTGTCTTGAGGGGTGGCAGGAGCTCACAACCAGGGTGAGGCAGATGTGACCGGATTGTTCAGTGTACTGTGGACTTAGATTGTCTTCAATGGTCTTAAAATCACATATTTGGAAGGAACAGAGAGCAAAAAGTTACACATACATCTCAGTAGTTTCCATATTAGTTCCTCACCCTTGTCTGATTGGCAGAGGCCTCAAGCACTGCTCGTTTTCGTAGTCAATTGACCACACGCTTTCAATTATAATAAAATAATATGTTCCTGTGAAAGGTTATGGTTGGTACCTGTAAATGTGTGCCCTGTTTTTTTCTCTGTTAAGTATAATGACCCTACAGTGGATTGTGATGTTTGGTTTTGCAATGACTTAAACAGTACCAAAGATTTGTTTAAACCTTGTTCTGTTTCAGGAGGTAGGGAGCACTGGTGCAATCCACAAGAAATCAGAAGTTTAAAGAAAAGCTAGCACACTCCTCAGTCAGCCCTCAGTCTGTACTGTCATCTACTTTTCAGAGATGGCAAACAAGTCCCTATATGACTCATCTAACAAGGCTACTTTGAATAACAGTTATGATCTTCTTCGATTAGTTTGGCTGAGCCATCTATCCTTCGTCCCAGCTTTGCAGAAAGGAAGGCGAGTACATCAGTTCTACTGGAGTTTCCGCTCTGAGACTTCATACAGCTCAGTGACTCTAGGGTAATTAGTCAAGATGCTTAATGAGCACTAGATGGTTGAGTCCTCACTGTGCTGCTGCTCATCGCATGTGTCCATCTAATGATGGAGGAGACTGCCCAGTGATGATGAAGTGCCACTTTCTGACCAAAGTAGCATAAGCCACTGTAAGACGAAAGGGCAGCCAGACACGGGACTAGTGAGTGTGTGACTGTGCTGTGAAATGAGCTCTTGCTTCTAGTTTCTGCTCTCCAAACTCTTTATGCATTTGCAATAAGCTGACAACCTGTGATGAGGAAGAGGAGAGTCATAGGATTCTCTCCAAAGAGTGTGGCCCACCCAATAGGCCACAGACTGCTTTTCCATCAGGTACTTTATCTCCCCTGGTACATCACTTGTGCAATCAGCTTTGTACCTTCAGGAGAGGGATGGAGGGCTCCTCTGTTCCCTGAGATTAGCAGGCAGCTTGGTTTTCTAGGCTTTGCTTATCTCTGAGAGATAAATTGAGTTTGAGCCTTTGCAAGCCTGTGGATTTTGAATTCATACTCCAGCTCCTTGGTGAATGCTCTAATATTTGGACTCTCTTACAGAAGTGGCTGGTACTGCTTCTTTTCTTCCTTATCTAGAGAGAAAAGCTGTTACTGGGCTTTAAGTGTTGGCATATTGCAGGACTTTGCTCTGAAGAGGACTGTTCGATTAGGTCCTTCTGGGAATGTAGGTTTTGATCTACGTAGAGCCCAGTTGTGCTGAGGGAGAAGGAGAACAGCAGGTGCCTGCTGGAATGACAGGATGGGTTTTAGGGATTCAACAGACTTGTAGCGAAGAGTTACTTTAATGACGGTTTCATATTTCTGTACCCCACTTTTACCTGCATCCTGGTTTTATGCGCAAGGCCTTTAGTGCAGGATGCATGTGTTGTTCCTTTCTGTATTTACTGCTATGTCAATACTAAAAAGGCAATAAAATCTTAAGAGTATTTGACTCATCTCAGAGAGATCTGTGAGGCAGTTGTCCTTTGTGATAATTGTTGTAGCTCTTAGAAGTTTCTGGAGCAATGACAATAGACACCGTTCAGGGATCTGTCCCTCAGAGGATGCATGGAATATTTTTTTTGTTGCCTTCATGCTACATTTTTAAAAGAAAACTGGGCTCTAGTCATGGCTTTCGAGTAAGAAATAGAGGCTCCTTTCATTAGCTATTTGTATCTCAAAGTCCTCAATACACCTACTGCAAACAGCTTTTAAAGGTTTAACTTCTGGAGAAGGATCAGTTTGGGGGCAGCAGACTGATACAGACCTCTCCCTTTCAAGTGCTGATCTTGCTATACTACATTTTTGAGGTGTCACAAGAAATATTGCAGAAGGAGCCTAGGCACAAATTTCTAGGGTATAGACCCTCAGAGACCAAGAACTTGAGAAATCACTGTGGTACTTTACTTTTATGCGATAACATTTCATCAAACTTGAGCTCTTTTATATACTGGTTCTGCAAGATTTAGAATGGGACACAAAATAGGAGCTCATTTCAAAACTATGTTACGTGTATATGAAATATGCATGTAAAATATTTTAATGGAGTAAAAATAATTTCAAATTTTAAAACAGTTTTGTTCATGGTGTTTTATAACACCCTCATGGTAACCTTTCCTGAAAAACAAGGGGATACACAAAAGGGATTATACCTGTAAATTAAAGTTACAATCATCTGGAATTGTCAGTGGTGATTTTTTGTGTGTTAACATCAAGTCCTGCAGTTCTCACTCAGGCAAAATATCTGTTGACATCAGTGAGAGGTTTTGCTTAAATAAGGACTAAAATCTGTCATTTGCACTTTCTGTAGGAGTGCATTACTGGGGCAGCTGTTTGTAGATTAATTCACAAAGTCTTTTTCAGATTCCACACAGGAATCTGTATATGTTCAAAAGAGGATTTTTTTTTTTCTTCAAACAAACATACATGCTTTTCATACCCTTTCTAAATAACAGCTGAGTTGACAGGCTGAAAGACTCATCATTGTGCACATGGTTCATAATGTGCAAGCCCACTTTCCTGCAAGATAACCGCATAGTTTAAATTAAGTCCTGATGTCCACATTGCCCAACAAATGGAAGCTGTATGGCACTTCTGGGACTTAGTCTTGTTCAATAAACTAGCTCTTTTTTTATTACCAGTTTTATTTGTTTTAAGGTGTGCATGAATTCATTCCAAATGATGTAAGCTTAGAGTTAAAAAGTAGTTTTTCAGAAATGGCAAGAGAACTTTGTTCTCTAAAATTCCAGTTTTAACAGGTAACTGAATTCCTTGTTACTCTCAAGTACTCTAATGGTTCTAAATTTCCAGGCAAAATTTGTGTACCATCTTTTTTTTTTTTTTTTTCTGTTTAATATGAATAAACTAACATCTCCTCCCCCCATTTGTTTTGTTGTTTGTTTGTTTGTTTGTTTTTTATTAAGCTGTTTACATGTGTGAAGTAGAAAGACATCATCCTCGAGTCTTACAGAATCAGAACACAGAGAACTTCTCTCGTCTAGAGACTCCCTTACCTGCTGTGGTGGGAGTGACCTATGAACTCTGTGCTGGCATTGTAGACAAACCAGACCTTTCTTTAGAAGAAATTGCATGTGGGGAAGTTTTAGAAGAGTGTGGCTATCGTGTTGCCGTTACAGACCTAAGGAGGATCACTTCTTACAGGTAAGTTAAAGCACTTGGCGTTTTATTGTTTCACAAACTGCCGGGGTGGCCTGAATGTAAATTAATGTTCCTTGTTCCCTTACTTAAGCAGTGTGTTGAAGGAACATGGGCATCTGAAAGTATGCAAAAGGTGTAATTTTCAGCAAGTGAGAGAAGTGTTTACAGAGATTTAAGGAATTTTAAACTCATAATTATGGGATTAAATTCCCAGTAAGGGTGATGCTACTGTGATTTGTTCCAAAGACTGTTATAACTAGGAAAAGTTGCTTTGGGCTCTTCAGAACAGTTTGATGCAGCAGTAGAAAACAGCCTGTCTTTACCATGTCAAGCATTTTCCATCTCTGATTCGTATTATTCTGATAAATAATAGCAGCTGCCCAAGATGGACTCTGATTTACCATTAACAAAGTTTTGCAAAAGTATAATAACCTTTGCCATAAGATCTCTTAATAATATTTAGACTGTAATTAAGTCTTCTAAGAACTAGCCAGTAATTAATAATATATATGAAGATTTTGATGATTTGACTTATTAAAATTTGTACTGTGTTTTGGTTTTGGGGTTGGTTTTTTTTGCAGGGTTTCAAATAGTTGTTGAAATAGATTTTAACATGTTTTGAAACATAGATTAGGAGTAAAATGGAAACAATATATAAGAGGAAAAATACCAAATATGAATTGTTAAAGGGGGAAAAAACCCTCAGGAGAAACTTTGCAGACAGCTTTAATCCCATTATATCTCCCTCCCAGCTTTTAGTATTGTTATCCAAAATGTATGTATGTTTGTATTTTACAGAGAAAGCATCAGGTTTTTTACTTTCTTTATTTTGCTTGACATCTCCATTGAACTAGGCCCTGTCATTGGTTTTTAATTTGGGAATTGAATACAAATCCACAGCTGTCAATCCTGGCAAATGTTATTTCCTGCGGGATTAAGAAGCAGTGCTTCTGTTGAGGGGAGGGGGTGAATCACAGGAGCTGTCTTTTACAACTCCTTGAAACTAGATTAAGGGTTTGTTCTACTGAAAGAAGTGCCTTCTAGTTTTATCAGCAAAAGCTGTCTATAGAATTTCACAGGTTGGGAGACACTGTCAGGCTATAGCATACAGATATATACGTATGTATATGTATGTATGTTTATACAAATACAAAATAGGAAAAGTAGAATATAATTTCTGTAGCCGTAGAAATTTGCACCTTCATTGTAGAAGTTTGACTTAACATCAATGATTTACATCTTGCTAAAACACCCTTTGCTTTTGGTTGATAAATGTCTTTATCTTACAGGTGGTTATTCTTTCAGTTGTTTTGATTTTTTTAATTGCACTGACTTGTGAAGAGAGAATACAATTGGAATTTTCTCTGTTGAAACCCCTGCAAAGGGCACTTAATATGTTAATCCCTCAATCCTGCTTTGTCTGTGTGGGCACAGCTTTCTGCCCATGGAGATCCATGCTGAAGTCAGAAGGGCCTGTGTAGTATTTACTTTCTTAGATTAATACGAAAGATTGAAGCCTCAAAATTGGTATTTTACAGTTTCTTCTGTTGGACTTCCTGTGCTCTGTATTAGAATTTTATTCTAAATGTGACGGTCTTCCAATGAGGAGTATCCCGTTCTTTTTCCTTTAGCCAAAGACTGGTGTATCCGATCCTTGAGGAGTTGATGCAAAGACAGGAAATAATTGATTCCCCCCTGGTCTGATAAGGACATTTTCCCTAACGGCGGTATTACGTATAAGAATTTCTGTACTTTTTCAAAGTGTAACAGTTTTGTCCAAACTATTTATGCTGCCGTTTCATGCTGTGACTGTCGATACAAAGCGTTGACAGAAAGCGTTACATTAATGCACATACGTGCCATTAATAATTGCAATACATCAGGCACTTCTACTATTACCTGCCACCATAGTGATCCATGTGATACTTGTTCTAAATTATTTTTTTATCCAGTGCATTAGGTCAGAGAGAAGCCTTAGAAAACAGAACAGGAAGGAATTTTGGGAGGATCTCATCTAGAATTGCTCTTCTTCCAAAGATCAGGCTCAGAGGAAAAAAATAAGAAAATTGAGTAGAAAAAGAGGAAGAAGAGATGAAGGAACAATGTGGAGAAAAAACCTGAGCTGAGAACTAGGTGGACTTGGGGGAAGTACATTCATTGTGGTGGAGAATTCTCTTTAATGAAATGGGGAAAGTACTTGGACTGTGCAAGCAGAATTTTGCTCTATTCTCAAGCAGCAGGAGCGGTAAAGACTGGACAATCTGAAGATAGCAGGGGTCTTACTCATTTATTATCAGGGCCTGTAGCAGTGGTTTTGGGGGGATTTTTTTTTTAATTTTTCTCGGCTAACCAGAAAAGGTTAACTACAATACTGCTTCAGATATTTCAAAAGCACATATGAATAAGCTGTTGGACCTCGTTCTTAAGCTCTATCAAAGCTCCTGTGGCATGGTACTCATCAGATAGAAGTCAGGCACTGAATTAAGCAGATCTCGGTCTTAATTACCTTGAAGGATCCACAAAGTAGCTGTGGAGTCAATGAGAAATCAGGAAGGAAGCCAGGAGTTGGGGAGTTCATGGTATTTGAGTAAGAGTCTTTGGAACAAGTTGTTCCATTAGCAGAACAGCATGGCATGGATGCATGAAGGAGACTGGATTGGAGGCAGATAACAGAAAGACAAACGTATTAAGAGGCACTTGACTGGAGAAGGTCAGAGGAATCCCACTTCGAAGAATCAGAAATATCTGTTCATATTATAGAAAAATGCCATCCAGAAAGCGAATTCAAATGCCAATGGTTCATTTTGCTGTGTAGATAGAGGCAGGAATCATATTGGAAAAAAAATCTGTATTGTCTGCAACCTGTGTGATGGTTTCCTCTTCTCATCATGGCTACACAAGTTGCTACTTTTGTGCTTGGCATACAATAAGTAACCTCATTTTAGTATTACAAAAAAATTGTTTTCTATTCAGCAGCTCGTCCATTTTTTGAGACTTTCTGAACGTTTAGATGCCTACTGGTGTGTTCAGTTCTTGTCAACTGTATGTATGGCCTCAGTCAAGGATGGCATAGGTTGTAGATACAATGGGTGTAAAGGAACCATTTAGCTCAGTAATATAGTAGAGGTAATACTGTAGTAGTATAATTGTAAACTGAGGCTTTCTGGAAATGATTGCCAATTAAATTCTTCATTTTTAGAAGTTCTAAAAGAAATCTGTGAGCTTCCTTCCAGGGTGGGTTTTTTTTCCTAAATGCAAAATTTTGTAAGTGAACAACGTACGTGGACAACTGTGGACTTACTCATATATCAGATAAAACAATTTTTCTGTCTGTCGTGGTATCCCAGCAGTTTTCAGTTTCAATCTCATGCGAAATTCAGCTGTGAGTTAGTTTCTTAGGTTGAAGTACTTTCAGCTATCTTACTTGAGACTTGTTTCTTTACAAAACAGGGTCTGGGAAATATGTTGTTGATGTTGAAGATGTTATTATTGCCATTGCAACTTACAGCATTTTCCTTCTTTTTGTGAAAATTTTGGTTTTCTTTAAGAATATTTATAAAATTATTTGGATTTAAATTACCACCTCAGAGCATCAGGATAAAGTCAAACCAAAGAGTCCTTTTCCTTTTGTTACATCTTTATTTTCTCCCAGAGGTTGTAATAAACTCTTGGCTATGAACAGGATACAATAGGAGCTGCAGGTTTCTCAGCCCCACTGCAAAAAAAAAAAAAAAAAAAAAATCGGATGGATTAGTTTAAGGGCCTAACTATATGACTGTAGGTACTTACTTTAATCTTCCTACATTTGATTTTTTTCCGAAAGTATACAACAAAGAAGAGCATTCAGAGAATTAATATTGGATGTTCCAATTACTGTGCTATGCCTATTAGCCTCTGTGCAATGGGGTAAAAATGGTTTGTATTCACAGGTTATTATGTAGAAAGAATAACAGCCTTGAAAATGTTGGAGTGCATTATAATTAGAAAGATCACCTGCTAGTACACCTGTTGGGTGATGGCATAATGTAATATAATTTTATGTTAATTACTGCTCTGCTTTTTTCCTGCACCTGCTGCTTATAATGTCAGAACTGTACAAAGGTCCTAAGAAGCGACAATAGGAGCTGCATGTCACTGTTCAACAGTCTACATGTTGCATGCCTAAATACATCTTGATTTCAGCATAAATAACAGAGATTTGTGTCGCATTTATTTGTAAACATGAGTTATATATTCATTCTATACCCAGATTCTGCATCCAGCTTGCTTTCTTCTTATGAAAGGATATTTTGCATTTAGGAATTTTCACATTAACTATGTCAGATTAAAACAAAAAAAAAATTTGTATATTGATACAGGTAAATGTTGATTGTTTATAGCTTTTGTATTTGTTCAGTATTAAGAAATTAAGAGAAATATAGCTTTTAGTGCTGTCTATCAGAAATCCAAGTTAAACTAATAAGTCTTCACCATAAGTCAATTTATTTGTTCCCCACGTTGCAGCAGAGTATAAGATATTGTTTACTTTCTCCTTCATGTTTGCTCTTCAAATTAAGAATGTAATACTTATGAATGTAGTAATTATGACTATAATAACTGGTTGGCATAGATGAGCACCCAGACATGAGAAGGCAGCAAAGCTGATCTTGAGTATGTGCTCTAAATTTCCACCCTGCTGGCGAATGTGCACGTGTACATGCATATATGTGTGCATACATGTATAAGTGCATACATATGCACTTGTGCATACACGTACACATGTGCACACACACTGGGTTTGAAGAAGAAACTCATGTTTTTGAGCATCAGCAAATGTATAAGGTGGGCTCAAATCTCACTTGTGGCTTTTAGGCACTACTAAACTTTTTTTTTTTAAAAACAGAAAAACACTAATATATTGTTACCAACTTGTGATAAAAATATGTATGTGATATATCTTTATGCTTATGAACCTAGATATGATGAGTGAAAAGTCCCATTTTGTGAGCTCTGTTTCCCATGCTATGGATTTCCTCGTGCATTTACTAAAAAGGAAGAGTTGAACAAAGGTTTTGCGATAGCCTCTATTGCCGTGTTTCAAAAACAGATCAGAGTGACAATCTGTCTCTTGTGTTTTCACTGGTCTAAGAAGGAAGTAGATGGAAAATACTTGAGTTGCAGCCTTGTTCTGCCAGCCAGACTTTGGAGTCATTCTACAGAAACTTCTCGGCTTTGCTGTTGCCTGCGAGTGGGTTGCCCACAGCTCTGAAAGCCATAGCATGATTTAATCGCAGTGTTTGAGTGTTTTGTTTAAAATCAAGTAGGAGAATGCAGCATACAACCTTGTTTTGATGTGTTAAATTTACAGTTAAGTTATGATTGTGATGAAAACCATACCACTGTGGTATCCTTGCTTTGACATGCTTACATTCTTCAACTCGCTGTTGTCAAAGGTAATGCAGGTTTCTGGCTGTCTCTGAAGCAACGCTAAAAGTTCAGTGCTAATAGGCTTTTGGTTTTAAAAATACCTCTCTGTTGAAGTTACAGGGTTTGTGAGCTTAAGCTCTAATGATTTGACAAAGAGTATTTGTCAGCCATGTAGCTGTTAATTGAAGCAACTATGCACTTCTCAGAGGAAACTGATCCTCACGATAAAGAGACAAGGAAAACAGAGCTGTGTTTTGTATAAATCATTTGCATTTGTCCCACGGTGGTAAGCACCATACAGACACATCAAAATACATCTGGAACAATCAGCTAGGTCAAGCCAGGCTTAGTAGGTCTGGGTCAGTATGAGCCATGACATGCCTGGTGTGGGCAACACGGTGCTAAACCCCTAGAGTGAGACTGAAGCCCGAGTGCTGTGAGTTCAGACCCTGGTTTCCCTCCCCCAAACTAAGCCTCTCTTATACTGGGAAAGGGAGACACCTTTATCAGGAAGGTGGTTTTCCCAGGGTGAAACTCATCGCTCGCGGTTCGGGTG
Source organism: Baryphthengus martii (assembly GCA_013396935.1). Classification (NCBI taxonomy): domain Eukaryota; kingdom Metazoa; phylum Chordata; class Aves; order Coraciiformes; family Momotidae; genus Baryphthengus; species Baryphthengus martii. Next base: position 905,018 of record VWZK01016157.1, read on the forward strand.
TGCTGACCCCTGTGATTTCCACAGATGCAGAGCTAATGAATATAGCTGTAATCTGTTAATAGGTGACTCATTTCAGACCGTGGCAAAAGCGTTTTATTTGTGATGTGAAATACTAGGGCAAGCAAAAGCATATGTCACTCACGAGGGATACAGGAAGAAGGCAAGCAGAAAAAAAGGAATATAATCATGATTAAAGACACATTAAAATTTCTTCAGCATCATGTGGAGAATGTGCAAGTAAGTGTGCAGAAGCAGAGGAAGTTCCTAGTGGCAGATAAACCTGAAAGCACACTGAAAACGTAATAGCCATGTCTTGCCTATTTGCTCATCAGATCCACCTTTTCTCTCTGCTCTCTTCCTTCTCCAGCCCCAGTACCCAGAATCGCTGACATCTACATACATTTTCCAAGGGTATGTCTTAAAACACTGTACTACTTCAACCAGATGGAGGCTCAGAACAGCTTCAAAGCAACAAAGCTGCTAACTTTTGATTTCTATAAAAATCAAAGGTACTAAGACAAATGAAATGCCAATAGCATTGATTTTTGGACCATTTGCTAAGGACAGGCAGGATACATTCATATCTAAGTCTGGAAATGTGAAAGACAGCAGTAAGCAATTTGGAGAATATTTAATTTAGTAAAGGGCATTCCGTGTGGATCCATGCAAAAATGATCAACTGGCAGAGTAAGCCAGAACATTTAGAGAAAAAAATATCAAATATAAAAAAAAAAAGGTAAGAAATATGCTGGGTTTATGAATTGAAGTATATTCTTCTATCTTTCAACTTCTTCCTGAAACCATTGAAATGGACACTTAACTAGACATAAATAGAAGCAGTGAATATGTTTATTTATAGTCTTCAAAATGACTTGTCTAATTAGTGCAGGGTTTCTAAGAATCTAAGAGAACTCTAACAGAATACGCTTAGAAATGTTACATTTGCTGTTTTGAGGGCGAAAGAGTAGAAAAGAGTAACATGAGTATTACTACCAGCACTCTCTGATTTTAATTTATAGCTCATTTGGAATTTTTTATTTGGTTTTAATTAATAACCCATGGCAAAGTTGCACCAGAGAAAGACAAGTTACGTAAGCAAGTAAGAAAGAATGAACATGTGGGTATATCTTCCTTTGATTATGTATTGTTGCAAATTTCTGTTGGCTTCTGTGGCATACTGTGTGCCAATATACGTGAAGGAATGCATATGGTGCATGTGACGTCAAATCAGTTTGGGCATCATAACAAAGGAAAGACATTTATGTCCAGTGCTTTCATCTTTTAAAGTATATTCAGCATAATAGCCACTCTTGATGCATTTAGTTCATAAGTAGAGAAACACTGATTTAATAGAAGTATCATAGGACTAAATACAATGGAATAACAGTATATTAAAGTCATTCTATTTGAGCTAGTGGCAAGAAACTGAGTCGTACAGTGTAGCACCTCAGGAAGCAGTTTTCCTTTAAAGAAAGGATTTGTGGAAAGTGAGCTCCTGTGATTTCCACAGCTGCAGCTATTTCGTAAGTAAAATGGTCACAGGTGGTATAGAAGGAGATTATGCTGTAAATAATCAAGCCAGAAGGTTCTTATAGAAGGGCTTCTTAAATAAAGTCTCTATGTTTTTACATATAGCCTTTACATAAGATCAAGTGGACATGGGTATACTCAATTTAGGATCATTTTTATTTTTCAGTTAGGGCACCCCAGATGAAGCTCAGACTTGACACTCATCAGAAATAACAGAACATTAAATATATTGTGCATAATCCTGTATTTTTTCGTGGTACCTGTGGAGACTAACAAGCTGCATTCTTTGTCTTGACAATTTTACAACATAAATTGGCTTTTATTTTAATTCTTTTTATCATTTACCAAAAAATCTCTGAAGTCCAGTCTTCATATATTTATTTAATTACTAAAAATGCAATTCTTGCAGAAACAGTTGAAGAATGAGTAATCACTATATAGAGAGAAAACCAGATCTAGAGCTGTAGTTGTGAGTAGCACACAGGTCAGTGGCAGACATCAAGGTGTCTAAGCTGAGGGAAACTGTTCACTGAATAACTGGAGCTTAAAGAGCAAGACAAGATGGACTGTGAAATAGATCTGTTTGCTCTTGATCACCATTTCATTTCCAGTGTTGCTTTTTAACATATATTATATATTATTAGTTGATAATATCAAGAGAAATGTGTTGTGTCTTAAAAGAAAGGGAATCTAGTGAAGTGTGTCATCATCTTCATGGCAGAAAGGGCACTGATAGCGCATGAGCATACAAAATGGCATTCTGACTTTTGCGAGCTGGTTGCTGATAGCAACTCGATAAAATATCTGCCTTACTTTTAGAATGAGATCAGAATGATTAAGCCAGTGTGGTGGGCCCACTGTGCAACTCCTCCTGCTTTCAAAGGCTGTATTTGTGTTGCGCTGCCCTCTGGTTGGATCTGCAGTCCAGGTGGGATCAGTGGCAGCACGGCTGGCAAACGGCATTATGCTTCCAGGCAGCTTCCCATCAGAGAAGGGAAAAGGGAGCGTGGCACAGAGGGTCTTGAGAAGACATTTAATCTGGTCCCAGTGGCACGTACAGTGCGTGGTTGATTGTCACCCCTGCATAGCTCTTTTATTGGCAAACCATCTTTGATGGTCATCAAAATGGTGTGCAAATGCCAAGGGCAGTGGCTGTGGAAAAGAGATCTGTAGAGAAAGTAAATACTGAATCAGACTCACCAAGGAGGGAGAAAGACGAAGAGAGAGGGAAGACATACTGTGGCCTCTTGCTGCATCCTGAAAGGTCATGTTTTGGTGGTTAAAAGATGTATAAAAAATCCCATTGCTAACATTGACATAAAGTGATGAGCCCAGAGTGAAAGAAATCCCATAGCAGCCTTCAAAGTTCCTGGAAGTGCCAAAGATGATTAAGTTTCTCTTCTTAGATATACAGGAATGATTCTGGAGGGGTGAAACATCTTGTCCAAAGTCACAGAATGTGTAGTAAGCAATTTTAGGACAAGAATTCCCTGGTTCGCTCACTATTTATGTTTTTTTAAAAAAAGTGTATATTCATGTAAGAAACCAACTCCAGTAATCGCTGTTAATTCTCCAAACAAAATAATTGCCAGTCTTTTTAGAAAATTGAGAGACAAATGTTTAATTCCTGCTGTGGGGTGCAATGTATGCTGGATTAACTGAAAGATTTAGTTGACTAATGGTTGGGTAGGTATGGATGTGCATTCTAAGATCATAACACTGCTACAAATCTTAGAATCCTCTGTACGTATAATTATATGGAAGCTCATTTTTCAGCTTGCCCTAATGCCTCATTCATAGTTTCAGTGAACTTTGGATCCAGATTCAATGTGAAAAGTCACTTGTAATCATGTGAAACGAAGAAGCTGTGATTACAACATGAATATTTCCTTGGAAGGACTAAATGAGTGGATTATGTACTTATCCCTTATTTAATAATACCTAAATGAAATAGTCCTAAGAAAATAGAGGATTAACAAATAAGAAGTATAATACACAGCAAGAGGTCTAGCTGAAGAAAGACTACATAATCTAAAATATCCTCAACTAAATCCACTGTAGCAAATTTAGCGGGGAGACTGAATTGCTCCAGACACATGCGTGCTTACCGTGGTCCATTTGGGTCACGGCTAAAGTTCAGGAAGGATAGTGAAAGACTCTCTGGCTGCTTTTCTGTGCTTGTACCGATCCAGTCCATGAGTAGAGGACTCCAGCTGTGAACGGACATAATCTTCTTAAGAGTAAAAAAATCTAAATATTTGTGTAAAAACAAACAAATATAGCACGACAGCGTACAGATACACTGAGGAGCGTCATCCTGTTGTTTGTAAATCTCTGTGAGTCATTGTGCAGTCCAGCTCTTACTGAGGTCAGTTGAAAAAACTTCTGTTGACTTCAGTATATGTAGAATAACAGTTCACCAATTCAAAAACTTTTTTTTTTTAGTTTTCTTCCAAACCTTTTTCGAAAATTGCAGACTATATTTGAAGACAGATCCATTTCATATGCAACTGTATTGAAAAGTGTTGGTATTTCTGCGTGAAAGTTCCAATCAGTTTCTGTATTAACAAAATTGCATTTATGGGTTCTTTTTATCTAAAACAAAATTTCCTCTGCTTTTTTCCAGGTCTGGAGTTGGTGTGACAGGTTCTAGGCAGACGTTATTTTATGCAGAAGTAACAGACCAGATGAGAACTGGTGAAGGAGGTGGCCAGCCTGAAGAAGGGGAGCTGATTGAAGTTGTAGAAATACCTTTAGAAGACTCCATGAAGTTTGCTTATGATGAGAGTCTCCCAAAGACAATGGGTGTCATTTTCAGCTTCATGTGGTTCCAAAACAACATAGCACCCAAGTTACCAAAAAATTAAAATGAAAGCACCATCTTTTTAAGAAAAGCTTTCCTGCAGGTACTGTGGATACAGAAAACTGCAAATCTGCCTGCCTTGATCAGCTCAGCAAATATTTCTTGAAATAAATTTGGAAGTAAAATCTGAATTAAAATCCTGACCCAGTTTTCATCATTAACAGAACACTTACTGGCTTCACTGGGGCCAGGATTTGCCTTTCAGAGGCAAGTGTTGATTTGTGAATGTGTCCAGTTCTCCTTTTTCATGGCACTGCTCAAGCGCTATTTTGAAGAGCTGCTCAAGACCTCAGTGCAGCTGCTGTATGAGCCTGTCACTGTGGTCTGTACATACTGGCAGCTGTGTATTCACTGTAGTTTCTGATATTTTAAGCGGGGGAGGCAGCAAACCTTAATAGTCACAGATACCCTAACTACGTTCCCGAGTTCTGCACAGTTCCCAGGGAGCCACTTTCTCTGTGGTGTGCAGCTCCTGTACAGAGAGAGCTTTTCCATTTCTGAACATGCAGACCTTCATGTCATAAGCAAACGTGTCTGTAAATCCTTCTGCTAATGTGTCATTTTGACAATAGACCAGCTGTAAGATTATGTGCTTCTGTTTGTTCCCACTATAATGCTGAGCAGCAGTGATGGTGATAGAGGGATGAATGATGGGGACTTCAACTGGAACACATGCTTCTTTGTTTGTTTTACGGGTAATACTTGATTAATTACATCCAACTTTGTCCTCTCGAGCTGGACTTGAAAGGCCAAATTCTTTTAATTTGACTCTGAGGTGCTCTGTGGTCTCAGTTTCCTTATCGCCCAAACGGGAAGAATGGGACAAATGGGACTTGTCCCTCTGATAACGCTCCTTGAAATCTAATGATCGGAAGTCCTTTATTGAGAGATTTTATCATCATTTGTGCAGTTTACATTGAAGCCTGTGCAACCTGCACAGACACACTGAGCAACACAATTTGATTTAATCAAGTGGTCTAATTAGAATGTATATTACTTGTTCTATCGGCGTAATTTAGATGTGGACGATTTGTCATGTGAAACTGTTAAGAGCATGAATGAAAGAAAATCAAGTCTGGCAATTTAATTATGCACTGGTTTATGTTATTCACTGACTTAATGTTAATTAACATGCCGACATTATATATGCTTCTGGGATTACTGAGGTACTAAGTATGTTTAGAAGATGAGTGCTGTGAATACACAAACTTTCATACAGCAACTGGAATAAACGCAGTACAGATGCCTGATGGTATCCAGTGGCTGATTTAAATCACTGCATATCTAAATAGTTGTATAAATAAATATTTTTTTAAAAACACCAGATTTTTAGAACTGATACTTGCTGATTCTCCTGCTGACAGACAGGAAAGGTCATTGAATCATACAAAGGTTTGGGTTGGAAGAGACCTTAAAGACTATCTAGTTCCAACCCCCTTGCAGTGGGCAGGGACACCTCCCACTAGATCAGATTGCTAAAGTCCCATCCAACCTGACCCTGAACACTTCCAGGGAGGGGACCTTTCCAAGGAAAACTCCTTGGAAAGCCACTGAAGAAAGAGCAGCCTTCAACTGTGGGAGTCAGACACCTTTTATGAAAGTTCAGACACGTTTGCATTGAACTCTGCCTGGTCTGTGGTGAGTCAAAGGCTGAGTTATGGTGAAAAGCAAATAAATTCTGTCTGACTGATGTATTTACTTTGGAAGGTGTTTTAGGGTGGGGTCTCCACTGCTCTCTGTCCTTACAGTGTCTAGTAGAATGTGTCATGATTGCTGCTGAGGCCTTTACAATCTACTAGAATATAGATAATAGATAATGTCTTTTATTCTACACCGCAGTTACCGAAGTATCTATTTGATTCCATCAAAATTATTACACAGTAGCTTGTTCATCTGTTTAGTGTCAAGCTCCATGTGAAAACCTTTTTTTGCTATACAATGCAGTAATTTGGAAAAACAAATTGGTGTCATGGAGAGGGGACAGAGTTTGAAACTTTTCGAAGAAGTATGTAGGTGTTAGTACTGTTTGCCCCAGAATTACAAATGGAAAAAATTGAGTTCTACAGAGGCTCGTCATGCTATGCTGTGAGCTTTCCCCGAGTCAGACAGTCCCTCCCCTGATGCATCCCCGACCTGGATTTGATGCTTCACAAGGTGCACTCACTTTGCATTAATTAGCTTGATGAGGGCCCTTGGCTTTGACCCCACCCACGTGGGTGAGGAGCATTCAATGTGTGACTCATCAGACTAAATACACATTTCACTCGTTAGTCTGTCTAGAAGTGTCTTCAAACCTCAGCACCTGTATTCAGTTTGGACTCATCAGACAGCCCCTGGAAGAGGTAGGTCAGCCAGTGCTGGATCTGTTGTGCCACCGTGTGATATGTCCATCCTGAACTATGGGCTGCTGGGCCAACAAGGAGAGTACACAACCATATGCAGTGACGGGGAGGATGAAAGTCCTAGGATCTCTGCTCTGATCCATCTTCTGCCAGCCAGGCAAGCCTTGGCTGCATGTCTTTGAGCTGGACGGTTTGAAACTCACATGTATTTTGCCCCTTCCAAGATGCTGTGGCTGTCCTTCTAACGGACTGTCCCTCCCCAGGAGTGAGTGTGTTGGGGGAGCACCAAGGGCATTGCCAGACTTGCTAACATCAGGCCCAAACTGCTGCTGCTGGTCAGCAGAAATCTGTTCCCCATCACTCGGGCAGCAGGTTGAAAGCTTTGCAAGTTGTACGTGCCTGAGGCTTGCCTGCTTCACAGCCCAGCCCTGGGACCATGCAGGGTGGTGCAGGGGAGCTGCCAGCACCAGAGCAGCAGCAGAGGTTTCCCAGGCGTGGGGTGAGAGCCAGAAGTCACAGCGTGGGCCGAGGGGACCCCGTGCAGCATGGAGGGGTGTGTGGGGAGGGAAGCCACAGCCCTCACCAGGGTGCCAGGACACTCATGTGGCACCAGCCCTCCCCTGGCCAGCACTGATAACCTCCCCAATGAAGCTACTAACCCTTTTTGATGCTATTTATATTTGTCTTCCAGTTAACTGTGCCTCCAGAGGGCAATTGCAGGAGCTGGGCAGTCCCTCAGCGCTTCTCCATGATGCAGAAGGCGGGGCAGGAAGCTGAGTGGCATTGCCCCACCTTGAAGTCCACCCATCCCCACAAGTCTCCTGGGCAGACACCTACAAAAAAAAAGTCCTGCTGGACTGTGGTGGCTCTGGGGTCTTTACACCCCAAGGGATACTACACCTCCGCTTTGTGACTGTTTTTCTCAGAGCAGAAAGAAAATGGTTAAATGTTACTTTGGTTTCCTTCCACAATTTGGGAATTTTCCACAAAAGCATCAGTGATGCAATATAGTGAAAGCTGGACGTAAAGCTACGTTGTGTCCGGTGTTTGGTTTTACAATATTAAATCTAAACATATTGTCATCCTTTTCCTTTTTTCCTGTTAATTTTGTTTAAAATTTGTATAAGGTATTAGGAAAAGTTGAAAATGTTTTCTTCAAAACAATTGATGGCTCATATTTATTAAAAAAAACAAACCCAGAGCAATTCCACTGACAAGATGCCACTTCTCTCATCAGGGCTCATTTCAAAGATCATAATTAGAGCAAATTCAATATACATCAGTGAAGCCCAGGCAGGAAAAAAGTGCTTCTAATGGAATCTTGAAATCACAACTGCATTTTAGATGCATCCTTTGGAGGTGCCACCACACGCACATCCACAGAGAGCAGACAGTTTGGAATAAAACAAGGTCCCAGTTTGCTGCTAATGAATACTGACTGCAGCCTGCAAAACTCTTTTCTGAGCTCATCCAACCATCCCCATGAGATCAGTGTCTTGCTTTGATTCAGTACAAGTTGTCCACATTTAGAAACAGTATCTTAGCATCTCTCGCATCTTTGTGATGTGGCTTTAGGATGTAGAGATAATCTAATGAAACTGAAATTATAAAATTTGAATGCAATGTCACTGTCATCTCACTTGTAGTTGGCAGAAGTGACGCCACCAGCACAAGTGCATGGACATAATTTATTCTTCTTGTTTATTTGTAAAGTATCTATGAGCCCTGAACTACTGCCAGGTCTCATGGTATTATGCACTGAGTAGTGATATAACTAAAATGCCTTCTTTAAAAGGCTGACACTTTAAATAAATGAGCTGAATTACACTGTGGGGTCAGGCACGGGGATGGGGCGTGGGGTCCCCGGGTCACCCTTGCTCCCTGTGGCCGGTGGGGATGCTCCCCGCGCTGCCGGCCCCGTCTGCTGGCAGGCAGCCGTTTGCCTTTTTGGCCGCTCCCTCATTACCGTCTCCTCACTCCCTGCCAACGATAAAAGCGACGTTTCCCGACTCCCCGCAGCGCCACGGCCGGGGCCAGGCCAAGGGCAACCGATATAATTGCTCCTGAAAATCCACGTGCCGACCGAGCAGGGAGACCTGCTGGACAAATAGGATTTTTGCTAAATTAGGACAATTGCCGAGCAGGCTGCATCCCCTGGCTGGGGCTCTATAGATAGATGAAAGGCACAGCCAGTTGTGCGCTCCGTTGAGCTGGCACACCTGGCGCTGTCTGCAAGGCTGTTCACAACCGTCAGCAGGTGCGGCTTGGCCTTTGTGGCCATAAAAGTCTGTCTCCCGCTGTGCCCCCTGCGCCTCCGCTGCCCCGCGCGCATTGGCAGGGAAGGCCGCCGCAGATTAGTACGGTTGTTTGAAGCTGTCAGGAGCCACCGCCCGAAGCATGTAGCGGCTTCAGAGGGATCAGAATAAGGCCTGTGCACACAGAACGGATTTGCAGCTTCGCTCTCGGTGGCTATGCTGGTGTGGAGGTAACGGGCAGGGCAGGGCAGGGCTGCTGCCTGAACAGCGATGCGGTACAGCACGGTCCCCCTTTCTGCAGTCCTAGGGATGCTGCTCAGGGGCCCTGCCAAGCAAATACCAGTGATTTACAATCTAGCCCCTGTTTGGGCTCAGCCTCTCCAAAAAGCGGTTTGCTTGCTCTGCTTTGGGGCCACGGAATCACAGAATGATAGAGGTTGGAAGAGACCTCTGGAGATCGTCCAACCCCCCTGCCACAGCAGGATCACCTAGAGTAGGTCACACGGGAAAGCATCCGGGTGGGTTTTGAACGTCTCCAGAGAAGGAGACTCCACAACCTCTCTGGGCAACTTGTTGCAGTGCTCTGCCACCCTCACAGTGAAAAAGTTTTTCCTTATGTTTACATGGGATGTTACATCTCAAACAGCACAGCAGTAAGATGGAGCTTGGAAAAACCCAGCCCAGTCCAGACTCAACTTTAATTTAAGGAAGGATGCCATGTGTTGAAAAACAAGCAGGTTTTCAGCAGGAGTTTTTCATTCCCACTGATTCTCACAGGATTTTGCTTGCTATCAATGAAAAAAAAAAAAAAAAAAGAGGATGCTCATACAAATCCCATGATACTGCAAAAGTTATCCTCAATTTGTCTAATCCTTCAGAGCGAGTCTCGTTTTTTAATTGAGAACACATTTTTATAAGGGCTTTAATTGCTCTCTGGATGAATCATGAGGGAGGAGAATAAGTCATAACATAGGTAAATGGCCCAGATTTGAACCGCTCAGAGCTCTCTGGCCTGCCTCAGGACTGGCTTCAGTGCATTCCTCTTAATTGGAAATACAATCAGATACATATTAAACCCTGCCAGCCACGCACTGTACCACTTTGCTGTTGAAGTGCTCAATATCCTGTGCTGGCCTCAGTCTCTAATAAAACATTCAGAAGCAGTGGTGCTTGGAGAAACCCTTTTTGGACACTGGGTTATGATGAAAGTCAGCTGGGAATGGGCAATGCAGGAATGGCTGTCAGCCGTCCTCAATGAATGGCTACCCTCATGCCCCAGACTCATTAATAGAAAAATCCCTGTGTTCTTCTTGTGCCCACCAGTGGCTCAGTGCTGGTGGTGTGGGTGCAATGGGTAGAGCATTCCATGGTAAAACAAATCACAGTCTTACCATTCTACAAGAGTTAAATGTTGCTGTGATAGCTACAAATATGCTTGTGGTAGCCAGTAGCCAGCCCCAGCTCAGCCGCATCCACCTAACCAAGGACGGACCAGGTGCACAAGTAGGTACGTGGGGACCTCCTGGAGTTGAGGCCACCTGTGCCAGAGGCTGACCCCTCCCAACAATGCCATCTGAGTGCATATCTGTCACACTGTAAACACAGCCTGGTTTTAAACCCATTCCCTTGCAGTTGTGGAGAGCAGCTTGGGGAAAAAAAAAAAAAAAAAAGAGCAGCTAATTCATTCCCTTGAAAATAAGCCTAGGAGGACAACATCCCACCTGGACCCAGGTGCAGTGGTAACACTGGTGATAAGCCTTGCCCCACTGCATTGGGGTGTCTGGCACAGCACTGGTCCCATCCCCAGCCCTTTCCAAAGCCCCCAAAGGGTGCTGGCAGCCACAGTTGGGTGCTCTTTGTGCCCCGTGGATGGCATAGCCCAGCCACCATCTCAGAAGCCTCCCCAGGAGCCTCAGGCAGGGACTGGAGCCATGGGATACAGTATGCTTTGATCTGCTTGTCCTCTCCAGAGCTGCAGCTGCTCCTGATGCTCCTACCAGCCTGGGGATGGTGACAGGTTTCATGGCCTGAGTCATTAACTAGGTTTCTGATGAGCCTGGCCAATGGAGGTGGTGGTGAATAAAACATGTCTCCTGCTCCTGCCCACCATGCGAGTCCCTCTGGCAGCCCTGCCTTGTGTTTGTGGGGTATTCAGGTAACACTTCTGCTCGTGCAGCAATTGCTAAAGTAACTGGACAAGGCACAATCACACACTCGAGAGTGCTAGAAACAATTTAAGAAATGTTCTTGGGACAAACGGAGGGTGCTGTGCAAACAGCTCCCCAGGGTTTGTGAAAGGGGCCCTGGCTGCCCAGCCCGCCTGGCTCTGCAGGAATGCACTCGCACCGATAACCCACTCCGCTCCTTTCGTAACCTCCTTCATTATGTCCTTCAGTCTCCTCCTGCTCCTGCCCTGCAGTTTCAGGGTGCTCCTTCTACAATAAAATCAGGAAAACAAAACCAGAGGGATTGCAAGCCCATGCCACACTATCTCCAGCCCCTCTATTTCTATTCAATATCACAGTGAGGGACTTTGTAAAGACTTCAACACTCTCCACAGGTCTCCCCAGAGACATAACTTGGGGTTTAGCCCTCCCCAACTTCAGCAGACTCCAAGCTGCAGCTTGTAGGCCTGGCCAGGTTCATACTGCAGCCCAAGCACAGCTGACCCTGGAGCTGATGGTGCAGCAGGGATGTGAGGGCTTGACTTACAGCCATCCATCAGCTGCTAATCCACTCTGCCAGCTCCACTGCTATTAATCATCTGCAGAGCCCCAGGGCAGGTCTGCAGCACTGTTGCTCCAGCTCTGGTGAGTTAGCAGGGTGGTGGCAGCACAGGGGAGCCCCAAACATATAGGGGCTATATATGGAGGCCCTGGAGCTGGGACCTTCCAGCGGCAACAGGAGAGAGAGGGAGACATCCACAGCATGTCTCCTTGGCCTTTGGGAGTGGTGTTAGGAGCTGTCCCATCTCTTTCTATTGTGATTGGGGAAAGTCGGGAGTCCAGTGTCCGGGCATCTCAGGAACGATTAAAGTGGCCAAGCACACATTCAAGATTTATGCTTAGTCCTGAAAGTGCTTCAGCAAACCTCATTTGCTGTGGTGAGCAACCTCTGTCTCCGATACCTTTGTCTGATATTTATGAAATATCTCTAAAGAATAGGGAGAGGGGCTTGCAACAGGCTCCCAGTGCAAAATGGGAGCACAGTTAGGCCAAAGCTGGCCGTGTGTGAAAATTGCACAGCCTCATGTTGGCCCTCCAAAGCAGTCACAACCCTTTGTATCACCAGCCAGCTGATGTTGTAAGGGTGGAGGTTGTCCGCCTGCAGCAGCTCTGGTTTGCAACAACAGTGTCGCACTGAGCAGCTTTTGGGCTGCAGCCAGCCAGAGCAGCGAGCAGGAGGTGGCCAAGCCAGGCACCAGCTTCATACCCAGTGTTCTCAGCTGCTGCCTCTTCCCCGTCATGCTGCCAGCTTCATCTTTACAAATAACTTTCTTTTACCTCTAATGCCTTTGTTCAGCTTTTAGGGTGGGGTTCTTTTCCCTTCTATTTTCGTCTTCCTTCTATTGCTTTTCCACGCAATCTGATCCCAGTCTCTCAGATGAGCACAGTCAAAATAACACCAATACATCAAAATAATAAGATCTGATTCCAGGGGCGCTCATGGAGGCAAGGCACTGAGCGAAGGTTAACGGGTTTATTGATCACAGCAGAGTGACAGCTCTCTCTAGCACAGCGTTTAGTTCCTAGTTGGACACTAATGTGTAGATTTGTTTTTTCTTACTGGCAAAAGTGATATGTAAATATTTTGTGGGTAATGATACAGGTCTGCTCCTAGTTTGATTAAAAAGGGAGGTGTCAGCAAACATGAAAAGAAGCAAAACAATTGAGGTGAAGGTCTTGCCTTCTAAAGCCGCGTGACTGATCCTAATGCCCTGTTCTTTTTCTATCAATCAAGGCTGATTGGCAAAGCTTTTTAATTCAAGTCTCTAAGCAGAATCATCAGCGTTTACTTAGCTAGTGTTGATTTCCACTTGACCAGGCTGCTCTGGAGTAAGGTATCGTCTTATAGTTCAAACCCTCTTACGAGGGATAAAGAAACTGAGACCGCCTCAATCCATTTCGTCACCTCCTCAGTCCTAACAATTGTACTGAGCAGCTCTTGGTGTGGGGCAGGGGGACAGGGGTCCCACAGGAGCTGGGTTGGTACCCAGTGAGGGCTGTAGCTCAGAGGGAAGGGGTGCAGAAGTGCAGGGCATCGATTTGGCCCCAACCCAGCTGCAGTGGCTGGCTCATGGCTGCCCAGTCCCATCCCCAACCCCATCCTCCCCGGTCCAAAACAAAAATGAAGTGCTCACCTGCAGGAAAGAAATCAAACACAGCTTGGGTTGTTTCACAGCTCCTCTCATTTTGCCAGCAAAGCAGCACACATTCTGCCACATTATACCAGGCTGAGCTATCAGGATGAGGCAGGGGTGTCAACGGGAGCCATCTGTGCAGGTTAGGAATGCAGCATTTCCTTCCCTTTAACTGGTTTTGGGTCATCTGGATCGTTCTAGGGCACAGGGGTGTGCCTGCCCCTTTGTGCCACCTGGAGACCTTAGATCCCCTGCAGCAGCATACAATACAGAGCGGATCAATGGTGTTCCAGGTCACTAAATCGATGCAATGCTCAGCCCACCCACCAGCCATTTGCATGCACATCACAAATGCTCTAGATCAAATCAATTACTCCAAAATTTCTGTAATTTTCAGTATTTGTATGCATAAGTCCAACAAGTGAAAATTGGTCAGCAAAGCACCAGAACTGAAGAAACTGTGCTGCAGCACAAAGTCTGGGATCCTGTTTTCCTCTCTGCCCGTTTCTTTGGTCCATTCACTTACACTCTGCTGTGGGATCTGTATTTGAGCACTGACTTTTTGAATGTACTCACCTCCTCTCCACAAAATTAAAACATTTAGTGTACCAGTGTGTTCACAGACTCACAACAGAGATGGTGCATAATACTGTCTTAGCTTACAATAGTTTGGCATTCATTAAAGGAATGTAAATGCCAAACAATAAAAATATTAGACAATTCTTCTAAGTCTGTGTGTACACTAATATTCCTATTAGGCTACAAAGTACATTATTAAGCACGCAAAGACTATTGCACTAATGCCCCTTATAAAACCAGCCTGAGTTTGAGTACTCAGAAAGCTGCTTATCTGTTCCTTCAGACTAAGAAGACTCAAATGCTTTTCAATTATTAAAAGGGCTGAATTATGTCTCAGTCTAAACTTGGAAGTCAGAGGAGCCACAGACCTCTCCAAGACCTCTGAAGGAAGTAAAGTCCTTTAAATTGGGTTTAGCTTAGCTTTTCAGAGAGAGCATGTGACTTCAGGAGGGATCTCTAATTTGTTTGTTTGTTTGTTTGTTTGTTTGTTTTCAACCAAACTTATTTCCAAGTGATCTGCATTAACATGCTTTATGGGCTTGGGCTTTCCAGTGCTTCAAGAAAAGTCCCATCCTCAAGGGCTGTGCCATCCTGGGTGATAGCAGATGGATGTTCAGGGAGGGACTCAGTGCTCACCCCCGTATGTGCAGGTTGATCTGACTCCCTCCCAGTATCATGCCACCAAACAGCCTTTTATAAGGGATATTTGAAAATTTGGAGACCGGGAGGCTCAATCTGCTTATTTAGTACAACGTAACGCAGCACTGTAATCCTGAGAGGTCTCTGCCTTGAAGGCAACCATTTCACTAGCAGGCTGCTTAAAGCTTTGTAAATGGAGTATTTCTTTGTAGAACACCAGCCCTGGGTAAAAGCCAAGGACCTGAAGGTTAAAGGACTACAGGGAAATACAGCAGACCTACAAGGATACTGGATATATTTTCTATTTGCAGATTTATGTGTCTGTCCTGGCACGTGTTTTTTGTCACGCGTACAGCATGAGCACTATATTTGATACTTTGAATCGAAGAACAAAGAACTAAAACAGTAGAAAGGACTAAGTTGAATTGAATTAATTTGTTTATCCTTCAAATCAACATCTGCTCAGACCTATTTCTTTCAAATCTGAAGTTGTCAGAACGGAGTATTTTGCCTTCTGCTCAGTCTAATTATAGATGAACAAGTCAAAATCTCTTGATTTTGTTCACAGCCATCAGCGGGAGCTTTGCTGCCACACTGAGAGCAGGCAGAGTTAAACCAAGCTGTGTTTAAAAGGCTCTTTTTCAGGACAGTGTGTTACCTAGAACATTGTGGGTTGGTGCCCATTTAAGGGGATGTTTTTACACTGAATTAGTTGTATAGCTGCTTTTCAGCACTGATGAAAATCATCACAAAAGAAGGAACAGGATCCCAAAGGATCGGGTCTGCTCAAGCAGGGATGGGAGGAAAGTACTCAGTGGCTCACCTTGCAGTGCCCAAGAGGAGCGAGCACCACCTCCCACAACCAAGGGCCCCAGATCCACAAATATCTACCATGAAAGAATTTCCGCCATCTTCTTGTGGAAGTGTGACTCCTGCAGGATGGAGGTGCCCAGGCTGGGCCAACCATGGGGCTGGTGGCTCCACTGAGCCCAGCACAGACCTGCCTGCAGGTTCAGTGACATCAGCCCAGGGACCCCAAGCCTAGAGCAGGCCTGTCCATACACCTTTGACTGAAGCAAACCATGGTTGGATTCCTGATCATCTCAAATTACATCATTTTCCTGCCACCTTCATGAGAAGTACAGATATCCCACACTGTAATGATAAAGGACTATGACTTAAAACTTGCAGTTTTCAACAATTTTCTTGGAAATGTGAGGCATCTTCACTGCAAGAGGTCTCTGAAAGCGAAGGGAATTTTTCAACTGCTTGCTGTCCTGGCAGAAATGACATGGCTTTATTGCAACTTGCAGGCCAAACCAGGCTGGATGCAAATAAATACAGCTCCATTGTCGTCAGAGAAGGATCTCTGTTGACTTACACTGCACAGGAACATGGCATGACTTTCTTTTGCCTTAAGCGTTTTGGCATAGCTCCTGAAATGACGTGTCTGGCTTAGAAGGAAATGTCAACACTGAACTCCAAATCCTCTGTTGAGGAAAAGGAGCACTCGCAGGGTTTCCAGGACTTCTGACCACAGAGCCAGCCAGAAAAAAAAGGACAAGGGGATGGAAATGTGCAGCAAAATTGTTTTTCTCTCTTTTCTGAGCCATACCTGTCTCTGAGCTCCCCCAGGACTTTTTTCTGGTCAGGAAAGTGTCTCCAGCATCTGTTAGTGGCTCCTTCCCGGTAAGGCCCTGCCCTGCGGCTCCTTGAGATGTTGTCTACCTGCCTTACCACCCTACTGCTGCTGCTGCTTATCAGCAACTCTGGCTTGAGGCGACCCCAGTAATTCTTGGTTTCAATACATGGCCATTATATCCTCTGTAGATTTGCAGAGTTGGGTAAAACAAGCAGCTCTTCCCAGCGTTTGATATTCACAGCTGTGAGTTGCAAACTAATTAACTCCCCTATCTAAAGCCATCTTCAGCACACCAACTGGGTCTTCTTTCAGTAAGGTTCATTTGAAATAGAGCATCTCCTTAGCAGTATTTGGCCTCATATATTGCCCTTAAGTCACAGTCTTCAGACTTGAGTGCTTTTTTGTCCATTAGAAACATGCCCTGGAAAACGCAGCTGCTGAAAGCAATCCCTCTGCATGGGTCTGTGTACACAGAGGAGAGGTTAGGATGGTTGTCTAACCTCTCTCCACGGACCTACAGCACCCTCCTTACCCGCTGTCTCTGGATCCTCTGTCAGAGTGGTTGCCTCAAACATCCCGTGGATGTCATATCCAGAAGTGCCTGAATATGACATGTTGGACCAAAACTTACAGCTAAAAGTTTAACACTGACATTTAAAGATAAAGACAATATTAAAAAAAAAAAAAAAAGTCTGGAGTGGTCCAGATATTCCCTGTAAAATGTGGAACATCAGTGCTGCAGTTAGCTATTGAGATGTTGCTGAACACACAGGCACGAGAGACCCAGGACAACGAGATATGGTAACCACCCTTGTTCCTCCAAACACTGCAAAATGTCTGCATTTGTCTGACTGGTCTGTTCAGCTGGATATTGTGTTCTAGCAAGCAATGGAAGAGAGTATGAAGTAGAGTAGGAATGTGTCTGGTGAAACCTTGCCCTGCACAAGTGAATTCATTAATTTCCATAGGACCAAGACTTGATTTTATGCCAGCTGCCCTGTGTAAGGAGTGTGGCAGTAGCTTGATGTAACTGCTGTGTCCCAAACATGTGCAGGACCTTCTCTGCAAGAGGCACAGGCTTTCTCCAAGCTGAAAGTCTTGGAAAATGAAAGCAGCACTTAAGCAATATCCTCTCCCAGAGACCGAGCAGGAATTTGGAGCACTTGAATAGTCCATCCCCAAAGAATCTTTTCCAGGTCTGACCCTGATACTGGTGCATGCTGAGACAGGACTATGTGAATTCGTAATCAGTGCTGTAGACATGATTTAAGACCCTATAATATGTATCTCACTATCACATCACAGTGCTTTGAATTGAGGAGCTCAGAGTATTGTATTTTCATGCGTATAGCCTGCATCTCAGATAACTCACACCACTGTAAAAGAACTGTCCTTTGCAAACAAGTACTAAGCTAATCTGCATCCTCAGATAACCCAGGGGTCATCTCAGAGTATCAGTTATGTATGTGAAACCCTGGGTATAGGGTGGCAAGCAGCCTTCCTCTCCTTCCTCTAAGCCTCCACCATCCATTCGTGCTCCCACCTCCTTCTCATAAGAAGACAACTTTTCTGCAGTCCTCATCTCCCACCCTGTGTTCAGCAGATGTGAGATGGGACAACAGAGCCAACAGAATCTCATGCTGCACACACCTACCCTCTGGCTCAGTTTTGTTTCTACAGGTAACTCCTGCTGTTGGCACTGAGCACGGGCCACTCTATAGGCTCCAGGGAATGGACAAGCTGATATGAGGAGCAAGATGACGGAAAATCACAGGTTTTGCCCTAAAACTGTGCTGAAAAACAAAATAACTAATTCTGCCTCTATTGCATGTGGTACCCTCTCTGAGGTAGCTCTATTCAGATGATATTTCTGCATCTTGTTGTCTTACTCCCAACTCCTAGTGCAGACAGTAAAGCCTTCCTGATGCAAATTTCTACTCCAGTCTACAGAAGCTTGGCAGAGGAGCTGAGCACTTACAGGGGTGCTTGCTGCCAAGAGCCTAAAATTAGACTTTTAATGCCATGGCCAGCACCCAAGAGGTGACCTGATTTTCAGAAGTGTGGGGAAATTTCAAAGCCGGGTGGATCTACGGCTTGAGACTCCCCATGGAAGTGGCTGAGCCTGCACCAGCTCTGAATCAACTTATATCCAATTTTGCACCAGCTGGGCAGATCTGTAACATGGAGGGACACCTAACTGCCCTCTCATTAGGGGACTCACCTGCAGAGGTCTTTCTTCTGTGGCAAATTTATTTGCCCACCTTGCCTCCTCTAAATTCTTCTCACTTGCAAAACTGTCTGATCATCCCTTTCAAGTTGTGCATTTGAGCAACTTTACACAGACATTTATTCAGCTGATGAGATAATGGCACAATGTATTTGCAAACATCAGCTCATGGGCACAGACATTTGCCAGGCTATGGAGCTTATTTAAAAGCATAAATATATTTCATGTTTTCCAAATGAGCCAAAGAAATATCTAGCTTCCCAGCCAGCAGCAGCAACGCTGCTGGGTGTACACGAGGCCAGCCAGCTTTGGCAAGACAGTGACACATAAAAGATTTTTTTATAACAAAACCTGTGAGTGTATCAACCCCTTTGCACATGCTGCACCTTGGGGCCTGTGTTTGTTTTTGACCAAGGTCATCAAATAAATTATATCCTCATTGCAGGGTTTGTTAGAAAGGTTTTTGAAAGCAGATGGGGTTGTGAAACATTCTTTTACTACACCTAATGCACTGCAAATAACAGTGAAAAAAACTGACAGCGGGCTGGAATGCTGAGAAAATTGCTCTGATAAACTAAAGTGTTTAAAATAAACTTTAATGTTATTGATTTTAACCCATGTTGGGAAGCTGAAGTAAGAAGCATTCTTTCTAGAGTAAATGAGTTCAGCTTCAAGTCTCTGTAAAATAAAATAAAAAACAGCATAGAGAGCAAAAATTAATCTGTGAAAAATTAGATGTGTGAGCCATTTCAGAATAAAATAAACACAGGCTGGGCATCCCTTAAAATTCGCTCTGCTTTTATTATTTTCTTTTACAGAGGAATATGAGCATCCTATCTAGCACCACATGCCCTAGCTTGAGAAAGTGTTGGATGGAGAGTGCAGACAGCCAAAGCACCCCATCCCTGGCAGTGCTGTCCTTTGGGCAGGGGAGAGGTCACATAACACCTGTGCCAGGCAACACCAAAGGACCATCACCTGCGCTAGGGCTGAGCCAGGACCCTTCCAGGCAGTGTGCTTTAGAAGACATCTCATTTGATTTCCATTAAAAAGCCACTTCCCTGTCTTTGGTAGCTCCTGTATTGCCACATGAAGACAGTGTTCCCTGGTTCAGTCTCTGGAACTGAGCTGACATGAGAATTTTCTCCACCAGGCAAAAGCACTGAAGAGGGGGACTCCGTGATTACACCAAATGGTCTGTTAAAGCTGTGGGGGAAAAAAAAAAAAAAGCAGAAAAAAAAAGCACTTGCTGGAGCAATGCCCACAGAGAGCTGCTAAATCTCTGGCCTCTATCTCATCTCAAGCTTGGGGACATGGGGACTGTCTTTGCACCACTATAGACTGTGAGGAACAACAGCGACAATCTTCTATGGGTAAATATCCCCAGAGCCATCAAAATGATGCTGTGACTACTTCCCTGGGGAGCCTGTTCCACTGACTGACCACCTTAGTGGCTCTCAGTGAAGAGCCTTCTCCTAATGTCCAATCTGAACTTCTCCTGATGCAGAGTCATTCCATTCCCTCATGTCTTATTGTTTGAGTTGCTCCTGTCCACAGAGACAGGGGAGCATTTGCAGCCCAAGAGACCACACACTGCCCTCCCTTACCTCCTCCAGCACAGATGCGAGCTCCAGGGAAGTGGCAGCACACAAGGAAAGTCACATTTCTGCTTAGGGATTTTGTCAGGCCCATCCATCTGTGTTCAATAGTAGTCCAAGAAGAAGACACAAATTTTAAATAGACAAAAAAAATCTCTATTGACAGCCCAGGAGAGCTGGAAAGTGCTACCTCCTGCCCAGGCTGTGCCACAGAGCTGGGCAGGCACTGGGCTTTTTGAGCTGACCTTGGATTTGAGCCTTTCATGCCCCATCCTACCCCATGTCCAGATCTCCTTGCAGTGGTCCTGAACTGAGCAGAGGGTCAGGTTTGTAAAGGCTGCTTGCTTGCTCCTTTTTCCTAGAAATCTCCCAGCCAGCTGCTGCTGTGGCCTCATCTTGTTTGGCTCACGAGGTCTGATAGGATCATGGCCTGAGATAGTATAACTGCAGGCCAAAGCAACTGGTGTCATCTGCTCCTCATTTGCAGGAACGAGCTCACAAGGACCCAGTGGTCACTGGTCTGTAGGGTCCCTCTTTGGGCTTCTCCTGTCCACAGCACCCTTCTCTGCAGAAAGGATATTGCTGATACATCTTCTAGGTCCCTCCATTCAAAAGAGCACAAAATAACCCTGCATTTGTCTCCAAGCTTTGACAGACACTGTTATGGAAAGTGGCTGCTTAACCCCTGAGGCGTCTGTGCTCTCCTTTCGGCTCCCAATCTCAGGATGTGGAAGCAAGATAAAACCAAAATCTCCTGATGAAACATCTCTGCTGGATTGAGGGAATGGGGATGCATGATGGGAGTGCAAGACCGCCAACTCCAGCTCCATCTTGCCATGGGCAGCACAATGGCGTCGTCCGCTTTTGTGAGTTGACCTGTCTCTGCCATAAGCCACTCCACTCTCCTACAGCAGCTGGGGCTTTGATGTTCTGCTTTTTGTACATACCAACACAACCCCTCTGAGCATTAAATCCTACCTCAGGTCCAAGTCTTAAAAAATATGTATCAATATGCATCATTTCTGAAAGTCTATTGCAGTTGGCAAAGCCCCTGCTATTGGACTGCAGAGGTATTTAAGAGGCTAATAATAATAATAATAATAATAATAATAATGTCTCAAACAAACCTGCTTAGCGAAATAACTGTTCCTTGCATGGTCACTGCAGGCAGAGCCCCGCATGACAACATTCTCATGTCCTGCCCCATCCAAGCGTGTGTTGGTGACCGTGGGACTACCTGCATTTGGAACTGAGGAGCCAATCGTGGGCAAAAAAAATGGCAGAGCACAGCATAAAAAAGGAGGGTGTGATTTGGCCCCGCAGATGTATTTTTAGACTTTCTATTTTGGACTACTCATCTCTAGCATAACATCTGTTGGATCATTTTATAGCTGTGATTGTTTACTGGTGACCGGCTGACACTGACACTGCAGGGATTTGATAATAGTATTTTTTCTGTGTATCTGTAGATACATGTTACTGGAGGGCAGTGGAGACGGGTAAAAGAGCTGTATTTAAACACCACAGTGAAGGGAATACAGTTTTAAATCAATCATTTTCTTGCTACTTGTAGGATCATCTAGTCTGTAAAAGACAAAAGAAACAAGCTCTAAGCTAATGTTTGCTATTCAGAGATTACCTTGCATTTGACCCTTCCGCTCAATTTACGCCGTAGAAGCTGCTGAAATGGTCATGTCCAAATACCACAGAGCCGAGTAATCCAGGCTTTGCCATCGCAACTCTGTCCAGAGACTCCATGGTTTCTGCACTGTCAGTTCCTGTGAGAGCCTTGTCTGCAGGGCACATCAGACAAAGGAGAGTGAGGGGGTTTTAAATGACAAAATTGTGGTTTATTCCAATAAAAAGGGAGGGAGAGGAATGGAGAGAGGCAGAAAGGACAGGCAGTTTTCATGAGAGGAGAATCAATCCGGGCAGAATTTCCAGCAAGGCACATTTAGATGCGGTGCGTAATGGAGATTACATTGATTTTCCTCCATTTACTGTAAGGTAACTGCGAGTGAAACTGTAACAGGAAACTTGGAAATGCTCTTCACAGAAGCTATATTTAGGCAGACACACTGACATGATACCACTGAATAAAATAAACATGCAGGAGACAACCAGTCCTGAGAGACTTTCAGCTCCATCCGCATGACATGCAGCAAGGGGAGTGTTTTATTCCCAAGCCATCTATGCGACCTTTACTGTAGAAACCTATAGAAAGCCAGAAGGCTGCTGAGCAACAAACAACCTGGGTAAACCGGGGGCATCTCGTTTAAAGGCAAGGGTTTTGCCTTTCCCTGCTCTAACAAAATGCCTGCTCGCTGGCCAGAGCACAGCTTCCTGGGCTGCTGTTCGCCTTTATATAACAGGATAATTTATGGCTTGTTGTCAACAGAAAGAGCAACAATTTGTTTGCTGTGCAGGCTGGAAGAGATGAGTTTTCTCAGAAGTCTGGGTCATTTCTAGAGTTAGGGGGCAGCTGCTTCTTTAAAGCCTCTGGCATCATCTCCCATGTGAAATTAAGCCGTGTACCAGGTCCAGCCGCCTGTTCTCAGTGATGCCATTGCAGCGTGTGCAAGGGCCTGATTTTCCATGAGGCACCCAAAGCTTTGTGCAGTTCCTCTGCTGAATTCCCTGTTGTTCCTTTCCCACTGTCAAGGGATACCTTTCCCCAAAAGGATGGCTCCCAAAGTCCCAGTGAAAGAGAGCAACCCTGTGCCCCAGGGCTCTGCTGGCTTTTAGATGTTGCTAGGGTCTTTCCAGACCAGCCATGAAGAAGTCACTTAACTCCCCTCTAAGTGGGAGCAATGATGCTTTCCCTCCTCACAGCCTGCACGTGACACACGCTGTGTAAATATTTAGTATTTGAGCCAACTAATTCTTGATGGAGCGGCACAAGTGAGTATCAGATCTGCAAACATTACGTCCAGGAATGCAGCAGAGAACACTGTTTATTTTTATGAGCTAAGTGCACACCTTCTCTTGGCTGCAAAGGCTGCTCTGTGATGGGATGGGAAAGAGAAAATCTGAACACTGTTCCATACATCAGCTTATTCCTCCTTGCACAGAATCCACGTTGAAGTTACCCTTGCAGGCATTAAGGACAAGATGTGAAATGACCTTCCCACTAGGCTAGAAGACCTCAGGGTGCCGCCACAATTCCTTGATAGTGGGTAAAGGCGAAGTTCCAGCAGGTAGCAGTGAAACTCTCTGCCCAGGCTCTGAAGATAAGGGTGTTGGGGCCAAATACTCTCAGAGATGAGAAAGCAAAGTCAGGAGGATTGTGTTGGGCTGTAAGGGTCCGCAAAGGAGAAGAGGCACGGGGAGCTCTGCCAGCTGGTCTTTGCCATGATCCATACTTGAGGATCCCCCCTGAGCAGCTGGGGAGTAAAGATAATCCACACAGGTGCAGCGTGTATTTCAGCCCAAGAAGGTGACCCATGTAATCTACCCTTCGTTATCAAGCAGGACTATTGTTTCTCATCTTCTAGTTTATATCAAGTGCCAAAATGATGGATTCATTTGTGAGAATCAGCCATATGAAATCAAGCCTTCGTTTTTGCATACCTGGGGTTAAGTCGCTTCTCTGTGCATTAAAGCAGGTTTTATCTGTCTGCCCAGCAGAAAAGAAAATAAATTCATGACACTTGACTCAGATTGATTGCCAGGTTGGGGGGTTGCACGAGCGACACCTTCTTCCATTTCATGCATGCAATGTTTGGTTACAATAATCACACAAAACCAATTGCTGGGTCATATCTTCTGCCAGGTAGAGGCAAATGCCCTTGCTCTGTGGTTACAGGCTGCAGAACACACTTGGTGCTGAAGCCACAAGCTATGATATATACGTTGTGTAGATATTTCAAACATTTGCAATGGCTTGAAATCCAACTGTTTCCAGGATGAGTTTCTGTAAGAGTTTCACTTGTTACAGACGGGTGTCTGTAAGGCATCTCCAAGGCTTTTACCCTGTGTCTGCTCCATCTTTCAGATGACTACCGCAGTAAATCAGCACAAGACATCTACTGTAAAAATCTGCCGCGTGACAATTAGATGTGTTTGCTGGTGCCACTCATCCATGTTATATTTAGCAACATGAACACCAGGTGGGCCAGCGAAGGCTGACCCGCTGCAAGTGAGAGCGTGGATGATATCACTCTCCTGCAGCCCGATGATGAGGGAAGGGAGGAGGAGGCGTCAGTGGAGGCCAAGGCCACCAAAGGATGTATGTCATTTTTCTGTTATTCTGCTGTCTTTTTTATCATTTAATACAGGTCACAGGGAGACCACTGGCCATGGCAAAGAAACATCTCTGCCATCTCTTTGGGGAAGGTCTCCTCACAGCAACAGTAGCTTGATCCAAGTGGTACCCACTCATTAGGAGTCCACATCTGCTGGTGGAAGCTAGATACCTATCAACAGGAGAAAGAGCATGATCCAGCGATTGCACCCCCAAGAGATGATGTGATGGGACACAATGTTGGGGGAGGGAATTAAAGCCCTGAGAAGGGTGAAACATGCGTGAGGAGTTGCGGACACAACACAAGCCGTCGAGTGCCATCTGCTGCTATCTGGAGATCATGTTAGTGCTGCGAATGGAACACACTTAGGGGTCTGCCTAATATGGTAGAAAAAGAAGAAATGAGCTCAGTCATGTTGCATCTGCTCTCCCAGGCTAAGGACGAGCAAGGAAGACGTCTGGAAATTGTATAGATTTACTGGCTGGCTCAGCACAGCCCCAGTGCAGAGCACAGTTGTGTCCCTGCACTGTGGGGGCAAGTCTTTCCTGGTGATGTTTTTCTTGCCACCAAACGTTAATAACACGGTGTGAGGTCCTTGCAGACAGGCAACTGTTGCCCTTTCTCCTCCTGCTCCAGAGCTCTCTGAGGTGATGTTTTTCACTACTGCAGGGACGGCTGGTTTTCATGGCCTTCACTGACAATGTGCAGGGCCTCCGGCAGCAGAGAGGGCAGAGGAAGGCTGGCAAATGGCTCACAGGAGCAAAGGAGCAGCTGTAGCTCCCAAAATAGTTGGGCTACGCCATTTCAGTCCTAGTGGGCCAAGC
This sequence comes from Baryphthengus martii, assembly GCA_013396935.1. Taxonomy (NCBI): domain Eukaryota; kingdom Metazoa; phylum Chordata; class Aves; order Coraciiformes; family Momotidae; genus Baryphthengus; species Baryphthengus martii. Next base: position 930,121 of record VWZK01016157.1, read on the forward strand.
CCAGCATCCACGCAGAGCAATCGGGAAACCGTTTGTGCAATATTCGCTGCTTGCACAACCCTTCCTTGTCTTTTCCGGATGGATGGAGTTGCTGCACCAGGGAGTGACCTACAGGTCACCGAGGGAACTTTGCTGCAAAGAGGGTGTGTGACACACAGTTGCCTGCTCTCCTCTGCATAGCCTACAGCACCCCAAATGATGCCTTAATCATGAACTTAGCTAGAAGAAAGAGGACACATCCTGCAGCAGCACTGCAACCAAAATCCCCTTGCCCAGGCCTGACTCAAGGAAATGCAACCCCTTCCCTTGACTTCCTCCTTGACCTCCCCCTAAATGCAAAGTGAGGTCCAGCTCTGGTATCCTTGCCTTGTCTCAATGCATGGTGAGCTATGCACACTGGGCTGAGGCTCCTGAATTACTTTACTCTCGGGCAATGCAGTATCTGCAATTTTGGAACAAGTGCTCCAGTGATTACTTCACTACAGCATTATGTGAGTTTGGCCTCTCTTGTCATTCCCTTAAGAAAGACATACTCAGTTTAGGAGGGCAGGTTCATTTGTCAATGGTGTAACAGCTGCAGTTAAATTCAGTTCTCATCCCCACCACGCAGCTGACCAACTTGTTCACAGACCTACCCTGATGACCCTGACACCATAACCTTCTCCATGAAGTACTCAGCACTGAAAATGGTGATTTCTTTAGAAATATGGATGAGACAGTTTCTGGGTGGAATGCGCTTTGTTTTCTGATACCAGACTCCCCTTGTGCACTGCAAAGCCCTTTATTACTCATGGGGAGGTAAAGCAAACAGTAAAATTGGGGGGTTTCTACCTTGATGGGTCTTTGGATGATCTGAGCTACTTTACAGCACCATTTCTCTGACTCCACTGGCAGCAGGGCAGGTCTGGGCAGAATCTGTCCCTGATGCCAGGGACAGGGAAAGTCAGGGGAGCAGCACAGCAGTGGAGAAACTGGCACGCGCCGTCTCTACCGCTGGCACCTGCTCACATGTGAGTCAACTGCAGGGCATGAGGCTCTTGAGAGAATGTAAGATGGAAAGCAGATATTTAAGAAATTCGTCACAAACATAATGGCTCAATCAAGAGTCTGTTGGAGGCAGTTGGGCTGGGTTTCACCAGGGCTGCTCTGGCCACCTAGGCTGAGACTCAGGGGTGAGGGGTCTCGTTCAAGAGCACGGCTGGCTCTCAGAGCCCCCTGCACCTCTCCCTGCCTCATCCTTCCCCAGCACCATGAAATCCCTCCTGGCATGTACCTGCCCATGTAGCATCTCTATGAGCTAGCCCAGGAAACTGATTCAGCTGGAAAATAACACAGGGAAGAATGAAAAAAAAAAAAGAAAAATCACATTTTCCCCACAGCCAAATCTGATTTCTAACTAGCGGACCCCAGTACCCTCCCACCACGCATGGCCAAGGGAAAGAGTGAATCAGAAGCAAGTCATTGGGAGGGAGGAGTGGGAAGGGTTGATTTGCTGAAATTCAGCATGGCTAGAGCTAGCGAGCCCAGAGGTGGGTCACTGGCCTGGGCTGGTGCATCAAGGTGGGGTGTCACACCACCCTGAACCATGCCAGTACCAGGGCCACCACACTGAGCCATGCAGGCAACACCTTCAGGCCTTCAAAGTGTCCAAAAGATGATGCAGTGGTGGCTTCCCCTCCCTCTCACTGCCTGATGCTCCTGTTTACTGTAACAGCAGGTCATATAGGTATTTATAATGACAACCTGGGTATTGCTACAAGTAGTATTCCATGAACAAAGAAAATTCAGACTGAATCATCTGAACATAAGAATTCAGAGGCTGAAACTACCTTGTGTTAATAGCTGTCTATTTAATTTCAAGTACTGACTGGAAAACATCCGACTAATAGATAGGAACAGAGGGCTCACTGCTATTGGCAAATTTAGTTGAAACATTTCTGCTGAAACATTTTGCTAGCAGAGACTGTAACTGTCATATTAAAAGCCTTTCTCTGTTCCACAAAAGAAATCCAGGTTTTCCCAAGGAAAGCGAAAATGCTTCAATGCAGCTAGAACTTCATTTTGACAAAAAATGCCTCAGTTGGAAAAGGGGAGGAAGAGATAAGAAGAGGATTTTCCTAGTCCACTCCAGCCATTAGTCACTTTATTGCTTGGTATCTTGATATCATGACCTCTAATAAAAAGTTAAGCTACAGGACAGGGAAGAATCCCTGCACGATGAAGTTATTTTTTCTGTGTCTACAAAATGCCTCAATAAATGTTTGGCACAATGCAAGAAGCTCTGATAAGAGATATTGTCAATAAATTCCGAGCTGCATTAGGATGTAAACATAAAAGACAAGCATTATGAAAAAAAAAAAAAAAAGCTACAATTTATGTTGAGAGCATTCAGGATGGAAAAAGCAGTTCTTATAAACAAAGCTAGAGGTTTGAATTCAATCTTTCTTTTGGTTAGCCCACCTACTTCAATCTGGCTCAGGAACTGAAGGCAAAATTTGCCTGTATTCAGTGTATGTCTACCATTTGCATATCAAGTCTATGAAAACATGCTCTCAAGATTAAATTGTTACTTCTCATCTTTTGTCTGAACCTGAACCCTTTGCACAAAGCAGTAAGACTACATGGCTACTTTTTCCTTACAGTAAAACAAATGAGAGCACGGAGGGAATAAAAGCCACCAGCAAACCCCACTCCTTCTGTTTAAAATTATAGATGTAAGCAAAGCGCCCAGGGAGCAGCCCATATTAGGCAAAGTGCACTCTTTTCTTGTAAAAAGTTTGAAGAATTGAAGGTCTGCTGTCCTCATTTACAATCGTCGGTGCACTTGTGTTCTGCAAATGAAAACAAGAAGATGCGAGGATAGTGGAACAAAAGGAGGGGCTTTAAACTCCTTTCTGTAGGGACTGAGGGGAGGATGGGGCAATGAGATGTGCACAGAAGGAAATCATAGGGTCACCCTGGCTTCACCTTGGTACCCACGGCTGAGCCAGGATTAGTATCACTGCTGCATCCGTCCTGCAACCAAGAGGGGAACTTCTGGCTGGGCTCACCTTGGAGAAGGGGCAGCTGCAGGGAGAGCCACATCCTAGGGACTTGTGCAGGTTGCCCACCTCCATGCTGCAGGTAGTGACAGGCCACGCTCAGCCCCACGGCCGATGGTGCTTTGCTCGGCAGCCCAGCAAGGAGCAGCCCACACTCCTGAAGCACTGTCAGACAGACTGCGCGCATCTAAGGCACAATGCTCTGCCTGTGATGACAAAATCAAAGCTTGTTTTAGCTCTGAGAGCCTTGCTGCACGTGACAGTGCTGAGTAACCTAGTGAGGACATGGCGAGTAATCAAACCTGCTCAAAGCAGAATGTAACGCTATACCTGGATCAGGATCCCAGGTATGATTTCTGCCAGCGCTGCAGCTGAAAATGTGCTTTGTGGTATCTGGTCTCTCTCAAGCTTCAGGGATCAGATTGGTTTATGAACCTGCTTATATTAAGAGCAAACAATTTATCACTGCAGATTTTCCGTGGAGTCGCCTTGCTGCTGTTCCTCTGGTTTCAGAGCTACCTGCCCCTGAGAGCTCAAACCTTGACCCACAGCTTCTGGGAGTAGTGCAGCCTGTGGTGACTCTGTGGGTACCTCTCTCTTCTTCTACCTCCCAAGGCACACCTCAAATCTGGCATTTTTAACCTTTCTTTTTCTTTTCCTTTAATTCTTCCTTCAAGGTATCTTCGATCACAAACATTGCATAGAGTGCTGATACATAACATGAGTGAGAATGGTACAGTCTCTATGCTTTAAACACAGTTTTTCTTCTTTACGTGCCATGGCTTTTGAGTTGATTCCATCACGATCAATAAGGCGTGGGTTTTTTCCAGATAGACTGCACATACCATACAGTATGTTTAAAATTGCTGCATCAACAAATCAAAGTAAACAACCTTCTCTCCTCTCTGAGATGATGAAAAACATAAATTATGTAGTCTTTAAACAAATGGTAAAGAGTTTCCTTATTAGGCTTCAGGGTCCTGTGTGTGTATATGCCCCTTGTAAAATCCTTGTCATTCCTGGGTCTGTAGGTCTGTATAATGTTGTTCACAGGTTCAATTGAGTGGTCAGCATACCATCCTTGGACTAGGGGATTTGACACAGACACACACCCATGTTCTTATACATATATATGTACATATATATTTATAAACTGCAGTGAAAAAGTTAAAATCTCTGCTGATTCTTTGTCAGAAATATTCTTAAAGGTGAAAACTTGCCTCGCTTTTGGGAGATTTCCTCTTCCGTTTTCCTTCTGTAGCATTTTCTCCATTTTTTGGCTGGCATAAAAGTGTCTCCTATGTTCAGCCTCTTGCTTTACCAGGTAAGAAAGACACAGGCTGGGGACATGACCTTGTACTTCCCAGCCGCATGAGCTCTAGTCCACCTGCATGTCCTCCAAAAAATGGACCCAGTCACATCTTCACCCAATGCCCTTCCATACCCATCATCTCCTCCTGGCCATAGCCACCAAGGCACCTGAAAAACAGGTTAGATCTTGGTTGAAAAGTGAAAAAAAAGACACTGAAAACACTGAATAAAAATGTATCAGCAGCTTTGTTCAGTTTCTCCATGGCAAGCTGGGCTGTAGCGGACATCTGGGTGAACTTCCCAAGAGCAGCTGATGGAAAGAGCCATGAGGTGTTGTGCTTGCTGCCCCACGCTGGTGGGGCTACCTGTAGGCAGGGGACCAGGGCAGCTCACTGCAACCATGTGGGAAATGGCTCCTTTGAAACAGGGCATCACTGGACCAGTTGTTGGCCAAGAGCACCTGAGACTATGAGAGCCACAGCACCGGCCTACCCTACAGAAATAATTTTGCTTAAACAAATAGCATGCAGGTCATTGTGCTCGTTATGAGAAATATCTTGAATAAGGCAAATACTGAGGTTATCAGAGAGATATGTCTTATCTAAGGCCAATGGCAATTTTTAGGGGGGTCATCACTGTTGACTGATTAAGCACAATCCTGATGGGATGTTTGGCATGTACTTATCCACAGAAATGCCTCACTTTTTCTCAGCACTACCAGTCCTTCACGATGCCACATTGTTTTTACCTGATTACTACTAATTTTACTTGTCCTGCCTGGTGAGAATCCCCTGGAATAACAGCCCTCACATCCTTACCTTGTCTTTGAAGTAGAAAAGTTCATGAACTGGAAAAGTTGGTAAAGACTTACTTACTGGAAGCAAAAAAGCAAGTCATGCAAGGAAAGCTAGAAATAAACATTTAAAAATCTTAGATACCTGCCATTTTACCTGAGTTGAAATTTTCTGCCACAGATAATTCAAAACAGTTTAACATAACATTAGAGAACCTGGCTCCCATTTCATTTACCTAACAGAAAAAAAAACCAACCCAGAATAAAACCATTCTATTCAAAGGAATTAAATCATTTAAAAAGGGATTGGAGGTCACCAGTAGGCGTATGAAATCTAGGCAAATTTACATGATGTAGGAGTCCCTGGCTATTCAGCCACAGTGTAGCTATTAAGTGAACGATCAGCGGTTCATTCTATTAGTGTTGGCACGCAGTACAAGGTAGCAGATGACTGGGTAACACTTTTCAAATGATCGCTGTGAATCAGATTTAGCTCACGCTTTCATTGAGGGCTGCTCACCATTATCTCCTACAGAGAGCTTTTCAGGCGTCAGCTTCAGGGGAATGTGCACTGAAATGTTCTCTCCCCATAGAACGACAGACATAGAGAGAGGTGGAGCAGCAGGTCGATGATCTGCACACCTACACCCAGCAGAACCAGGCTGGGCACTACAGAAAGCAGCTCCTACGTGGACCAGCAGAGCTTTAAAGCCCCGTTGCAGCATCTCCTACTCAAGGTGGAAAACACTGCCCATCCTGCACTCCCAGGACAGTTTGTACTAGGGCAGAACCTAGATGCTGTTTACATCTCTACTTCCTCACTCTAAATGTCAGGAGGGTTATGGGGTATGTTTTGCTTTAGTGCACAGTGTTTGTGAGGTGCAACCCACATTTCCTGCTCTTGGTTTTGCATGTGCATGCACTGGTTGTGGGGATACCGCCTTATCTTTATCCCAGCTAAGCTTTCTTTATCTGGACTCTGCTGCTTATTGTTTAATACATCCCCATATAATCATTTGGTGGCTGAACAAATGTCTTGTGAAAGGAAGGAAAGAAGCAGAAGGGCACTTCCAGTGGATTTAGCAACATTACAGTAACCAGCAGTTCATACCAGTCACTACACAGCCAAAGTATTGAATGGGATTTCAAAACACACCAAAATTCAGAGATTTTAGGCTAATTTTTCTGTTACTTCTCTATCCCCCATTACTGGCTCAAAACTGTGCTTTTCAGTGTACAGCTCAGTACCAGTGCTGCTTTTCCACACAGGTAATGAGAAAGACACTGAGCACAAGCACACAGATCTCCAGTGGAGATAAGAATTTGTGGCTCAGTGCCTCCAAACATCTCCCCAGCAGTGGTGGTGGCTGGACGAAGCACTCTGCTGAACAACTGGGGAAGAGGAGCACTGCCCGCAGAGAAGAACCGCTAATGGCATGTCTTACCTCTTGGCATAAGCTGCTAGTAATCACAGCTTCCATTTCCACCCATTTCCACCTTCCATTAGACTAATTTGTCTCTTGCAGCAAAGCAGAATAAAATATTTGCAGCACTGGTACATGTGGTCACCTCAGTGGCCAGTAAAGCCAGCTGTGCAACGCAACTTTATTAGAAAGTCATCGCCATGATTTAGAGACATACTGGTGTTTTCTTTGTTTTTTCTTATCACTCCTCTTTCTTCATCCCTCTGGTTTTTTGATGAAGATGACTTCATCTCTGACTTCCACCACAAGCAGAGACAACCGAAGTGATCAGCTCTGTCTAATGCATGGCTCAGTCTGAGCTGATACCGGCGCAGCTCCTGGAGCAAAAGAGTGTCCCATCTGGGACTGATGGTCAGGTCACAGTGCTCCCTCCATATCTTTGGAAGGACTTGGAAATAATGTAAATGTTGCTGCATCCAGTATCCAGGTCCAGCAACAGGGCTTGCAATCCTAACACAGGCCCTTGACCTCTTCAAATTGCTTTCTGACCCATCCTAATTTGTGAACTCTCCCTTCCCAGGAGGTGTCCTGGAAAGAAATCAAGGCCTGCCGGCAACAGGGTTGCATTGCTCACGCTACAGATCCACATCCGTGTTGTTTGGTGGTGAAGTCAGTTGTGCCATCTCAACTGAAGGACAGGATCGTGAGAGTGTGGGAGCATCAGGGAGGCATCTGGGGTCATGAGGACACTTTAAGGTGTCAGTTCTGCTGCACTGGAGGAGTCCCAGCTGTGGAGCTGGCCATATACCATGTTTTCTTCATCTCCCAAAAGCTAGGTTCAACAGATGGCTCTCTTGATGCAGCAGCACTGCTCCTTGCCTTCTTTTTCCCAGAGGGAGGGCAGGCAGCTGGGGATTGGGCCGCCTGAGGTGAGCCACGCTGCAAAGCTGGGGCTTGGAGCCCCTCAAAGGGCAGCGGTGTTTGGGTGTAGGAGCTTCATTCAGTCTGCAGTGAAGACAGAGCCTGTTTGCAAATCTGGATTTCATCAGGGTTCAAAAATCCCAAACTAGACATTCTGTGATTTATATAGGGCATGTCTTACTTAAATGTTCACTTGGGAAAGAGTTTCACTCTTAATCCTTCCTTCTTGAGCCAGAAGGGAAGGATCAGTCCCCTCTGTTTTCCTCCTATTGTGTAGCACCCTCTGAAAGTTCATTAGACACTTAGTGATGTTTAGATACAACAGTGAGGGGCACATCACAAACTCCTTGGAAAAACAAATTTGCTTAGGCTATTGTAAGTTAATTGGGGATTTATTTTCTTTAAAGCCCAAAGCTCCACCTCTTCAGTGTCTGAGTTGGTTTGAATAGGACTCAGAGGCCAAATGTTCAACCTGGGCTTTGAATAGCATCCCACAAAGCATTTGCTTCGTTCAGACCCTGAACATGATGGCGAGTGCCCAACAAGTGAGTCAGTGAGGTTCTGTGAATCTGTTTATCAGACAGCAACAATCATTTGTGGAAATGTCTTTTGTAACAACAGAAAAGTCTATTTGATGGTAGCACTGACTAATGTAAATGAGGATTAATTAATGTTTTCCTGCAGTGATGTTGGCACTGATAGTGCCTTATTCATGTATTTTAATTTCTATTGACAGGCTGCTAATGGAAATGGATAGCAATGGGTGTCTCTTCCATCAGGCACACTCTGCCACTAAAAGAATTCTCCGAACTGGCAGTTGGATTCATTCCTTGCTGAAAAAGTAAGGCAGTAAAAGGGGATGAATCAGAAATGGGAAACAAAGGGACCTACTATCTAACTCATAGCAAGTCATCTCCCAGGTATTTGAACCAGGATAAATTTGGGTGTTCGGTTCTAGTTTGGGCTCAGCTGCCCCTGAAGCCCAGTTTCAATTCAGCCCCAAATCATGGATGTGCAGCTTCACAGTGGGAAAGAGCATACTTGAGGTGGGCAGGGGGATGTGCAGGCAGTGCCATAGCTCAGGGCTTGGGAGGGCAGAGGTTCAGCTCTGCCTACCTCACAGCCCAGCACCACAGCCAGGGGAGGAAGGGTTAATGGGACCTAAATCAGGTCCTTCCCTCCCCACAGGGAAACCCTGAAGTTCCTACTTTGAACAGATCCCCAGGAAGGCCACTAAAGCAGGAACCAGAAATGACTGCTTGTGTTCAGGGATGGTTTGAATGCAGCAAAAGCCTCTCATTGGGACCCTTTTAAGAACCGAAAGAAACAGGCTAGTTTTCTTCTGGTGTTCAACTCCACACTGTCCACAGCTGTTCTCCTTGATGTTTTGAAGTATAGTTGGGGAACTACACTTCATAAAAAATCATGAAAGTAGGAGAGCAGAAAGAAATAATTTGATGAAAAAAATATACTCTTTCTCACTAAGATAATTTATGTACAAAATCCACATACAAATATTTTTTTCTGTTTAAAGAAATTAATTTCTTGAGTAAAGACACACTTTCTGGGTGTCTTTTTGTCCTTGGAAACTCATCGTGAATTTCTAAGGGACCATGATTTTATCCTATGCTGAGGAAGCCCCACAAAATGCTGAGTGAAAGGTCCTCTGGGTAAGTGTGAAATCCCCACCCCATCAGAGTCCAACACATGCCATTGCCTCTCTCCTTGCAGAAATGAATGGCGGGAAACCATCTTTCAGCATCTCTATCTTCAAGCCTCACCAAATGTCTGACACTGAAGAAACTTTAGCTGTTAAAGGTCTTTATATCATCACCCTGAAATACTCAAGGCCATGTTTTGAGTCATACTCCTGCTCACATGACAGTCAGTAGAAAAATACTTTGAAATGTGTGTGCTCATAGTAAGAGGTAAGGCTGGAACAAGAGCAATGTACCATCCTGCCACAACCAATCTGGAAACAAGGTGCAGTAGCACTTCTCTGAGAGGCAGGAGCAGCCAAAGCAAGAGCCCCATGGCCACTAGCTGCCCCACAATTCTGCCTGTCCCCACACGCAAGGGCCTGCAGCTCTCCCTCTAATCTGATCACTCATTTACATGCTCACCATTAGCATTTGCTTAATCCTCATACCTTCCTTTGCTGAACTCCATCCTTGCCCTTTCAAACAGAGAACAATAACCGCTCCCCTCGGGGTATGCTGCTTCTGCTGTGCCCATTCTCTAAGCAAACTGCATGCTCTGATTTGGTGCTTCTGCTGTGCTCTGGCCTGATTGCAGCAAGAGCCAGGAGAGTTTGGCATCTCAGAAAATTGCATCTTTGCCATCTAAAGTCAAACACGCAGAAACAAAGGATGAAATGAAGTTGTGAGGGGCTGTGATGTCCAAGTGAACTGAAACACTACTCCATATGTCAGGGCGTGGGTCTGGGTGAGATCAGCTGTGCTCAGAGCTCTGCCCTAGGTGGTGGCAGCAAAGCGGTGGCCACCACAGACCACCAAGATCCTGTTAGTGGAAACCATCACTGCAGGAGCAATTTATTCCCTGCTGCCTTCTGTGATATCTCCTTGCTGCTGAGAGCAGAGAGGAGCCCATCTGCAGGAATGAGACTCCCTGATTCCTACCATGGGCACATTCAGATGAGGAGCCAAACCCACTGGAAGTCCCCCAGGAGGGCACCTGCACTGGGCTGGGATACAGCAGCATTCTTCATTTCTCCTCCTGCTGATGTTGAAGCGAAAATAGCTGAGGCTTTCCTTAGCCTGGAGATGAGGAGTGGAAACAGCTCCCCAGCCTCATGCTGAGGGCACCTCTGAGGAAAGCATTCTGCATTTAAAATTAAACAGATGCTGAAAGAGGGGACAAGAGCACAGGGCTCTCCTTGACATTAGGAAAAGCCAGGGTTGCATGGAGATAAAATGACCCTCATCAGACAAGCTCACATGGTTAGATAAAATAGGCAGGTTTCCAGGTCTAAGAGCCCTTCTTTGGGTTTGAAAGAGAAGCAGTAATTCCAGTCTAGGGATATCTGAGCACAATTTCTTGATTTTATCTTTGTGAATTACTTAAGGTAAGTGAAGAGAAGAGTCAGAGCCTGCACAGAAGAGAGGACTAATAGCAAAATGATAAGCTTAGGTAAAAGAGAGAGCAAGAATTGCTGCCTAAAGAAGGGAGAGAGCTTAGTTCAAGGTAAGACCTGAGACAAAATGTTAATAAAAGCCTGTGGAGTCCTTAGCTTTTTGCAGTCAGCAGAGCTCTGGAGGTTAGTTCCCCGGCTCACCTTTGTCACAGAGGTATTTATCCCCTTTGCTCTACCTTCCTACAAGCACCTGCCTGCACAAAGTCCTAAGCATCCCATCTGTGACCAGACAGCCATTGTGATCCTCTAAGAGGGGGTGAGGTTTGGACCTGTCCCTCTCACAGAAATACTCTATTTAGGTGACAGTATGGAAAGGGACTCAAGCTCACCTCCCTTCTCCTCCCTGCCTAGGGCAGGGACCTGAGCAGCAGCCATGGCCCTTTTTAGCAGGGATGGCAGATGGGGACTATGCAGGATGGCTTCACATGCTGCCGCTGCTGCCTGGATTGGGCCCTTCATTGCTGACATCCTAAACCTCAGGGAGGTCAGGAAGGAGGCAGACAGGGGAAAGCAGGAATTCCCACCCAGATTGCAGGCTTGTAGGGGACGTGTGGGAGAGGGAGCAACACATTCGGCTGCTGGACAGAAATTGCAGCTGGGTGCCACAAGGTGCCTGATACTCAGTGCTCGATAATCCCGATTTGTGTTCTGGCCATGCCTGCACATGCCCCTTCTCCGGGGATCTGGCTGTGCTGGGGACTCATTAGCTGATTTTACAGGCCTGCCCTGAGGCTTTGCTGCCAGGGTGCACTCATCCACAGTTTGCACCCAGTGCACAGTGCCCATGGGACACCACAGCTCGAAGAACTTGTGCCAAGACTGAGCATTGACCTGCTGCCACCCCAGCTGTGGAGAGTGCCCAGCAGCACCCTTGTGTAGGTTTTGAAAGCCACCACCCTGACAGAGGCACTGTTAAGGAGATTGAGCAGCTCTGGGATAGGCAGAAGAGGTTCAACCTTAGGTGCTTCTACTCATTTTTATCACCTATATCCTTTGCTGAACATAGCTTAGAGAAGCCCTGCACCAGGTTCTGGTCCACTGGAAGCAGGAGGTTGCACAGAGGCTGGCAGATATCACATTGCTGGAACTGAAACAGTTGCACAGGTGATGGGAGGTGTTTTGTGAAAAACACTTCTGCACTGTTACGGGATTCTGCATTTTGGACGTTGTCGTCATCTTAAAAACTACTTCCATACACTTGATCTCTCAGAGGCTGAGCACTGAACTTCTGTATGCAAGACTGCTTATTTTCTACTGGGATATCAATAATTATTTTTTTTTTTCTCATGCATTTGCTGCTTGCGAAGACCATGAACTGACCTCCATGAACATGATCACTTAGATCATCTGTCGAGGAGAGGTGACTGGCAGGACTCACTTTCTGCTGGATCCATCAAGACTGCCTGGCAGCGTCTGATGAGTACACTTGCTGATCTGCTGATAATAATACTGAGTCACCCTACTTCTTCAACAGTCCTACCCCACACAGGCTTTCCGTATCTGTTTCATTTACAGAACACAGTAATTATGTGTTTTACATGTGAAGATCGTAGCGGCAGCACAGCATTGTTCAGTGTGCGGTGTTTCACTGCAGGTTGTAGTCTACTCTTGCAGCCTGAGAGGTAAACAAACAGCCTGTTTAATAAGTCCCAAATTCTGTCAATGCTGGTAGTTGCTATGGTGAGAATTCCCAGCGCGGTGCTGCAGCCCTTGGTCACTCCAGGCAGACAAACGTGGGCATTTTGGATCACAACACTGTTTACTGAGGTAGGTCTGAAACACATCGGAGGACAAGGGTGGAGGTTGCTGGAATGGGGAACCTGCTAAGGAAACTGCCAGAAACAAATGCTCACGGATGGGAAGATTTAGGAATAATCGGAAAACCGGCTCAGGTCAGAAGCACCAGATAACAGTGCTGGCTGAGAGCTGTTGTTTTCTGTTTCATTGGTATTTTTCAGGGCGACCCGGAGCGTGCAGGGATCCAGAGCACAAAATCCCTCGGCAGAGCAGCCAGTAAAGGCACCAACGAGCAGCTGCAGACAGAGAAATATCTGCTCTTTCAGCCCTCGGGGAAGGCTGTGCAGAAGAGATGAGAAGGCTGATAACACATTGCTTGATCTGCCTGCTGCATCCTCACTGTGCAAGGAAGATTGCAGGCTCCAGGGCTGTCAAACCTTCAACTTTCACTTGGTTTGACAACAAACTCACTTCACATATATGGTTACATTTAAAGAAAATAGGAATAAAAAAAAAGCAAGCTGTTGGAGCAAGTAATGTCCACAGATGCTTCCTCGAAGTAGAACGTTATTTAGCGATCTGGCACCAACATTTTAGCAGTCTATAAAAGGTAAAGTTGGTACTACAGCCAGCCATTTGTACTGTACGAATAAGAACTGTGAATATATTCTGGAAGTAATGTCAAAGAGGACCAGATGGGAAATGAGCAGCATTCATTCTAATTTAACAAAGACAGTTAACCCAGAATACGCATTAACATGTAGCATTTTTCATCTGCCTCCATTCAGAACAGAACAGATTCTCGGTATCATTTCCAAGCAAAGGAAATTGAAGGAATACTTACTACTCGGTGAATTGCTGCTCTCTCGTAATTGGAAAAGTTTGGCATCCGAAGCTAGGTGTAATATGTTTTGCCTGGAAATGTATGCAAGGACACAATACACCCACAAAACCCTGCGTTTGGGCGTGCAGCCAGCTCCGTGTGTTTTGGTCCATGCTGGATGGATCTAGGGTTTCCGAGGCCCCAGGCATGTTGCTGATCTGCGGAGGGAGATTTCAGATGGCATGGCTGTGAGGAGAGGCTGCGCTGGCTGTAGGGTGAGTCTGACACAGGAGCTGGGGAGGGTCTCTCTCCAGAAACAAGTCAGTCTGCACACCAAGGTAACAGCAGGTCTGACTCTTCAGTTCCTTGCATACATACATCGTGGCTTGTGTGCAACATATGCTTTGGACACACACACTTTGAGGGCTAAAAGCAAATTTGGAGGCTACAAAGTCCTAGAGGTACATTTTAAAAATGCAAACCCATTTTTGGCACTTCAAGGACTGCATGGAGCAGGGGGAGCCTGTTTGAGGGTACAAAAAACAGTGGGATTTCTTCATGTATTTAGAACCTCTGATCCTATTTTTAAACAAAGCATTATTCCATTCTCTTTTTTTTTGTTTGTTTTCTTAAATATTTAGAAGGGATTAACTACAGAAAACAAGCCACATCCTGAATGTTGTTTTTTCTTGCAGCATGAATTCAATCTTTTTATACAAAATTGTTCATAACTGGAATGTCTCTCAACTCCCAAGATCCTTCGGGTAACATTTCTTTTTTTGAAGTCCAAAACTACCACAGTTCCCTTAAACCCCCTATCCTGACACATCACAAAGCCAAAGTTTAATAACATTCTGCTCAATAAAGCTCGTCATTTAAAACATACTATTAATTTACAATAGAAGGGCAGCTTCGACACACAGTTAACAAGCAGGTATCAGCTCCATTCCAGAGCACTCTTCCTTTCGCCAGGAGAAATGCACAGATACAACCCATGCCAGATCCCGGAGCTTTTTCTCTGCCGCTCAGTGGTATTTTCTGTTTGTTAGGCAGCCCCCAGGCACAATCCTGTCCAGCCAGTGGCCCGTCCTGAGCCAAACATGGGGAGTCCGGCTGCAGAGCCTCTCTCTTTACCAACGGCAAACGGAGCAAAAGCCTGAAAACCAGTTGAGGTCAGACCGGATCACCAACAAGTTTCCACCTGACCTTGAAATTCTGATCAAAATGCACAGCTCTGACTGTGAGTTGACACTGTACACAAAATGCTTGTCGTATGAGTGCCGTGTCTAGTTTAATGGATCCCTTCAGTCTCCTTAGCTTTTACTACACAGGATTACATTTGGCTAGTGATCTGTGTCTGCAGATTCTCTTTCTATCTCTCTCAATAATACCTCCAATACACACAGTTGGTATGCAAAGAAGCCACTTCCAGAAGCAGAACAGGACCTCCAACTTTTCCGGCGAAGGCTCTGCCCTTGATCCCGGGGACAGCTGTGCTGGCCCGGCTCCGCAGAGACGTGGCACACTAAGGGCAAAGAAAATCCAGCAGCAGCCCTCAGTCGAGATCTGCAGGCAGAGCGAGATCTAAAGGCAGAGCAAGATCTGTCTCAACCAAATCCCTGCTTCCCCCAGCTCTGGGATTCTGCCCCGTAGGTCCCTGCACTGCTTCCTACAGGGTCACTGCACTAACTTGTATTTGCTTTGTAATTCTCTGTGAGTAAAATGCGGTGGAGCCTGCTGAAAGCAGCGGCATCCTGCTTCACTACCTGTTTGGTGTGCTAAGCAGGTACAAATCTGGCTAGCGGTGAGTGAGGAGAGGCATAGACCTTAAGGCTTGCTCCTTCCTGGCTTTGAGAGATTATAAAGAAATACTGAACACTGTGAGACTGCTGCTGTGTGAGAATGCCAGGGATCACCATGGGCAGGAACAAAAACACAAGCTGAAAAAAATCTTAACCTGCAGTTATATGCAGTATAGTGCACCAAATTCTCTACGCCCCATGTTTTTTCTTTCCATGCTTTCAGCTTCTGCAAAGAGAAGGTGCAGGTTGTGTCCTATTTATTAGAGCTAGGATAATGATTTAGAATGGCTCCTGAAATCCCTACCCTTTCCAGCTAGGGCAAAGCAAGCAGCATGAATCTTTATAGGCAAGAAAGACTAATCATCTCTCTCCCTTCTCCCTTCCTCTAAAATCCTCACTCACTCCTCCTCTCCCGGAACAAACACACTTTTTAAAAGGCTTTTAAATAATCTCATGTTCCTTAACAAAATTACAGCAGCAGTTTCCTCCTTTAATAGCACTCTTCTTCTTAGTAATCTTGTTTTAGCTCCAGTTTTTGATGGAGAGTGCTGGTAGATGAATCATCTGTCACCCCTCTTGGTTATTTTGCCTGGCTCCAGGAAGAAGGAATTCTGTTTTGGAGCAATGTCTCTTGTTCGGAAGAGGAAGTTCTCTTTTACGTCTGCTTTTAACTAGGAGTGATAAAAATTTTATTTGAATGGTTAATCAGGGCATAAACAGATTAATTGTGAATATGACTCTCTGATCCAGCACAATGAATGGCATGGTCCTGGCTCTGGGTCACTTATCTCAAATGAATTGAGCTGTCTTCTGCAAGCTAGAGGTCTGCTCCTGCACGTCACTTTCTTGCAGAAAGTGCTGGAAGGCACTGGCTGAATAAAGGGTCAAAGAATGACCAAGATCCAAGTGTTAATGGAGACAGGGGGCACAAGTATTTTAGGTCAAGAGCTCTGATGTGAATGATCACTTCTCTGAAAACCTCGCCTATACAGAAGGCCAGAGATAATTTTTTTTTGAAACAAATACAATTTTATTTATCAATATATAAGGGGGTGGAGGTGTCAGCAAAGGAGAAGAAGATTGCGTGAACATGCAAATCAGATCAAATTATGCATCAAGCAGTGATTCAAAAAAAATGCATTATTAACTGGCAAAAATCTATAAGAATATCATAGCTATTGGTCTTTTTTTTTTCATTTTTTAAAAAATTAATGTCACAGTGTAAGCACACTACTCAGCCTCTACACATGTCTGCTGCTGAGGCTGGACTGGCATGATGCTCACGCTGGGACATCACCAGTGTCAGGTACAAATCTGCATTTCCTTAGATCTGACTGCTTTACTTTCAAGCACATTGTATTACAGTGGCCTCTACATGACAGAGGATCCTAATAAAAAGCAATCCCTCCTCCTCCAACATTGGGTAGGTTTTTCAGGTGACCAGAATTAGTGGACAGTATCAGCTGAGGATGCTGCTCTGTGAGAGCCTAATATCAGCGAGGAACGCATGAACCCTCCTCCACTGATGGTGAACAGGATGCTTTTAAACAAAGAAGATGGAATAACAGCTTTATAAACCTTGTAATTTTTATTCTGTCATCTATCATACTCTTCACCTTACTCACATTTAAGTTTAACAAGCTGGTCAAGACCAACCACATGGCTACTGTTGTGAAAGGAATGTCTGAAAAGAAATGTACCATTATAGGGACAGACTTTTTAGCAGGGCCTGTTGTGGTAGGACAAGGGGTAATGGCTTTAAACTAAAAGAAGGTAGATTCAGACTACATATAAGAAAGAAATTTTTTACAATGAGGGTAGTGAAACACTGGACCATGTTGCCCAGAGAGGTTGTGGATGCCCCATCCCTGGAATCATTCAAGGTCAGGTTGGACGGGACTCTCAGAAACCTGACCTAGTTGAAGATGTCCCTGCTTATTGTAGGGGCCTTGGACTCTTATGACCTGTAAAGGTCCCTTCCAACACAAACTGTTCTATGATTCCATGATTATATCTATGTACATATATCTGATACCTCAATCTCTTACACCCTAACAATACATTCCATAGATACATGCTTGTTTTCCTCCCTGCTCATTGAATATGTCCCTTCCACAGATGCAGGTATTTTATTGCATTTTCCAGAATTCTGCCACCTTCTCTTGGCAGGACAACAGCACTTCCTATTCAACAACAGTTCCTGTTCCACCAGGTGGTCCAGACACAGGAGAGGGAAGTTAGGTCTCCCTCCTCTGACAGCAAATTACCCAAGACGTCAGTGCCTTAGTCTGAATCCAGACTGAGTTTCAATTAAATGAACTTCTAACTGCATCTTGGATAATTTATCTATGCATTTTCCATGGAAATTAAAGATCTGATGCATTGGCAGTTGGCTAGAACCAACATATCCAAAGTGGGTTTTCTTCCATTGGTCAGACCAGTTCATGCATGAAAATTCCTTCCATGAATAAAGCACTAGCTATTTTGGTCATGAGTGATATCAGCTACTTAAAATTCTTTTCTTGGGACTGAATGCATGGCTGTGCAGGTGGTATCATAAAGAAGGTTTTGACTTGCTTGAGACTGGATGGATGTTCCAAGAAAAACCACTGGTGATCAGAGCTAGCATTGAACTCACAAAATAGGGAGAGCATCTCTGTGCCCTGACCTGCTGAATTAATGCAACTAGGATCCATTGGTTTCAAAAGTGAACAGGCAAATACAAGCATCAAGTACTTGGGCTGAGGTGTATGAACTAGGGGAAATACCATTATTCATGACAAAGTCATTGGTGGGATGCTGAAAAGGATAACGGATCACATGATGAAATAATGCAAACTGCATGAGGAATAAATAAGAGATTAAAACCTTGATATATTATCAAAACAAGAACTGAATTTGACTCTAACCAAAGAAAAGGAACCGCTTACAACATGCAAGAGGAAGGCAGCTTGGCTGAGAATGACCACGAAACAACAGAGTTCACAAGTCGTAGGAAAGGAAGGAAGGAGAGCAGTGAAATAAATACAATGGACTTCCAGAAACCATATCTCAAAAACCTCATAGAACTGATAATCCTGAGAAAGCAGTCTCAGAGAAAAGAGAATTCAGAAAAGTTGGCAGCACCTTAAAGAAACAATGGTAAGGACAACAACTCAAACAATCCCAGCAGAGAAGGAAAAGCAACTGTTGTAAGAGACAGACAGTTTGCTTAAATCGTGAGCACTTCATTGATCTTCAATGCAAGAAAGAGCACATTCAGAAAATGGAAAAGAGATTCACTTATATGTGAAGGTAATGCATAGACTGAAGACATACGGACCAAATCAGAAAAGTCAAGATGTAAAAAGTAATACAACCAACAGAATCAACAGGCCATCAAGAAAGCATAAAATACATTATTGGGGACATGAAGGCCATGGAAAACCTACTCAACGGGGAAGAAAAGCTAGCAATGTGTGATGTGAAGACAGTGGAAGTACTTGCTTTTGTCACTTCAGCTTTCAGTAAAAAGACCACTTGCACCCAAATGGTTAATACAAGTAGTGCCACAGATGACAGAGAAATATCTCAGTCTAGAAATAAGAAAGAGTAAGTGAAGAATATTTAACTGGATTAAATATTCTGTGCCTAGACTGCTTGTTGAAGCAACCTCACAGCTGTTAGCAGCTCTCTGGGACCCAAGAGAGAACCAGCAAGGTGTCAGAAGACTGGGAAAGGGAGACATAATGCCTTTTTGGAAAAGGGAGGAGCTGAAAAATAAAGCACAAGGCAACCTCATTTGAATTCCTAGAGAACTGGAACAAATAAAGAAATGTTCTACAAACATCTGGAAAATAACAAGGAAGTGAGTAACAGCTAACACCCAGATATTTTTCCTATCACTAGGGTAGCAGGGTTCACAAGAACTAGTAGATGCAACAAAACTATCCTTTATTGGGGATTTTGACACTCACATCACATTGTCATAACTAGAAAACACTACCTAAAACTCCAGTGCTAAAAAGCTGCTCAGTATAGACCAAACCAAACTGAAGTCAGCAAGAAAGAAAGGTAAAAAAAAAAAAAAATAAAAAAAAGGAAGCAAATATCATGCTTGTATGCATAGCCAGGAGTGACTTCTGCCTGGTCTGTGATTTATTCCTCCCACCTCATCTAGGGCTGCTAAGATCTCACTGGAACTGTGTCCAGTTTAGGGTACTGGATTTTAAGAAACTTGAGGGACAAGGGCAGTGAGACTGCAGTAAGACAACAAGAATGATAAAGGGCCTGGAATACATGGTTTACAATCATATAAGACCAGAAGAAAAATGTTTTTTTCATCGCAAAGAAGAGACATCAGAGGCATAACTGTAGTCTTCAAATACGTGAAGGGTAGCAGCAGAGAGGAACAAGATATGCTGTACTCCATGTCCATTGCAAATGGGTCAAGAAGTGAGATCAAAGCACAGCAATACAGTAGCATGATGGTGAACCACTAGAACAGGCTATCACAGCTATGAAAGTTCTACCTGGGGATGTTTTTAAGAAGAGGCTGGATATCCATCAGTTATGCAAGAAGCAAGCATGGTTTGTCCTTCCTTATGGAGCAGGTTAAACTAGATAATGTCTCTATATCCTTTCTGACCTTATTTTCTCTGATTCATGCACCAGGAAAGTCACAGGTAGAGGTTTCTTTGAGGATGACTGCAATGAACCTTACAAACAGAGGTGAGCTATGGATCGTGGAGAAGGCTTCTAAGGTAGGCTGTTTTCTGAAAATCCACACAGAAGATAAGTCACTAGAAGAGCAAGAACTTCACTTTTAAGGGAGTGGGTTGAGTTTCAGAAGTCAGATTAGCTGAGCTGGTTTACTGCAATTTCTTTTTCCCCAGAGACCAGTTAACACCTCCACCCTCACTCCAAGCCTTAACATTTTAGGCAGGGCTTTGAAACATGGAAGGTGATCGGTTGGAAGGAACTGTCAAAGTCTGTGCTCAGTAGAGCTCCCTCATTTTATTAATATTGCTGGTCTTTAACACCACACTGTCCAAACTGAGACCAATTGACTTCTCAGGCCAGACTGAGCATATGCTTCTGCTGGCAGAAGACCAGGCCTCAAAAGTAGAAAGCATGCCAGGCAGCAAAGTTGAAATGATAGGAAACCACCTTCTTCTACTCTGGAGCCCAGAGAGACCAGTGCCAGCTCAGAACTGGGCAAACACTGAAATAGGAAAGGGTGGTGCCAACATCTCAGCTCCTTTTCTGGCACAACTTCCATCAAGCAGAACTTTACTTTCCTAGTAGTATTCTGGAAGGAAGATAAATATAAGCACTACCTTATGCCTTCTCCATTTGCTCTTCTCTTGAGCTGTAGCAGCAGCTCAATCCTAACTAAGAGAAACACTCCCAGGTCTTATACTGGAAGATATTTTGAAACATCATCTTAGCAGTTCAAATCTGTTTTGCTTCCATGAAGATCACTCACATGCATGTACACACTCATTAAAGACATTACGAAGCATACAAATCCAACAGGACTCTTCAAAGTCAAGGGAGAAGACATGTCTTTATCCTGCCAAGTCCACAGCAAAGCTCAAAATACCTTGCTCCAGACAGGTTTCACAAAAAAAGAGAGAAACAAAAATCCTTCTCCTCTAGCTACCCTCTATCTCTCCTCCTGAGCAGTCTTCTCCATTCATATTGTTAGCCCTAGCCCACAAGGCTTCTCCTAGAGGAGGAAGGAGAGAAATTAATTCTTCACAGCTGGTTCTGTCCTGCAATGCCTTGCTCTCAGGACAGGCAGCTGTAGCTTTTCTGGCCAGAAAGGGACGGTTAACTCCTACCCTGCCAAGTTTCAGATGGACAACATCCAAAATGATCTTGCCTTTAATTCTCCCAAATGGACAGATTCTGGCCTGGGTAAATGAGATCTATGTCCATATCCATATCCATACTGACAAATGGCATCCCTATACCTCTGCTGTCTTTAAGGATAATGGATAAACTCTGCCCCGTCCCAGTTGCTATGATCCTCTGGGAACATTTTATGCAAATACTTTAATGAGCATACTTGCAAAGGATTTGCGTATAGGCATAAACTTAGCACAAGCACACAGCCAGAGCACAAAAGCAAAAATCTTGGCCCAGAGGGCTGGGAAGGAGGAGGTGCGGGACGCCGGCACTCCACCCTGCCTGGGACTAGCGGTGAGCACATTCCTCCCCTGCCAGAGGGACCGATGTTCTCTAGTAATGTCCCTTGTGCAGGATGAGTAACTTCTGACTGCAAGCTCAAGCCTTGGTTCAAGTCAAGCGTGAGTTTTCTCATCCCTCTTTTCATCCCTCTTTTCACCCCTCTTTCACACATGGCTCCCGATTCTCGATTTAGAATCATGGAATAGTTTGGGTTGGAAGGGACCTGAAAGATCATCTAACTCCAACCCCCCCTGCCATAGGGAGGGACACCTCCCACTAGACCAGGTGGCTCCTACCCTCAGCAGTGATTGCCAGAGAAAGGAGAAGGAGCTGCAGCAGTAGGAGGAAGTAGCAATGGGAGGATATTGACGGGTTTTTTTAATCTGGATCTTGACAGCCCTTGTTTTGGTGGGGCAGGAGTGAAAGAAGAGCACCTCAAAGCTCGAGTTTGGCATAGGGAAATTTATATTGAATTCCCCTGGACAGCGGGCAGGTGTCTGCCTGCATGGGACTGCACAGACAGCCCTGCAACCCAGCACAAAGGCACAGGGACCCTTTTCTGGGGAAGGGGAGGAGGACCCCACAATGGGGAAGGAAAGGTCCTGGCTTCACCCAGTGGGGAAAGGAGGGCTGCCAGCACAGGGTGCAGCCAGATGCAGGTCGGTCAGGAAAGGCGGCAGGTTGGGTGACAGCAGCCTGGGCTGCAGGTGTGGGTGTAAGAGGAGACACGTTACACTTGGCAGCCAGGGCCTCAAGCAGGCCTTGGAGAGTGCAGCTGATTGGGAATGAGTTATGGAGCCAGGCGCCTCATGCGTGCTTGCTCAGAGCAGGGAAAGCCTGGTCCTGCCAGCTGTCCTGTGGCAGGGGTCCGGAGCCTGGGAAGCACCGGAGCAAGAGGGGTGCAAATCCTGCCACCACGCTCCTGGATGCAGAAGAGTTTGGTGGCCTGCTGGAAGTGACCAAGGTACCCCAAGGACTGTGCAGGACCTTTTGCTTTTCATCTTACCTAATTCCATCACCAAAAAATGCTAGTGGGAAGCAGCCCCCATGGAAAAGCAGGGATTGTGGTGGAGGCTGAGCTCTTCAGGGCTGGTCCCACAGAATCAGTCTGATGCATGTTGTCCGAGCTGCAAGGGATGGATGGCTCCTCTTAGCCTTGCTCAGCAGGTCTGGCCATTGGGCTTTTTCAAAAGCTCAAAGCTCATATGTTAAGAGATATTATTGCTGTGCTTCCTGAAAACAGTCACTATCGGTGCATAACTATAATGAAACAACTTCCCATACCTGAAGAAGAATAGAGTGAAAGTCCATGGTGCTTGAGAAATAATAACCACAGCATGAGAACTAAAGAGCTCAGGCTGAAAATGGGACTGCAGCACCAGGAAGAATAAAATGAAAACTTCCCTGAGCAGAGAAAATGCCTAGAAATAGCTGCACCTTCCCTCTCTGCTCCTGTGAAGTCAGGTTACAGCAGGAAAAGGCATTTTAAAATGGCACCAGAGTTTCTGAGTACTGTAGAATATTTACAAAGGTGAAACCAAAGCACAAAAGGAGCATGCAGTGTGCTCAAGGTAACAAAGAAATTCTGTGATACAGCAGGTAACCGAGCATGGCTCTGTAGAGACTGAGCATATGCTGTAACTACTGGATCATCTTTCTTCTGTATTACATTTGCTCAGCTTGGTGATAAAAATGTATGTCTTCCTCCACAGGCATATTGACCGCATAATGCTGAAGGTAGATTACGAAGTTTTATGTTTGTTTATGATGATACCTGCAAACAAAATACCTGTCTTGCAAAATATTTTGGCTGCCATCCACTGCAAAATAATCGTTAGGCAGAAAGCTTCTCTAAGAAACTCCTTCCCCTCAGCAACCAGAATAAAGTGATTAAAAACTAAAAAGGATTTGTCTGTCCATTTGGAAGCAATCAAACAGCGCATGTGGGCAAGGGTATGGGTCCAGCAGAGTTTCTGATTAGCCTTTAATTAGCAGGAACTTTAAAATAACACCTCAAATCAATGTCCTGGCCCTCCCTCAGCACCTCTGCTTTCCCTTTGCCGCCTTCTAAAGGTGGTTATACCAGAGGTTATCGTAACCAAAAAAATGTTTGACTGCAGTTACGTTGGGAGGCACAGTTTCAAAGAGAGGACACAAAACAATTAACAACAATATTCACCACTCCACTTCAGAGAGCTCCTGTTTGAGCTCAGGAGCGATGAGAGGGAAAGTAAGGGATGCTTCCTGGAGAGCAAGTAAGGTGAATCAGGACAGCAGAGGGGTAGGCTCAGGACAGTGGGGAGATAGGAAACCGGAGCAGATTGTGGCAAGTAGGAGACGTGGGTGGGGAAGGAGAAGCAGGTCCGTAGGTGGGGAAGCAGGAAAGCAAGGGGAGCGGGGCCGTCAAGAGGATTTTGGAGAGCGGCTAGCCAGCTGGCACACATAGAGCAGCTGCTGCTGTGTCAGCCTAGGAGAGTAGCTGCAGCTGCACGCTGGCCATGAATAGCAGGGGAGCAGCGAGCCGGCCGGCTGGCTGCTGGGGGGACCAGGGGCAGCCGCGGCACTGAAAAGGCAGGGGGAGGCTCTCTGAAAGGTTTTGCGAACGAGGGAACATGACAGCCCTTTGATTTCAGAGCTGTTTGTTCTCCAATTGTCCACACCGGTGGATGTTCAGTATTAAAGAGTTAAATGGGGAGGAGGGGGGAGGAAGAGAAACTGAAGGAAAACCTAGGTCCTAACTGCAGGTCTAAGCTTTGATAGTGTATCCATAGCATGCAGTTGTCTGGATGTATAGCTTTCATAGCTGTCAGCAGGGATCAAAATCACAGGGTACTTAAACTACAGCAGAAATCTCTGCTCGGTTACTCTCATAGTTGCTTGAGCCACCACTGGAGGAGGACATGATCCCACCACTTGGCCATCTGCTATGTGTACCGCACATGTCACCAAGAGCACAGCCATCCTGTGCGAACTCCTACGTGGCTGTGAGTGTGCACAGCCTTTGTGCTTCTACGCGAGTGCATGCATCCTATGCGCTCCTCCACAGCCACGGGTGCACACACCACGTGTGCTCCTCTGGGGCTGTGGGTGCTCCCGCTCTCTGTGTTTTTCTACAGCTACAGATGCACCCACCCCATGCACCCCTCCACAGCTGTGGGTGCTTGCACCATGCATGCAATTCCACTGCTGTGGATGATCCCACACCGTGTTCTCCTCTGCTGCTACATATCCATGCACCATACTCTTATATGGTTGTGGATGCTCTCAATCAGCACAGTCCACCATGACTGTGAGCGCATACTACGACTCCTCTACAGCTATGGGTGATCCCACCCTGTGAACTCCTCCACAGCTGTGCATGCACATTCTTAGGGTGCTGGGGTGCTCCATCAGAAGCACATCTCCTTGATCGTGTGTGCTTGCAACACGTGCGCTCTTCTGTGCCTGTACGTGCGTACACCCCGGGGCGGCTCTACAGGAGTGCGGGTGCATGCACCCCGTGGGCTCCTCCACAGCTTTGGGTACACGCATCATACGGTTGTTCCTCCAACACCGTGGACACAAGCACTCTACACTCTCCTCCACAACCCCTTACATGCACCCCAAACGCTCCTCTGCGGCTGCAGACGCTCCTAGCCCGCAGGGAGTGCGGCGGTGGGTAACCCACTTGCGCTCCCACACGCCCGCAGCCCCATGCCCCGCCACCTGGGGCTAGTAGACCCCCACTGCTGGAGAGGTAGGGCAAGGCAAGGCGGGGGGTTGCCGCCGCCCTTTAAGAGCCGCGGCGGGAGCGGCGCTTGGCCCCACCCGCCAGCCGCGGGGCCGGGCCNGTAGGGGGGGCGCGGGGGGCTCCGCTCCTGGCCGCAGGCGACGCGTCTCCGTCCCTCTCTCTCTTTCTCTTCTTCCTCCTCGCTCCGGTCCCACCTTGCGCGTATATTTTGTGCGTATAATATTTTTCGTATATGTGCGTGTATGTTGCCGCGGCGCGGTTAAGCCCGTAGCCGGTGAAAGTTGGAGGGCGCGGGGTGGGGGGGGGGAACCGGGGAGCTCCTCGCCGCAGCCCCGCGCTCCCTGCGCTTCCCCCGGCCGCGGTAGTAACAAGGTTGTCTCCCTTTTGATTTTTATTTTTAGGTGTCCCGGTCCACGGGCTATTTCGAGCTGCAGCTTAACTCTGTGCGGAATGTAAACGGCGAGTTGTTCAATGGGGAATGCTGCGATGGCATGAAAAGCCCCCAGAACCTGGACTGTACCCGGGACGAGTGCGACACTTACGTGAAAGTCTGTCTCAAGGAATATCAGGCCAAGATCACTCCGGTCGGACCCTGCAACTACGGATTCGGATCTACCCCCGTTCTCGGTGGAAATATTTTCTATTTGAACAGCAACAAATACTCCCATCAAGGCAGAACCCCCGAGACGGGCAGGATTGTTATTCCCTTTCAGTTTGCGTGGCCGGTAGGTTGATGATCGCGCTGCTGCTATCGCCCTTTTTTTGTTCACCCTCCCTTCCCCGCGTCGGTTCTGCAGCGGTTGCCCGCTCATCCGTTAGAAAGCCGGGCGAACCGCCGGTGCGCTGCCCGGGCGGGGCCGGCCGCCTCCCCGGGCTGCAGGACACGGCTGGCGGAGCGAGGTGCGGGGGTTGTGCGCAGNCGGGCGCACGAAGCGAGAGGGAGCGTCCGAAGCGAAAGCCCTCCTCTGGTCCCGTCAGAAACCGGATCCGTACGGCGGTGGCAGCTGTGGGCGTGTGCGTGCGAGACCCTGGCGCTGCCCCTGTCCCTCCTCGCAGGATCTCTGCGGTTTCCGTGTCTCGCCCCCCGTGTCCGTTCCCTCGGTCCCCACCGCCCCATGCGCCGCCTGGCCGTGGGGGCACGTCCGCGGGGGCTTCTTGCCAGCGTTGGTCCCCGTCCCCGGAGGACTGGGGTACCGCCTTCTGCTTTTCGGGGGCGCTGGGTGCGGAGAGGGGCCCGGGCTGGGGAGCGGCGGGCGGGAGGGAGGAGGAAAGGCCGGGCTTCCTGCCCGGCCGCAGGCAGGTAGGATCCTGCAGGGAGTTTCACAGCTGTTGCTCTCGGCCCTTCCAAGTGGGCCACGGGCTGGGAGCTGGCAAGTTGCGAGGCGCTGAGGAATGGGGATGGTGCAACGCCGTAGCTCAGGAGCGAGATGAATATCGGAAGCTCCGGTACTTGCGGGTTGCCCCGGCACCTGGTGACTAACAGCTGAAATGGCCCTTGCCGACCTCTCGAGATAGGTAGCTTGCAGGATCTTTGCTACCTGGAAAACTACTGCAGGGAATAGTCAGGGACAAAACTGCTTGCTTTTATTTTGTGCTAAAGGAAACCAGCCTACGTGAATCTCTTTATTTTCTGTGCTGCCAGGGGCTTTCCAACCTGAAGCTCGTATACCTCAAATTAAGAACTTCTGAAGCTCATATACTTCTAATTAAGAACTGGCTGCTATTTGAATGTAGGGGAGTTAGATGATTGGAAAAAAAAACAAAACCTGCACAGAGGCACTTAACGTTCTGGCTGCCAGGTTGTGATGTTTTACTTTTTATTGATCCTGTGGCCTGTTGAAGATAGACAGCTGTTCCTGTTAACAGGTATAGCCAATATCATAAACCAGTATTTGAATCTATGCTCTTAAATCATAAGATCAAAAGCAAAATTGAGACTATTTCCTCTCTTTATTGACCATTTAGTACAGGCTTGATGAAATCAAACTCTTCACTGGGAGATTTCAGTAACATTAGCACCTCAAACTTTGTTATCTGCATGAGGAAGTAAAGGTATATTAACTCACACTTATTTTGCCAGTTTCTAGTATTGCTACTTGAAACAAGAGGAGAGTTTGATAATCCTTGCAAAGCAGGTCCCTAAGCCCAGCCTTCTTTGGCTTTTCTCCGTTGAAATAAGCACATTCCTACCTTGCAGCTGCCGGATATTGTTGTTCTGTGCTCACCAAGTCCTAAGAAAGGCCCGTTTGACCTGTCTCTTGCAGGTAAATTACCACGGTGTCTCACAGCGTCTGCTGCTGTTTCTTGTATCGTTGCTTCTAGAGTTTTAAAGGACTCAAAGTCTTTGGTCTGTCTCTTCCACGGTGTTTTTTGCAGCTGTTGTGGAGCAGCCTGTAACTTATTTAAATCAGTGCCACTGCAGTTTAGTGGGTGGCTGGCTGATTTTTGGAAGGTTTACTGAATACTCTCCCTGCCCACTCGGTTCTAAAAATAAGTTGTAGAGTAGTTGTACTTTTAAAAAACAGTCCCTGTATTGCGGTTTGTGGTGTACCTATGGAAAGAAGTCCCCTCCTGTATAGTGTAGTGTTATCTTGAGGTCAAGACGTTCAGTGTGTTGATGGGTAATGTGGCATCTTTGTCACAACTGTACATAATCTGTATAGACTCTGCAGGTAGAGGCTTCATTGTAATGCCTGTTTAATGTGAGGGTTTTTTGAAGTAGTCTGAGTTCCTGGTTTAGATTTCAGTTCCCTGGAATAATTTCAAAGTTATTCTCAAGTAGCATCCTCTCTCTACTCAAGTTTGCAAACAGGAAACAACAATATGCATAGTCTTTTCATATGACTTTTTATTTTTACTATGCAGCAGTAATGAAATTAATGTTCCTTTATTGCGTATGCTGGGAAGGGACAAGACTAAAGAGAAGAAGAAATTGTGTTCTTTACTTAGGCAACAAATTTGACTTATTCAATGACTTATTCAGTACTTTTGGATTGCATTTTTAAGGCTGAGAAATCCAACCCTAATGAAAGCCAACAGTGGTATATGTGGACTCCCTACTGAACCTGGTTTGAATGATGACTTCTTCACTTAAGAAGACTGATGTATGAATGTATAAATTGCTTGAGGGAGGTTTTCTTGATGTCTCTTTGATACTGAAGTGTCCTGAGCTAGCAGTAGTTGTAAGGAAAACAGTAACTTGAAAGGGATTTGTTTTTTTTTTTTTCCTAATTTTGTTGTTGGTTGTTTGGGTTTTTAATTTTACATGATAAAACTTTATTCTAAAATTTGTACTAGTGTCTCTTCTTTAAAGCTGCAGTACCAGAGTTCAGTGGCTTCCATTGTTTGATGCTGTGTCAGTTATCCAGTTTATTCCTATTTCCTGTTGGCTTTTTTTAAATATCATTAGTCGGATCTCTGATTTGCAAGAGGAGTTTGGGATATTGCCAAAAAGTTCTTAAAATTGCTACCTTGGGATACATCATCCACAGCAATCTGGCAGTGGGAGAGGCTGAGGAACAGCTAGAACAATACAGCTGTCTTCTTCACCCACCTACCTCACATTTTTTTCTTTGCCTCCTGCTCTAAAACTTGAAGTGTAATGCTCATTTGAGATTATTAACAAACAAATGATGCAATTAAAATGGATCTGCAACTTTAAAACAAAAGACTGAAGAATTGAAGTACCTTAGGAGAATCAGTTCTGATCACTTACACAGTTTAGGTTCATTAGTCTTGAGCATTTTTTTTCCTAGCACAAAGTTGTTTGTTCGGACACTGAAGCTTCAGAAATACCTTGCACCACAATTTATTAATAACAATTAGGTTATTGGAAGAATTTTAGATTTAGGCTTCACTGAAGGCTGCTTCTGAAGGTGATGTTTTAAAGTTACAGTCGTTCTGCTGGGTGGGTTATGTGGAACCATTTTTCATACTCTGTTGCAAGATGGCACGAAGTGGAGTGGTGTGTGTGTGGTTTTTCCCTCCACCCTGTTCTTCCCTCAGGGAATACACAGCTTTTTCCTGCACCGTAAATATTGGTGTGGCATCCATTACTTCGGTTAATTAGTCATATAGAGGAACTGTTCTGACTAGTCGTGGATGTTGAAATTGTGTATTACAGTATGCATCGTTATCTCCCCTCAGCCCCTCTGCTTTTGAGATTCTAGTGTGCCTGACAGTGCAGTGTACATATGAGTACAGGGTACTCTGAACTCCACAGGTGAACTTCAGAGTTCAGGGCCTCAGAGATAATGAGCAGAATCAAGCAATTTCACTTTTCTCCTTGGTGCTCAAATAGACTCTGTGTATGTATCTGAAGAAGGTATGTATCTGAAGAAACAGAGGTTCGGGCACCACTTACAACTTGCTTGAGTGAAGGATGGGCAACTAATTTATCATTTTTGTAAGTGCTGATCTTAAGTTTTTCCTATTCGGAGTGATTGTAGAACCTCTCTACACTTCTGAAGTACTGTTAAATTTCAGACATATAAAATATGTGGAAGTATATAGATTTANCACCTCTCTACACTTCTGATATTAATGTTAAATTAATATCAGTTAATTAAATTTCAGATAATGTTAAATTTCAGATATATAAAATATGTGGAAGTATATAGATTTAATATCCAGGTTCTGTGTGAGTTTCAATCTATGTGCAGTCCACATGTCTCATCCAAATGCCTGAAAGGGTTCAGTCTTGATCTAAAACATACAGAGCAGCAGGAACCATCAAATATGTAAAGCTGTTGAGAGGATAACTTGGCTGCAGCAGTAAACACTGAATTTCTTAGAAAGCAACCCGTCCCCTCCCCTGCCAAAACCTGAGCAGTAATACTTGACCTTACAGCTTTTATTACTTAATGGGTACAGCATTCTGTTTGGCTCTTTCAGTTGTTGCCTACTTCAGTATAGGATTCTGCATCAAGCTTTCTCAATCCTTCTGATTTGAAAATCAAAGGTGGATTAGGCCCTAGAAGGCATTGAGCCTTGAAGCGTGTTATCTGGGATCCTTGGTGCTTGTAGGGAACTAGATAGCCCGATTGCAGGAAATGTCTGGTTTTGTTTGGCTGATAGACTATGGTTGGTCTACCTTCTGTCTTAACGAAGCCATCGCTACCCTCTGATTAGAATCCTGAGGCTTTGTAATGAAAACATCCTGGATTAGATTACTCTCTGCTCCCTGGCAGGGTAAACGCGCATCCTGTCACCTTGAATGACAACCCATCATGACAGATATGCTTGAATTAAACAGGTTAAAGTAGGCCATTTAGTACTCAAAGGTGCTTGTACACAGCTGTACCCAAGGAACAGTATGTATACTTTCCTCATGAAAAAAATACCAGAACTTCTCCAATGAAGCATCCTCAAGTGGTACACAGCAATAGTTACCTCTAAGAAGTTTGGTTTTGCTCCACCGAAGCTTCCTTAAAAAGGCACAGTCCCAAATAAGACTTGAGAGCAAAGAAGTGAGAGCAAGACCTTATCACAAAATGTAAAATTCACCTGTTACAGTGTTGGCTTATAATGCATATGCATCACACCTTAGCAGAGGAGGCCAATGTGAAGAAAATTATATAGTTGATAGCCATTTATTGATAAACTACAGAAATGTTTAATATCTTATCTGCCAGCACCCGAACTTCTTTCCCCCCCAGGTAGAAGGCTCTACTGATGGCACAAAGCTTCCTTTTTAACACTTGAGCATTTCCCTCCCTGCCTGAGCTTCCTGCTTGCTCACTGCCTGCTTAGGTTGTCTGTAGCCCTTAGGACTGCTGAAGGAACTGGTGTGCCAAACTGTACACGGGCACTCCTTGTGCTCATAAAGCCTTCCCGTGCTGCTGCAGCTCATGGACAGATGTATTGAGGATCAGAAAACATGGATCCATGTTTCCTTGGTCTTGGGGAAGTAGATCAGGGGATTATATGCTTTCACCTGCTCAGTGCTGTATTTGCCTTCAAGTGTTTTTGATCAGAAATGAGAGGTTGAGGGAATGGTGTATTGTATAATTGATACTTCTTTAGTTTCAGGTTGCACACATGCAAACAAAATTGCAGATTCTATTATACTCTTTCCTAAAAGAAGATAATCAGGTGATGTTTTAGAGACTGACTTCAGCAATGCTGGGTAGTAGTGACAACTCCAGTTGATTTCAATAGCAGCTGCAGGTGTCACCTCTAAAAAAGAATCAAGGCCTGAATGGTGAGCACTTCAGAACTACTCTTTGAAAAAAAGGGTTTATTATTGGCATGCTGTGTGTGCCAGCAACTATTTGCGGCTTGACCAGAATAGAAAGTCTAAAGACTTAAGTTTCATATAACTATAGAAAATCTGTCTTCTAATATTAAGCAGAAATATTCTTTACACCCTTAATCTTTCAAACACTGATGTCACTAAATCTAGAATATTTTATCTTTTTGAAATAAATATACTGCAAAGGGCAGTGTTCTGCTAACTGTTTAAACTTTAAGGAAGAAAAGTTCTGGGGTTTTTTTTGAATGTCGCAGAGGTGGTAAAATGCTAAAGAACACTTCTATTTATACTCCTTGAAAGCTTCCTTAAATAAACCTTTGCTTATTAGAAACACGGAGGCTGACCTGAAAACTCACAGACAAATAACCTTACATCCCAGACACTGTGAGTGGTCTGCTTAGACACCTCTCGTCAACTTTCTGATCTTTATTCCAGAAGGTACTCCAGCCAGCCTATCAGTGAAATACTACACTCTTAGCCACACAGCTGGTGTGAGCATTAAAGCTTTGACTGAAAATGGAATAGGTATTAAAGTCGTCAGGGTTACTTTTACACTGGAGGATGTGAGCTGGAGAAGAGGGTGTGGTAGAAACAGAGTGTGTTTGGTTCACCACAACATGATGGAAGCTTCATGGCACTGAGCTGTTTGAAGATATTTCAAACACGGTTGTGTTGCTTTTTTTTAAAAAGAAAATAAGTTCAGCATGTGAAAGATCTACTAAAGATGTGACTACTTGTAGCTTTAATCTTAAACAATCAGATTGATCTTTAACATGATTGGGGTAAAACAATAATTGGTTGTGTTTATATCAGACTTGTGATGTTTGGCCTGACTGGGCTGTGTTCCCACTGACTTGGAGACTTTCTGAGCAATCCTGTGAAGGTCAAGGAAATCTGTTGGTGTAGATGTTGAGAAGCTTTATGTTTTAAAGGCTACCTTGTGTGTTTGATGCTACTGCCTGTACTTCCGCAAGCCCAGCTTGCATTAAATTATTGTTAAAGTTTGCTGTTTGTCAGCACAAAAGCTGAAAAAATTAAGGTTCTGTCAAGCAATAAATGTTGTGAAACAACTATGTTTTCTGGATGTAAAAAATGCACAAAGTCGTTTAGTGCATTTTTTAAATGTTTGTCGTTAGTCACTTGCCACAAAGTTTCTTTTTCTTCTAGGAGGAGAATTGTATTTGACACAGATAAGGAAGGTAAATGATGATGATTATTTTTTTTAACTGTTAAAATTACTTTAGTGTGTGCGGTCCCTGTGGGCCAGTGGCTCTCTGACCCCTCTTCTGAGCAACACCATCCAGTCATTATGTGTAGGTGAGATGAGTGAAATTCATCTTTTCTGTATGGTTTGACTCTTTCACTGGTTTTCCCTGTAGGTGTTACTTTGTGTGAGTGTTGGTTCTGAAATACATGCTATGAGCATACTTTGGAAGCTACTTTATTAAGTTCGTAAAGCAGCTGTGGTCACATCATATACTTAATCATCTGCAGAAGCTTTACATTACTGTGTGCCTGAAAGCTTCCCTCCCTCCTCTTCTGAAAACAAGTCCAATGTTTTGTCAACTCTGTGTGGGTCCTGTTTACATTGCTTGCTCTAGTTCAGAGCTGCTCAGCCTACTGAAGAGAGACTAAAAAGGGAGGGTCATTTTCCTGCTGGCACATGAAGTTACTTTCCCTTGGTCCTCTCCAGTTCTAGCTGCTAGTAATCCTCTCATCAGGATGAAGTTTGGGAGCAGCAGTTTGGAAGGAGAGAGGCTACTTCAAGGAATGATGAGTAAGGATATACTAGCATGTCTTCTGGCTAAGCAATAAGGAATCAGATGCTTACCCAAAGGATAGTTGCTGCTGTTGCTTGGCAGTAGCTCCACCATTCTCTTCCTTTTCAACACTCTGATGTGCCTTTGGCATCTTGCTAGAAAGCTGCTCTGGCTTTTCATTAGTAGTGTCTAAAATTGATTGGTCTTTGGCCTGAGATGACTGTTGGCAGTACTGGCTGCCCTAGCCAGTTGGTGGCTCTTGAGCTGCATGTTCAGCTGTCACGTGAGCAGGAGGCTGACATGTAGCTTGACCCCTTTCCCCTTCCCCTGCCACTGCACCCAGGGTTGGGGAATGAACCAATAAGGAAGGCCAAGACCATCCGTGCTAGGTCATGCTGTGTACCTGCTGAGCTTCTGCCTCCCATGGGGCGATAGGACTGTCCTAGAGCCATTGGCTTCCCTTGCTCTATGCCCAGGGAGTTGTGTTGGGAGGATGGAAGCTTGAGAGAGCTGTGTGATGGCTCTTCTGTAGATTATCTTGAGTCAGGGAGGAGTGGCCATTCCTGATTTAACCATAGACTTTGGTACCCTTGCGTACTGTGTAAGGAAGAACACATAAAACTTAGACAGCCATCTTAAGTTGAGACTATCATATGTCCGTTGATATTATAGATGAGTAATGAAGCTAGGCAAGGGCTGAACAGATGAGTTTATTTTTCAATTACTCAGATTCCTTTGGCTTTTTTAATACTTGGTCTGATGGCCAGAGTTTTACTGAAAAATACTCGGGTTTAGAAATCCGGTGTGTGCAATATAGTAAATCTCAGCATCACCAAAGATTAAAATGCCATCCGTCCCTGAGGTAAACACTTTGGTTTTTTCCCTGAAATATCTACTGCTGCTCTTGATATTAGGCAGTTTTTCTTGCAGTTAATATTCGTGGAGTATTTTACTGTTAAAATGTCATTTAAGGGTTGGGCTATAGCTTGTGTTCAGTTATTAAAGTTTATTCCCAAGGTTATTTTTTTTAGAGTTGTAGTTAGCCTTTATATAAAAAGGAAATTTAAAGGATTGTTTTCTTAATTGCTGTTTCAGATACTAAATAAAGTGTGAAAAGCATATTTAACATGAAGATCTTCTCATAACAAGTGCTAAGACGAACTCTCAGCTGAACCATGTAGTATGCATGGATTTAATCTGTGGCTGAAACAATTGTTTGCTCCTCAGTAGCAGTTAGAATGCTGTATTAGATGGAAGGAGGCAAGGCATTTCAAGGCTAAATGACAATCTTAGTCTTACTTGATTAGAGCTTGCAGAGGTTGCTAAGAAACAGCCTATTAGTCCTTGAGTAACCAATTACATGCCCCTTGGACAGATGCACAGGTGCTTGTTCTCTGAAGTTGTGGTGTGTGTTGTGTTTTTTTTCTTTTTTAAATCTGAGATAAGACTGGAGTATTAGTACATAAACTGCAATCTGCTTACATCCGGCTTCGGCTTGAAAGTCCTGATTATATATAATCTCGTTCCTGGCAGGATGTGTTCTGGTGGTTTTTGTTTGGTACATTGCTATTTGATTATTATTATACTTAAATTGTTCCTTCAATACCTCTTTTATTTCCAGGTAATCCACTACGTCTCTAGTCTCTCCTCTGCTTTATAGTACTCTGAACATACCAGCTTAAGTAACTTGAAGCATCTAACATTTAAATTGGATAAATTTTGCATTTCTGGACCTTCAGTAAAGAGGCAATATTAATACTGCAGCAACATCCTACAGTTGGATAGAATTGTTCATTTCAGATAGAGTTACCTTTCCTTACTCTTTCTGAAACAGTTCTGTACCTGCAAATTATAGTGGAATATTGTATAAGCTGACAATAATCTAAAACATCAAATAGAATTCTTTCAATCTTTTTTTTCCACTGGATATATATAATTCTGTTGATAGCATTGTAAAGTTGAAATGTGTACCTTAAAACACAGTCTACACTTTTAATGTTAAAGGCTTGGGATTCCAGCTGGAGAATTTAGGTTCTAATTAGGGAGCTTGTTCATACTTGGAAGGTTTGGCTGACGTGAGCTTTAAGCAGTAAGTAGAGAAACACATAAATAGCCTAATTATTGATCTACTCCAAGACTGAAATAGAAGTGTTTTAGGGTGCACAATTTTTGGTACCATTTATTGTTCTTCCTATTGACTGAGGACAATTTTAATAGCACTGATCTTGTAACCTACGCTGCTACTTAACAGATTGTAGCAGTGGTTCCTTTCTTTTACATGTAAAAAAACCCTATTTCAGATGCTTTTGATAGTTCCAGTCCTCTTTTATGTTACAATAACATGATTTTCCTTATATCACAACATAGATTTCTTTTTTTTACTGTAATTGGCTACATGTAATCAGCAAAGTTTAGAAGTCAGACCGTGTTTACTTGGACTGTTAAGAGCATCTGCTGCCCCTCACTAATGACTGGGGTTTTTTTGTACAGAATAAGCCAACAGCACCTCTTGTGTTGGTTATAAACTGTTGTTTCAACCATAAGTTTATATACAGGCCCAAAATGTTTTAGTGTTGTATTTGGCTGTTGGAGACCTTTGTGGAACAGTGTTTCCATGGTTCATCTACACAGATCAGGGATTTCTTCTGTGAGAAAGGGAAGGGAGTAACTGTAATGTTTTGACTTGCATACACACTTAAGATGTTGGTTGTCAAATATTTAGTGCTTCTGCAGTGCCTTCTAATGTTTGCTGTTAAACTGTGATAACTTCAGGGTTGTATGGTTGTTGTCACTTCACATCTAGAAGAGGTGAAAGGTGAAGTGGTTGCTCAAGCTTAGCTGGTGGTAATTCTTTGGAGGTTAATTTCCAGAATTCAGGTCCCTTTTTTCTAAGGCCTGGTGTCTTGAACTGTTAGAATGTGATTGTCATGGAGCTTAGACAGAGACCAAACAGTTGCACATCAATAGATCTTCTCAAGCTGTTCCTATCTACTTCCAGATCACCACAAATGTGAGGTGAATAAAATAAGCTTTAGTTGGCAGGAAAAGATAATCCTGACTTGTGGCAGCTTGCTATCAGTGATCACTTGTTTGTCCCTAAGCCTTTAGGATGGATTTGCAAGATCTGGTAGTCTGTGAAACTTCGACTTGCCAAGGATCTGGAGAAGACAGAACAGCAGAAGAGTCAGTGGCAAATGAAGTACTGAAGAAACTGAAGGGTGTTCACTAGTACACATTTAAGAGTTAAAAGTCCAGCTTTGGACTAGCAAAATTAGTCTCCAGGGTGTTTTTATGTTAGCTTACTTGACCAGGCTTCCTTCTGTCCTCCGTTGATACTCATCCTTATGAGGAATGCTGTAACATTGGTACCCACCAGAGGAGTAACCAGACATCAAAAATGAAATGAAGACTTGCTGTGATAATCTCCCTTTCATAGCTTCCAGATCCATGTCAATGGGAGAAGGGAAAAAAATTAGAGAAGCATTCTGAATTCACTTGGTTAGAGTAAATTTGCAGGGCCAGTGCCTGCTTTCGGAGGTTGTTCCATGTACTTTGCTATGCTTGTTACAAAGCTTTCCTTACAAAGATGTGACAATTTGTGGGTTCTGTCTGATCTGTAATAATATAAAGCTGTATCAGATCCCCTCCAGTTTACATTAATCTGAAAGCTAATACCTTGATGTTAAGGTTCTGATGCTGCTTTGTAATAATGGGATTGATCAAGTCTTGATTGTCATGTATTCAAACAGATATCTTGCAATCATAGGCTACATGTGCTGTTGTATGCTGTGTTTGGTTTGCTGCTGTAAGCAGTTCATTTTTAATAGTCATTAAATACAGCATAATGGTTGGGGCTGCAGATGTGATAAAGTTTTACTATAGCCACAAAGTGCTGTTCAGAAGATTTGATCCTTCTGCTGGAATAGGATACAAGCATTTATTTCAGAAACATGTTTATAAGCTTAGCTTTTTCACAAACGCTGGTGCTCTCACATATATGTGTGCATGTCTGTGTGCAGAATCCCTCCTTGATGCTTTAGTCAGGTTCCTTACATGTGTTGATCTACATGAAAGAACTTGCACCATATCTTACAGTGGTGACTCATTTTTCTGCTCAATTTATTCCTGTAAATTTATGGAAAATAGCAAGATACAAATGCAGTATCCAGGTTCAGAGAGCTGAGGAGGTTGTAAGGGAAGATAAGCAGCTATCTATGGATTTGAAATAATGTGTTTTCTTTCTGTTAATTTCTCTGTCAGCCTCTTTAGTGTGTGCAGAAATTTGCAGCTGAGCTGGTGTTTGGTTTGGGGCTGAAATAAAGGACAGTTTAAGTGCATTATCCCCTCTCTCTGGATTAATGACACTTCTGTTACTAGCTGTGAGAATCTGTAATCTTCTTGGTACCTTTCTTGTGCAAATGTGAAACTTAAACTGAGTGAAACAGTCGTGCAACTCCTGTAGCAATAAAACCTCAACATCTGTGTTCCTTATGATGGAAGAGCCTACGATGATACCTGTGTTTAGAGCCAATGCCACTGGAGAAAGATGATGCATCTTGTTTGGAGCTACATAAATGTTCGATCAGACAGCTGCTGCTGTCAGTGCCGGCCAGTGAAGCCTTTGCCTCATGTATCCCCTTTCAAATGTGACTGCTGCCCAACTAACTCTAGAGTTGGGTAGGGCTGATGAGAGAGGTGAAGAGGACTTAGAAAAACAGTGCCCAGATCTCTGTGCTCCCTTAGGAACAGAGGTTGAGTATGGGCCTCTCCTTTTCCTAGGGCAAGATGTCTAGGCTCATTAGCTTGAATTGGTTT
Organism: Baryphthengus martii; assembly: GCA_013396935.1. Classification (NCBI taxonomy): domain Eukaryota; kingdom Metazoa; phylum Chordata; class Aves; order Coraciiformes; family Momotidae; genus Baryphthengus; species Baryphthengus martii. Next base: position 967,859 of record VWZK01016157.1, read on the forward strand.
TGTGGACATTTGCTTTTTCAAAAACAAAGGGAAAGATTGCAGTGCTATCAACAGCTAACATTATTTAAAAGGGGTTAAGATTAAAACACTACTCTCTATTCCTGGGAACTTTGCATACATAGAACTTGAGGGCATATATATTTTTTTTCTGTATTTGCCTACCTTCTTAGTATGCATATTTCCAATACAAAAGAGTGCATGCAGGTGTTCTGTCTTTAGAACAGTAATTAAAGTATGTTATTACATAGTTAGTTTAATTCCCTCTTGACTTCAAGTTGAAATTATAATGATGCATGGCTTCAAGTGCCCAGAGGACAGTAATATCCATGCCACATGGAGTGCGGAGGGGAGGGGAAGAGCAGTATTAATTACTGGCTCATCTTTGAATTCTAAATATTAGCATAAAACAAGTCTTGCACTAACCATTAATGGGTCTTCATGGTTGTTACCGTACACTTCAAAAGAGAAAATCTAGCTACACTTTCATTAATGCAACAAGAAAGTGTGTGTATAATGGGCTTAATTTATCTTGGACTTCTTCCAAAACTTTAGGAAGAGTCTAGGACGTGGATACTTGTTTAATATCAAGTTTGTCTGAAGCAGTTCAAAGGTGGTAGCAAGGCTGAAAGCTTCTGCTTAAATCTAATAAAATCATGTTAAGATGTTACCCAACTGCCTGCATGGTATTGTACTTGTACATGTCTCTTCCTAAAAGGCTTTTTTCTCTGTTCTCTAATTTCATCAATACTTTCTTCTGTTCCTTGCTATTGGATTAACTCAGTGGATTTCTGGAAACTGCTAGTGCGAGCTCCAGCTGTGGTGGAGAGGACTGTGTCTTAATAGCTGTGAAGTCATGAAAGTATTTTAAGATGTAAATAGGTTGCTTATTTTCTTTTATGTAATGTTCAGGCAAAATGTCTATTGAAATTTAATCTTGTGACTCTCCATCTAAACCAGTGTTTTCTGGAAGGTTTCTGACTTCTGGTTTTTGTTTGTGTGTTTTCTTGTGTTTTTTTCTTTTCTTGTTTTTTGTGTTTTGGTTTTGTTTGTGTGTATGTTTGTTTTTTTTCTCTCCACTAAAATTGGATACTAGCAGAGAAACATCTACTGAATTTGCTACTCATCTTGTATACAACTTCTGATTTAAACTCAATTTCTAATCTCAATTAAAAATCAACATCTTTATGTTCTCTCTGAATAAGATGGAAGGGAAGGCTGTTATTTGAGATTCTAGCCGTTTTGCAGGGTTGATGCGTGTGGGCTTCACTTCATTTTCCTTCCTGCTGCTTCTGCTCTAGTACTGTTAAGAGGAGAAATGCTACCTGGGGAGGTTACACCAGGTTCTCCTCTTTGAGAGGCAAGCACAATATTAGCTGTGGCACTTGGCTACTCACAAGTAAACTAGTAGGATGTTGTCTCTTCTTTTTGTATGGTTGTAGTATAGCATATAAAATTCTGTTGCTTTGGTAGCTGTTATTTAAAGTAGTTGGCTTGTTTATTATCTGGCTTTTCTGCTATGTAGTTTCTTCTAAGGCACAAAAGGAAGGTTTACTGATGCCATATTACATCCCAATTTACTTTCTGGAAAACCTCACTGGAACAGATTTGTTAATATCTATATAAAAGGATATTTAAAGATCAGTTAACTTTTAATCAGATTGTAAAGGTTTAGTGTATATAGCCGTTAGGTAAATTAACTAGTAGAGAGGAGCTATGGCATTAGGAAGGCTGCCTGATGCTTCTGAGCACTGGTAATTTGCTGGTTGCATTAGCTCTTTTGTGTTCTGAGCTCATCATTATCAGCTGTTTGAAACAAAGCTAAGTGGTGAGCAGGGCAGTTTAAGATTGTTTCCATGTGGACTTTACTTTGTGTAGGTACCGTCCTTCTTTATAGTGTTAGTTATTCTTCCACAGTGGTGATTTATGTACACAGCATCGCAATGCTTGCGCAACTGTGGAAGATCCAGCAGCTGGGAGTAGCTGTCCCTTTGGAGGCCTTTTTTCCACTTGCCTGAAGCTTTTTGTGGTATGCTGGGCCTCTGCCCAGCAGATACAAGGATCATGTCCAAGATACAGGCAAAATCTGCCATGCTCTTTCTTGAAGGTTGGAATGTGTGTGGTGGGACCCACCTCACTTCCTTTATAGAGAAGAAAAGCCATTTTACTGAGTCGTTGACTTCCAGAAACTTAATTCCCTTCTTTTCCCATGACTTGTTAGAGACCTGAAAGAGAAGGTCTTCTGTCAGTACTGACCAAAATGTTTAAGGTGTTTTTTCCCCATTGTACAATCTCTGCTTCCCCACTCCTGTTCCTTTTGATCTAAAACATGTTTCCTTAGGTCACCAAGGATTCTGACCTCAGTTCAAGTTCTGAATCTGTGTTGGCTGAGCCAGTAGTGACTGTCGTGTACACAGCTACTGAGGCAGATCTAAAGGGCTAAGCAGACAGTTCTACCACTTTTTATCTGGAGTACTCTAGGCATCCATGCAGAGTATCTAGGAGCATCTTTAAGAAACCTGGGCTATTAATCTGACTTGATCTGAAGAGACTGGATCATCTTCCTTTAGATTGTGTCTGGGATCTTGAGTAGTGACAAGAATTCCTTACAGATTGCTTTAGGTTATGTTTTAAGATACCAGTGTTGCATGTGAGGTGGGTCTGTCAAGTTAGGGGAACTACTGCAGTTAAGTCTGTGGTTATTCCCCCCCCCCCTTTCAGCTTTAAAATTATAACACTACTACTTCTGTTATTTCCAGACTGTCACAGATGCTCTTGCCTTCGTGGCTTTTGTGCCAGTCGTGCTAACCTTATCTTCACCCTTCCTGTTTTATTCTTCCCCTAATTCCCGCTGGTGAATTTAGGTGATATTTTGAAAGCTGGTTTACTGCTCCTTAGAGAGGTTGGTTCCTAAGTGACTGAGAAGTCTGGCTTTTAATGGGAGGGGTTCAGTTAGTGTAACAACATGTCTGTCTGGAGCTGTGATATGTGGCTCTGACGCACATAGACAGTGCAGAATCACTTTCTTAGTGGAGTAACTACGAACAGCGCCAGCCTTCATCTGTGTTACACTGAAACCAGCAGGGATTGGTTTTGACTGCTGTAAATAGAATAGCTAAAGTTAGGAGATAAATAACTCAATGCTTCAGTTACCTTTCTGTGGAAACCTCTATTTAGTCTTTCTCGAGACAAATACTGGTTTTCTTGTAGATGAACCATGATTTTTATCAAGAAATGTGCTGACAAAATCTTGTGGGGGAAAAAATGCAATAAAATCAGTAAGCGTAATATTTCACTTGACACTTGTCAATCTTCACCTAGTTAGTAAATAATAAATGTTTTCTCTGTTTCTGCATTTCTCTTATCTTGCCTTAAATGACAGTTTATTCTGCTTTGTATCACCTGATTTAACCACTCTTAAAAGCATGTCTGGATTACCTTTTCCTCAGGGTATTTTCAGAAGCCTACAGTCCTCTAAACCTTGATTCCAAATAGCAAGATCTCCCTGTTCATCTTTGGTTCAATTTTTTTTTTTTTCTGATAGCATTTGTTGCATCTACTGCAACAGGTACCTAGCTTGGAATGTGTGTATCCCGTATGTGGTTTGGTGATTTTGGCAATTATTTTATGTGACATTTTGGTATTGCAGAAAGGAGAATCTTGACGAGATATTTTTCAATTATGATGACTTCTGTCATGGTTTTCTAAGAAATTCTGAGGTATAATTATGAATCTGATTTAGAACTGTTCTTGTTTCTCTTGGCTTCCCTGGTTTTTTTTCCTTAAACATTGATCCTTGGTCATGATTTTGTTTATGCTGGGATAGATACTAATGGCTCTGGCAGGTGTGCAAGGTTCTACAGTGTAATTTTTTTTTTCCAGTCCTCTTCTTGTTTTAATGTCAGCTGTCAGAAAAAGTGGAATACTTGCTTCAGAACAGCACCTGTACTGAAAACGGAGTTTATAGAAGGCTAAGGACAAGAATATAGGAAATTTATTTTCATTTTCCCAGGATTTGCTTTTAACGAGGGACTTTCTGAACTAGTCATGATTGGTATGTTTATCAGTCTGCCTTTAGATCTACAAAGCTCTTTGCTCTCAGGCAATCTGTGTCACATCTTGCCAAGCTCTGCATGAAGTGCCATCTTCTTCTGACCATGGCTCCTGTTAGCTTAATATGATGCCCCTTTGTTCTTGCCAAGAACAAGAAAATGGATGAACTCTTCCTAACCATGCTTAGGGCCCTTCTGTAGTGTTGTAGTTTTCTATCATATACTCCAGTTGTCTCCCTTTCAGACTGAGGAATTTTGACTAATTCTTTCATTTCTCTCAGGAATAATTTGATTCTTTGTTCCTTCTTGTTGGCTTTTCTCTGGACCCCTTCTTGAGGGGTGCTGTTTGTCTCTTCTCTTGGGAGAAGGGAGAACAGAAGGACCACACTGCTTCCTTCCAACTTCAGTTACAGAATTACACAGTGGTACAGCACCGAATGTCTTTTTCCTTGCCTGCCCCCCCCGCCCCCGCCATTCTCTAGCCTCCCCTTCTAGCCAGGGTGTACTTCCCAACTGACTTCTGAATATTAAACAGTCAAGATGTGGATGAGTGGGAAGCAGATCTCTAGATCAAAGAACTTGTGTTGAGCTTGTGAAGGGAACTTGCTTAGCTAGAAACAGGCTGGCTTTGGTGGATTGAAGGAGTAGCTGTTTAAGGAATTGACAGGTTTCTGAAACTTTGCTTATCAATAAAAGTTTGCACAGAACCACAAAGTCATAGATGTCATTAAGTCAGGGTTATATGAGGCTCTTTGAAACTTCATTTGTGTTCAGCAAAGTTGGAAGTTTGACAGGGTTTGAAACACACTACTCCTGTTATGATAAGTGGTACAAAGATACTGTGAAGAGTAAGAAATAACAAAATTAAACTATGTATATTATGTTAGTTGAAGAACTGGTTTGAAGACCTCTTAAAATGCCACTATTCTAGTCACTAGAATAAAATTGTAATTACTGATTCACTTAAGATGAAATTGATTAGTTTTTTCATGAGTATTATGCTTACTCATCCAGTTGGCAAAAAAGAAAAAAAATCACTCTGGATACTCTTGATGCATTGATTAGTTTTATGAACCAATAGTTCTGTTGAGACTTGTGGTAGACAGGAGGTACTTAGAGGTGGCATAGTCAGAAGGCATTTGCAAGTAAAATAGAAGTGTTTCAACAGAACTAGTGAATGTGGTAGCTGATAGCACAGTTTGCTATTAAACATCGATACTCTTCTCATTTCTTGATGGAAAATCTCAGCAAAGGCAAGTTACTACAGAAGCTCTTGTTACCTGAGTATCTAAGTTTTCACTGATTCTTGTTTTTGTTATTTGTTGGTTGGGGTTTTTTGCTTACTTCTGGAAGTATAAGGGAAATAAATTATTAGGAAGCCAATCCTATGGTATTTGTTCAAATGTAAGTAACTGCAGTTGACAGCTTAGACTTCAGAGATGGGACTGAATGTTCCTGAGTACAGCAGAGAGGTGTATATGCTGGAATCAGGGGAGGAGGGGAGATGGAGTAGGATGGGGACGAATAGCAGATAGCTATAAAAAGCAGAGGCAGGAATTACTTCACTTCCACAGGACTAGCATTGCTGTTCTGCATGTAATGGTGAAGGACACTGCTGTAAAATAGGGATGGGCTTCTCTAAAACCTTTAGTGTCCTGAGAGATGAGAGTAGCTAGCAGGTCAGCTTTTCTTCAGATGAAGTTTTGACATGACTACTGCCTGGTCAGATCTGCAGTTTTTCTAAATAAGAAGCTAATAAATTACTTCTAGAACTGTGCAAATTATTAGTGAGGTGCATGCTTCCCATTTAATCAAAGATGCTGCTGCTCTGTCTGCAGCAACTGACCAAGGGTGCTATTGGAGCTCAGGGGCAGTGCTGAGGTATTGGGAGCAAATACTCTTAAGATGTCATTTGTTCAAGATTGAATTGTCTGAGATTGGCTTTGAGTTGGTCTAGGGTGCTAAATTACGAGAAGCTTGTAAAGTCATCCCTCTGATGGTTTAGCTTCTGATGTGTAGATGGATCTCTAGAGAGCTTTCTCTTTGCTCTGTATGTAGTCTGAGGTGACTGCATTAATGTCATCCCTTGAGGAGCTCTAGTGGGAGACATGGCATGTTGACCACTTGTGAGCTACCTCAAAAAGGGTCACTGTTTCTACAGGCCTTTACTAAAGCTAATATATGACTTCAGATGGGTTATAGACCTCCACAGCTTAAATATTTGCTGTCCTATGATATCAAGAACCCCTCAGACTGCATTTTGCCACTGCAGCAGGATCAGAGTGTTTTCAAATCCTCGCTTGAAGTCTTCCTACAGATATATCCTCTGGTAAGGTATGTCATGATCTACTAGTTTGATCACTGTGGAGAGAAGCATGCTACGCTCCCTTTTCACTTTGCACTGGGCACTGCCAGATAGATGTTGCAATACCCTTTGGAGTTCCTCCTTGAAGTGCTGTTTTATCTTTTAGATGCATGCAGCTGGTAGTTGGTAGGATTCTACCACCTAGTTGCTGGGTAATTTTCTTTAACTGGAGGTGAGTCTCTACTCAGATGTTAAATTTTTATATTAACTCCAAGATTGACTCTAACACGTTCACCTGTTGTTTTTATTTGTGTTCTTTTGCGATGAAATGAGCCTTAATAGTCTAGACATCTAGATTCCCTCTGCCACCCCCATATGCATGTACACACACACCCTTCCAGTTTTAACTTTGCTTAGATTGGGGAAAGGAATGGAATGAAGTCTTCAAACTCATGTAGGTGAAGATACCGCCCTGTTGGCTGTTGAAAATGGCAAAAAAATACCCCCTCTCCCCTCTGATTTTCAGACTTCCTAAAATCTTCCGAAAGACTTCCTAAAATCTTCCTAAAATCTTTCTAAGATCGTCAGGTGGGCCTCATTCATTCCCCTAACACAACAGTTAGGGCTCCAAAGTTTGTAAACAGCATCCTGCTTTTGTGACTGCGCCAAGAGGAGTATAACTGCAGTAATTGCTCTCAAATAAAAGGCTTCAACTTGCTCAACGGCTTTCTGCTGCTGCTGTTTGCAGTGTTGTAACCCGGCCTTCTACAGCACTCCTAACAAAATGAGATTGTTTGACCCTGGTTTCCAAAGGGAAGGCTTTTAGGACTTGCTATGCCAGTGGTGTTTACTTCTCAGATGAAAAATATGGATTTAGACTATGGGCATCTTTATGATTTTTTTAATTATTTTTTTTTCATGGTGGAATGCCCTCATCATTCAGCAGACAAGTTCTTGCATGCGAGTGTGGCTGAAATATCTTCCAAGTTTCAAAAAGCAGCTTCCCCCCCGCTATGGGGAACACTTATTAGTTCAGTAAAGGTCTCCACTGTGGCTTTATAATGTCTGCTTCTAAAAGATCAGTTCTATAGACTTGTTCCATCTATCTGCCCTTAAACCTCTGTTAAAGATCAGTCCTGGACCTTCTCAGAATTCTTTGTTTCTTCTGTACTCCCTTTGCACTTCTGGATTATTCATGAGCAAGTTGTAAGAACTTGTTGCAGAGCTCCTGGGGAAGGAAATGCAATATGCTTGCCTTGAAGTCAGCTTTTTCCATGGCAAGCAGGCTTCTTGAGGGAGTGGAGGAGGTGCTGGAAAAAGAGAGGCGGAGGGGAAGCCTGAAGGCCTGTGCCTGCTTCACTTATCTAGAAGTTTCTTAGGAAAGCAAGTATGAACATTGACTCTGATCAAGACTTAATGGACTTAGTTGAAAGAAGTATTGGTGACAACTTATTCCAGAAGTTACAAAAATTACTAATAAAGAATAGTGATATGCCACTGGTGTTTGACCTGGTTTGTATTTGAACATTTCAACTGTAACATGCTATCTATCGTTGATTGAGTTTTGAAAGGAAACGGTATTGACTGGTCATGAGACCCTGTCTTTGTGTGACTGTGGAACAGGAAGGATAAGGTGTGCTTCGGATTTGTTTGAGTCATGCTTTTTTTCTACTTCATAGCTGATTCCTCACTTGTTTTAAGGTTTCTTCCCTGTAGAAACTCCAGTCAGCCCATTTATTCACATGAAATGGATAATTCTTTGTCTCCTAGAATAAATGTATTTTAATACACAGTAGAATGTTATTGATGCAGAAAATGTGAAGTATTGATTTTAGACCAACCTTCACTTTTTGCATTTTCAGACTTTCAGTAGTAGAATACGAGTTCTATACCTGACAAAGTGCTGTCAGCAGATTTATCATGTATCTGGGGGTGAAAAACCTGACATGTCTGGTTTGCCAAAACACCCCCACCTTTTGAACGTTGATTTGCAGATGCAAGGTGATAGTAATAGTTCATGAAAAGACAACACCAAACCAATATTACAGGTCTTGTTACCCCCCTCCCCAGAGAAGGTCGCTGGGATCGTATGGGGAGTGTTTTGTTTAGCGTAAACAGTGGAATAATGCTTTGAAGTCGCTTTTGTCAACACCAATCCTGAGAAAAAAACACAACTGAAGCAGCATCACCAGGATAAACAGGCTTCATTTGTATCTTTCCAAACTACTTGGCATATCTATTTAGTTCACTCCCACGAAATGGTTCTTTCCTGAAGCTGTATGTTTCTGCAGAAGTGTGCTGATGCTCTTCTCACTTGATCCTTTAACATCTGGTTTGTTTTTTTTTTGGTTTGATGAGCACAGGTACTGTCTTGTTTGATTCTTTCTGGACGATAAACGCGGACACCAAAGTCAGTAGAATCAAGACTATTTTCACTGGTGCCATGGTCACTTTTAAAATATTTGCTAAATATTTTGCTAGTACTAGTTGAAATGAACAACAGATACTATTTCACAAAGCCTTTCTTACATATAAGAACGGGATGGAATGTGTATGTTGTCGTGAGGTGCTTGTCACACATCAGCCTGTAGCAAGAGTTTTGTGCAAGTTAGAAAAGCAGCAGATGTGGTGATATGTGCATATTATGCATAAAAGACTCATCGATTTGAGGCATTCTTAAGATAGTTATTAGAAAACTATGGAGTTTTCTGTTACATTTGTACAGGAACTTACACTTCTCTACAGAGGCTACAGATAAAGATAACTTTTCACCTTAAACAGCTTCTAAACTAGCCTCTTCCTATGGAAGATATGTCAAAGAGCCAATACACTGCTTCCCAGTGGGAGGGGCTTAAAGATTTACAATGTGGGTAGACCTTAGGTTCTGGGCAACAGCTAAATTAATGTGTGTTCTGTAATTGTTTTCCCTAAGCACAATTTAAGATGTTTAAGATGTTGCCTGTTGTAGTTAAAGAGATACTTGCAGCTGATAGTAAGAAATGATGTTCTGGGTAGTCTGTGTTAGACTTTCTGTTGAAGAGTACAGGTGTGACTAATGCAAGCCAATGGTAGAGCTTTTATAAAATGTGTCCATTATGTAAGCTAAATATATTATTCAAAATTTATATCCACTAACGTTATTCAGCCTATAGCTCTTACTCTGGTTATTAGGCAGTGTTCCACTACGGGTTAGTGTATGGATATTGACATTTCCACTAATGTTTTTGATTGTCAAATTAATGTTCTGATAGTTGAGCAGTAAATGTGTGCTGTACCATGTGTGATGTACCATGAACATATCCAGTAACACAGATGCTGCTTGAAGTTTTCAGCTGCTTTTTTAGAGTGAAGTGCAAAATTCAAAAGAATTAAAGCAAATCTAGTGCACAACTTGATAGGAGGGAGGGAAGAGAAGAAGGGTTTTTTGAACCAGTAGGTTAAGGATCCATTTGCTCTCTTGAGGTGGTGTAGTTATAATGTGATGATCATCCATTGTGCTACTGCAGAGAGGAATTCCTCTTTAAACTTATGACTAGCTGGAGGTGAGGAAGGGATGACAAGTTGGGTTGGTAACCTTAACTGTAGTTCTCTAGTGGTAGAATAGCCACAAAAATCAGCTTCTCTTCTGGTTACATTCTTATAGTGTCTTTTAGGGAGCTTTTGAAGGGTGACTTTGTAACTGTCAGTAGAAAGCTGGAAGTTTCACAACTGAGAGCTGTCCCAGCTGAAAATGATTTGCAGTAAATACCCATTTGCACATCACTACTGTTCACTGCTGTCTGAATAACATCCCTCATCTCCTTCAAGTGTGACAAGCCTTCCTAAAATGTTATACTCCATGTGCTTACTCATATGTGAATGGTCTGTTAACCCGGAAGTAGACATGGGGAAACTGAGGCTATGAGATGCCCACAAACCAAAGGATTTAATAGTCTGGGTGTTTTATGTATGTTCTTTATCTTTTTATGGGTGGGCTTATAGTTCTTGATGGTCACCAGTGGGGGGACAGTAAAATCAAATGCTTGAGGCCAGCCTGTGCAAGCTGGGGCTTGCAGAGCCATGTCCTTGCCCTTCCTGCCACCAGGAGGCAACATGAGCTGCATGGGCTGCAGAGGTCAGTTATTTGGGCAGAAATTCAGTTGTTCTACATCTTGGAAGAAATGCTGTGTGCCAGAGTCATACTTGCTTGTAATGTACTGTTAAGTTTCTATAAGGTAGTAGAGGAATATTTTAAACTTCAGAGTCTGTGCCATCTTAGTTCCTCAGATCTGCCACTGGAGTTACGGGACTCCTTATTTTAAGCATCTTAAGTTGATAGAATGCCTCTTCATTCCCATTGAGATCTTCCAGCATGAGCATGCTGAAACAGTGTGTGGAGAACTTTCTTCACCTACAAAAATTCCCTTGCATCCTATGCAAAGATACAAAACTGCTTTCAAGTGGAATGACAGGGAGGCACAGTTGACTGATCTGTTTCCTAAGATGACAAATCACTTTATTTTTTTTCAGCCTTAGCCTGTGTGGGTAGTCAGATGCAACAGCCAATTTGCAGTTGAGAAGATCAGTATTTACATAAAATAAGCAAACATCTGGAGGCTCTTGAGCACTATTTTGTACTTCTAATACAAATCAATGGAACACATAAGCTGAGGGATATGTTAGAAGATTAATTGTTAAAAGCAGAAGAGGTGGGTACCAAAGCTGTGGGTCACTCACTGGGTTGCACAGTTCTGTCTGGGTTAACAATTTTGATGCAAAATAAGGAGACTTGCAATAGTTAGAAGATGAAACATTAGGACCATACTATGTAGTACATATTTTCTGATACTCTTCAGTCTGCATTTATTTTTCAGGTGGCAGGTAGTATTTTCAGAGTACCGTAGTATCCTCTCCTACTTCCCTAATGGCTGAGATTCAGGAGATGGGGGAAAGCAGGGAGTTGGAGGGTGAAACTCCTGAAATGCTCTGCTAATATGTGTTTTAAAAACATTTGAAGTTGTGATTTGTGCTGTGTTGTCATACCTCAGGAGCAGAGGCTTTTACTTTCTCAACTGATCTCCTATTAGTTGTTCTTTTCCAGAGGTAGTTCAAGCTCATGTATGCCTCTGTCCAGTGTAGTCACTTCTGAGCTTCCTTTTCCACCTTGTTCCCTGAGGAATCTTCATCACTAAATCTTCATCTATTTCAATGATAGAAAATCATCTTGCCTAGTCTGAAGCTGAAAGTCTAGAAGAAAGATCTTTTTCAATGGCATAGTTTGTGGTTTATGTGTTAACATAACTAAGCGATAGAAAAATATGCCGTTGATTAAGTGCATATCTGGATAGATTGATCCTTTGCCGTGGTCATGAAGGACCACAAGCAAAGAGCCTTTCTTCTTAGAGTGCTGCATTGATCTTGCTTGTTCTTGTAGCTGCTGTTCTAAAATGGGGAGATTTCAGTCTTATGATCAACCCTCCTTGGTGTGGATGCGCATGCCGTACAAAGAACTACACGCTATCTCAAAGGAAAAATGTATATCTCTGGATGTAACAGTAAAATAGTCCTGAGCACCTTATGAAAGATAGCAGAATTCTTGCATAATCATCTTTCTAAGATGGCACTTTTAATTTTTTCATTGGGTGTCCCCAGGTCCGCATGAATTCATAGGTGGTTGGCCTGTGAATTTTGCACACATTAGGACTTGGCTCTGCTGTATTTAACAAGGTTCAGTTTTTCGCATGACATGCAGATGTGGACATGAAGGGTGTAGGATAATGGTACGATAACTTTTTCTGTTCTTTGAAGTTTTGTCCTTGGTTTTAAATGTATGTGAGAATCTCAGTGTTAACTTGGACAAGTGGGAAACTATCAAAACTGTAGGGTTTGACAGCTACTCTTGTTAAACTCAAACCAGGTAAACATTACATAAAATAATTTTTTCCTCAATGTGTTTAGTATTTGAATATCAACATTGTTCCTACATTCCTGATCTTAAACCAAGAAAAATGTCAGAAGCCTTGCTTTTAGTGAAGTAAAGCCTTCATGGTTTGGTTGGTTGTTTTTTCCAAATCATTCTAAAACTGTCTGAAATCATGCTTTTCATTAGGAGAAAGTATACTACTACTGCGCTTGCTTTTAACAATTATATTTCTGCTGTATCTTTTGCAGGTCTGTTTTTCATGCTACCTCTTTCAGAAGAAGGAAGTCTAAAATCTTGATAGATGCAGGGTGGATTTTTGTGTGCTGCTTCTTGAGATACATTTTTCTAGAAAACAGCAAACATCTCTTATATACACTGATCTTTTGTGCTTTTCCTAAAGAATGGCTCTAATTTTGGTTTTTTTTTTTAGTATTCAGTTGCTTAAATATCCAAGTTGTTTCCCAATGTTCAGAGCCCCTCACTTCATTCAAACCTCTTGAGGCTACTTCTGCAAAGGGTTTCTGTGGCTAAGCAAAGCTGAGAATTAGATGTAGATTAGAGAATAATAATAATTCAGTTCTTGGTGTGTGTTTTTAGCAAGGGATGTTTTTTGTTTTGCTATTAGCATGCTTTACCCCACAATTTTTAAGGCTGTTATGTTTCATGTTTCTGAGAGGATGCCTTCAAGGACTTTCATATGACATCAGGGAAATGAGGTTTTTTTAACTTCTTTCAGTTGATTTTCCTATAGTAGTGATAGCTGCTTATTCCAAATCGCTGTCTGGTGTGTAATAGGAGTTTATTACTATCTAACTGATGTCTTGTTTCTTTTCAGAGATCGTTCACATTAGTAATAGAAGCATGGGATTGGGATAATGATACAAAAGCTGGTGAGTATTTATGTAAAACTTGCAGTTTTCCCTAACTCTGTGCTGTATTTCCACCGATTTGGGGCGGGGGGCGGGGAACAGTAGCTCTGCTGCTGTCAGCCATCCCTCAAAAGGAGTCTGAAGGCAAGCCTGTTATCTAAGCAAAGGGCCTGTACAAATCCAAGCTGTGAATATTGGGTTAGAAACTGTGAAAAATTGTTACCAATAGGAAAAAAAATGGACAATAGTAACCGAAGGTCAAAATACAGGACTCTTAATTATCTTTAAAAAAATGTTTTAAAATCGTGGTAGCCCCCCTGCCATGTTTTTTTAGCAAATAAAAATTGTCTGTGCTCTAGAGTTGCACTTTAAATTCTTCTCAGTTTACCTATAATCGTGTTGTGTGATACTTTTCATGATGAGGTAAGGAGATAAGTATTCTTACTCCCCATAAAGAAACTATGCATGATAATTTTGAAAGTGTTCTAAATCATAATATGATTCCTCCTACAAGTGTTTCACCTCAAGTACTGAAAGTTACCTTGCATTTCTGGTCTGTAAATGCTTATATTCAGGGCAGGGCTGTTGATCTCCAGGGAAAGCAAGATTATTGTATAGATATTTCAAAATCGTACAGAAGTGCTCGTTGCCATATTGTTGCTAAAGTAGGACTCTGGCTTGAACCTACTCTTTGGTAATGGTTTACAAACCTGTCTTAAAATAACCAATGCTTTTGGCTACAAGTGTTAAGTGAACTTCGAACTTTGATTGTGGTTAATGATGGACTGTTTAATCTTGGCTGGGTTTAATATAGAGGAAGATAAGTGTTTGGACATTACCAGCAGTTACAATTATAGGTTCCCTTCTCTGCTGCTTCATTGACCATTCTTACTAAGATGCATCAAGCATAGAAAAAATGGCAAAGTTCAGTTGATGCTAAGGCTGTGCTAGAGTTTCAAGGTCCTTTTCCTTGAAGCTTGATTCTGAGCCCTCCCTATGTTAGAATTAAGCTTCTTTGGTCTTGTTTAACAGCTCCTTCAACCTTTTCTAATAGGTATGTTTTCTTTAGATCTCTGGTAATTCATGTTGCTGCAACCCTTCAGTTGGTCCACAGCCTTCTTGAATGGCACTTCCCAAAGCTGGACATGGTATTCAAAATGAGATCTTGTGTGCTGAGCAGAGTAAGCCTGAATCTTGCATAAGTTTAGATATCCTACATAGCAACAGATTGGAGATGTCCTCTTCAATGCTTTGTTCAAAAAGTACTGCATGAAGTGAATTCGTTTAAATAATTTCCAGCTTGGGAATAATTTACCTAGGGACGGCTACTCCAGCAACTACTACACCTAGTTCTAGATGGCAGATTAACTCATGAGATGGTGTAGAACAGGGTGAGCATGAAAAGCCCATCCTGCAAAACAGATCTGTATGCATTTAAGTGCTGAATTTTGTTTTTTAATAAGCTAATTAGCAAGTTATAAGGCTATTTATTATGTTTATGTCTTTAAATCTGCAGAATACTCTTGCAGACCTATGGCTTTAAAACTCAGGTTTCTTTTTGAATATACTTGATAAAGGGACAGTCACTTTAGGCACGTTTTAAGTCTTATGCTTCCTGGGTTTTTAAATACGCTGTATCAAATCTGTTTACTTGCCTTGATGTCTCTTTATTTTAATTTTTTTTCCCCTGAGCTTCAGGCCAACAGGATATATAGTGTCTTCTGGAGGTCCAGTGGGCCATCTCCGTAATTTAACAGTTTCCATGAATTAAGAGAATTTATAGAAGTGTCAAGTTACAGTTTAGCTACCATGAGAAACTACTAATGGAAGGTGAACTTCCCTTTAATATAGGCTGACAGAGAGATGCTCTGAAGTTGTATTGGATCTGAAACCTAGAAGGCTTGTCATATGAATTTAGGAGGCTTTCTTGGTCTATAATTTGGCAGAAGACTAGCAAAATGTTTGTCTTGGTTAAGTATTTCTCTTAAGTGTTTACTTCATCATTTCCATGATGAAGACCTGTTGCTTTGCCATGCTGCAATTTAGACTTGCATATTGGATTCCTAGGAAGAATTCTTTAATGCTGATGGGGTTGTTTTGGTGTGTTTTTTTCCTTTTTTGAGTGCTCTTGATATAGAGTCCTCCAGTAGGTTTTTTGCCTTGTGAATCTATCAAAATGCAAAGACACTTCCCTCATATTTCTGCTGGGACTACTGAACTGCCAAGCAGGGACAGAGCAGTAAAAAACCATATGTAAGAGAACTGAAAAAGGGAATATAGCAGCGCCTCCAGAGAAAAGACAAACAATATCTACATCCTGGAGGGGTGAAGAGAGTATCTGTGGAAAGCTGAACTCCCTGTCATACCATGAACACTGAGCTGATCTCTGGATCAGATTACATGTGTCTTCTGTTGCTGCTGTAAGAAAGATTAATCAAAGTAATTGCCAGAGTCTGTTTGTAAGCTGATTAATTAGTTCCAAAGTCAGGTTTTGCTTTCCTTTTTAATGGAGATGAGTAAAGCTGAAAGTTAAATGCTAGTCCTGTGTTCCAACCTGGACTTTAAAGTGGATATTTAAATAAAAAAGCCTCAAACAACAAACCACACAACAACAATAACAAACAAATGAGAAAGGCCAAAAAATCCCCGAACAACCAGCGAACAACAACCCCCTAATACCTAGAAATAGGGATTTCCAGTGAACAGCTTGAAGGTTTTAGCACAATTGTCATTATTCCCTCCCTCTATGTATTAGCATCCTGTGTTCTTCCTTGCACTTATCAAAAGCAAGGCAAGGGTGCTCAGGGCAGATCTGCAAAGTACCATTTCAAGAGCAAGTCTATCCAGATCTTTTACCTGGACTTACCTCAAACTGCAAACTTTTAAGAGGGGCTCCTATTCCTGAACTACTCCTCTGTGCTTTTCTTCCTCTGTGCAGCAGGGCTGGCTGAGAGGGAAGCTTGTGGCAGTGTAGTGTTAGTGCTTGTTTGCTTGGGGAGGTTGGAGGAGGGGAAGAAGAAACTGCCTTAAATACAAAGTCACTGTGAAGGGCCTGTTCTCTCTCATCTGTTGCAGCAGTTTGTGCTACTTTGCAGGTAAGTCATTGGATTTGGCAAACTGCTAAGTTGTACAGCAGAGGTCTTGGTGACATGTGACCCAGTGCTGCCACTACAAAGCAAGATGACGTCTTCACCTGTACAGTAACTTGACATTTGACTACATGTCTATGGTGGGAATGCAGTGGTCGCTTTCCTCTTCCGTGTTCGTCTGTAGGACACTAACTATCCTTACAGGTTTTTCATTAGGGACATGGTTTAGCAGTGAACGTGTAGAGTACAGTTATTGTTTGGACTTGATGATCTTGCAGGTCTTTTCCTACCTGGATGATTCTATGATTCTCTGAATTTTAACGGTAAACCAGATGCAGGGAGCAAACTTGTCTCATCAAAACAGTTAAATGTGAGAGATTGGCTGTCTTCAGAAACACTTTGGCATTATGAGGGAGGCCGGAGGAACCTTTATGAACGCATTCCTCCCTGTGGTTACAGATCTCTTTGGAAAATACACCTTCTATTTGGGACCAGTTTTAAATTTGAGGTAAAGCAGAATTCTTATACTGACTGTGGTACTTAAGAATTTACTATTAGAAACTAAATGCCTTGGAGCTGATTTTCTGATGACTTGTGGATCAGGGTAAATTATTTGGCTTACTTATTTAGGCTGTTAAGCCCTACTTTTGCTGATATACACTAGAGGAAAAGCTCTTAACACTCAGGTGTTCAGAGGAGTTTGTGATAGTTTTGAGTGTTCAAAAAAACTGAAACACTTGGGTTATTTCCCCTGTTCTCAGCCTCTGGTATCAAGAGTATATTTGCAATAGCTGTAATTCTCGTTCCAGTTGTTTAACTGGGTCTGATGAATCCACAGTAACCTGAAGATGCTTGTTAAGATTTTTAGTATATAAGCCACTCCTTTAACCTCAGGACCTGCTCTTCAGTCTGTGTGATGCACTTTGAGGAAGCATTTTAATAGCAGTGGTGGCTGTTGCAGCCATTTTTAATGAGCCTGTGTTGCTTATAGCTGGAAAATAGCTCTATAATGCATATTTGCTATTTGTTCAAATTCCTTGTTTATCCAATGATTCAGCATTTTTCCTTTATCGTTTTTCAGATCAATAATCATTAGAGAAGAATGAGATTATCAAAGGAGGTTGAATGTAATCATGAAGCTTTTATGGTGACTGGTAGAATGATAGATAATCCTCTTCAGTCAAAAATAAAATGCAGGCAGCCTTTCCTAGCTTGCAGGTTTCTGGTCCACTCTGCTACTGACCACGTGTACTGACAGAGGAGTTCATATGTAGGAATTAAAGAGGGGTAGACTTCTGTGTGGCCTGTCTAGCCATAAAATATTTTATGCAGGCTAGTCCAGGCAAGCATGTTTTGTAGCCTATACGTGGCAATACTACTTATAGCATTAAAGCAGAGAGTTCCTAAAAACTGGAAAACCTGTCGATGATTAATTAAAACATCTTTAAGTTCAGTATTCTTTAAGAGGAAAGATTTAAAAGATTTAATAGAAGCAAGCCTGAAAAAAAGATGTTAAGATAACAAAATACATTGCGGAGCTACTTCTATAGCTTTTCTTTAATGTTGGAGTGACTGAAAATTGTCACTTGAGTCCCTTTACATGCTGAGAGGGAAGTGCAGCTTTGGTGACCCTTGCACAGGATGCCTCTGCTGTCACTTACTCTCTAGGTGAGAAACAACCACTCCTTTTGTGTTTCTTTAGGTTAATGAGTTCTAGATAGTAAACAGGTGAAATGCACTTGTCGAAAATAATAGTTTGGTAGAAAGCAATACTAGTCTGACATGTTTTGTTTTATTAATAATCTGAGTTATAGACTTAGACTAAACATTAGGCTAGACTTTAGACTTTCTCACTAGGATTGCAGGCTCTTGCTGTGTGCAGGTTTTTGGTTCTTTATTTCTTTAGCATGCATTTAAAAAAATCTTTCTTGTTTAAGGAAAATGGTCACTGAAGCTCTGAGCTAGCAATATTATTGCTATTTTATAAATTAGTATTGAAATTCATATATACAAGTGAAGCTTCTGTACCTTTTTCTTGTCCTTAAGTAACGCTTGCACAGTCACCTAGAAAAGCTCCTATAGTCAGATGTTACCAAATTTGAATAGTGACATTTGAAAACTCCTGTTGCTGGAGTTACTCACTGTCTAGCCTAGCTGTGCTTTGCTTATTCTTTAACATTTACTGAAGCAATTGTGTAATTTCATTGTACTGACTATAACTGCATCTCATCTCCTAGTACTGAAGCTTCTATGCTGGGATAGAAATACAAAATGGGTATTCATAAAAATGAAAATGTTTTCTGTTGGAAGTTTCGTAGTCTTGTATTAAAGGAACCTCTTGTCCCATGTGGTAGATAATACTTTGTGCACATTTGGTTTGAGTTCATGGAGCGTGGCTGTAGCAGTGCTGCAGCTTTGTGGAGGGCAAGGCAGGATGCTTATAGAATGTATTGTAACAGTGATCATAATTAGTAGTAGTTCCACTGGGGATAAGGATAAGCGGGATAAAGAGTTGAGAATGGTCCCTTGACACTCCTGGGTTCATTTGTCTATTTCTTCTCAAAATGTTAAATACTAGCTACACAAAGTATTCTATGAAGTACTTGTTAAATATGCTTTGCTGTAGAAAGAACAATAAAATGGAAACAAGCTACTTCATGTACATAATGCAACTCTACCAGAGCATTTACTATTGCTTAGTAATTTTGCAGCAAATTGAGTATATTATGAGTTTTGTTTTGTTTTTAAAATTAATCTCATCTGGTAGGTTATGCAGATTTTGCAGTTTTAGAAGAACAAAAAGGAGGCAAAAAGAGCCTCAGATCAAGATAAAGCTGCTAGTTGTCAGCATGTGGGTGTGGTATGTTTGGCTGCTTTGAAAAGTAAGCTATTTCCTATGGATTATGTTCCAGGGTTTTTTAATATTTCCTTTGGGACACTTTTTTAAATTGGCCTTCCTGTAATGAACTTCGCAAGGCAAAAGAAAATTTGGTAATACAGTAATCTTTATCATCTTAACATTTTCTTCACTATACTTTCTTTTAACCAGTTGAATACTTTTGATTTAAATTTATGTACTCTTGTGTGCTGTCGAGCTCATCACCTGTTGAATTTACCTTTTATTTAAAAGGTGAAGACTTGTTGATAGAACGAGTGGCACATGCTGGCATGATCAACCCAGAAGATCGATGGAAGACTCTGCAGTTTAATGGTCCTGTTGCCCATTTTGAAGTACAAATAAGAGTGAAGTGTGATGAAAATTACTACAGTGCTCTGTGCAATAAATTTTGTGGCCCTCGAGATGACTTTGTTGGTCACTACACGTGTGATCAAAATGGAAACAAAGCCTGCATGGAAGGCTGGATGGGAGAAGAATGTAAACAAGGTAGTATTCTTTGCTTCATTTTCCATATATAACACGTATCAACTGCAGGAGGTACTTCTGTAGTGTCTGTGGTTTATCATTTTAATTTTAACACATGCAAACTTTGTCCTTTGAGTACATATCTTTGAAAAACCATCCTCTATGAAAGAGCACAATCCAGCACAGGATAAAGTGTTGCTTGTGGTGTGCAGGCAACAAATTTAAGATTTGATGTTGTGAAACGTCTTTTTCCCAATTGAATTTATTCAATGATGGTGTTCCTTCTTCGAAGTAAAATGTAAAATGATGTATTACATCTGTTAATTTAAGATTTTACTGAACACTAATGATATCGGTAATACTGTAGACTTTAATTCTGTAAAAATGCCCTTGTAACACTCTTCTTGCAAATGAAGTTTTAAGTGTAATGTATGCAAAGCTGAAAGCTTTTAGATAGCTTTGAATGTGATCAGAAATTCAAGTGTAATCATCCTTTTTAATGTACCACTCAAATATCTTTGCATTTTGCCTTCAGTCTCAGTAATTACTTGATATAACTCTTCTTTCTGTTGGTTTCTTGGTTTTGTTTTCTGTTCCTTTTCAGTAAAAAGCCTGTTAAAGTCAGGGAAGACCATTTTTAGGGCTTACTCAAGGTCACATGCATCTTTTGAAGCTTGGAATTCCCACTATAATACCAGTCTAATACCAGGTTTAAAGAATAACTGTACTTGATAAAAGTTTCAGTGCTGACATTTTTTGCAGATCTATTCGGTAGCAATTTCTTCAAGGAGTTACCTTATTTTTTTGTAAAAAATCATAGAATCATAAAGGTTGGAAAGGACCTTAAGATCATCAAGTCCAACCTAAAGCCCTACACTGCCTAACACTAAAGCATCTCCTGAAGGGCCGCATCCAGATGTGTTTTAAACACATCCAAGGATGGCGACTCCACCACCTCCCTCGGGAACCCATTCCAAGCTTCACCACACTTTCGGTGAAGAACTTTTTCCTAATATCCAATCTAAACTTCCCCTGGTGCAGCTTGAACCCATTCCCTCTTGTCCTATCACTATTCACTAGGGAGATGAGACTAACACCCATCTCGCTACAGCTGCCCTTCAGGTAGTTGTAGAGAGCAATAAACTCTTTAAGAGTTGTAAAGGGTTTGTGTTTTGTGAAATAGCTGGAAGCAACAACTATTGGAATGTGGCAAAAGACAGTCGGCTTTGCACAAACACCAAGCAGGGTAATGGACAGTTGTTCTAACTGAACAGCTCCAGGTTGCTGTTGTACTAATGGATATCTCCCTGCCCAGACTGATGCCTAAATCTTTTTCTGTTTACAGCTGTATGTAAACAAGGATGTAATTTGCTCCATGGGGGCTGCAGTGTACCTGGGGAATGCAAGTAAGTCTGTGAGCTTAAATATCTGTTGGTTTTTTTTTATGAGTACTGATCTTTCTAGCATTTTCTCTGTATGATTTTACTTGTAAAATACCTGTTTTAAAATGAAAACATTCTATGCAGGAACAAGGATGGTAATAGATTTGAAGTAGATTTCACATGTATAAGAACTACATATACTTCACACTGTTTTGCGATCCTATTCTATATTTTGCACACATAGGACTGAACAGTTTTGCTTCATGTAATCTAAAACTATGTATTTATCAAATTAGATATATTTTTCCCAAATCCTTAGGAGCTTTGATGTCTATATATTATTTGTTCCCCTCAAATAAAAAAAAGGAAACTTGCTCTTTGGACTGTTATGACTAGGAAACACTCGCAGTCCTAGAACACTCAATATGTGTATATTTAATCACCAAAATACAGTAAACTTAGCTTTTTCCAAGAAGGATGGGGGTTATTTTTGGTGCTAGTGGAGATACAGTAGCAATGCCAACCTCAACTTTCTTGCTCAGGTGAATGTTTTCTGGTTCTTAAGTACAAAGGAATAGTCTGAAACATTCCCTTATATTGTGGTAAACCCTAAGTAGACGACGTGATAGCAAGAGGAGTTGGTTGTTTCCTTGCAAAAGTTCATACATTCAATGCAGTAGGTCAAGGGGAAATGGGTGGTATTTTTATACTGGCTGTTGAAGAAATGGGACAGGTCTACTTGTAAGTTTGGAATACTGTGTAAGTTCTTGAGTTTTTATTTGCGATCAGAGTTGTATGCATCATTGTAAGAGTAGATTTGTGCAGTGGTTTCATTGTAAGCTGTATCGAATGTGCTCGCTTGGAATGATGTGAAATGGAACTGACTGTCAGAATCCCTGAGAACTGATAAATACCATTTGTGACAAGCTGTGATAGTTTAAGGTAGTTCTCCTTCATCCTCCTACTAGTAACTACTACAGCCATCACAGAAGTGGGACAAATAGGGTGCAGGTCACTTAGCCTTGGGCTTATAGTTAAGCTGAGATTGAAGTGCCAATTTGAATGTCAGCTGCCGCTATTTACAAACAAGTCCCATCCTGCTGGAGAGCCTGAAGTGTAACTGTGGGGTATGGCAGATAACAAAGTAAATCTTAAGTTATTGCACTGCAGAGTGGGTTCTTGGATGTTTCAGGGCAGCATCAGATGCTGCTGACTTATGGAAGAGTTGGTGTGTTGTAGCTCTTGAACCTCACTGAGAACTGTAGATTCCAGTGCATGTGCAGCTTCACTTCTGAGGAGCTATAAAACATCCCATAATTTTTTTTCAAGGCAGATGTTTAAACCATGGCTTCCTTTTCGTAAGAAAGAATACTTCTATTTAATGTTATTTGTGATCTTTTCATATAACTAAATATCTTGCTTGTAATTTTAAGTATTGTGTGCCCCTACTGCTGTTGGTGATTTTTTTAATATTTTTTTTTATTTTATCTTACAAGTAGAGATTTGTTTGAGAGCTGGGTTGGTATCACTTCTGCCTTAGCAAGAAGTATTCCTTCTGTTGAGCTTTCCAAGAATACATTTTCCCCCTTAAGAACCTACTCTAATGAATTTTGATTCATATAACTGTTTCTGAAGTCCTGTAGGTATCAAAGGAGTGTCCTAGGAGCCTGCCAATGTTAGCTTTTCAAATGCAAAGGGCCTTTGAATATAAGTGAAACTGGAATAGGTTTAAGTAGCTGCAAAACAGTACCCTTTTGGGGAAGGGAGGGTGAGAGGTGGGCTGTGTAATTTTCATCTTAGCTTTCATTTCTCTGATACCAGCTGTAACTGGGAAAACAGAAGTTTGCGAGAAAGAGGAAGATTTAAAGAAGGGAATACAAAACTTTTGAAGATTCTCTCATCTGAAAGAAAGTACTAGGGGAAGGAATAAGGGATTTAATGTTTGAGATAGGCAAATGGCACAGAATCCAATGGCTGCTCCATTTCCACTATTGCAGAAGGTTCTTGGCTACCTCTTTAAATGCGATTTGGTAGCTTGGGCTTGTTCACACAGATATCTTCAGCTTGTATTCTGTGTTAATTATTAGGCTATTAGAAATGTTGCTTTTAACCCAAATGGATAATACTTTCTGTAGAAAAAAGATGCTGAACTAAAAATAAGCAGGGCTTACAGACATGACCTTTATCTTCAGCAATACAAAGGAAGCTGTTATTTAAAAGAAACTGCTATGTTTGGTGCTATTGAATTATAATCTAGATTCCTTCATCTTGGTTTTTGGACAGTTGCCACTGTCTTTTAGCAGGTGAAAACAATGTCCTTTTCTTAATTCAGAAAGGAAAAAAAAATGTGAGAAAAACATGGGTGTGAGATGTATGGAAATCTGCTGATGCCAATAGCTACTTGGTTGCCAAAATCTGCAGTGGCAGATTTATAAATAGAGAAGTTGGAAAATGGTTTCTGTCTCCAGCTTGCATGAACATGCAGGTAGCTTAAGCAATGTCTTTGAGGCTTCAGCTGAACTCTCATAGAAAGGACCTACCCTTCATACTTTGATGGTCCAGTGTAATTTAGAGCTGTTCCTGGATTAAGTGCTATGCCAAAACTAGATCTTAAAAGTAGCTAAATGACTGCAGACTGTTAATAAAGTATATGCCATTAGCTTAACTGTACATTGTCTGTTGGGCAAGATCTGCATGCCCGTTGTTTTGAGGAAGTTACGGTGTTATAAAGTTTACTGTTTCGTTTCTTGAGCTTTCATCAAAGAAATGGAAAATAGGTAGAGTCTCAAAATGACCTGATGTAGGAAGTAATTTTGGTGCAGCTGGGTCTAGGTCATAGATTTCTATCATTGTAGAGGCAGTTCAGCAAAACCAAGAATTTACTGAATAATGAGCAAAATTACATCCTTGAGGTGAGTAAAAGCAACTGAGTCTTACTAAGGTGGGAAATTGAAGTGGTCTTAAAATTAAAAACAAACAACAAAAAAACCAAACGAAAACCAACCAATCAAAAAAAAACCATAAACCATCAAACAAAACCCAGACTTTATCCATATCTAAACTCAAAGTTTTTGGCCACTGTAATCTTTTATTATTTGGTTTTTTTATGCTGCAGTGGCAGATCATGTTGACTGACTTCACCAGCCCAAAGTAGTAGGAGGGATTGTCAAAGAATCAATGTTGCCAAGCCATGATGATTGATGCTTTTTGTACATTTTTGCATCATTTCAAATACTTTACTGTAATTTAACAAACTGTCTAGAAAAGGATGAAGTGTGATCTCTAATGGCTTATAACTGGCTTAGATAATTTCATAAAGTGATTGAGCCTAAGTCAAATATAGTGAAACCAGAAGTGATAGCCTCCTTCCTTGATTAAAACTGTTGACTTGAGTATGTTTGGTACCACTCATAAACTATTAAGCTTAATGGCTTAATCTTTCACTTCCTTGTGATCTAGAGTAGTATGGGTTTGGCAGAAGTCCAGATACACCTCGTATCTGATCTACATATTTTCAGAAGTCTTTCTGCTTTTCCTGTTGCATTTGAATGTCTCTTCCAAAGCAAAACAAAAGGAGTTAAGTCTCTAATGCTTCTCAGCTTGTGTTCAACTTCTGGAGCTATGGTAGGATCTGGGTTATGTCCTGGGAAGTGCAAGTCCTGCTTCACTCAACTGTGATACAAAAAATTCTTTATCTAGCCTAACTGAAATGAATTAAATGGGATTACTAGCACTCTAAGGTGAATTTGTGCAAGGTGAACAAGCAAGCACACAGTTGAAACAGTTAACTTACTTAAAAATCTGTGTGCTCTGAATTATCTCTAACGTTATACATGTGACAAAGTTTTGGTTTTATAATGTTGGTGATTTGTTTGTTTTTATTTAATCAAATATCTTATTGTTTGTCTTGTTGAAGCAGATTTCTCAAACTTTCTGTCCAGTGCCATGCCTTTTGTAGTCCTTGTATTGCACTTCAGCCCTGCTTGTGCAACTGGTTTTCTCACGTCCAGTAGTGCCTGTAGCTGCTGTAGGCCTCTCCCAAGTGGTTTTGTTCCCTTAATCTGTCACCGTGAGGACTGGAACGTGCTCAATTGTTGTTTGGTGCTTTCTTTATGGAGATTCAGGAACCAAAGCTTGAGTTGCAAAATGAGCTACAACAACGTGGAGTGTTGTGGGTGTAATAGTGTTCTAGACATCTCTTGTTAAATGTCAAAGGCTTGCATGGCCTTCCTGTCAAGTGCATTAGGACGCCTACCAGTATCACCAACGTGTCTCTTGTATTTTCATGACAGTTGGGTGGATAACATGGTTAACATCAGCTTTGTGGAATTCTGACTAAAATTTACAAGAATCCAGCTGCTGCTTTTTTTTTTTTTTTTGGAAGACTGCAGAGGACTAACAAAAGATCACGGGACCAAAAAAAGAAGGAAATGTAATGTCTGCTTCTAAAAGCAGGGAGGAAGTAAGAGGTGAGGAACTCCTGTCACAGGTAGATCATCCAGATCTAACCAATATGGCTTGCTTTCTTAATTATTCCAGAATGGAATGATGAGAAATCTAACAAGCTACTCTGAACAGTTAAGTAGAAAAAGTCTTGTTTGAGCAGTGTGCTTGTTGCTGTGGCATCTGATCATTTCAATTTCTGCAGTCTTGCACTAGCTATGGTCCCTGAAGAGCATAGGGCTATTGTTTGGCCCTATAGGAATGGACTTGGTACCAGTACCTGGACATCCTCCCTTGTCTCCCCTTTGATACAGGATAGCGTATCACAGCTTCAAGTTTCAAAGAACTTGCAAAATTATTACAATTGCTGTATGTCTCATCATACATATTCTCCTGCCTATTATCATAACCACTGTGCTTTTATTATTGTTTTTTATGTCCTGGTGGTAAGCCTTCTGGGATTGTTGGCAAGTATTTCGTAAGTAGACCTATTAAGCTAGACAAAAAAGAATCCCATGTTTGGTTTCTTTGTTAGTCAAGCAACTGAGGCACACCACCCTGCACTCACTTCCTTGGATGGTTAGAGTGTAGGAAGGCACAGAATATATCCTAAAGGTGGATGCTTCTTCCAGGAGAACGTGAGCGGGTGTGCAGGAAGTAAAAACATGTAGTGCTTTAACTTTTGCTGACAATAATAGGTACTGCAGACAAACTGAAACAGTAGGTAAATGCAGCATTAAGATCCCAAGATTCATACTTAGAACACTTTCTTGGTTTTAGTTTCAGACTAGCTCTAGTCTGTTCTTGTGGCTGGAATGCCTGTTTGCAACTGGAATATGTTAGGTGTGCTCCTGGTGTACACTATCTTACATTACCTTAGTTCAACCTAAAAGGAGTCCAATGACTTTTGTTCCAAAACAGCTCTGTGATGTGAACCAACACAGCATCAACAGGAATGATGAGGCAGTTCACTTAGGGAGCATGCTCCTGGTGTGAACTAATGCAAATATAGACACACCCTTAGGGCCTCTTCCGGCAAGTTAACTGAGCAACTTCTCCTCATATGTTCTGGCTAAACAATTTCGAACCATCCCCTCTATCAGCTCCTTCACAAAATGCTAAGTAAATACTGGAGCGAGAGCATTTGTTTTTCAATTTCTTTATTAGAGAAGTAAAAGCTTTGTAGGGAAAGTTTTGTATCTTTTGGCCTAATGAAAATACTGAGGGTGAGAGGAAAAGATGGCAAGCTACAAGGTAATTAAATTGAGTTCATTAACGAGCGTCTTTTCCCTATTCACAAAACTGTCATGCCTATTTCAAAGGTAGGAAAGAGGAGAAAGCATTTCTGTGACAAATCCGAGTACTGTACGGGCTATAACACTGAGCCCAGATGCTCAGAATTGCAGGATCTAACAGCTAGACCATATTACTGCCTGCTATGCAACAATTAATCTCTTAAAAGATTAAACAGACTTTCTTATAGTTATTTTAAGTAAATAACTCATATAAATCTATTGTTCTGGCTATGCAACACCATCCTGTTCACGTCATTAGAAAATTTAGTGGTTTTCCATTTAAGAGGGTTATTTCTCCCCCACCCCTGAATGATGCATTTTGCTTCTGCTCTTAATGTCACTGTTTTGCTTCGTTTTCCTGTGTTAAGTGTTTTGGCCCCAGCTTCCACTTGAAATATGATTGGGAGAAGCTCCCTCTAAAAACCCTGCTTCAAAAAGTGATGTATAAATATGTCAATGATCTTCATCGTTTGTAGGGTGTGCAGCATACACAGAAAGTTCAGGACTCTCAAGTAACCAGAAGTGATTGAACCAGGTGAATAGACCATGTATGAAAATAATATGGGACAGTTGAGTTGGTAAAGCTGACTGAGAGCACCCTAACTTTTTTGTTACAGACATCCTCCTTTTGGATAAGGAGGAGTTAATAATGCAGTGTGCTGAGGGACTGTGGCTTGCATCTCTTCACCTTTCCACATTGCTTCCTTAACTGCCATTGTAGGATTTGTAATAAAATCATGGAGTTTGGGAAGACCCTCTAGGGTCATCTGATCCCACCTCCTGCTCAAAGAAGTTCTGATTAGATCAGGTTGCTCAAGGTCTTATCCTCACAAATAGTGTATCTGTTTATAAAACAGTAACATGGGATTTTTTTGAATACCATTTGGACATGCTTAATTTCAACCTAGCTTTCATTAAATAATTGTAGCACTGACATTCTCAGAGGAAAGCAAAGCCCAGTATCAGCTTTTTTCTTAATTATAACTGTTGCAGAAGAATGTTGGGAAAGCCTAATTCTGTAGAAAAAATTTGTGTTACTGAACTTGACCAATTTAGCTTTTTTAATAGCCCTGGGAAAAGCAAAACCTCCAAATCTTCTATTTCTTTCTCCTTTCTCCACTTCCTCCTCCTCCTCCTGCCTCTGAGTATTTATGTATCTTTTGAACTCTGTGTGTAGGGATGGGTGCTTCTGTAGGATTCCTTGACACTAAATTTACTATTTAAAACATACTGAGATTTACCAGAAAAAGTCTATTCCATTATCCTGGCATTTAGCTGTTTGAAGCTCCACCGTCTCACTGTAACCAAGTATACACCATGAGTTGAGTTATTGTGGCGTTGCTACTTGTCAATGACAGCAGTATTTTTCCTGCACAGTTGCAGTTTCTCTAATCTCAAGATTGAAATGTTATCTAGAAACTTTGCTAATGTTGACTCCTGCCAGATCCCCTTCCTCAAGCCTTGTAGTCTCATTTTCTGTTGCTGCCAGGGTCTCATCTAAGGAAAATGGAAGCTGTAGAACATGTCTGTAGAATTATGAGGCTCTCTTCTGCAAGTTTTTGGTCTCAAGATAACTAACAATTGCTCTGTTCCTATTGCACTGTCTGTGTTAATCCTGACCTGAAGGGACGCTTTGGTCTGGGAGCAGATGCCTGTACTTCAACCTTCCATCAGGAAGTTACTAAACTGTAACAATCTATTTATGGTAGCTTCTTTTGTACTGCTAATAACCCAGCAAGGGCTAAGATTAACCCATCTCTGATTTTGTTCTGCAAATGTTTAGTTGTGAAGGCAAGTTAGAGCCGATGAAGTCAGCAGAGGGGAAGGACAAAGGAAGTAGAATCTTGATTCCAGTAAGAATTTTCTTTGTCTGTTGAACAATGGGAATCCTTATGAATTCACTAAATTTGGCTTTCTTCTTTAGTCAGATGTGAAAACGTCAGGATTGCAAAAACTTCCAATATATTACTCTCAACTAGTGGAGGGCCAGGGAAGAAGTAACTTTAGGCCACCATTAGCTGCACTAGCAGTTTCCTTTTAGGCTTTTACAGAAGTTGTTGTTACTTGAAAAGGATTTCTGGTTTGGTTTTGTTTGGTGGTGGTGTTTTTCTATAGAAGGTTTTTCTTTTGGGCTTCTCATAGTGGATCACTAACCTTTTTTCATCCTTGTGATTTAGCTTGATATTTGTTTAAAATGACCACGTGCCCATTTCTGACTTGATTTCACTTTATTTGATCACATCTTGCTGTATGGGACCTGAGATCCGTGTAAACATTATCTTTTTAGAAGGAAGTGGAATTAAAGCTGCTCTAGCACCTGCTAGTGTGGGATGCGACCAGACTTCCTGTTGAAGAGGAAATCCTAATTTACTCTTCCTTGTAAACTGAAGGCTGATCAGCTTACCACATAGTAACCTTTTGACTTGTAAACACTGTGTTCCTTTGGACTGCTTTTAGCCTGTAGAAATTATTTCCCCCAGGCTTGGTTGTAACTTTAACAGTAAACTTTTGCTGTGTTGAGTATCATGAAAATGCAGCCACCTTTTTCTGCTGAAATAATTTTAATGCAGTCAAACATACCTACAAACTCAAGTGGATGCTTAAGACGCTTTCACATTCTAAGGTGACTGTTTTTTCTTTGCACTCTTAATCTCCAATGCAGTGTTAAACAAAGACACTTATTATTCATTGGGTATGGAAAACAAATTCAGTTATTGTGATTATTTGCTTTGTGATGTGGACTCTCAGCCCTTGAAAATGCCTGTTCTGTGTGGGTGGGGAATTGGCTCTGGCTAGGATAGTCATGGTGAATCACTGGCTGTAGTGCCAAGTTTGGCATAGATGGAGATTTGGGTTGGGGCCAGTGAAGTGAGTTAGTGTTTTGGGCTATTTTTTTCTTGTTTATTACTAGCCCCTGACAAGATTTTTTCTGTCCTTGAGGAGGAAGGAAGAGATCAAATTTAGCAGAAGCAGTTATTTGTTTCCTCTTACTGCCAATACAGCAAAAGAAAGCTACTTCTGATATAAGTCTGTTCTCCAGGTTTCAGACAGCCTTGCTTAGATGAGTGGTTGGAGGCCTCTGGACTAGGTGCACAGCTGAGGTTCTCCTCAGGGGCCTTGCAGCTGTGAGGCTTTGAATGTGGAGCAGGTACTGGGCCTAACAACTCAAAGTAGTTCTTGAACTTTATATTAAAAAATTGTCTTGCAAAGATCTGCATCTAGATTCCTTCTGCCTATGGAAATATTAGAAATTTAAACAACATGCTGCTGGCATAACCTGTTCTGTTTCTCTGGGGACTGATAGAGCTCTCTGAAATAGTGAAAGTGGATTGATTGAGGCTTGACTCCTTGTTTATACTTTTTTTTTCCTTGTCTGCTCTCACTACAGCCCAAAAGAATTTATTTTGTCATCTTTTGACACTCAGAACATGTTGATAACAGAATGGTGGTGTTAAATGTAAAAAAAAAGTACAGTTTCCTTTCTAATTCTTTTTCCTCTAGGCATTAGGGCTCCACTGGCATGCATGTGCCCAACTCCCATTCAGTGGGTTTTTATGCATCTCTGTTGCTAGTATGGCCCTTAACTTATTTTAAGGGTATTTCTTATAAACAACTGGTAGAATGTTGTGGGATTTTTTTTTGTTTTTTTGTTAGCCCAAAAGAACAAGCTTACTATTTTTAATTTTGGATTAAAATGTATATGAAAAAGCATTATCCTATGTCCTTTTCTTTTTTTGAAGTTCAGACTAACTGCAGCATAATTAATTACATTCATTAGCAGAATTCTGTTACAGATAACATAAATACTGGTCTCTGGAGAAATCTTCTGACAAAGTTTTTAACTCTATTTAAAGCAAATGAATTATTAATGGATTTTCTGTTCTCCTCCTATCTCCAAAGAGAACTTTTTTGTAATGTCACTAGAGAACACTGAGGATATAATAGAATAAATCTATAAAAAGGGTTCTGTTGAGAAACTAAGTCCTGAGAAAATTGACAAGACAGCTGCCTCTGTCTAGCCTGGTCTTTCAAGACTGTAGCGCTCTAGAACAAATTACCTAATACATTGAAATCTGTATTCATAAAGAGAAAAAATACTATAGTGCTTGATGCAATAAATCAGCAGTCTCGTTTTGAAAAGTAGTTTCAACTTTTTTATACCAATCCCAATTTTATCCTCTGCAAAATGGTTATGTAAAGGTTGGACTTCATGTGAAAGAACAACTAATTTATGTACAGTTCTCATAATGCATAGTGCTTGTTGGTGTTTGTTGCCATGGTGTGTAAAACGGTTGAGCAAGATGAGTTCCAGTAAGGATATTCAACAGGACTAGCATGTCCCTTCTAAACAGGAGAGACAAAGTTTTATTTTCTGTTGCACATTGAACAGTTGACCTTGTTCTTGAGAATGGTAAGTGTAGTGTTCTAAATACCTGTAATGCTGATAATAAAGCATCACGTTGCTAACTTTTAACATATGAACTTACATCTTAGGTGTCATTATGGTTGGCAAGGACAGTTCTGTGATGAGTGTGTCCGCTACCCAGGCTGTGCTCATGGGAGCTGTAATGAACCATGGCAGTGTAATTGTGAAACCAACTGGGGTGGCCTGCTCTGTAACAAAGGTACTTAACATTCATGTACAGGAAAAATAAGTAAAGTTGCATGATTAACTGATAACTCATTAACCATTTTTCTTCTGCTAGTGTGCAACTACCCGAGTATTTCTGTGCCTAATTATTTTATGGTGGATAGTGCCTAAATATCATAAGTATAGGAAGCTTAAGACAAAAGGCTTGGAATGGTCCTGACTCTAACTCGTGCAGTTGTCTCTTGCTCATCCTTCCCTGTTCTGTGAATAGTTCCCAGGTGACAGGCTAGCTAATGGCACATGGGGATGATGTGGGTGAATGATGTTCAAGTCAGAAACGCATCTATGTGTCTGACTAGGGATTAAAACGGTGAGATTTATGTTCCCTGTTGACTGACGCTTTTTTCTCCATCCAGATCTGAATTACTGCGGAAATCACCATCCCTGCCTGAACGGTGGAACCTGTATGAACACTGAACCCGATGAGTATCGCTGTGCTTGCCCAGATGGCTACTCTGGAAAGAACTGTGAAATTGGTAATTATGGGCATTGCCTTTATCTTCAGAAAACTGAAACTTTTAGGCATGATTACATTAGTTAGCCAGGTGGCATTTTTATATACTTAGAGTTGCCTTATTTTTCGGTAGAGAAGCTATTTTCTCCTTTCTAGAAGCTAGCTTGTTTTCTGGGAGAGCAAGTGTGAAAAGTGATGGCATGCAACTTGTCCTTTCAACTTGACTGTTACTTTGTGTGACAGTGGGGATGTGCCAGGTCCATTGCTTCTGTCCAGTGCCTTGGGCTGGCTATTCAAAAAAACATTGAAGACAACAGAAATGCTGCAACAGTTTTCCTTGGATTTAGATAAGACTATTTTTTCCCTTTGATTTTTTTTTTTCAATTCCTTAATCAAAATATGCAATTGGGCTGTAGTTTCCATTTAACAGAAATGGCTTACAGATGCACCTTTTCTGGTTACCTTTCTTGCTACCCAATTTCTTGTCTTCTGGCTTGCTTGAAAACATACTTCTATACAAGCTGTGGGGGCTAAGGAAATCAGTTTTAACTGTTGAGTGGGGTATTGGCCCAACTTTTAGCCGTCTGAATGTGACTATTCTTTTTGATCAAGTGAAACTTGATTTTAAAAATCATCTTTTAATACAGGACTTTTAATACATTTGAATTAATAATACAAATGTTGCCGACTATGGAAGTGTACTTAAGCCATCTTAGTCGCCTTGAGCAGTCTAAACAAAGCGAAGTGTCTTTCCTGTTCCCATTGGCAACATAGAGGAAGGCAACTTAAACCACCATTCTGATGCAGTAGGCCGCCTTCTAACAGATCCGTGTCCATCCAACATGAAAAACTTTCTATCTCAACCACAGTACAAAGATAGTATATTGCTTTTTTCATTTATATCTGTGTACGCGTTATACAAGGGCAAAAATTTTCATGTACTGGAGACTATTTTGGTATTTTCAGTCTTTTTCTGGTTATTTGGTCTCTGGAGATAAAGGAGCAAGTGCACAATTTCTAGTTCTTTCCTATTTTGCTTTGAAGATTAGCTGTTTGGAAAACAAAAAAGTAAAGCTTTCAGTTGAACACAGAGTATTCAGGTGGGTGTTCTGCAGTGACTTTCTTTGCCCTGATAAATTTTTAAATCCTTTTCTAAAATGTGATTTTTACCGGTCTTCTCACTTGGAATTTTGCTATTCCTTGATAGTTATAAGTGTAAATGGAAGGAGCCCAACTTTTCTTTCAGTTGAATTAAGTTGACTAGACTGTTATCAGCAGAAGGTTTTCACATTTATCAGGATGTAGATCATCTTTGAACTTCTACAAAGTTCTATGTGATTTTAATGACACTATCAAAACTTGATTTTTGCTTCACTTGTTAGAATGTGATTCAAAATTTTGACTAAAATTGATGAAATTTTGTGTTAGCTTGCCCCCAAAATTGTGGTGAAGTACCTTGGCTCTTCAGATGAGGAGGCAGGGATAAAGGGAGCTGTGCATTCGATGGGTTCTATACTGATTACAGGCAGTAGATTGGTATATGAGCTGCTTTAGATACTAGTACCTAACATTGTAGACAGTGTAAATTCACATTGCAAAGTAGATAGAATCCCTTAAAGAGAGATTCCAAAATACAAATGCTAGCAACAGTTAGAAACTCTTACCTAGTAAGGGGATTTTCTTCTTTCCAAAAGCTTCCTTGGCTTCTGAGAGGGAAAATAACAGAAGAGATGGCATACAGCTTGTCCCTCCTCAACCTGAGGGTTGCTTACTGCAGCTTCTACAAATCTTACAGCCCTACATGGAGTGACAACCAGCAGTACTGCCTGTAACTGCAAGTAGCTCTATTCTTTCCTGTTCCAAGGAACAGTATTAGAATGAAGCTAAACAGACCTTTGATACTTAAACTAGCACTACTGTTCAAACCTCTGCATACAGCATATCTGTTTTGTCTCATTGAAGAGAAAAAAAAAGAAAACTGCTGGAGCACTTTGGGGGTGGAAGTGTGTGGCTGGAGGCAGTAGGTTAATGAGAAACTTCTCTAGCTCCTGGGACATAGAGATAGTGACTTGTCTACCTTTTAGGCTTTCCAGTCAGTAGATGGGAAGAATGATGCACCTTCACTAAAATCCTGTGTCAGTTTCTGCCTGGGAATCTTATTCTCTGCAACTGGGAGAGGGAGGCTCCAAACTTCTGTACAGGCCCCTTTCTGCTGCTTATGCTCATGGTCGCTTTTAATCTGAATGCAATTCCTAACCATGTAAGTCTCCTTAATTGATACTGGAGGTGTATTTAGCAAGATTTCTTTCCTTCTTTCTTCCCAGCGGAGCATGCCTGCGTATCTAATCCCTGTGCTAATGGTGGAATTTGTCACGAAATTTCATCAGGCTTCAAGTGTCACTGCCCATCGGGGTGGAGTGGACCAACATGTGCTATTGGTGGGTATGCAGTTACTGATGACTGACCTGTTAGGTTGGAACGGTTGATCCAGCTTACTTTAGACCCAAAGCATGATAATGTGGAATTTGGTGGCACTCTTGGACCTTGCTTGACTTGCGTTGTGAGACTCTGAAAAGATTAAGGGTGCTATTTCTGACTCTCTAGCCTATCTAAATCAAAATGCAGAATGGATTTACTTTAAGGAATATAAATGCAAACATGAAAAGTTCTCCCCTTTGTAAAATGGTAGAAGAGTAGATTACTCACTCGAACGCTTAAGTGTCTGGTTTGGAGGACAGGAAAGTAGTTGAAATGTATTGTGGACTTGTGTAATTGGCTTGCATATTGCCTATGATTTGGAGCATTTTTTTATTATTCATTTGTCAACAGCAGCTATTCTCAGGGAAAAAAAAATGTTGTGGTCTAGGAACAGGACTTGCAATGACTGTGTTCATTGTTGGCAGATTAACTGCCTCTTCTTTCTGTTTGCAGATAGAAAATTTCAGAGTTCCTCTCTCCCCTATCTCAAAGATGTGAGAAAATCCTAGATAAAAGTTACATTAGAAATGTCAGTCTGTTCCTGAAAGACTCTCCCCCTTCATCTCAAAATAATAAAAAAAAAAAACCAAAACCAACAAACCAAACAGTTAAGCCAAGTTTTAAAGTATGTAATGGAAGGCATACTTTGACTTTCCAGATATTGATGAATGCGCATCTAACCCTTGTGCTCAAGGAGGGACCTGTATTGATGGTGTTAATGCATTTGAGTGTATATGTCCACAACAGTGGATTGGAGCAACGTGTCAGCTTGGTAAGTAATTATCTTCTAAAATTCTGAAGACCACTGGAGACTATTCCTAAATAGTCTGTGTAAGTGTGCTTCTGATGTAACTTTTATTGGAGAAAACGTTGAAGATGTGTGTTGCTATTGGTATCTTAGCTCTTATTTAGTAGATATTAAAACTGAAAATTTAAAGTGAACCTGTAACTGTTTAAGCCCCAACTTAAGCTTACTTTTGATAGTTCTTCTAGAATGCCCGATAACTTTCCTGTTTCAAAACGCAGCATTGGTGATGGTAGCTCCTTCTTCATGGTGGCAGAACAGTGACTATAAGCTTATGGAGGCAAGGAAGGGATTTGTCCTGACTAACATAGTACCTTTTTGAGTTTTGGCAAAAGGAAAAGACGTGCATGTGCTGCTATAGACAAGTGTGCATTAAAAACTTGTGGTATGTAAATGGTTTTAGTGGCCAGCAATGTATAATAGGAGCTTCTGATGCTTGGATTGCATGGAAACTTTGCTCGGTGCTGTGGTAATCTGTTTCTGGGTTTGTTCTTTATTCTTTTATTTCTTTTATCTTCTTTCACAGATGCTAATGAGTGTGAGGGGAAACCCTGTGTTAATGCTTACTCTTGCAAAAATCTGATTGGTGGATATTACTGTGACTGCATTCCAGGATGGACAGGAGTAAATTGTCATATCAGTTAGTATTTCTTTAGTATGTATGTTGACCATAGGATGTTCTAATCTTTAAAAAAGATTTTATGATGAGTGATAGCACACATACTTGTACAAGAAAAAAATAGCTGCTGTTGGGATTTTTCTAACGTTCAGCAATGTAAATAGAAAATACTGTTTGAAAATATATTTGGAGATGTAATTGGTATTAAAATGAGCTTAGGTATACCCTTGCATAACTCTAATAATTCTCTCCTCACTCACTCATCCCTGATTCTGAATGATGCCATGTACTGATTCAATTTAAAATATTTTTTAGCTAAAATGTTAGATATGAAATCAGCTGATGGCATTTGATTTAATTTCTATTACGCTGTAATAGAAATACGTAATAGGGAGTAAGTAATTTTTCATTACATATGTGTTTTAAACAAAAAACACCAAGTATCCTTGCTTGCCACTGAAACATCTAGAAAAATCCTTTCTGAAAATCATTTGTTCAGCATTTTTATGCTAGACCTTTAATTTACAGCTTAGTCTTCCAGTACAAATTCTAATGGTTTCTATATTTTATCCATAGATATTAATGATTGTCATGGACAATGTCAACATGGAGGGACTTGTAAGGTAACTCTTGTTTTATTACATAATGTGTCGAAAGTGAATCTTGTTCTGGCCAACTATGGATTCTACAGTTTGGAATCACAGGTCGGCTAAATGAGGTTAAATGTTAAGTGTAGTGTCACACTTGCAGAATCTTGCACCATTTCACAAAATAATTTTATGTGATGTTACTGCTGTTCCCATAATCAGGAATGTAGAAATAATTTGAATTCTTATGTGCAAGCTTTTATCAGTGAACAAATCTTTCTACTCTTTTTTTACCCCTCTGAAGGATGAAGTAAATGGATACCATTGCTTGTGCCCTCGTGGTTTCACAGGAAAAAACTGTGAGGCAGAAACAAATGAGTGTGAAAGCAACCCATGCCAAAATGGAGGCCGCTGCAAAGACCTGGTGAATGGATTCAGTTGCCTGTGTTTACAGGGCTTCTCAGGAGTCTTCTGTGAGGTGAGGGCAGTGATGACATGACTGCAATACTTTTCATGGATTGAATTCTTGAAAGAAACATATGTCTGTGTTTAAATGGGAGTAACCCAAGGCTAAAGTATTACTGAGTATCGTAGCTGTTACTTGATACTCTGAATAAGCAAATTTGTTGTGCTATGCTGTCATAGTAGCTGCGACACTTGAATGTGCAACCTGATAAACTACAAGTTGTTGCACATAGTTGTTGGCTTTCTTAAGTGTTTTAAGGTTGCAAGTACTCCTTAAACTTGAAACATGTTCCTTCGCAATTTTCGGGACCTGTGTCCTTTTGTTGAGTAATGGAATTACCTTTCAAGCAATCCTACTTCTGTGGGTACGAGTATCCACGTAATTAAAGGCAGGCAGGTATGCAAGTACTGGCTCTCAGAACTTTGAGATCATTTTAGGAACCTGTAGTTCTAGTACTTAAAGATTCAGATCTGAAATACTGAAGTACTATCAATAAGTCATAAAGATCTTCCTAATGAAGATCATCATCTTTCTAGGGCGGACACTACGCTTTTCAATATAAAAATATATTGCCTTAAGTATGTACTTTCTTGCCTTTTGCAGATAGCCAGGTTCATGTAAATGTTACGACTTGCAAGACAGCATCAGCAGGAGGCATTGGTTTAGAATTTTGCTGGATTTGCTCCAGAATTTTTAATGGAGGACATTGGATTGATCTCTCTTAAATGCTGAAGTAATTTTATTCTGTATTATTTATGCTGTTAAAGAAACAATGCCCTCCTTTTTATTGAAAATTAAAAAGAGTTGCAGACACTGACCAGTTTAATAAAACTGGTGCAATATCTAATAGCTCATGTACCATTTCTACATAAGGATCATAGCTTGAGTGCTCTGCTCTTAGCTGATTCATACCATACTGTGTAATTAAAGTTTTAGCAAATCTGTTTGAATAATAGGGGGGAGAGTTGGCTGCTTGCCTTGTGTGTTGCAGGAAATATCTACCCTTGATTCCAGATGCTGAAGCACCAGCTACTGAACTCGCATTGGGAAGGGGAAATTTACACTAATGGAAGGAAACAAATGGAGACATCTGATAGAGGAGATCTGAGAATCTTTCTCAAACCTTAGCTATTTTTTGTAGTCTGTGTCAAGTGTTCCATACGAGAGCACAAAATAGCTTCTGAAAAATCTTTGTATTGAGGCTGAAATTGTACATGTCTCTGAATTAAATACTTAACATCATTTGCATTCCTTCTGTTTTGGTTAGCGTTGAATTGTTCTCCTATTTAGCTGCAGAGCTACTAAAAATAGTGACCAAATCCACTATTTGACTTAACTTTTTTTCTGAGATTGAGAAAGCTGTATTTCTCACAAGAGAGATGTAAAGAGGGAAAATGCCACTTGAGGGGAAGAAAGTAATCCTTAATAATTTTGAGGAATGATTCTGTGATGTAACAATGTCCCTTTTGAGGCCATTTTGTGGATTTTGAGGCCAGTTTAGGGCATTACCAACTAGTGATATTGCGTGTCAGTTTAAGATGCAAAAGAAGCAGAACTGCTTTGCTACAGCAATTTATGTTAAGGGTCTGTGTTGAGGGTTATATTATAAAAGCTATGTTTTAAATTTTGCTTTTTGAATGGGATGGTAAGAAGTGCTCAAAACATACCTGGTATTTCTGTGTCTAAATTGGCATAGTGATAGTATTTGTAAGGACAAGGCCCAGAGCAGCTTGGTCTAACTAGACCTACTTTGAGCAGGAGGTGTAGGGAGTAGCTGACCTCTAGAGGTCCCTTCCAAGCTGTGTGTTTCTCTAATAAATTCTATGTGTTAATTGAGATGAGAAGAGAAATTGCTCTAGAGAACAGAATTAATTTTTTTAAGGTTCCATGTGTCTGCAAGGCACTTAAAATACAAAGTTGTCAAGTGCATTGGTATTTAACTTGCATTATAACACTTAGTATGTGGGTGTGAAGGGCAGAGAAATGACTTATAATGATCTAGAATAGTCACAGTAAGATGCCTCTTAATGGCTTGTTCTTTGCTAACTAAGTTATTGCAAATGTGCTTATTCAGCCTCCTGCAAAGGAATATGTTCTTAGCAGCATCAGAAGTGGTTTGTATTAGGATTGATTAACCTGAAGTTTCTGTTGCAGGATGGAATGTGATATATATGATTTAAAATCCTTCTTAAAACTTGCAGTTCCTTGTACATTAGCTTCATCTGTGTCTTTGGCAACACAGATAATGCTGCTTACTCCTGGGAAATGAAGCAGCTGCTGCTAACTATGGTCTCTCTTACAGATGGATATTGATTTCTGTGAACCTAACCCTTGCCAGAATGGGGCTAAATGCTATGATCTGGGAGGAGATTATTACTGTGCCTGCCCTGATGACTATGATGGAAAGAATTGTTCTCATCTCAAGGACCACTGCAAGAACAATTCTTGTAAAGGTACTTGATGTTTTTCAGAAGCTCGTCTTAATGTATTAGTGGTATATGGAAAAAAAGAAAATTAGTGTTTCTGGGAATAACATCATGCAGAAACATTTTTATCATAGTCATTTGGACTTAGTGAAATAGCGAGACAGTGAGAAGAAATGCTTGTAACAGTGTTTTTAAAGAGGTAGAGAGCTTAAAATCAACATAACTTTTAAATTGTGACTAGTCTTAATTTTTGAATAACTGTTTTTAAAGACCAATTGGTGATGCAGATTATTAGTCTGATGTTCTGCTTCTCATTCTTAGTAATAGACAGCTGTACAATAGAAGTCTTCACTAATGCTACCCAAGAAGGAATCCGTTTCATTTCATCTAATGTTTGTGGGCCTCATGGACGCTGTATTAGTCAGCCAGGAGGGAATTTTACTTGTGCTTGTGAAAGAGGTTTTACTGGAATATACTGTCATGAAAGTAAGTAATTTTTTCTAAATTATTTTGTTGCTCTGAAACTTTCTTAAAGTTTTTATGAAGCTTTGCCACATAAAACTTCTAAGATTATAATAAAATTGCCTAGAACATTGTTTGAGGTCTGCCTGAAATGCAGTTTCTTCTGGTAAGTTTCACATTTCTCTGAAAGAGATCTGGTTTTAGTCCATCTTCAATGTGAATGTGTCTACGCACTACCTTTGGGTACAGTCTTACAAGAAGCTATGGATTTCTCCAACATAGGAATGATGAAGAAAAGACAAACACTGACAGCACAGCTTAGCAACATGTGTTTTGCTGTTCCAGGCATTTTTTTGAATACTTAGATATTTTTGCCAGGTAATGTTAATACTCTGGTTTGAGTTGCTACATGAGAGAGAATACATCTAGAAACCTCATCAGGCTTGAAAACACAGTTTGAGCTGGTCTTGTGTGTGTATAAACGAGGCGTAACTTTGCAATGCTTTTCCTAGAGACACAAGTGTAAATCGCTCTTCTGGGTAGGTAAAGATGGCCTTGAGAATAATTGACTTTTTTGTCCTAGATATCAATGATTGTCTTGGAAAACCTTGCAAGAATGGTGGGACGTGCATTGATGAAGTTGATTCATTTAGATGTTTCTGCTCAAGTGGCTGGGAAGGAGAATTGTGTGACACAAGTGAGTACTGCTAAGCACTGCAGGGTCGAAAATTATGGCTTTGCTGTAACAGTTAGAGATGGTTGGTATGTGGCTAGTAATAATGGAGTAATTACCCTGTTCTATAATTGCAGTTTACCCAGTGTTGTTTGCAAAAGTGTTTTGAAGAGGCTCAGTTCTTTTAATAGGACTATAATCTGATTCTTTGGTGTAGTTCAGGATATGTATCTCAGGAGGATAGAACTTTTTTCTGTTGAGGAGAGGTGAAAATGAATATACCTTGTTAGGGCAACTACTCATAACATTGCTTTTGTTGCTTTAACCATAAATACTACTTAATACTTTACATAAAAGCTTGGTCCTTAGCCAATCTACTCACACACAGTAGTTTCTGAACTTAAAAAGCTTTTTAGCTTTAAGCCAGTGGAAGCTATAATGTGCTTCCACCTTAGTAAAGGAATTTATACATTTAATACCTTTTTTTAGTAAGAAAAGAACTGCTGAAGCCTGGATTTTCCTTCAGGGAATATCATGAGTCAGTGCTCTGGATTCTGGGTTCAGTGGGAGCAGGCCCTTACTCTTGCTGCCCTGGCTTGAGACATACTGGCCTTAAGTTGACAAAGATGTGTAGTAGACCAGTTCGTGGCTAAGTTACTGCAGCAGAAACTGCAGGTGGTTCGTTCTTAACTACGAACGAAACCCCTTCTAAATCGTGAGATCAGGGACTTGCTGAGACTTATTATAGGACCTGCACCAATTGAATGTGAAATAAAGACTGAGAAGTTGTTGGCAGCTGTCACTTGTCGAAAGAGGTTTTTGAGTGGTCTGTATTCTACCAAGTAATGTATTTGTCTTGAGTGAAAAGAATTTTCTCTAAAATTAATGTATATTTATGTATATGTTTAATGTGTGTATACACACACAAATGTATATATGGTTAAGCCATCTAATGGCTTTAACTCTGTTTTGAGTCATAATACAGAAGAGAGGGAGTCTTAACTGTCTCACGTGGATGTCCTGGGTTAGGAGTCCTTTTCAGGACATTATGGTCCTTACTAGAAAGCTTTCTCTGAAGCTCAAAATACAGCTGTTTGCTGGAAGAATGAAACTACACTGGTGCTCTCCTTTGGGAGCCTTACTGAATGATACTTTTAAACTGTCAGAAAATCTTTCATAATTCATGTTGTTCTGTATGAAATCAGAGGTTTTTTCCTTGCTTATATAAAGATAAGCGCATAAGAATTAGGAATGCTGTCTTCGCTAAGTAATACTCTATTTCCTTTTAAAAAAAGTATTTTTTATTTTGTTACGGCCTTGGCTAGGTTAGATCATCTAATTTGAATAACTCTTTTTCTAGATTTCAACGACTGTTCTCCTAACCCATGTCACAATGGTGGCCGATGCATTGATTTGGTAAATGACTTCTATTGTGAGTGTAAGAATGACTGGAAAGGCAAAACTTGTCACTCACGTAAGTGTTCCTTGCTTTGATCTTTAGTTCGTCCAAAGATTTTTCTTTCTTCTCGTGAGACTAGAGTTCCTGAAATTTAAAATAAAACAATTGCAGTGAAATAATAAGCATATTTTCATTAACTCTTCCGGTTTCCCAGCAACAAAATATTTAAAAAATGTATTCCTTCATGTAGTGAAATAGTGTTGTAACATACACCCTTAGATTCTGCTCTTGATCACTTACTGTAATACAACAAATATTATAGAAATGATGTGCTTCTAGTACTGTTGCATTCTAAGATGAAGTCTCTTTAAAAGTGATTTTGTGATTTAAAAAATACCTAGTCTTAAAATTCAACAAGAGCAATGGAAATAAAAACTGTTTTTAATTGTGATGTGTAGGTGAATACCAATGCGATGCAAATACTTGTAGCAATGGTGGAACATGCTATGATGATGGAGATACATTCCGCTGTTCATGTCCTCCAGAATGGATAGGAAGTACTTGCAACACTGGTAAGGTGTTTTTTGTTTTTTTATCTGTAGACAGTTTAAAGTCAGAAGAAGTAGAGAAGTGTTTAGATAATACTTAACTGTTTAGTGAATAGGCACATTGTTTTTCAGGCTGGCTAGTTCAAAGCTGTTCCAGCTGGCTGGTGATTGAAGTTCAGGGTAATTTCTTCCACTCACCTGACATGATACTGTTTTTTAGGAAGCTGTTCTCCACACACTGCTTACATGGTCTTTTACATAGCTCCTTCTAAGCAGATGTGAAACAGTTGGACTTCTGTCTTCTCTGTTGGTCTTTAGAGACCCTGTATAAAGGGGTTTTGGGGGGAACTTCCTCCTCCATTTTGCTTTAAGGTTCAATGTGAATAAGTTTGAGGGGTATGTGAGCAGACACACTCAGGAAATTGAAATTAAGTGGTTCTTCCTAGGGGTTTTGCAGGGTTACTGCATGTTGTAGGGGAGCTACTCTTGATCTTTCTGGGGATTGAATGTAGTCTCCATGGCACATTTTTCTGAATAGGAGACTTCCATTAGGACCAAGAAGTTGGATGAAGGTAATTTGTTGTAGTTTTCCTACTTTTTAGATAAATTGCAACATTTAATCAAAATCTGAACTTTGAATACTAGTACTTTATTATGAAATACACCTCATGACCTGAATAACTCACTCCAAAGTAGGAATTTGTAGTATTTCAAGGATGCTTACGTGGATGAGGGAAAAAATAGTTTTTCTTATAAAACTTCATGGTTCTACCAAACACTTGAACTGGGATGATGG
The DNA here is from genome assembly GCA_013396935.1 of Baryphthengus martii. NCBI lineage: Eukaryota > Metazoa > Chordata > Aves > Coraciiformes > Momotidae > Baryphthengus > Baryphthengus martii. The sequence goes on from VWZK01016157.1 coordinate 1,010,921, forward strand.
TGAAGGTAGATGAGAGATTATCATGAAATGTGACTATTAGTGGAGTTGTTTGATCATCTGGTAGGTCTTGCACTGTTGATTTAAATGCTGTTCAGGATTTTGATATACTCAGATGATAGTTTTCTGTGCTAAATAGGAACCTTTTCTGTTTTCAAAGCTAAAAACAGCAGCTGTATTCCAAACCCTTGCATGAATGGTGGAACATGTGTTGGCAGCGGAGATTCCTTTTCCTGTATCTGCAAAGAGGGATGGGAAGGGCGCACGTGCACACAGAGTAAGGCTTTTCTCCTTTCTTACCCTGCACTCCCCAGGGATAATGTTAGGGTTGTCTGGCACGAACAAAGCAAATTTGTAGAGTTCATGTGCCAAAATATCTGAATCATTCAGGATGGGAGGTAGGTAAAGATGATGCTTGAGTAATGAATGAAGAACTTGTCATACTTCTTTTCACACCTTTGCATTTTTTATTCTCCAAGGCATAACATAAAGAGGGGGTGGGGGGAATCTAAATTTGAGCTGTTTACTCTAAGTCTACTGTAAAATTACTGTTGTATGGATGTATGCCCTAACAAGCTGTTTTAAAGCTGACAGTGCTGGTATAAAGGCTAACAAATAATTCAGGGCCATTTATAACAGGAAGGATTTGTTTAAGAGTTCTGGCTTGTTGTGCATATACGTACAAAGTGTTAAAGCAGTAGTAATCCTTTAGAAAGCTTTTAGAGCCTGGCTGAATTATCCGCTACCAAAGAACCAATACCCTGTTCTATTTCTGCTTTGTTGCTATCGTGCTGCCTATCACTCTGTGCTGTTCATCTACCCAAATGCACTGAAATTGTAATATTTATCATTTCTCAATACCTTACAAATACCTTGGAATATCTTACAAATTTAAGATATTTCATTGGCCTGTTAGGCAAACTTTCTTTGCAAGTGTGGAAGAAAACATTCAATTCTGTATTATTTTTATTTCCTTATCAAATATAGTGTCTCTTGAACTGTAATGTACATTAGAAAATAAATATATCACTTAGTTACACTACTCTGTATTCTTCTTTCTTTATAGATACCAATGATTGCAACCCTCATCCATGGTAAGTCTGTGAACTCCAGTTCTTTACTGTGAAAGTAAAAGTGAGCATAGTAGTATGGCTTACTATTCCAGACTGGAACTAATTCTCCTCTAAAATAAGTGAAGCCAGCCTTTGTAGAATCTTAAAACGCTTTGTGCCTTGTCTATTCCTTGACAGCAACAAAGATGACAAAACAATCCTGAGTTGATCCATTTACGAACAGATAAAAGTACTATAGCATAGTCTTTGTGCTAGAACTGACTGGTAAATTACAGTGATATGAAATGTTATCAAGTATGATTCATTTCAAGCATCTACAATTGTTTTAGAATAAAAAAGAGAAATCAAAACCTGTTAGTTTACAAGAAATAACTTTAGATAATATAAGAATGTTCTCTTAAATTAAAAACTGTATAAATGTGTTTTTGAAAAGGAAATTAATTTTTTGGAAGATATGGGAGCATTTTAAATATGGTGATTGATATTTGTGGGTGAAGGGAAAAATATCATTGTTTATTGAAGCACACATTCTAGCTTGTGTTTCTCTGTTGTCCAGTCTGATGCAATAACCTGTACTTCATATATGAAAAAAAACAACCCACCCTTGCAAAAGTTCAGACGTTCTCTTTATCAACCCTGGAGTGCTGTTTTATCTCCTGGAGTTGTGTTGATAGACTTCCCCATGCATGCTTGTGCTTTTGTTAGGATGCTGTTGTAACAGGTGACTTAGTAAACAGCATTGTTTATCTAACATTATACTTACTCTATTGATGGGAATAGATCACCCCCCCTAAACAGCAGCAGCAAATTTAATTAACGAAACTTTAATAAGGTAGATGGCTTAAGTGGAATCTTATTACTAATAAGCAGGGACTTTTTGATTCTGCATTGTTGAACAGTGAGAAAATACTATCAGTAGGGACAAGAGAAATTTGCATTTGAACATGCTGCATGAACCCCATCGTTTTTGCTCATCTCCTGACTAGCGAATCTACCCTGAGAATGCTTGATGTAATGATAAGTTTATTTTACAGCTACAATGGAGGCATCTGTGTCGATGGTGTGAATTGGTTTCGATGTGAGTGTGCCCCTGGGTTTGCTGGTCCTGACTGCAGAATTAGTAAGTACCTGTATGGTAAAGACCTGAAAGGTTGTACCATTCTGATGCACAAATGAAAAGGAGCCCCCTGTGACCCTTTTTGCATTAGGTTAGCTGAGTTCCCAATAATGAAAATGAAGCCACCTGTGAGGTCAGCCAGGTACTGATACCTTTTAAATAACAGCAACTTAAGTTCCATTCTTCATTTTATTAAATGAAGCTGAATGACTTGACTTAAATTATAGTCAAATACTTCTGTATTTGCATAAAACTTCATCTTCAATCTAGTGCAGAGAATAGTTACGATTGACAATGAAGCAGCTGGTGCCTGTGGCTCACAACTCGACAGGTTGGTTTCTGTTGCCTTGGTAGTTAGACTGGTGCATAAATCAGAAAAACCCACATCACTGTGCATCTGAATGGACTACTCTTCCTTACCCTTTTCAACAGATTTCTATAGCTAAGCCTCTGAATCTTTGAAGGTTGTTTGGGGTTTTTTTTAAGACTTTTGTGCTGTTTATGTACTAAATTATTAAGCTCACTATTTCAAGGTGATTAAGAGAAGTAACATTAAATGTCTGTTACAAACAAAACTATTACCCTTCTTCCTTATGGTGAATTGCATCGCAATAAGTCACTTTTTTTTTTTTTTGAGCACTGTTGAGCCAACGCATTGTTCGACTCTTGCACTGCGATAATTTCCTGGAAGCATATGCTTTTCTAGGAAGCCTAAATGTCTGAGATGAGTGCCAGAACAGGATGTGGAACTTCAGTTTTATAGTTGAATGTGGAGAAGACATTAGCACCTTCAGCTATCCAACACCTCTGTTCTGTGAGATGAGTAAGCATGTAACTGCTGCTTTGATCACCAGAACTTCTATTGTGGTGCAATTATGAGAAATGTGTTAGAAGTTATTGCTGAAATGGTAGCACTAATTAGAAGACTAATTCTGAAGTCAAACTGTCCTTTGGTTGTTCAGAAAGCAGGTATTGTCAGATTACATATTGGTAGATGTTTAATAAATGTTCTACATCCTTGTTATTGAGTTTTACCAATTTCTATCTAGATATCGATGAATGCCAGTCTTCCCCATGTGGATATGGTGCCACTTGTATAGATGAAATAAACGGATACCGATGCACTTGTCCCCCTGGAAGGATTGGTCCTAGGTGCCAAGAAGGTATTCCTATATCTAATATCAATCTTTACCAAAAAACCTGAAGGATACAATGTAGCCAGTATAGAGTTTTCTATACGGTAATGTCTGATGTGTAAGGAACAGTAGCTAGTATTTCTGAAATTTGTATAGCTTCAGTACCTTGAAGAGGTGAAGTGTCTGAGTGTGCTTTTTCTCTTAGTGATTGGGATTGGAAAGCCTTGCTGGCTTAAAGGACTGACCTTTCCCCATGGCAGCAGGTGGGATCAAGAATGCAACAGCTGCCACTGTTTTGATGGCCGTATTGACTGCACCAAGGTAGGTATTGACCGATTTTTCTTAAATGCTTTCAGTTGAAACAAACTTCTTCATGCACAAGTTAACTTTTGGCTTTTCCCATGTAGACTTTTGCATAGGTGTCCCCCAAATGCCTTTGTTTAAATAAAAACAAAACAAAAAACAACCAAGTGTCTAACGACTTCCTGTAAAAATACTTAACAGGATTGTCGTTACATTCGTAAGCTACTGTCTCACTCTTTACCTTCTAGAATAAGCTCTTTAGAAGCAGAAGGGCACTCCCTACAGAAAAGGAAATATAAACTGGAATGGATTAGTGATCCTTGTAAGGTTAAATAAATCACTCTGTCAAAGACTTGCAAACACAGTTTTAGAGCTCCTCATTTTGTGAAACATTAGTTCCAAGGTAAATGACGTGTAGGAAGAAAAGTGTCTTCGGCAGATAATAATGGGTGGCCTTTTTGTTTGACCCTTTAGAAGTTTTATGAATTGACAAATTGAAACCTTTGTATGTTTGTGGATTATATCCTGGTGGTTGTGACTTAAAAAAACCAAGACTAATGTAAATGCAGATCGAAGATGTTAGTATGTGTGCTCCAAGCCTTTGAGCCCTCCTGAGATAGCATTTCTCAGTGGATTCATAGTATCTGTGTAGCTTTACATCACAGCTGGAGAGATAAGATCAATGCTGCTTACAAGTTGTAGGGCTAGGTGGGTGGCTCCAGATGAGCATTAATACACTTACAACACCTCCTCACACAGCAGTCTCCCACGTTTCACTGGAAGCACCACTTTAAGAACCTCTGGATCTTAATAAGCTATCCAGACTTAATCTAATTTTGCTTAGCTAGGTGCACACTAAACTAAGTCTTGCAGTTAGTCCTTTAGAAATGCTATTTTAGACTCTTTATGGTATTGTGATTTCAAGTTTGAGATGTATTCAGGAGGTAACAGTACAAGAAGGTAACGAGAATTCAGAAATGGGGGTGTGGTAAATGCAGCTTAACCATACACGGTGTTTGGTGCTTTCATGCATAATGGAACAAATATGCTTTCTTGCTGACAATTGTGCTCTAAGAAATCCATAAATTCCTAAACTAATAGCCAAGTAGTATTCTATAGAATCTGAAAGGTTACATCATGAAACGGAGCTGCGTTTGGCAGCTTGCTGCACCTCAGTAACTTGCGGCCACCAACATAATGCTGTCGTCTGGGAGTGATGGTGCTTGTCACCAGTGTGCATCAGCTCTGAACACCTTCAGCATTCTGTGACAAGGATCTCACTATAAATATTGAAAAGAAATTAATCCTTGTGGAGGTGTTGCCCTTCCTAGTTTACAGAAGCCTAGACGACTAGTTCAAAAGAAGTGCTTGAACTTCTGTATAGTTCAGTGATGTGAAAAAAATCCCTAGGCCTCTAAGAAAATATGCTCAGTCAGTGGTCTTGAGTAATCTTTGCACAGGCTTTACTCTTCTGTCCATGCAAAATGTCCTCATTTTGTGGAAGAGCAACCATCTGCTACTAGGACTACAGCAGTGTCAAAATACAGTCAGTAGTAGATCATGGCCATGTTATGTGAACTGCTTGTTTTTATTTGATGCATAAGAGCAATTAACTGTAACAATACTTTATTCTTTTTCTAGGTGTGGTGTGGGAAAAAACCTTGTCTGTTACACAAACACTGGGATAATTCAAATTACCAGTGTCCCATGGGTCAAGAATGCCAGGAGAAGTATATGAAATGTTTTCAGCCACCGTGCACGGACTGGGGAGAATGCAGTGCCTTTGAACCTCTGCCTGCCAATATCAAGTGTCTGCCTAATTCTGGATACTTGGACAATGACTGTGCTAGAATTACTTTAATTTTTAACGGAGACAAAGTTCCCCAGGTGAGAACAGAACTGTGAATGAAATATGGCACTATATGTAGGGTTCTATTCCATGTTGAAGCATGGAAGGTTAATGTTTGTAGTATGACTCTTGCTGTCATAAACTTGCAAAATTTATAATTGGACTCCTTCGTTGGTATTAATTGTGCTTTTTCTAAAGGGCAAAGCAAAATCAGGGTTCATACTGAATATTTTCTTTTCTTTTTTAAATCTCAAAGAACTACTTTCATACATGTCAGGATGATCTCAGATTATACTAGGATACTCATGCAAGCTCAGTTCCTCACCCTTTGTTTCAAACTCCTTCTCTCCACTTTTCTGCCCTTCCTTGCTGCTCTTTGCTGCCTTCATCAGGTCTCAGTAACTGCAAAAACCCTGAAGATGTTTATTTTTATAAACTATTTTTTTACTTGAACTAAAGTTATACAATCTCCCTTGCTTCTAACAGGGTACTACAACTGAAAATATCTGCTCTGAAATCCGATATTTACCAGCTACTAGGACTGTTTCTAGGGACAGAATTCTGATAATACTATGTGATCTGTCTTACTCCACAGAGAATGCAGTGGAAGTTGCCATTGTAAGTATGAGACTTGTATTAATATGTATAGGAAAATGTTTGCTTATTAATTTGGGCTGGAGAAGAGGTTGTTTAAGTTTATTTGACTTCAATTCAGATACTGCAATCTGTGGCTTAGCCTGACTCAAAGCGATTTTGTGATCTGACAATTTCCTGTGATGCTAGATAGCTGAAACCACGGGTTTCAATACTGACAGGAGGCAGCTACAGCCTCCTGATGAATTACTTTGAAGACAAATTCAGCCCAAATTAGTGAACGGGTGCCTACATATTCTGTCAGAAATCTTCGGCTGTTGACCGTCTCAGTAAGGAGATGCAGTTGCAGGTGGCTGGATTGGGTCTTGTGAAGTTTCCGCTGTGCGTTTGGAATACGACTGGTTCAGGATGTTTGTTAAATACTGAAGCGCGAAGCAGGTAGTGGAAGAAGGGCAAGTTGAGTCGATGAAAGTGACTGTTGCCCTGCTGAGCTAAAGACTTGGTTCAGAGGCATTTGCAGCCAAATCACTCAATGCTTGTGTATTGTGTAGCTTCAAAGAAAGAATTAGTTTTCATAGTAAAGTGTTTATCCAGGGAGAAGCTGGACTATGTTCTACCAGTACTGTAGAGAACATGCTGAGCCATGATGCAGGAAGTGAAGTGTATGGTATAAATAGAGCAGATTGTTCTTAGTCCAGGCTTCTCTCCAGATAATTCACATGTCTTGAAGTGTTCCAGTCTCTAACTGAGTTTAGCTCATTAGTGTAACATGGAAATCAGCTGACTTTTATTTGAGGTGTGCTAGATTAACAAGTAGGTGTGTACCCAAGTCTGACACTGCATCTGCAGCTTGGATAGAGCCAGCTGCAGGAAACCTTTTGGGTACTGTTTGTAACTACTATGAGGTAAATTCAGCCTAGTCAACTAAGATGCAGCTGAATTTAAAAAGTAGATTTCCATGGTTAGGTGATTGCAGTAACTTTTTTGGGTTTGCCCTTCACTCCCTATAGTCCTTTGTCCCGCATCGAGATGAACAAGATAATAGTCTCATACAGAACGCTGCTAACACGATAGTAAATGCAATCACGAAGCGGCAGAACAGCACAGTTATGTTGGCAGTAACTGAAGTCAAAGTAGAGACCATCGTTGTTGGGAATTCATCATCAGGTAAGGTTCCTGATGCATGCAGCCTCTCTGTGTGTGTACAAGCATTTTCTGTTCCTCTACTCTGTTTTATATTTCTTTACGTGTTGGGGAAAATGATACATTAGACTGTTTCTTTAATTGCTGTTAGTAACTGAAGAAGCAGTGGCTTTAAATCAAGATTCTGTGTTTGTGTGCTAGTTTATGCTAGATATTAGGTTAATTTTAATATCCCCACCTACCCTTGCCACTGTTTTGGTGCTTTAGTTCCAATCCTGTTTTCCAGTCTAAGCATGTTTTCCACTACTTTCACAAGATCAAGAGTTCTTACGTGTACTGATCAAATCCTTTCTGATTCTCCTACATATTAACCTTAAGCCAACCTCAGCTTTTGGTGCTGCTGCACTATAGAAACTGAGGCTGTGAGGTAACGAAAACATGGAGAGGGAGAAGACATTTAGTGTGATACTAAGTCTCTTCTGAAATATTTATCTATTATTTACCTTAACAAGAGGTAAAGATGTATAAGATTTTCCAGTGCTTCACCAGAAAAAGAATGAAGTTTTACATTATTCAACTTGTTTCTCACTAGTGCAGAGCTGACTTAAAATGTAAAATTCATTCCTCTTAATAAGGATATAGTGTGATTGAAGAGACCTTTCTCTCTGAATGTTGGCTCTCCAAGAGCTATGTCAAAAAAAGCAATTAAAGATTTTTGCATCCCTATGTTCTTGGCTGGGGGAGGTGGGAGATAGTCTCATGGAAGACCCCTGATAAGCTCCAGTAAAACTGAGCCCCAGACTGGAAATCTTATAATGATAGGAGACTCTTCCAACTCTTTCCTAGACCTCCTCAACATAATCACTTGGAAGATCTTCCACCCACAGTTCAAACAATTAGTAACTTGCCTGGTTCAAACTTTCCTTGCATTTCCCTTCTAGGGAATGCCTTTCATTTCTTAAAGTCTTGGCAAATGTTCTGTTTCCTCAGCTCCCTCAAAGGAGCTACCAGCTTTGTTCTTGTCTTGAACAGAAATTGCACAGGTCATAAAGAAGCAACCTAAGATTCTGACATGCCTCAGCCTCTCTTTCTCCTGATGGTGTATGCTAAATGCTAGGGCAGAAGGGATGGGGACTACTTTGTCTTCCACCTCTATATGGTTCAAAGATTCTCTTAAAGTGGATAGACTTTGACTTCTCTTGCAGCTAGTGCTAGAGAGCAGTTTCCAGACGACTCATTTTAATGTGGATGCTCAGCGTGACCGCTGATCCCTACTTCTCTTAAGTGGAGTTGTTATGAAGTAAACCGTAACCTGGACTCTCATGTTGTTTGATTTGGTTTGTTTTATTGTTACTCCTTAATCGGGTGAGGTATGTGGAAACATTTCACAAAATGTGACGTAAAGCCCTATGTCTGTCGACAGTCTCATTTCTGTGGGATGCTCAAGTGTCTAGATGGTGATGAACATTTTGACATTTCATTATTTTCCTCTAGCTTTAAGAAAAAATATTCTGAATTTGGAATTTATATACAGACAGTTCTCTATATGAGAGAACTTTTATTAAGTAGACTTGGATCCACAGTAACATGACAAAATAATAGATATGGTAGTGTTTAGAATACAAAAGCTTGCACTCTCATCTTGGAGAAGCTCATTTGAAAAGCTACTTTTTCCTTGAAGTATTTTCCCTCCTATTCATGATTTTGTATTAGATTACTTTTGAAAAATGAAGAAAGAGTAGCAGTTACTCCTAAGAGTACAATCCCTACCCAAACTGCAAAATTACAATTTTTAGATACCTTGAGACCAGCCATGTTCAGTTTATTCACCCCCCTTTACCAGAAGGAAACACTTGAGCATGTATTGTATTCCACGTAAGGATATGTTCAGAAGACACTTTAACGTTAGAATGAATGACTGTGTTGTTGAAGCAGTCAACTGTTTTTGTTTGACCAGTTGCGGGTTGTTCTGTAAGCAATTGTTTTAAAACTGCAGAGAGAATTTATGTTTAGATCAGAGGTTAGAGTAGTGGTAGGTTGACAGCAGTTGTCTGCAGAGCTTTTGCACAATTCTCTTGCATCTACAAAAAGCAAAGCACCTCTTGTTGTATTGTCTGTTAACCATACATGGATTCTTGCTTCCCAAGAAGAGTAGAAAAATGTTCTATCCTAGTAGTGAAGCCCTTGACAAGGGAGCAGGGGCAAGGTCCAAATATAGATACATTTTCAGGAATGGTTTCCTAGAGGAGCAGTCTTGGGTCTTCGTGGCTGGGAGAGCACTAGTGGGGTTTCTGAAATGTGGAGAAAAGCAGTTGCCTCAGCTCCTTCTGTTTATTCATTGAGCAGTGAAGACTCTTCTTTCTAGTGACAATATTCTGGTATTTTACTCTGATATGGGACTGGAACATCCTAAAGAGTGCCTGACTGATTGGGTTACATAGCTCTAACCTGAACGTTTTTTGAGATAGCTGGTACCATCAAGTCCACAGGACTCTTCTTTCTAATAGTAAACACAGCATATATTTCAAATACAAGTGACAGTAACTTTAGAGTAACTTCGAGCCATAGTACTCATTATAGCCTGCCTCCTACAAGGATGGGTTTGGTTTCATTTTTTTTGGGTCGTTACAGAGGTTTCTTAGGCCAACTTAGCTTAGGTGCTTGTGAAAGATACTACTTTTATAACCAGTTTGTCTGTTGGAGGGGAAGAGGCAACTCAAACGTAGCATTTTCCCCTCATCATTAAGCAGGGAAAAATTCTGACTTGGTTTAAACTAGTAAAGAGCCTTTCTAGATCGACTAGTGCATTCAGACAGTTATCCCTGTGTTGTAATGACATCTTATTTCTTTTCTCCTAAAAATCTTTCTAGGGCTAACCTGTAGTTATGTATGGATACATCTCTTGCAGATGACCAGTGCTATACATCTAGTTCTGTTAACTCAAGGCTTTGTTGTTTTTTTTTTTCATTTACCCTCTAGATTATTTGGTTCCCATTCTTTGTGCGGTGTTTAGCATTGTATGGCTGACTTGTATAATCATCTGCGTGTGGTGGACTCGGAAGAGAAGAAAAGAGAGAGAGAGAAGTCGTCCTCCCAGAGAAGAGGGTGCCAATAACCAGTGGGCGCCTTTGAATCCCATAAGAAATCCTATAGACAGATCTTACAGTAACAAAGACATTCGTTATGAATGCAAAAACTTCATATCTCCTCAAAAAAGAACTTGTGATGCAGTAGAGGAGTATGTAGAGTATGAGGAGGAGGAGGATGAAGAGGAGGAAAGAGATGAGGAAATGGACAAATTCCTCTCTCACAAACTCGCAAAGCCTTTGCCGACAAAGGCATCTGACACATCAGAGAGTAGTCCGGTAAAGAAATCCCATCAAGTAGGCAAAATGGACAACAGATCTGTAAAAAATGTGAATGCATCAAACTTTGAAGGCAGTAGAGACTAACCTGTATTTGGAACGTAGGCTGACTGCGCCTGCGCTTACTGGGGCGGGGAAAAATTGGCATCTCCACTTTGCATCAAGGACTAAAAGTATCTGGAGTCAAATGTTCATAGTTTCTTTATTTTGCGTAAAAAAATAAAATAAATAAAAATAATAAATAAAATTTATTTTGTTTCTTTAGCCTTGTATAAATTATTCAATGACTGTCAGATGAAAAAAATGAGTAATCTTTGATAGTTGCTATTTTTGTAAAGTTTACTTATAATACACTCGCTGTGTGGCAGAGGAGAGGTATTTTCAATATGTGTAAAGTTTATTACAAAAGACTGTACACTGTTTACAGAATGTATTTCTTTTTATTACTTGCTCTAATTTAATGGTGGCTTTAAAACCTCCTGGTTGAGGAAATTGTGTGAACTTTAAACTGCTTTCTTGACTTTGAATCTCTATTAATGGCAGCTCACTGCACTTGTTACGTTAGTAGCTTCTGTAAGATTTTTTCCAAATTTGCCTTACACACTTTGTAATAGGAAGAAAAAAAAATTATAGAGATCTTTCAACTGTGGTTTAAAAGTGGCCTTTTTATTTCTGTTTAATTACTTTAGAATTGCAGTATTGAAGCATGTGACAAGTGCCTTGAGATTAAACTTTTTCTATAGCAACTGTCAAAGACTGCCATATCCATATAGGAAATTGCGAGAACTCTAGGTTCCCCAACTGACACAGTTTATTTTCTAATAGTGAAAGTGCTTTTTTTGTAAATATGTACATATTAAATGAATCACTCTGTATATTTGATTTAATAACTTAAATATTTTGGTCTTTTTTTTACATGTCATTCCTTTTAATTTATGTTGCAGAAAAGGAGGTTTTATGGCAGTTTATAAGACTTTTTTTTTGGTATTATGTCCGGATTAGAAAATGATGTTAATACAATCAATGTTAGGAATCTGTTGGTCATTTGTATTTACATAGGAACATAACCACTTACGTGTAAATAAATCCAGAAATGTTTGTTTATCCCCATGTTCAGCCCATCTCAAGAACACTAACGGGTGCATCTACTGTACAGTACCAACATAGCGAGGCATTGTTTTTTCTTTTGTGAATATGTTAATTACATGTGGTATTACTTTTTTGCGTTTAAATACAGGCCTAATGAAGGGAACAATATTTTCCTCAGTCTTGTTTCTGTTGTGCTTTATTCATCTTTCGCTCTAAAGAAAAAAGGCTGGCAAGCTCAGAAGATGGGAGTATCTCATTAGAGAAGGTTCTTTGTAATGGAGGGCTTATGCGTTGGTTGGTTTTGTTTATTTTTTTTAAAAGCTTTATTATTGCTATTAACTGGGCAAACTATAAGTTTATTTTAATTACCGAAGAAGCGTAACACTACATACAGCTAGTTACCCTACCAGTGAGAGGAGTGGATGTTTGAGAATATAAGCTCTGGCCCATGAACAATGTAAACATGAATGTTTTGAAGCCAGTTATTTTATACGGGAACGCAGGTTTTGCTTTGCAGGATCTTCTGTTTTAGTACATTTTTTTTTGACATGTTCTTGGAAAAAAAAAACTTTCAGAAAAGAAACTATTTATTAAAGCATTTTATAACAATGTTTGTTGTAACTTTTTTACTTGTGCTAAATATTCAAAACTTATTTTGATAACCTGATTAGGAGTTAGTTTAGAAAAGGGTACTATCCTTCTCATGTTCCCCAGTATAATCCTGAGTATTTAAACCAAAAACACTTTTTTTCTGCTACTCTTGTATCTTTTTGTACTGTAATGCTGCTGTCTTCCATAATCTAATAAAATGATTCCCTCATTGTGTGTAAGCTACTTCAGATTGTGTTTGCTTTCGAACTGCTGGGAGTTGTGGTGCGAGGAGGCTAAAGGAAGGCAGAGTGAAAGTCCTGCTTTAATGCCGGTACTTCCTGTAAGCTGAGCTCACAGCCTGCACTCGAGTGCCGACACTTCCTGAGTCAGTGTTGTCCTCTGCCCACTCCCGCACGCTGGCAATGCGTGTAGGAGGTGGTATTCCATGTACAGGACCCCTTCAGCCCCTAAACCAGGACTCTCCCTGTGTTGCCTCTTTCCAAAGTGCAAGGGCTGTTTTTAGCTGACAGCTACTGACTGTACCTGTGGTAGGCCTTTTCTGCCACGACTGCTCTCCTAGCTGCTGAACAGAGCCGCCTTAAAGTATCATTTTGCTTCCTCGGGTGATAAAAGGGCTGTTGAGCGTGCAGGGGCTTGAGGTGTTTGTGCCGAATGGAGCTGGATTTGTAAGGAATACCTTTCCCCTCTGTTCTGCAGCCACTCAGACATTTCACTTGTTATGTTCCAGTTTCAGTCTAGTAGGTCTGTGTTTCTTAAGGTGACTCGAATGGCTTTTGTATAGAGCTTTTTCTGTAGTAAAAAGTGAACTCTTGTGTAAGATAATATGAAATATAAAAGTTGAATTTTTCCTGGTGGCTGTCAACCTCCAAAGCAGAATTCTCAATCTTAGCAGACTGTTTATTCCAGTCATCATGCAGTTACTTTATTGTTTTCCTTGGAGTATTGTCTTGTCTTTTATCTTGGTAAGTGAGAGCTGTTTCCAAGCCTGTTCTCAAAATCAAATTCTATTGTTGTCTTTGATTTCCACTTTGCAAATATCGGCCTCCTGCCCTTGAAGAAAGGCTGATGGGGGAGGGGAAATCTAAAGCGGAGATAAGGAACCAACATGTTTTTCAATGATGACTTTCTAAAATCAATTCCACGGTGTCTTGGGAAAACTTAGTGGCTGTCATTAGCTTCTCGGAAGTAGTGGGAGCAATGCCATAACCATTCAGGACAGTGCCAGGTTAGAAAAAGGCCTTTTTATAAGATGTGCTATACTCAGATTTGTGAGTACCTGCTGCAGAGGACAATTTATGATACTCATAATTTACTCAAAATGGCTCTGAGAGTGCTTGCTCCTTGTTGAAGGTTTTACCTGAATGCAAATTGATGTCGTGGGTGTTGTTGCTATAGGCTAAAGGGGAAGTGATAGATATCTATATATGTACAGAAGGAGGCTGTGGCTGTTCTGTTGTGCAGCAGTGAGCTGGTGCCCTGCTCCTGAAGGCACTGGTTCTCCTCCTTCATACCCCTGCAATAGCATATGGTGTGGTGGTCATCACCCAGCATTCTAAACAGAGGGGCAGAGCACTCTCTAGCAGCTGATACTGTGTCCAGGACTTGCTTCTCTGTGGACTGTCAAAACTAGCATGGACAAGTGTTCAACTTGGAAGTGCTCTTTGCCTGCCAAAATCAAGAATTATTTATTTTATGGCACCTTCATGTGCCCACCCAGGGCAATACATGTAGACTGAGATATGTAAAACAAGACAAATAAAAGAGGAGGATAAACAACAGGTAAACTTTGATTTGCGTGGTGTAACTTTAATCTGTCTTGCACAGATTTTATTTCTATGATGCTCTTACTGTGTTTTCCCCACGCACTCCACATTACCTTACTCAGTAGTTTTATTTCCTTTTGATTTATTTATATGTGAAATGTTGATCTTGTACATCTCAACTTCTTGCTGGTGCATGTGTGCTAAGCATTATGATACTTCCAGGATTGTATCTGTTACAACTACTATGTAACGAAAATCAGTAAACTCCTTGAGATTTTTCTGGGTAATGAGTAGTTCCAGGCTATTGTTTTTTTTTCTCTGATGGTCTTTTCAAGATCTGGTGCTAACCTGGAACACTTGGTAGGCACTTTTTTAAATTATTTTTTTTTGGAGGCCATATGCTGTTGTCTGGTTTGTTCTTCAGCAAGCCATGTAATTAGTCCTCCTGACCTCAAACTATGCTTGGGTGGAAAGTTAGTTCATATAGTAAAGAAACTCAGTGCTGCCCCATGCTTTTTCAAGAACCACCTAAAAGTTGAAAAGCTTTTTGATCACTGCTTTGAAAGCTGCAGTAGGACACCAGTTGTAACGTTAGTTGTGAGGTAGCTTGAACAATAAAGGATTGGCGTAGCATGGAAGGAACTTGCACAGGAATTTTGGTTGGTTCAATTCAGTCATGTGTGGTACCTGTCTCACTGTGCTTGAGTGCTGATGGGCTGTCATAGTGCTTTGGATGCAACAGAGAAAGGATGGGCCTGAAGGAGAGTTCAAGGAACTTGTCCTAGGCATTTAGCAGCCCTTCTGTCAGGCGATCCAGCTGTGACCTGCATGGGACTTACGGTGAGCGTGGAATGTCAGGGTTGACTTTTAGTTTTCTCCTTTCTCAAAAGTAAGTAGGTAAGTCACCCTCAGTAGGAATCTTGCTCTTGCTTTGGAAAAATCATGTGAATCTCAGGCTTGCTCTGTTCAATGCTGCAAAGCAGTCCCTAACCAGCCTCCTGTCCTAACTTCATCACAGACGGTGGACTAAAGAATGGGCTTATGAAACAGTAAAGGAACAAAAGGTCCTCTTAGGGATGAGGTAAGACTAAATCCTTCCCGTGTTCATCCCTTTTACAGCCCCAATTCTCACGCACGCAATGTTTCGGTAATGGTATGTGAAAAGTTTTGCTCTTGCTCTGTATACAAGTGGTTTCTTTCAGCATGACAGGGCAAAAATCTTTCTTCTTCACTCAGTTGTAAACATCTGCTTACAATCAAATGTTTGTAAATGAATGTCATAGGTAATGTTCTTAAATAGGATGTCTTTTTTCTTCTGCAAGCATCAGTGTTTGTGGTTCATTGGGTCGCCTTTTGCAAAAATCAGTAGAATCTGGATGGTTTATGTGAATCCCCTTTTTACACTGTGTATCGTTTCTGGAGCAAGAATAACCAGATGTCGTACAGTGCAGTGTCTGTATTCATAGCACCAACTCAGTCTTCCAGATGAGCTGGACAGGGACCTAAGTGTCCTACCTCAAAGTTAAGAATCCAGGATATTAGCAGAGAATCAACATGCCTCGCACAAGGCCTGTAATTTCCCAAAGCCAAGACAATGCTGCCTTGATTTTTGTAGTCAATAACAATTCCCATAGTTTATACCTATAACCTGTTCATACAACCATGCAGATGGAGCATATCCTTCTCAAAGGGTTCTTTGTGGATACCTTTATGAAAGGACTATGTAAATCAAGTGGCTTGATTGAAAAATGGTCAGGTCTTTAGAAACTTACAGAGGAGGAACTTTAGTGTCTTTCCCTGGCAACAAAGCTGCTTCAAATTGTTCTAGATAAGCAAAAATAAATAATTATGGAATTCTTAAACAGGCCCTGTTTAGGAGCAGTTATGCTTTTGTTCATATTAATGATACTCCATCCATAATACTCTTTATAACCGCAGAGACACAGAGAATTCTTACTTTCTTTCTTTTTCAGTGGTGGATAAGGCAGAAGGATCACTTTGCAGCTGTAAACGTGACAATCATCTGAGGATGCAAGACTGTGACTGGGGAGTCACACTGTTTTCTGGCCTATGGGTTCCCAAGAGAGATTATCACTTTCAAATGTTCTGTCAAAAAAAACAAAACAGAAACAACCCAAAACCAACCAAATGCAAATCCTTCAGCCCTGTTTGGTAGGGAAAGGCTTTTTAACTTGTAGCCCTTTCTCAGCTGCTATCCTATCTTTTCTCCTACCCATCTGAAGGAGGCTTGGGTTGGAGGGGACTTCTCACTGTGGCAGATTTGCTGTGCTGATAGGCTCCATATTAAAGAAGGTTGAGCAGGGAGCTGTGGAGCAGGTTTGGAACCTGCTGTGGCAACAGCGTGCATAAGGCCTTTTGAAGGCTTAGCCATCTGCCTGGAGGCATAACTCTGGGCATAACCTCATCTATTAATTAACAAAGCTCTACCTGTGGGTGGAAGTTGATTCAGCCAATGGCCGTACTGGTACAGATCAAAGGTCCATCTAATCTAGTAGCCTGTGTCCTGTAGTGGCCAGTGGAAGATGCTTAGAGAAAGTGTGAACAAGCAGAAAATTGCAGCATGAGCCCTTTTCATCCCTGTCCAGCTTCTGTCAATCAGTGGTTTAGGGGCTTTCTCAGCTAGGTGTGATTGATAGACACCTCTTCTCCATGGCATCATATCATTCCTTCTATGCTTTAGGCCTCCACAACATCCTGCAGCAATGAGTTCCACAACTACACTATGAGTTAAGTAGAAAAGTGCTT
The DNA here is from genome assembly GCA_013396935.1 of Baryphthengus martii. Lineage (NCBI taxonomy): Eukaryota > Metazoa > Chordata > Aves > Coraciiformes > Momotidae > Baryphthengus > Baryphthengus martii. The sequence goes on from VWZK01016157.1 coordinate 1,027,728, forward strand.
CCTTCTGTTTGCTGTGAGCCTGTTCCATGATAAGATGATGTGAATACAGCACATCATGTTCCCATCTCCACATCTGGGATTTACAGTGCAGACACCCCTTCCTGGGGTTGAGAGTCCCAGTCTCTTCTGTCTCCACTTGCAGAGATTGTTACCCATCTCTCAAGTATTTTTCTGTTGTGAGCTCTGTGCCCTTCTAAATTATTCTGTGCCACTTTTGAGTCAGGATGACCAGACTGAACAGCATCTGATATATGGGCACCCCCCAGCGGACCAGCACTGTTCTTTTCTTTGTTCAATCCTTTCTTGACAGTCCTTGGTGGGCTGGTTACTTTTTGGCCCCTGCTGGCCTCAAGACTGATGAGGAGATGGAGATGGTTGTTTCATGCCTTTGTTTTGCATGTGCTTGGTTCTTGTTAGAGCAAGGGCGGAAAGGTATCTGAATCCTGCTGCTCTGAGTGCTGGGGTCCCTGGAGAAGCTCCCTCTACCCATGACTGTCTACAAGGAGCAGCATTGGGAAGTGGGGTGAGGAAGTCTGTATTCGGCTGGAGCATTGTGATCCTGTTTGTTTGGTGGGAGGAATATGCCAATGCCCAGGACTTGTGCAGACAAAGCTAGTAGAAAAACTAACCCTGGAGCCTCTGCAGCAGGGAGGAGACTGAAAAGGATGTGGGCATCAGTGAGGGTGGAAGAAAACTGTGTTTTTGAGAACGCTACATCAGCAAGATCTAGAGATAAGGGTAAGGTAGGTACCGTATTGCATTGGTTCATTCCTCTTCGATTTCTCTGCTACTGAAGAGCACTATACCAAGTCACAGCCAACAGTCTTTCTGAAAAGCAGGATGTCCACAGCCCCATGCTCTCTAAGGAGAGAGCCATGTTCATGCTGCACCACCAGAAATCATGGTTAGCTGTTGGAGGAGAGGAGAAGTAAGAAAGGTTGAAAAACTGGTGGCCATTGTGCTGTGCCCACTCCTGGGCAGAGATACGGCTGCTCAAGCCAGGAGGAGAGTGTCCTGGATGGCTTCTCCATACCCTTATCCAGTAGAGAGTGGCAGCTCCAGTTCACCACTGGGATGCCCGTTATTAAAAGTTTGCTTATGTCTAAGAACTACAGCAGACAGCTTGTCATTTTAGGAGTTGAGGTACCTGCCAGTGCTGGGAAAAGCAACAACAAACTTCTCCATTCAGAAATGGCTCAAAAACACAGTTTTGTGTATTTAGAAGATGCATTTTTAGATAAAGTTTTAAGTGTTACCTCATTTATAAGTAGTATACGATAGCTGTTGGGGAGAGGGAGGTTGTCCCTCCTTTTGTATCCTTGTTAGATGCAGTCCCAGGACTTGACTTCTCTATAGATTAGAAATTCAGAGACAGTTTATGTTTCTCCTTTTGCCATGTGGCTTACCTATTTCTTCACTCTTTGGTGGTCCTTTCACTGATGTATGTCTACATGATTGGGCTATGCTCCAAAATCCTCTGTGTTGCTTACAAGGAGGTATTAAGGGGTGTGAGAAAGGGCCCTTCGATGCTAAAACCTCAAGTCAACCTGCACAGAAGACATGTAAGCCAGCACTTGCTCCAGACAAGGTGACATTCCTGACCTGGCCAGACTTCTGTGGGGCTGAAAAACCCCTGGGCAGGGCTGGCCCCTGCACAGGGCATCAAAGATTCAACTGTTGCAACATTTTCTAATCTCTACTTCCAAAATGAAAATGGTGAGTGCAGCAGCTTCTCAGCAGGAGGCAAAATAAAGTATCGTTGGAGTTTAATGTTTGGGCAAGCTAAAAGGTGAGTGTGGATCAGCTGACTCTCCTCTCTATTTCTCTTCCCCTTCTTTTCTTATTCTTTTTTTGGCTGTCAGTTTACTTAGAAAATTAATTTTAAAGTTGGTAACAAAATGCTCTGCTCTCTCACGACATCCGTGAGTGTGCACTGGGAAGTGCACGGCTGCTGCCTTGCCTCCCTGGTCACCAGTGGGCTACTGGGGAATGCCTGGATGGAAACTTTAGCCTGACAAAGGTTCCTGGCATAGTGGCAACAGGGACAACCCTTGAGCACAGCCCTGATGCGCCACAGACGTGTCAGGTCACTGGGGAGGTGTTCTGACAGCCTGCTGACATCGCTTTCAGTACAGATAAACCAGTGGGGTTATCTCAAGTGCAGCAATATCCTCTAAAAAAGTGAGGAGGAGAACCTACTTTGCACTGTGTCACCATGGATAAAAACCTGTTAATGAGCAGCAGTGGTAGGAGTGGAGACCCAGCACCTTCTACTGGGCATCATGCGGCAGCAGCCTGGGGGTGCGGGACCTGCAGTGAAATGCAGCCGAGGGGCTACATGGCCAACATTTTCCGGCCTGGGTGTTTAAATTTTGCTCTATATTTAGTGCCCTAAATGAGTGCTTTGATTTGCAGTGTTTCCAAGCACCTGCTGCTTCCATTGACTCTGGTGGTCTATATGGATCCCAGCAATCCTCAGGGTTAAGCTGCTCTATCTACATGCCTAAATTTGGGTACTTGAGTTGGGAGCTGCGGGTGCTATATTCTGCTTGGGTTTGTGTTTCTCCTGCTGTTGGGGTACGGTGCTAAACTGGGGTTTGTGGGCAAAGTGTTTTCAAAACGAGAGTGGCTTTGATTTGCTAGTTTCTAGTTCAGCTCATCTGAGTGATTAATGGTTTATTGGAGCAGAGAGCGATTAAAACTTCTGGAAATAAAAACTGAGTTAGGGTGGACTACTGTTCCTAGCAGCAGATGTCTGACGCAGGCGCAGCTTGGCTGCTGCAGTCCATTTCTCTTGCAACAGGAATGGTTTTGATGGCCTGTCCCCTGCAGACCGGCTGGAAATGCTGAGCTCTAATGCTGAACACAACCATCCTGCTGTCAAAACCTCCAGCTGGCTGTGGCAGCTCAGCGGGACACCGCTGCCAGAGGAGCCGGCACTTGCCTTTTAAGGAGCTCTGGTCTGGAACTGGGCATAAACACTTTTCCCTTTCATGTTCCTTTCCAGGGCAGGTAATTTATATATCTAGGTAAGCACTGGCAACCATGTCCATATTTCTGTCCTTTTGTAATACCCTGTTGCTGCTTTCTGGAGAAAAACACTAGCAGACATCAAGGTTACTGCCTTGGCATGCACTGTGTGTTTTCAGCTTAATTGTATCTGCATTGCTTTTACATTTCTTGATGTGCTGTATCTCCCCTGCTCTTGCATCACAGGCTGAGCATTAACTTGCATGCTTTGCTGCAGCAGACTTCTCTTTCCTGACCACAGCCCCAGGTGTCTTTCAGAGGTCTGCTTCCAGCCACATTCCCTCCTTTCTACTACTCCCACTTTCCCATATTGCTCCTCAGATACTTCTTCATGCTCAATAGATGTTGGATGTCAAGGCAAGTCTTTACCCAGAACAGGAGATGAACGAATGTGGCAAGGATCAGATGCCCCCATGGGAGCTGGAAAGGGCCCTCAACTCTTACTTCAAGACAAATGACGTCTCTCAAGGGTGGATTAAAGAGACTCTCATCATGGGCTGACTGCGCCAAGGCTGCCTCCAGGCATTGCTTGGGTTCTCCGCATCACCTGGGCGAGAAGGAGCAGCCCTGGGATCTCCTTGGGTGCCTCGTTCACTGACCTGACACCGCTCCTTTTGCTCATCCAGATCCTGAGAACTGAGAGTCCAGATTTGCTGTTCCCCATTGCTCCAGGATGCTTCTGCCTTGAAAGTCATCAAGGAGATTAGAGCTTGTACTGCTCCTCACTCCCAGACCTGGGCTTCAGCAGCACGGTCCAGCCCCCAGTCAAACCCTGCGTTGTGCCTGATGCTGCCGATAAAAGCTGTTGTTTGTTTACAAGCTTTCCCCAATTAGAACTCATTTGCTGCTCACACACTATATTTAAAAGCTCATGTTTAAATCAGTGCTGGTGATTTAGGAGTGCCTGGCTTGTTTGCTTTCCTAGATATATATAATAATTTTTCCACCTGTTAAAAATCTGTTGCTAATATCTTCTGTCAGGTTTTTTTTCTTTTTCTCTTTTTTTTTTTTTCCTGCCAGAGGCCTGCAAGTGTTTATTTAACTATCCTTGTTTATTTCTCTTAAATTTCCCTGTCTGCAAATCCATTTGGGATCAGGCAGGAAAAAGCTTAGCAATCAAGCTGGGTTTTATCAAAATAGACAGAAACTTTCACTTTGGGCATTTTGGAAGCCTGAGACCTCTTCAGAGCAGTTCTTTCAGGGACACTTTCCAACAGACAGCCCCAGAAGTATGGAGCAGATAAACTCATATCCCGGTGCCACTTTGTAGACCAGTGTCCTGACTGGTGTCAAGGGTCCTGTGTGGTGGGGCTGCGGCAGGAACTCTGCCCCATGGATATTCCCTGACCCCCTCCAGCCTCAGGCACTGCTCCAAGCAGAGCTACTGCACCCTCCCACCAGCACTCAGGTGACCTTTTAACCTTAATTGTTGCAAGTCAGCTAATTGGGGAGAAATCTCATTGGGTTTTTTTGTTGTTGTGTCTCAAGCTTATTGTTTTTACAACTTCCCTGTCATTTTCTTTCTATTCTGTTTAGTCTTCATTGTGCCTTTTTGTTAATTCATTACAAACTTATCCCCAGCTGTCAATGTATACATTTTTTTTCAGAAAATCTATTCAATCAGATCAGATTTACTCATAGGAGGATAACCCTAGCATTTCAAGAGAAGTTCTGTTGAGGTTATGATGCTATAAAAATTGTCCTGTGTCTGTCACTTATTTCATTTCACCTTTGCATGAGAGAGCTTCTTAGCCAATGTCTAATGTAACTATAGGAAACTCAAGGTAAGCCCAGAATGGGAAGACAAACTTCCTTCTTGTACAGGTGAACTGATCTAGCAGACTTCCAGGGAAAGGGAGCATATCCAAGACCTGGCACCTACAGCTTTGGATTTCTGCCAACTAAATCTATCCTGCCATGGTCGTCTTTGTAGAGTTTCCCATTTTAATATTTTTCTGTTCACCTACTGAATTTCTATGACATTTGATTGTTTGCAGAGGCCAACATCGGTTTTCCAATGGGCTATGAATGGGGATGGCGGTAGAAATGTTCCCACATAGGTATCTGATTGGGACATGGCATTTCATTCTTCCATGCCCCTGGACCTTCTCTGTATTTCATGCTTTAGCCAAGGCCAAGGGCTGACCCCCGTTTCCCACTTCCACACTCTGAAAATCAACAGAATCATTCTAGATTTTCAACAATGTGCATGAAATGTATTTTTTTATTCATTTAATAATTTTTGGAACAACTTGAATGGCTTTGGGGATGCAGTCAGGAAATATAATCTTGAGTAAGATAGAAACAAGAAAGTTGAGTCCTTGTTGTATCTTCCATGCTATTTCCATCTCCAATGTATTTCCTCTCTCAAATTGCTTCTCTCCAGAGTCACACTCTGCCAGAGATAACTAGGTGGCGGTGAGTGAAGAAAGGAACAGTATTGTCTACAGCTTTGAACCATGAATAGCCCTTGGAAAAACAGCAGCAGAGAGAGATACAAGTTCACGTTGATAAAGCAGGTTGCCAAGTGACAGAAGACTTGATCCTATTTCACTGAAGCTGGCAGTGAACTCCCACAGACGTCACTTTTATCACTGCTCCCAGCCCATCTTGGGCACTGTCCACCATCAGCCTGGACAGAGGAGAGGATTTCTGTGGGGATGGGGCTGGTTTTGGTTGAGCATCCTTCTGCTGCAGCTGCTGGGGCCAGGGTAACGTGCACCCATGAGAATCAAAGTGGGTTCAGCACCATGCTGATGCTGTGCGGTGACCTTTGCCTTTGTGCTATTGAAGGAGTGAGCCCATGTGTGTACACACATATGCATCGTATTTGTGTATATCAGGGCCTCATTAGCCACCAATTCGTAAGTAAAAGGCCCAACAAACTGCATCCGCTGCTGTCGGATGGTGCTCATTGATGAAGCCTGTGGCCCTCAGCTCTCCATTGGTATCACAGCTCATCCTCAGTTCTCCCTCCATTGGCAAAAGCCACCATGTCTGTGTCAGTCCACACTCTGGAACACTCCTCAGACAGCACAGCAGGCCAGTTCCATGTGAAGGGTTCACTTCCCCAGCCCTCCACCAGACCCGCCGCTGTGCCTTTCCCATGTCGTGGAAGAGGACAAAGCAATGTAAGGCCGTTTTCAGAGCTGCCCACTTCCCTACTACCCTTTTCTGCTCAGCACTCATGACATGAGACATTGGGCAACCCTGCAGCACAGTCGCTTGCCACTGTCACCGAGACCTTTTGTCAAAGCCCTGCATAATGTCAGCCAACAAAGGGAAGCTGTTTTATTTTGGTGCCTCCAAGGAGGCTGGATGAATAGATGAACTGCAGCAGCCTAATGGATTTTGAAGCAGGGAGGGGGAAGCAGGACGGGACACAGCAACAATTTTCTGGGAGGCGTGTGGGGAAATGTTGTTGCAGCGATGAGGAGCGGGAGATGGAGTAACAATGGCTCCGGTTTACATTGTGCTGCGCCGGCGCTGTGATCTGCTGCCAAGATCAACCCGGGAGAGAGGAACTTGAAAATAACACGAATAGTGTGGCAAGAGAGATACCCTACAGCATATCCTGCTCCCTCGGACTTGCCTTTGAGTCAGGAGTGAAATATTGGAGCTATTGTGGTGAAGGGAGACTTAAAAATAGAAAGAATTTTATTTTTTTTTTCTCCTCCAAGGGGACATTAATTGTTTTTAAGCTGCGCTACTTCTTGTTTGAGTCAAGAAGGAAAACACTTCAAGGCATTGAAAGGACTAGAAAACATGTCACTCATCAGCTGCAGTGTGAGGGCTGCCCCTTATCTCCATTGCCATAGCGATGCTGCTGCTCAGGTTACTCTCCCCTATGGGTTTCACACCACTCTCTGTGTTACCCTCACTGCTCAAGATCCTTTCATAGGAGGCCTGGTTAATACCATGAGCCTTGCAAAAAAACTGATGCCCAAACTCAGCTTTAGGCTTGGGTAGTATTTCTGGTTTCCCATGCATGTGCCTTGTGAGGGACGGAGAGCTGGTGCCAGGGGTTTCTGCACAGGAGGTGAAGCTGTTTTCCAGGCAAAAGCTGGAAATTGTCCTCTCTCTTGCAAGACCAGCACCCTGGAACCAAATTGGGTTTGGGAAGTTACAAAGCTTATATTTCTTGTAGCGTTTTAACCTGTTTCTTTTTTTGTTGCTGTGAGGACTGGTGTGCTCGGGCTAGTGCGGTTGGCTGGTGAAACTTAGGGGTCTCTGGGTGTTCGGAGAATTGCATTTACATGAATGTAGGATGGAGTAGACCATCATCAGCTCTGGTCACAGCAATGTGGACCTGACATTTTCAGAAATAGCATGCCCCTCTGTGTTAGGTTCCTGTCTGGGCACTGCAGGATGCTGCCAATGTTGCACCTCTTGGAGGTGCCTTTCTGGGCACACAAAACCCTCCTGCTCTGCCTCTGAGCTTCCTTGGGAACAGAGAAGTGGGTCTGGGACACCAGCACTATCTCTACCCCAGGACAACTGTGGACAGCTTCCAGCCACCCTCCCAGAGGGCAGTCCCTCATCCCAGACCTGCTGGCACCCTTTGATGAATGGCTGGTGCCACATGTGGACAGGGCTGAGACTCTACAGGGAGAACACTGCACTGGTTTGTATAAATATAGCATATGACATCTATGTCTGAGTTTACCAAATTCAGCCCTCTCCCACTGGTAAACTGTGAGAACCAGCAGGGTCATAGCTTTTATGGCCAGAAGGAATTTGCTAAATCTGGATTCATCCAGTTCACTGAGCCAAATCGCTCAAGCTCGGTAGCTTGTCTCACCAAAGCCCACATTGCTCTGAAGACACTGGAAGACAGAGAGCCTCCTTCTCTCTGTCCCAGTAACTGGTCACCATCATTGTCTAATCGTCTGCTTTCCTTCTGGTTCAAATATGCTTGTCCTTAACTCTCAAACCACCCATGTCTTTGGTAATGTTAAAAATCACAGTAGCATTGAATATTTTCACCCCTTCAAAGCATGTACATGAGGGTGTTTCTCAGTCCTCTTTGCTAAAATTAAGACAAGGATCAGCTTCTTAAGAGACTCTAAGGTCTGCCCTCCTCCTCTGTCCCCATATAGCTGCTGTGCCTCTTAAATCCATGATAAATAACATGTATCCTTGGCATTTAGCATTGAAAACCTCTTGTCCCACAAACAATTTCCAAATCTGAGGATGTTTCATTTTTCCTCTGGAAAGAACCTGTGACCAAACCAGGTGCTTTGGGATGAGTTTAGCTGAAGACCCTCTATGGCTGAGATCTTCCTGGCAGCAGGTCCTGGGAAAGCCCCTCCATGAGAGGTGGCCACTGCTGAACAAGGAGCTGGTTCCTGTGAGAGGGTGGAGGACATGGATGCACCTTCTCCAGTCGCGTGGCTCCTCCAGAAGCTCAGAGGAGCCACCATGCAACAGATCGTTTCTGCAGCAAATTGAATCAGCAGAAGGAGGTGAATAAACAATGGGTTTTAAAAGATGGAAGAACAGCCTCTTATCAATGTGAAGCCTGACAAAATACCCAAGTGTTGTTCAGAGATGGCACAACTTGATAAAGGTGATGAAAGCACAACATGGGGGCAGAGAAAAACTCAGGGCCCAGTACTACACTGAACCATGGGGGCTGGCGTCCCAGATGTGATCCCTGACCAGCCAGGACAGGTTTGAGGATAATGCTGGGGGAAGCAATCGGTGGTGTTTTGAGTCCATCACATGCTCAAGGAGGGGTATTGGCTCAAACCCTGGAAGAGGAGCAGGCTCTTGTTATTAACATTGTGTTTTTCAAAGGCCTTTAAAAAGGAACTGGAGAAAAACACCAACAGCACCCAAATTTTGGAGGAAAAGAGCTACCATCTAAAATGTGGACTATTCATGCCAGGTTATGGCAATGCTTTTAGGCCCCAGGACCCTGAGAGAGGGCTGGGGTGAGGAAGTTCAGGATGTAGGACCTTGACTGCTAGAGCTGCTTGCTGGAGAAAGAGATTTCCTTTCCACCACGTATTTTTTTAGCTCAGCACCCAAAGGAAGCCTTCCTTGCACCCTTCCCTCTATGTTTAGCCTGCAACATGCAGAGTGGATGGCCACCTTCCTCCTTCCCAAGGCAACACAGAACAGAAAAGCACCCCAGAGCCTGCATACCCCATTAAGACTCACTTGGTACGAGCCTATTGGGCTTTGCTAACTCCATGAAACAGTGACAGGTTAATGTCCTGGAGCAGTGCTATGTCAAGGTCCCAGAGCACTGACGTGCTAACATCCTGAGGCAATGACGTGCCGATGTCTTGGAGCAATGACAGGCTAAAGTCCTGGAGCTAGCTGGAATCAAATCCTCGCTTAAGCTACAGGAACTTATTTTAACACTTACTTTACCAGAGGACCATCAAATTCATGGCTTGTCAGTTTTGGCACAGAGTGACTTCATATAAACTTGCAGGACTGCCTGAGAAACCAAGCTCATTGCATTATTATCATTTGATTCTCTCTCTCCTTTTAGTCTTCCACGTGGACTCCAAGCAGCTCAGTTCATTCCCTATTTCTATCCCCTAGGCACAATGGTCCTCCCTACTCCAGAAAGTCCTCTCTCAATGCAGAGTTTTATGTGGTTCATCAGGGGACAGAAACATATGCCACAGCCTGAGTTTCCCATCAGAATGCACCTGAAATTCCGATAACAAGCCAAACCCCCGCCCCCAAAACTCCCTACCCACAACCCGCCAAGAAAAACCCAAGACCACAGTCAATAATTCCAAAGAATTCACAGAGACCTCACTCATGTTCACTGAACAAATTCCTTTCTGGGAATTACCTTGGTTGGAAGCAAGTGTTATCTTGCCCTCTGTGCAGTGTTGCATCTCAGATGACAATTTAAGAACCATTTGTCCACAGCTGGCTGTTTACAGAGATGGTCAATTTGCCATTTCATCCACAGGTCCATAAAATAATGTCACTAAAAGGGGTCATAGCATGGGGGCTGTTTGGTTATCAGATCATTCCTCCTTAAAAATATAAAGTCTTTGTACGGGAATACTCACACCCTTCTACTACCCTGCTGTAAATCATTCAGTCTTCAGAAACAGCAACATTTAATATTTGTTGCTTTTAATCTGGACAGGAGACCAAGAGCCTTCTCCTGCAAGACTAATTGAGTGTTGCAGAACAGCTCATGCTTTACAAAGATGAGAAACCTGTCTTCCTTATGACTAATAAATAATAATAATCAAAAACAGACAATCTCAGGCAGAGGAGTGCAGTGATTCAGCAAGTGTTCCAGCAGTGGCCTAGATGGCATTAATCAGCTCTCGTGTCAGAAGTGATGTGTGCGGTCATCTCACAAACCAAGTCCATGGCAGCAGCTTCCACTCACCTCTGAGTCAGCTACAATTTTGGAACCTTGAGGTGCCAAATATCTCAAGTGACCTCAAGGTGGTTTCCGTAATAGGGAGTCAAGAGTGGAAGGTTTGGAGTCCACACATCTGCAATGGGACTGGGACACCATCCAACTGTGAATCTCCTGTCAATTAAACCAACCAAAGAGCTCTTTGTGCAGGATCTCACCCAAGAGGGAGAATGTCATAGGAGAGGAAAATGCGCAAAAAACTCACTGCATGAAGCCAGTTTTCAGTGCTTCTTTCTTCTGCCTTTCCCCCATGTATCCAGCAGCTGAATTACTTGATAGGGAGTCAGTGAGACCTTCTGAGAGCACCTGCTAGGTTTCTGCCCATAGACAGGGACTCTCCCAAGCTTGCTCCTGAGGTCTGGGTTCATGTTTGGGTCTGGAGCCAGCTATGGCAGAGGGATGCCCAGCCTGCCTCTGACCACAGAGCATGCTCATCTCAGTACTGCTGATGTGGGACCAGCCACTGGCATGGACTGTGGCTGTGCAACATTGCTTCCCACAAATGTTGTGGTGTGCAGCCAGAATGTCCACAGAAACCCTCGAATTTTGGTGATGCAGGTGAGAGAACCTGTTCGGCAAGTGTTCCGTGGCCCAGGAATTTGGGTCCACTCTAATCTGATCTCCAGTGCATGCCTGCACTGGTCCTGTGGCTGTTATCCCCTCTGCAGAGAGGAGTCTCCTCCCTTGCAGCTGTGTCACTATGCCAGGCAGTCTGCAGCGGGGCTTCCCAGTGCTCTTTTGACATCTCTGGGAGCGGAATAATGACAAGAGCAGCTGAAAAAAAAGCACCTCTGAATATTCTGCTTTTCAGCACCTTTTTCTCCCCACCACAGTGTGTTATGAAGCTGGAAATCCATCTCCAGCCATCTACTGCTTCCATTTCTGCCTGCATCCCCCCTGGGGACTGCAGCCTGGATGCCTCCTTTCAAATGTCAGCAAGTAGGGTTAATAGAGTCACAAGCCCACAGCTCAGCGCTCCTGAGCCAGAGAAAGGCCGCAAACAGGATAGGGCATTATTTGGGCCAAACTCAGAAAAGGTCCTTGCTGTGCTGCCTGCAGTTCCCCCCTCACCAGGGGATGCTACAGGGTCACTGCACCCTGCTGTCTTTCACACTCCTTACAGATGCTTCCCAAGAAATTGTCTTTCCAATCATTCTGACACTAAGGCAGTGGATTTCAATATATTTGCATCAGGGGCAAGATCCCCTGCGCTCTGTATTTGGATACCTCCGGCTCTTTGATTTGAAGAACATCCACATTTGGAGGCGGTTGATGAGGTTTTTTTTCTCACAGGCTTCCCCATTCCCCACATCCCTTATGTGGCTTTCTGCCAGCTCTGCAGCTCCTCGTCCCTCTGCCTGGCAGCGGCACTGGCGATGACACATTTCACAGGTCTGCAGGGGAAATGAGTAAAGCTACGCAGGACAAGAATTTCCGTTGGGGGGGCGGGGAGGAAAATTATGTGATTTTGAAACTTATCTGAGTTTGAAATATTAGTTCCAAACCAAAATGTAATAATAAAAAATATAATGTTTGAAATCCCCTTCCAGAGGTACAAGTGGGACTTCAGATGTCAGAAGAACATTCTACATCAATATAATCAATGCTGCTCATTCCAGGCTCAATCTTTTCTGAACTGCACTGCTGTTTGTAATAGAATATGCATTAAAATTTAATGAAATGTTACTTAGAAAAATAGGAAAAAAAAAAGAAAAGAGGCTCTTGGAAAAGGCTGAGAGAATATCTTGACCTCGGCAGGAAAGTGCCAATGTAACTTCTTGCAAAGTCACTTTTGGTTGAAACCTCTATGTTCCCACAGAAATGTTCATATTATTTTTTAAGAAATGGCACTTTCTTTTCTTTGCCTTTCCTTTTTTTTTTTTTTTTTGATTCTCCTGACAGAAAAGAGCTCAACTTGAATATTTGCAGGCAGCTGTCTAAATAAGCTATGTCAAAAATGTCTTCTTGTGACACTGAAGAATGACCAGAAGTATTTTTGGTCACTGGAGTGGATGTACTTAATATCACACATTTCCCTCTACACTTTTCCCAGCGTATTTCCCAAAGCTGCTGGGCAGCACACATCTCTGCTTGGGAATTTCATCCTCGGGGTTTTGCTCCCCATCTTGGGGTCATCTGAACCTTCTGCTGCCATTTTGTCCTGTTCCCTCTTGTCTGGCCCAACATGAGGCAATTGCTTCCCCCCCCTTTTTCGGCAGCCTAAGGACCTCCGTGGTGATCACAGCCATTTGTTCACAAAGTGTGTACCAGTGCCTGCAGGCAGTTTTTAAGTCCCTAAACCCTCTCTTAGATGCCTCAGTGGTGCATTGAATCCAGTTCAACACTCTCTTAAGCAACAGACCCTCCATAAAGAGCCACGGGATGGGCACATCCCTTTCTTTCCACTGCAGTTTGCCCTCCAGGTTGAATAGGAGCATCCCAACTTGCAGCTGATTATTTATTTTTTTACCACTTGGAGACATCTGCCTGGGAAAGTAGCTGCCTCCTCAGGATCTGCACACATTTGTGCATCAGACATAAGTAAATGGAGGGCAGTTTTCCAGAAAAGTTGCTGGCTGTGTGCGTGACAGATAGAAATTGCAGGGAGGCCCTGATGGAGCGGGGAGAGAGGCTGCATCCCATAAATGGCCTTTCCCAGAGGAGGAGGAGGAGGGGTAGGGCTATGAGGAAGATGAGTGAGGGAAGCCAGTGCAACCACAGTGTCCTTTCCCCTTTTGCAGAGAGCAAAAGTGAATGCCATTCTCAAATGAAGCTGTGAGTCTGGGGAAATCCTGCATTCGTTTCCAAAGAAGTGGTGGATCCGGTAGCTGTGAGACTCAAGTCCCACAATTTTCTTCCTGTCTCTGTGCAAACAGCTTGTCCCTTGCTCGCCACATCCCCCTGTGGTTCAGCCACAACTGCAGGGCTTTGTGGTGGCTTTCCCTGCCTACACAACTTGTGTTGTCACACAATGCGACAAAGGAACCTTGTAAAACCGGGAGCAAGAACGGTGTTTGGCCCTCCGACCCCTGACCCTCCAACAATTTAGTTAATGATTCTGGTTATCAGATATACTGGCTCAGCAGTGCATCCATCACCAGGCTGACAGGGATTCAATCCTAGAAGGGGAGGGAATGTGCAAACACATTCAATCTTGGCCCAGCCAGCCCCCAGTGTGCCTCTCCTCCTAAATCCAAGAACAAACAGAGGGTTTCCATCGGGGGAAGATCTGCTGTGATTTATTGTAAAATATTATACAAGAAGGGCCTGTAGATGCTGGGAGTCCCTCACATGCAGGACAAACCCATGAGATGCTGCTTAGCTGCTAATGCTCTTTGCAGAATATTGAGAGAAAACCAAACGAGCAATGGTGCTTTACTTTCCACAAGAGTCATTGCCTGTTTCTCTGTGATATTTTAGCTTAAGAATTCAATCCTCCAGCCTAAAACTAAAGTCAGCAGCTTTCTTTGCTGAACCTAAGGCTTACACCTTGCATCTGTACTCTTTCAATGTCCTGGCTCTGCACTACAGCCTCTTGTCCTGTTTGTTTTCAGCCCTTGCCCAGGACACCATGACCCTCCCTGTCCTGCCCAATTCCTCCATCTTCTTTTGGTAGATTATTCTGCAATAAATCACAGTAGTTTTCACATGATGGAAAAGCTCTGCTTTTTTCTTGGATTTGGGGGAGGTTGGTAAAGATTCCATGGGCACCAAAGTGAGGAAGAGAGAATAGGTCCTCCAACAAAAACAGCCCAGGGTTAATTTGCCCATACTTGGACCCAACTCAAAGCTTCCCAAGGCTTGTGACTGCTGGCTCACCCCTGTGTTTTTGTATATCACAATATTTTCATGGTGAGCAAGATATGAGACAAAACGCTGAAATACAGCTGCCCAGCAGTCACAAGCTGGGGGAAAGCTGCAACAACTGCATGGGATTCCCCCTGCACTCTTTCCCTTGCCTCCAGGCTTTTATGGGATCCCCGAGGAATCCAAACGTGGCCGTCAGCACAGGGATGATAGCCTGAGCAATTTCTGGGTGGCACTGTTATGCTGGAGTCTCTGGTCCCACGCTGGCAGCCTTCGCGCTGGCCTGGTCTCAGAGGGACTGCTGCGTTAGGCAAGCCACACTGAAGCACTGTGTGATAAGAGCAGATAAGAGAGTTCCTGCTCTGGTTACAGCATGACCAAACAAGTTTCCTGATCCTGTACCTACGCCTGCCGCTCCTTGAGACAATACTGTTATCCCTGGTGGGAATGTGCAGGCAAGCAGGAGCAAACCAGAGCCGCAAGCCGGGCTGCCCTGCGGCAAATAAACATCACTGTGTATGCTCGTCCCGTGCAGGAGGCTGGCCCAGGGACTCGGTGCACGGAGATTTCCCAAGGAAATGTCCTGGCATGGCAGAGCATTCTCACTGTATCAGGCTTGGAAGAGACAGGGAGAGAGGAGTTCAATGGTACAGTGAAAAGAAAATGGGATGTGAACCAATGCTGGAAATATGACAAAAAGCAACCAGAGTGCAGAGAAACAGTCTCTCTTTGCCTGGCTGCAATTTGCAAATGGATGGTATAGGGGAGCTGAGGCTCACAGCAATGGAAACATTCCTCTCTCCACCAGCTCTTCCCAGCTCCACCATGGATGCCACGACTGCTCCAGTGTGGCATCCAGCACTCCCCAAGCTAGCCCCAAACCATCATGGTCTGACCACCTTGTCCAGCAGAAATGTGTATGAAGAAAAATCTCTACATCTTTGCTTGTGTGGTCCAGGCTTTGTTGACTTGGCTGCAAGAGAGGAGCCTGCCTGGCAGACGGGCTCAAGCCTTGTTGGTGCAGTCCCTGCTGTCTCATGATAAGAAAGGCTGAGGACCTCTCAGTGATGATTTCTTGTAGGACTGTATATTCATGTCCTACATGGATATGGACATATGGACACTTACCATGTGATTCTTACCATGTTCATAGGGCAATGAAGCCATCAGGGCTATGCCAGTGGAAAATAAGGGCAAAAAATGCAGTCCAAGCAAGGCCCATACCTGTATGACTTGGTGTGAAGCTGAAAGTGGTTTCTGAACCTCTTGTTTTTGCAATCTCAGTGCATTTGTGCTCATTTAATTTTCATGCCCAACCTGCAGTCTGGACAAACAGCATAACATCATGCCAGGGTTTGCATGCAGCATGTACACTCAGTACAAAGGAGCAAATAATGGCCCATTAGACCACAGTATTTAGCAGAGCCCACAAGAAAGAGCGTTCCAGTTATTTCAGAAAGCTCATCTGCATCGAGAGGGCTGGGTTGCTTCTCTGAACACTTCCTGGCCTGCCTGAAGCAGTGCCACCCCAATGGATCTCAAGAAACGTTTTAATAGATACCACTGGATAAAACTTTGTAGCTGTAAATCAGAAAGGTGACCAGAAAAATGAATCTGAAGTCCTTTTTTTCCCCAATTATGAGTTAATTTGCATTAATATAGAGAGATCACCAAGAGGTTTTGCTGTTCTTCAAGGATCCATGAGGCAGAGGTGCTCTCTTCTCCTCTCAAGCAGAGAAAGTGCTCTGATAAATACCTCTGCAGCTGTCCTGAGGTGCAAGTGTTGAACGTAGGCTCTTTCATGAATGTCCATCAGGTGCTCTGTCCTGTGAAGACCTGATGGGTGAGCCACCTCCACTCATCCTGAGAGTCAGGTCAATGCTTGTGGTAGGCCACCTCCTGATGTCTTCTGGCTTGTGAATTGCATCTTTACAATGGGCTGGGGAGACAGAAGAAAAATAAATCATGTGTGTCATTTGGGCAGCTCAGATTCAGGAGATGAGAAGTTATGTAATGGAAATAAAGCACAACAATGATATACTCAGACGGTGGTAGTGATTTCTACCTACCCAGTCTCCTGATCTCTACCACTGCTCAGCAGATAGGTAGCTCTAGTGTCAGTAGAATAGCAAAGATAATTTATCATGATTAAAGGTGCAGTAGGTCTCTCTAGATGTAATTAGGTGCTCTCTAAAAGGAAGAGACTACAGCTAAGCCTTGCAGGCATGTTTACTTGACCACAGAGGGCCCTCATCAGAGCATCCAGCACTAATATATTATCACTAATGATGACAATCAACAGTTTCTTCTCTCCATGAATTAAAATTACACATTCTCACTTGGTTGGAGAGTCAAATTTTTCACAAGGAAAATATTTTGCTCACACAGGACAAAAAATGTTATCATTACCTACAGGTTGTTCTTTCCCACCTTTTTTTTTATGTGTGTGACTCTGCTTTCCACCACTAATTTGTTTCAGATTATTTCCATCTTTATTAGATTGGTGTGAACGATCAGCCACCACTTCTCTTTTTCACCAGCCCCCATGTCTTTTGATGCTCCACATTTTTATAGTTAGCCTGAAGGCAATATTTGATCTCTTAAACCAGCCATCACAAGAAGGTTTGCCAATCTTTATTTCACCACCAAACACTTCTTCAGTATGGGATTTGACATCTGAGCTATATGTTCCTCTCACCTCAAGTTCACCTCTGCAAATGTTCCTCTCTAACAAGCATATTTTAAGGACTACTGCCCTGGTATCCTATGTTACGTCTTACACTTAACATAAGAAATTGCTCCATAAAGATCATGGAAGGCTGAAGCAGCTTTACAGAGAGACCGCCCATCTCAGTGCAATCCAGGGTACTGGAAGTGGCCATTACCTACATGTAGCAGCAATTCTGTAACAGAGGCTCCCAAAGTAGTGCATCTTAGGAGGCTCTGTGAAGCAAAGACATCACCTCTTCCTAGAGCTGGTGGTGAAATGTATTAAGAAGGGAATGTGTAAAGGCTAGACCCTAAAACGAGTGAAATGACCCAAAGAGGAGACACCAGGAAAGCCTGAACCTGTCATGGTGATCTCAGCATCCTCTCACAGGCAACACTGATGTCCTTGAGCTGCTGTGTCAGATGGGGAAGTATTTTGTTCTCTGAGCTGAAACCACTTGCCCAGCTCTGGGGAAGCTCAGCACCTCCCTGAATCACATCCTGTAGTGCACAGACCAGAGCTCAGCGCTTGTTGCTGCCACATCCCTCTGGCTGGCTGGACTGCTCCTGCGTGGGGATAGAGGACTGGTACCACCTTGGGAAAGCTCACCTTAGCTCCAACTGCAGCACAGTTACACCTCTCTACTCTGATGATTTTGCTGTATCCTCCTAAGTACTTGCCTTTCTAACACTTCCTTGATTAACAAACTGCTGCAGCTCCTTCCTACTGTCATTTGCAGTCACTTTACTCCACTGAAAGCTGCTGGCAGATTGTCACCAGTTTCAGTCAGGCAGCTGAATCTGACCCTCAGAAATCAGGGTGTTGCCATCAGTAGGTTTTGTTGCCCATAAAATAGAACTGAACATCACCCACGTTTCTCTTGGAGTCTTTGCTTGACTCAAAGGTTCTGCTACAGCCCTCCACAGAGCCTGTCCTACAGAGCGGTCCCCTCCTTCCCGCCTGGATGGGACACGGCACGCTGGAATCTCATTCATGCATCTGCTGTTGCACCGCTGCTGCCAATCCAGCCCAGGCTTTAGGAGAGGAGAACATGATCACTTTGCAAGGCAGTGGTGGAGTCACCGCACAAACGGAGAAGACCACCTAATCCTCACATTCCTGCAGGAAAGAAAGCTCGCAGTGAGCTAAACACATATGGCCAACGGTGTGTGTTATTTTTAAGTCCAAAAGCCTGAAGGCAAGGTTTAAAGGCAAGTGTAATGGCATTTTTTTCATGAGCTGTCTTAAGTCCCCTTGTCTCTTGCCTGGATTGCGTCAGCCAGCAGTGACATATTTTGGTGCAGGAGCTGTCTCTGTCCCTGTTCTCAAGGCACTTTAAGCCTCCGTACATGGCTGGAGTGGGCAAACTGAGACACAGAGCAAATGCTGGCTTCCATCTACATATCTTGTCACCCAGGATTGACAGAGACCACAAAGTGGCCTCATGAAGGGATAAAGTCAAACGATACTCCTGCCTGATGTTTCACATTATACCCTGCCTCTCCTCCCTGGAGCCAAGGGCAGGCTTGCCATGCTCTGCAGTGATTTCCCTGTCTACCAGCTGTCCATCACCAGCCGATGGCGAGAGGTCCTGAGCAGCCCCACTGTGCCGCACCACCTCCAACACCTCCTCCCTGCCACCCTGAGCCAATGTGCATCCTCCTTTCACTCCCAGCTTTGTTGGCTACGGAAAGCAGGGGCTGCACCAGCACTCCTGTGTGCCCAAGAACATCGTGCCTCCTGCTCCTGGATACTCTGCTCTCACAGTTGCCCGAGCACCGGGTGTATTCTGTCCGAGACAAGAATTAGCAACTTCACACTATGGATATATCTAAGTAAGTCCCGTATTCAGCCACTTTGTTGCTGTGCGGGGCAGTGTTAAGAGATGAAATGATGGTTGCAAATGCAGAAGGAGGAGCACAGTAGGTGCCCTCTGAGGAGCCGTGGAGAAGCAGCCCCTGGCTTGGCACCGGCCGAGGACATGAACCCAGCATGCCCAGGCACAGCAACCAGCTCGCTCTGTGCCTGCTCTGCTGTCACTGAGCATCCCAAGTACACACCGATAGGTATGGCATTAAGTAATGGGTTCCTATTTAACACTTTCTCTGCTGTAATCAACTGTAGAGGCAGTTGAATGGTCCCCAAAACACCACAATATCTGCCACACCAATGTTTCAATATTCTAGAAGCCATTTCTGACAACAATACTATTTTTGTGAGACTACTCCAGCCAGCTCTGCCACAACTGCAAAATATAAACAGCATCGACTTTTGCAGTGTTTCATACTCCAAGATTTTAAAGATGAATATTTTTGTGACAATACAGATGGCTCTTGCTGAAACAAGCAGCCATTCAATCTGGGATGAAATCCAGAACGTAGGTGTTATTTTGTTTTTTGAAGGAAAGGTGACTGCTGGGAACAAAGAAGCCCAGGTCTTTCCCCATATGGAAAGGATTGGGGCAAAAGTTAGAAACTGTCAAGTCACAATGCCAATGCATGGAGAGGTGATGGGAGGCAGCCTCAGGGCCGAAGGCTGAGTGTGACTTTCAGCACAACTTTCAGGACGGCCTCACCTGCCTATGCACCAGAACAGGCTGATAATGATCCTGAAATCCCAAAAGCCCTGGCCTGTGCACCCTGCTGCTCCCATCCATGCTTCTCAGCATAAAGAAGTTAGAGAGATGTACGACACAGAAAACCACCACTGCTGCTATGTTTCCTGAACACAAACCTGTTCAAATGAGCTGTCTCTTTTTATTCTTTTATTTTAGCTTTGGCTAGAAATGGGCATCTAGAAGCAGCAGTGGCTCAGGGGTGGCAGCTCAATGTTCATGCAGAAGCACTCAGGCTTGTAACCATGACCTCATCCCTGCTGGGTGAGAGAGTCTGGGCAGACCCCAGTGCCTGCGCATGTTCTTCAGAATCCCTTGGAACAGAGGACTTCTCCTGACATGATGCAAAGAAAACTAAGGAGAGGAAACACCAGCATCAGTTTGGGAATGGAGGCGAGGGGACTTTGTTTCTGAATTTTTTAATGAGTTGGGTAGTGACAGTGAAGACAAAATCACTTTAAAGAAGCCAAACTGATTTTATTAGCAACATGATTATGAATGAACTGCCTTCCCAGGCAGAGGAAAGGGTCTCATCTTCAGTAGTTTCATTAAAATAATGACTTCTATCACCTCTCCCTCCCCCGCAGTCCTCACCATAGGTCTTCCCTCTCCCATGCCAGCGACTGTGCTGGGATATGCCCCTGATAATCTTCTGCTATCCTGGGGGCCTGGGAGGCAGGAGGGCCATGGAAAGAATCCCAGCGTTTCCATCTGTCGAATTCCCGAGCGGCAGAAACCTGACCCCACACGGAGCGGGTACGCGCTGCATTATTGCTGCTGTGGCAGAGCAAGCAGTCTGTGCTCCTTGTCATGCATTATTAAGTGAGCTCAGGGAGAGGGAAAGACACCAATGAGAGGGTGAGTGAACCTGAAAAGTGGAAAAGACAAATCTATCCCTGTAATAAAAATAAATAAACAAATAAATCCGACCCTGAGCAGCCTCAGTAGCCAATAGGCAGAGCTGACCAGACGTGACAGAGACATGACAGCCATGCTGATGGTTTGCTGCAATAGTGTGGGGTTTATCCATGATTTTAGCAACTTCACAGAAAGGGAAGGTGCCTTGTGTGAAAAATGCAGTGCACTTGTTTCTGTCTACCCCGTTATCTCAGGGCTGAGGAAGTGGGAATACCTTGCCATTGCATGAGCTGCCCCAAAGTCAAACACCACAGAAGTGGTGCAATCCCACAGAGTGATGTACAGGCTGTGAGCCTGGCCAAGGGCTCCTGGGGCACCTGAGGCTGGGAAACACCATGGCTGCTGCTTATCAGCTCAGCTTTGGCTCCCCAGGCAGCACATCCTTTCGATCCCAAAACATACTGGGAAAGGTGCACATGGGCACAGGACTCCTAAGTCATCAGCCAAGACTACCCTGGGACCCATATTTAGCTGTGAAGGCGCCTTCCTGCAGCTTTGCTCCCAGTCAAATTGCTGCACTGTGAAACATCACGGTATGAAATAGGAAGAGTGTAGGCTCAGGCTTTGTCCTCTGGGACTCCATCACCCATAGAGGTGTATGAGATTTGATCACGGAGAGGGAAGGGGGACCCCAGAAGTCACCTGCCTCTGCCCAGCTGATCACCACCACAGCAGCAGCAGGAGGGTTCCAACCAGCAAACAACATTCAGCTCACCTGAGGGGAAGGCCATCCACCAGTGTAGGTCCTGGACCAAAGGTGCAAACTTGAGCAGGTATGTGGTTCCTTCCCAGACTTTTCCCAAGCCTGTTTAGAGATGCTTTTATGGATGCTTTTGCCAGTTTTCCAGCACAGTGGCAACTATTCCTTATACGGAAAAAACAAGAGCATAGAGGAACTTAATGTGTTTCTAGCTGCTTTTAATTAAATTTAACAAGTTTGGCAAGGAAGCAGGATCAGCCCAACTAATTCTTCATGAACCCAGAGCTTGTAACTTGAAAGCCTGTCTCAAGCAGAGCAAAAATGGCCACTCCTGTTATTTATAGAAGAGACAAAATTGCAAAGGGCCAAGTATTGCAAAACCCCAGGCTCTGCAGAAGGTGATTTATAGTTACCTGCAAAGACGTGACTAAGGAGCTCAGGAATCCCAAGCTGAACAACAGTCCATTGATAAGCTCCAAGACACTGCAGGCCAAGCTCTTGGCTACCCGCCAGCTGACCCCTGGCAGTGTCCTGGGCTCGCCCAAAAGGTGAATGAGTGCAGGTGAGAGGCAGCTGGGAGCACGGGAGGGCACTGCTGCAGGCCAGGGGCTCTGCAAACCAGGGCTGGTTTGCTTTTGTCAGCAGAGGATGGACTCAATCCATTGCTGGAGGCAAGTGGCTTCATCGCTGTCAAAGAACTGAGGGTCAGACCTCTGCTAATAGGGTTGTTTTTTTCAGGGATGTTTTCTTTCCACTTGTGCTCATGGAAATGCAAAGGCACATAAATAGAAAAGGACAAATCAATAAGCATTTATGAGCCTTGAAAAAGCTTTCTTCTCACTCAGGTAAAATCTTAATTGTGCTCGTTATGTGGCTGGGATGATTCATTACGCTGCTCTCTCCCCCACAGACAAGCAGAAATAAAAAGGAATACTTTCCAAATTCAGGAAGGACACCCTCCCTCCTTCCCTCTTTTCCTCAGCATTATGATAGTTTTCTCCAGACAGCTCAAATCATTCTCTCCAAATACGTGTAAACTCCTGATGATGCCTGGTTTGCTGCAGCACAGGCTGGCTTACAGGCAACTGGGCTTCCTGGCCACGGATACATCCCCAATCAGCAGCTTATTTCCCTGTGTGCCAAAACTCTCCTCCAGTCCCCTGAGCTCCGCTGTTGCTGTCACCAGAGTCAGAGGCAAACATTTCCCTGGCTTCAGCGGGAGCAGGAGCACGTTTCCATGCGTATTGCCATATGCTGCTTTCTCTCCCCATTCTGTTTTCCTTTCGGCCCTATCTGCTCCATCAAAGAAAGGGAGCTGACGGCGGCAGCCACGCAGGGTGTTTGCACAAAGGCGGTAATTCAAGCCCCGGCGCGAGCTGTTTTGGCAGCGTAGCCAAGGCACCGCTTGTTGTTCCAGCTGACCTCTGCCCCGGCCTCCTCGCTGGCTGCAGGTGGCCCTCACACCAGCCTTCCTTCTTGGTGCATTTTTTAAAACTGTTTTTTTGTGACTCACTTGGGGATGAAGAGGCTCGTGTCTTGCTTGGCAGGACACCTGAAGATCCTCCCATTGGGCAGTTTGCACCCTATGTTACTTTGAAGACCCTACAGGGCCAAGAGTTGCTGGGCAAAGGCAGCAAACTCATAACAACGCTAAGAGCAGGAGTTGCCGGGGATTTATCTGGTGTGTGTCTTTGCTCGGGCAGGAGAACCCCACCCACACTGCTTGCTGTCCTGCTGCACATGACCATGTATCCATCATGCTCACAGGACCCAGCTATCAGTGCCTCTACCATCTCGTGCTGAGGACAGGCATTGCAATTCAAAGGAAATCATTACTTTCTTCCACACAAATATCCCCTTTGTAGGTGAATCCTCCCACAGAGGAAGGCACCCAAACTCTTTTCCTCATCCTTTGCAATGCCCTGTGATGGTGCTTTCTGGCCCTTCCTTTGTAGAGACTTTATTCCAAACTTGTTTCCAGCATCTGAGGTCTTTGTAGTGAGTTTGCTAGCTCCTGATGGGTTTGGAGAAAGTGCAGGGTGAAATTGCCTTTCACTGCACACCTTGGTTCGGTTTCTCCCCACTGTGAGAAATTCCAGGATGGAGAACAGTCAGATCAAAGAGAGACAATCCCAGCTGAAACATGCATGATTTGCATATTCCATTAAAAAAAATCAAAGCGGAGGGTGTGTAAAATATTTGCACCCTGGAGCATATACAATGTATGCCCCAACAAGATGCTCCATGTAGCGCTTATACTTATTTACTCTGATGCCTAATAACAGAAAAAAAAAAAAAAAAAAAAAGGAAGAAAAAGAAGCTGTTGTAATTTTCACATCTCAATGGATTCTGGCTCATCTGATACGCAGACCATCTCCTTGAAAGAAGCGCAGATACCTCTAAAAAGCTTGGGCTGGCTTTTGGCAAATTGCTTACTTTTGAAGGTCAAACTAAATATGTTCCTTGTACAGTGGGAGGTCCCCCATTGATAGAAATCTTCATTGCTCTGATTCTGCCATTTCATTTAACATTTGATAGATCCCAAACACAGGGGAGGTGATTGGAGGACACGTGTGTCTTTCTGTGCCAAATTCTAGAATGGCACTGTGGAAAGTGAAAATGGCATAGCTGAGTTCATTTTAGGCTGAGAAAAACACAGGTCAAGAATTTAATTATTTTGCTGTCTCTGCCGCCAGCCAGTTGGATGACAGTGACAACGTCACTGCTCTGTGCCACTGTTTCTCCGTCTACAAAAAAAATGTTAGTGATCCCTTCTTGGAGTATTATGAGATCGACTGGTAGAAAAAGAGCTGCCTGGACTATACACCATTATTGTTAGCATTAATATTCTTACTGCTTTTTATTACCACTGTGGTGGCTATTAGCACTGCCAGCCCGTGTTGCACCACCCGGTGCGTGAGCACAAGGCCATCCTTTTGCAAAAGCAGGGTGATCCTGTTTGCACAGGGATAGGTGACCTCTGCTGCTCATCCCGAGTCTAACGACTGTGTTCTTTCTACCTACCCCTTCCAGCTTCAGAGCACTATCTGCACTGCCTTCCAGCAGGAGACAAAAAATGAAAGACCAGGTGCTTTGTGCTCCGTGTAGAGCAGTGGGTTGCAGCGCTACTCTGCCGACCCCCGTCTCTGAAGCATTTCTTCCAGTGTCACGTCCAGTTCACCCTTCAGCAGGCCCAAGCAATGCAGCGAAGGCTGTGAGGCAGCACACGAGAGGAGAGGCAGGGGAAGACAGTGGGCATGCACCCAGATGGGAAAACACCACTGGCAAGAGCAAAGTATCTCCTCCAGCCTGTGGCTGCCCCAGCCCTTCCCGTTGGGTGTTCTCTGCAGAGCCACAGTCTGGAGGAGACACTCTGCTCCTCCTCCCTACAGGGCTTTTCTTGTGGGTAAAGTCCTTCTGCGCCTGAAAACCTGAGCCTCTCTGTGCCTCATCCCTCAGTCCCACAGCCGTTGTGCCTCGCTCCAGACTTCCTCCTCTTCAAAGGGGCCAGGTGCAGCAGTCGTGCCCTAAGAAAGGTGTCGTCTTCCTCCCATTGAGTTTTCCTGGCTGTTGACACACTACAGCAGTGCTGTATTGATTTCCTAAAAGGCAATGGTCAAGTCCCTCATAATTAGTTGAAAATCAGCCGGGTGGTTTTTGCTGACTCTCACACCTTATGCGGCTTGTATTAATAGTGATTGGGTGCCAGCAACAAGTCGTTTTTGAGAATATAATCCCTCTCACAGAGCATCTTCCAAGAAAAAAATAATACCCAGGAAGAATGCACCTCAAGACATCAAGCGTTTTAGCATTAGTTTGTTTGCTTTTTCCCAACAGCCTGCCTTTAAGGTACATCATTTCTGGCATCAGGTTTCCTCACGTAGAGACCATTTAAGTACTTAAGGTGCTCTCTATGTACTCAGCCAAATGTTTTGCCAAGAAACCTAGAATTTCTTTGCTTTAAAGGCATAAAGTCTTCCATCTGAGTCTTAATTATAGGGTTCAATACACAATGAAACTGCAGCTAAGCCCCTACATGTATGGAATGTAACACCACTTCACTGCACCTAACCTGAAAGAGAACTTGTAAAAAAGCCACAGATGAGTAATAAACTGGAAGGACACTAATAAGAAAAGAGTAAAGATTTTTTTTAAAAAAACAACAAACCCTCCACTAAATAATTAGCTTTTTTTTCTGATTATGCTCCTCCTGATAAAAGACAAAGAGCTCTGTCAGGAAGTGACTCCATCTGAGAACCTACTTCCAGAAAACGTGGTTTTAGTGGTCTAGACCATCTGCTTATGGACAGGGGAAGGGTGAGTCTGAACTATCTGTATTCGAAGTGCTGTGACGTGGGTGCTGAAGCTCTCTTGAATCATGCTTCTGGGCTGGATGTCCCAGGGGAAGCAGCAGTAGCCACAGAGTCCCAAACCTCCCCTGGGAGAAGGAAGTCCAAAAGCCATCACTGCTGGGACGTGTCCTTGGTGATATTAAAGATCTGCAGTGCTGGTGTCAATAGGAAATTTGCTCAGGTTTCTCTGGGCTTGAGGCCAAGGCTTGTTTTGCACCTGGATGGGAACCAAGGTGGCTCTGTGGATGTGGCAAACCCAGACACTCCTTTGGGGCTGCAATGAGGTTCTCCAGAGCATAGCAAAGCTGCATACAGTGGTCTCAGGGCCATGCTTGAGCCAGCCCAGACCCCAGCAACATTGTGCCCACCTGACTCTGGCTCCCTGTAACATGTTTACTGCTGGGGCTGTGCCATGGGGGTTTAGTGCGATAAAAGTGCAGAAAAAAGGCACTGCCCAGCTCCGAGGAAGAGATATATGGGCTCACTTTTCCTGGAAGGAGAGGGGACAGGCTGAGCTGGGATGGTGCATGGGATGGAAAGCCATGGAGAGGCAGGTTTGGTCTCCACAGCCACAACAGACAACTTTGCTTTTCCCCTCCTTGTGGGTGATGTTCCACATGGCACAAAAAGATGAACAACAGAGCAAAACTCCCTGGATAAATCCCTGGCATGGCTGGGTCATCTGCCTGGGGACAGAGGCAGGAGGATAACAAACAACGAGATCAACTTAGTGTTGCCATTACTTTGAAAGAAACGTGTGCTGCATTTCTTAGCAAGGGAAGAAGCCTCATCAAAGCATACCTGCAAGGAGGGAGCATGCTTCACCCAGAGCACATAATCTTCATTTTTAACCTGTAATTTATTTTTTTCCATTGAAAGATCAAATTAGCTGCTTTAGCTCCATCCCTAATTAAATGTTTTTCTTTTTTCCTTTTTCCAAATGGCAAATTCCTGCAAATTCAAACAAGTTATATCACCTGGCAGAATTAATTTTTAGTCAGGACATGCCTGTCATTCCAAACAAATTAGATATCTGACGGGGTGGGTTTAGCCACATTTCTGTGCACTAACCAAACCGAGCAGTTATGATCCACACGGGGCCAAAACCGATGTTCTTCAGGTGACAGCAACCCCGATGCATACCAGCACCTCGCTGAATCAAAGAGTAAACACCCATTGTACCCGGGCATGTGCCGCGGTGGGTCTCTGAACCAGTGTTTAATGACCTTGTCAGGGAATGTGTATGCTGTACTCTTACATTTTTAAGAAAGCATAATGGTGCTTTTGTCTTCTGTTTCTTCCTGTGAGGCAAGTTGCAGCTAGTCTTCAAACTTAGCTTAAAAACTTCACTTATTACTTCTGGACAGTTCTCTTGCCAGTTCTGTACTTTTATTTATTTATTTATTTATTTTTTCTCCTTCAGCTGGATGTCTCAGCAGATATTGAACTTTCTTTTTCAGTGCTGTAATTGATAGTTTGCAAACCCGTTGTGTGTCTGTGCATGTGTGTATCTGCAGACTCACAGTCTCCAGTTCACTGAACAACCATAGGGCAAGAGCATAACTTCTGCCCAAAGACCTAAAATAAACACCAATGCTCTCTCAGAGGGCCCTGGTATTCGGTGTCCCTTTATTCAGGAGGGCAGTTCACTAGATGGCTGCCTTTTGGCATGTGCCAAAGTCCCACTAAATGAAAGACTCTACAGTTTTTCACAGACACTGAGAACAGTGAAAACACAGGACTCATGGACAGAGGGAAACTTTCCTTCTCACTCAGAGGCTTCCAGGAGAACTTAGCGCACTTTTTGCTTATGTTCATCTTGGTGTGAGGATGGGTGTGCAAAGC
This sequence comes from Baryphthengus martii, assembly GCA_013396935.1. Taxonomy (NCBI): domain Eukaryota; kingdom Metazoa; phylum Chordata; class Aves; order Coraciiformes; family Momotidae; genus Baryphthengus; species Baryphthengus martii. The sequence continues at coordinate 1,055,112 of VWZK01016157.1, forward strand.
AAGTGTACAGCTCATCAGCCTGTCCTAAATTCACAGCTACAGAATTGGAAAGCTGCTGTTTTCATCATCTAAACCTGCAGTTCAGCCACAAAATGGGATGCCTCATTACAGGAAAGATAACAAATTGTGCACATACACCCAGAAAGCTGATACAGAAGGTTCATACAAATTTCTTGGGGCCTGTTGCTGAGATTGGGAGGTTCAAGAGGGTGTTCGGGATTAGGAGGTAATAGGAACTATTCATTCGGAGCAATTAGAAAGAAGTCAGGGATTTTGACGACTCTTTCAGAGCAGCTGTGGGTTTTTCATAATTCCTTACATTCTTCTTTTTAACCAGCTATAATTACTGGAGAACAATGTTCGTGGAGCAAGAGTAAGATTCATCTCACAGTGTTTTAGGCATTTGCAATACTGCTGTCTCACTAGAGCTCCCTTCATAGTTGTGAAACACATTTTAGAAAAGAATGAATGTAATTTAATTTGAGCATCTATTACAGCACAAGATAAATCCCTCTTGAATCCATTGACTCTAAAGAGACAGCAGCAGGCTAGATGGTAACCAGTTAGATGGAGGTAACTGAAGCTAGAGATAAGAATTTCATCCTAGGTACCATTTAAGTTTTGAACAGGTCTACCAGCCAACTGCTTTTGCTGCAAAATTTGTAGGAAAATTAGTCAAGGAGCTGGAGGAATCTGGCTTTAGGCAAGGAACATTATCATCTCCTGGCAGAAAGAAAAGGCACTGGGAAGTGAACAATTAGAAAAGTATATGAATATTAAAATCCTAATGGCTCCTGAGGTGCCTGTTAACTCTGCTAATACATGAATGGAATGGAAGACACACAATGGGCCTTCATAAAGAAGATGAGTATGAAGAGTAAGGGAGCCTATGATAAGCTGATTTTACTTCATGCCCTATAATGCCTCTCAGGAGCCAGGATCCCTCTGGAGGGCAACTGAAGCAGGATGACACAGAGCTCTTAGCCTCAGCCATGGAGGATGGTTCTTCCAAAACCACCTGAGAGCACTATCAAGCATGTTAATGTGAGCAGGAACCTTGGAAAATCTCCTTAAAGTTTATGAGATTTGATGTAATGAAGTCTCAACTAGTAAAGCTCAGATGATCTGCTGGGAGGAAGACACACTTGGCTTTGCTCCCATTACCTGAAGGACAGCTGTGCAGAAGGCAGGGAGGAACCAGAAAGGTGGGCTGAAGAACCCCTTTCTCTCCTCATTGCTCTACCACATGCCACAAATATGGGTATGAAACACAACCAGATCTGCAGAGTGGACACTGGGAGGAGATACAAAGGATAGAAAGACACAAACACAAGGGTGGGAACAAGGTCCTTAGAAGATGATTAACCCTATGACATTTTGGGAAGGGGTCTGAATTTCATCGCTCATGTCTCAGCTGAGTGTTTGACTCCCAAAGACCCTACTCTACACTCTGGGTCAGGAACTGTTGTCTCCATGTACCACATCCCCATGGTGCCCCATACTGCAAGCCTCCCGACAGCCTGCCCAGAGGTGCCATACTATGCTCCAGGGATGGACACAGAGCTGAGGCCAGAGATAGCCAGGAGATATTACTGCTGGCAGGATGTGTCCCTTGCCTCAACTGGGATGTGAGTGGTTCAACAGCCCCCATATCTAGCCCCTCACCTGTTGGTCCCATCCCAACACTTCCCAACTGCTCAGGTGCCTTCTTCCAAGGGTCATGAAATGCCACACCATGCAGACTGCACATGCATGTGCACAGCTGCTTTCATACCTACCTATGGACAGAGCTTTATAAGTTCATGAGTATAGAAAGCTCTCAAGTCTTTCTAGAGTGCTATAGGAGACCATTACAAATAACGTCAGAGCATTAAGGCCGGCAGCTTGGGCCCTGCACAAGTGCCCCACATGAAGATAACTCTTCCTGTCCCAGAGTGCTTACAATCGAAATGTAAGAGCAAGGGCAACAGGTGGACACAGACAGCCAGGGTGGAGGGAAGCACAGGGCAAAAAAAAAGAAACCAAGAAATGCATGCAGTGCTGATGAACCTGCATGGTCCTTTTATTGAGATCAGTTTTGCCCGTTTCTTGCAAAGTATTGCATCAAAAAATTCACATGCTTCGTTCTGGGTTGTACAGATAATGCTGGAGACTAAAATGAGTCAGCCACAACCAAATTCTCTAGCATGGGCAAACACTGGCAACTCATAAGGGCTTGACTCCTGTGCAGGAGATCTCAGATAAGATATTTTTTGTTTAAATGACATTTCTGCCCCTACAGCTTTTCTCACCAGCTGTCCTATGGAGGGCTATGTTCTATATCTGTTTGTTTACCTACTCTGCTGTAGGAACTGTTCCTATGACAGCTCCTATTAGAGAGAACACCTGCAAGGCTGAAACCCCATGCTCCTTGGTTCAGAAATTAATTGTTCATCTTGACAGGCTGAAGCCTGAATCATTTTAAAAAGGGGACAAGCGAGAGTTTCCAAAGAGCAGTTAGAACTGCATATAGGGAGTTGCATCTAAGAGACAGCAGCTTCAAGTAACGATTTCCAAAATTCCCCTCTGTCTGTGTGTTAAGTGATGGATTTGAAGTTGAAGTCTGCAGTTGCCTTCCTTTGTTAACTACTGTCTGATGAAGAGTCTCCAGGACCCCAGGGCTTGCTGTAGCAGGCTCTATGCAAACATACAGAAAGGACATAGCCCAGAGTTTACAGTAACATCACAGGATGGGCTTTTTATTCTATTCTGCTCATTATTCTTTTTTTTTATTCTGCTCATGAGTAAGAGCTGGTAAAATGTTACTTGCAGCTTCACACAGCCCAGAATCAAAAAGCAAGGCCAAATTCAGAAAAGAATAAATCTCCCATTTGGACATTCCTTGTGCACTGCTGAAATTAAACTGAGGTCCAACATGAAGTTCAAATTATGGCAGTGTTAGATACCAAACATCCAACAGCAGACATTGTAAAAGCAATCCAAGAATGCTCCACCATCAAACACTCCAGCAGTGGCATCTCATGTTGGTGTAACCTTCTTCAGTCAATGGGCACGGCCATTGATGACTGCACCAAGGAGGCCAACCTGGACTGCAGCACCCAGACTGAGAACATGATCTTTATCCCTTCCCTATCTGACAGAAGACTGCTCTTGAGCAATGCTTGCTACAAGATTGGTCTTAGTGTCTAGCAACGTTGTTTCCGTCACTTCCCCATAATTTTCTAGGGTACAAAACCAGAAAAAGTCTGTTTTAATGGGTTAAGTTATTTTATCTTATCTGTGGGTCTTTCCACACAGCAGGGTGAAGCATGAGTGCTGCACACATGAGCACACTGCTAGCACATCTCTAGCAAAGATGTCATCACATGAGCTTTATCAGGCAAAGTAACGGGAGAATAAACCTGCAGAGGACCTGAGCAACAGTCAGGTAAAAGCAGGGCTGTGGTGCTTTCATTGCCCTGTTCCTCCTGATAGTTAAATGAAGACAGGATGGGCATAGTACAGTGAGAGCCTGGCTCTGCAACCTCACCCAGGCTTTCATCTCTTGACTACTAACTCCTCCTTACTGGGAACTTTCCGTGCTCCCCAATTTGAGAATTCTCCTCTACCACCTTGCTTGCTACTCCCCATGGCTCATGAGTTCCATGGTGGGAACAAGAGGAAGAGAAAAATACCATTTCTTTAAAATTCTGATTTTTGCCCCTTGTCTCTACTCTGGTGGGATTCATGACACAGCTCCTCAGGTTTGTGTCTGCAGCTGAAGAGTCATGCCCGGGGTTGACCTTACACTGGTGGGAAATAGCAGGATGAAGAGCAAATGAAACCCCTGCAAACAAACTCTTCTGTCTTTTAAGCACAAATCTAGGCATGTTATTTAACATTTTGTTTCTTAAAGTGATACAGTTGAGTCTCAAAAGCATGAAACACCTTGACAGGATCTTGTCCCAGAGGCCAGATTTCAAGAATGAACTGAGAGGTCTCTTCAACTCTCCTTTTCCCTACAAAAGCCAGCTTGGGAAAATGAGACTCAGGTATCAGAGTCAGAAACACATTTCTGGATGCATATGGTGGCTCAGCAAGCTGCTAAAGCAAACACTGGCAGCACTACCCCTTGACTCACCCTGTAACACAATACAGAGCAGCTCTCAGGACTGATGCTTTACAGTACCGTCACCCGAGGAACCGCTGGACTCTGCTGGTAAACTAATCCTTGAGATGAGGATGGGGAGCAAAGGAGAGAGGGGCACACTGAGAAGGATAATCCCCATCTCTTTTAAAAATTAAAGGTTGTGTTCCACCGCTCTGACACTGGGTAGCACCTTTCTCTGTGAAACACAGAGGAAGGAAATTTTAGGTATGCAAGCCACCCAGTGCTTAGCTAAGTGCCACCTGAAGGAACTTGCCTGGGTCCCTCTGCAGAGGCAGTGAGCAGGCACTATGGAGGACCATGCACCCTGTGGTCCCAAATGCCTGGGCTAAAAGGGGGAAAATCCCCTCCCAGAGAGCCCCAGGGAAGAAGAGACACCCAAAATCATGTCCCCTGCCCATGGACAATAAGAGCCTCCTTTGCTCAGATAGCTCCATATTTTGAGTTTCCAGTATTTTATTGGTTCCTGCTCCTTGAGTGACACTTCCCCATCAGATCTGGGATTTTGAAACTTGTGCAGCAAGCAGCACTGGAGATCTCGCAGATCAAGGATGACAGCCAGGGCTCAGACGGGACCAGAGTTATATGTACATCCTGGGTAGCTGCCTCTCTCCAGCCTTTCACAGGCTGCCACCTCACTCGGGTTATATTTAGTGAGGCATCTGCGATGACAGTCATTTTTCCAGTATTTAGGAAATGCTAGTGCTGTCTTCTGGTTGGCTGCCAGGTGCTACTGGGAAACATGTGTTGGGATTATTTTCAGCGCTCCCACCACCAGAGTGCCCATCAATCATGCCTGTGGGGCTGCTTCAATTCTGTCTGGACCATGGTAGCCTTGCAATGTCCTCCTGCCTCCCTGGGGTGGGGGGAGCATGAGCACAAGGAGGCTCAAGGGAGGCATGCAGATCATTCTTTGAAGAAATTCCTGTCACGCCAGGCTCAGCTGAGCCCACCCAAGCCTGCTGCAAATCCTGGGGAAAAGGGTGACGTTTAAAAGGAGTGGGCCTGGGCTGGGGGGATGATCTGGCTTTGTGATGAAGGCTTCTTCCAAAACGCGTGCCAAGAGGAGAAGCCAAGCAAAACGTTCTCATTTCTTAACGTGCTGGCTCACAGCAGGAGTTTCAGCAATCAGGGTGTTGCTTCACTTCATCTTGGCTTCTCCCAAGAATCACTCTGAGTTTGCTTTCTGCAGGGGACTTCTTGCTATTTAGAAAGCAAAATGCACTGGATAATTGCTTGTAACTAAGTGAGGCATCGAAGGCCAGCAAAGAGCGGAGGGTTTTGTAAGAGTTGTTATTACCAAATGGACACGCTCTGTTAAGCACTTTATTTTCTTTAAAATGGGATTTTTTTTTAAAATGTACTTTGGCCACAACAGTATCAAAGCTTGAACAAACACTTCCACCAGGTCTTGATGCTCTTGCTCCAAGATTGTGACAGCCTTTCCCTGATGGCGTTTGCAGGTTCCAGACCTGTCTCCGCACCTCAGTACCCACCACATCCCTCTGAGGCTCTTCCATTGGTCTCTTGTTGCTCGATGATTTTCCTTCTCAACCTCTCCCCTTCCTCATGTCTATGCCTCCCTTCCCTTTCTGCTCTCCCCAATACATCTTCTCACTGTGGGACAACTGTGCACTGAGGTCTGCCCGGGACTGTACCTCAGGGAGGGCTTTTGCTGTGCTCAGCCCCGAGCACAGTCTGGCTTGCCCATGGGTTCGTTGCTGCTGGTGAGTCCCTGCAGCCCGAGGTGAGGGGTGAGCACTGGGTCCCAGTCCACGGCACCCCATTATCTGGGGAAGGGCTGCAGTCGCAGTGGCCCCCTCACCAACATCGCCCCACGGGCACATACCTTTGATGCAAACCCCTGGTAGTCACAAAGGTTACAGAAAAATCCATGCCCAGGGAAAAGGAAAGGGCCTCCCAACTGGCTGAAAACAGCAAAGGCGATTCCCCAGCCCAGCATCCCCAGCATGGCCCCAAGCCTTTGCTCCAAAGTGTATGCTGACATTTCTTTTTCCCACCATGTTGTTCTCCCTTCCCTGTAGTGTCTCAGTGGTCTTAAAACGACATTTTAATATCCATGCTTTGGTCTACTGTTCAATTACTTTTCTCACTGGAATATATACATATATCAAGCTGCTGGTAACCATAAAAATGTCTTGTAAATAATGTCATTAACAGTTACAAAGTGATGGCCATGAATTAAAAATGATTTACAGAGGAAACCTGGGCACTGCTTAGAACAACTGATAAGATACAGGGTTTTGCAATAGGTGTGTGAGACAGAAAAAGACATGAAATTTCCTGAACATGTTGCTGGTGATGGAGGGATTCATCACTGTGTTTTATCTCTTATTTCAGCTTCTGCTGTATGTGGGCTTGGAGAAGCATCTTTTTATGGAATCATTTATAGAAGTGTTTAGGTTTCCCTGATGAGCTGTTGATCTGCATTACATATTATGGCAAAAGCAGATAGGGGATGTCTGATTTGGTTGCTGGAGGTGGGGAGGTCCTGTTTGTGCCAAGAAAGACATTAGATGTAAACCCCCTCCAGCTGATACTTTTACAATTCAAGTGGGTTTGTGGAGGTCTCTTTAGCTCTATATGGTGTATGTCATTGTCACAAGCCAAACACACTATGCTACTCCTGTCAGAAATCGCTGAACCCAATTGCTCTCTTTGAAATACTCATGAGAGTTTTGGAGCAGAGTCCACATCATCTTTCCACTCCTAACACTGATTCCCACACCTCCATTTTACATTGTTCTTAAGGAGAAATGCTACCAGCCACCAGCTCTCCATGAAATGCTCCTTCTCTGGCCAGGCTGGCAGAGACACATTGAATAATCAGGGACAGAAAGACCAGTAAAAGGGTGAATTTTCTACCCGTGTGCCACATCAGAGTAGCACAAATACCCATCTCTTAACTTGCAGACCAAAGCTGTGGTTCAAGTAGAAGGCACCACTCAACACAGGATGGGAAGGTGTTTGGGGCCATGCAATCCAGCCCCCACAACCGTGTGAGCATCACTCAGCTCTCCAGCACTGCCTCTCTAAGCCCCAGCCACTCAGCACAGGATCAGTGCGGTCCTCAACACCCAAAACACGTTTCCAATAGCAGATCTGAAGGCCCAGTGTGCCAGAGGAAACAAGTGGAAACAAGTTGTCACCTCTGTCCTGGGCTCAGACAATAGGAGGGCTTTAATAGGTGGAAATGTCCCTGCTGAGACATATCCTATTGCCCAACCTCACACTGCCCAAAGCCCCTCCCTAGTTATCATTCCCCCCGGGATTTTTGCTGAACTGGCAAGAAGACAATTTCTTATCAGGCTCTTGCTGTCCCTCCTCAAATATAGTTTTAGTGATAGCCAAGTTTCTTCCCAGGGTTTCCAGAAATAGGTGAGAAGGGCTCTGCAGTTCATGTTAACTCTCACACAGAGGTTGGGAGCACACTGGCAGCATCCCCACATCCCACAGGCTGGCCTTGGTCACCTTCAAGCTGTACATGCAGCACATGGTGAATATATTGAGTGCACCCTGGACACTTCAGTCCTGTTGTGCACAAATAGCAGAGGAGATTTGTATATGGTCAGGAGGCTCCACATATGCTGAAGACATCAGATTTTCTGCTCAGTGCTTGCTCCAGGAGCCAGTGCTCCATCCAGCACTGCTTCTTCACTCTCCCTGCATTGAGCAGTTTCTCTGCCGACATTCACCATGTCTCACCCAGGTTCCTGCATGTTTTCAGCTAGAGCAAACCCATTGCTCAGCGTGAGCTGCAGACCACTAGCAGACTCAGTTGTGGGATGTTTGAAGCAAAGCTTTAAAACTCCAAGAGATTTATCCTATTCTTGCAATAGGAGCACTTCCTAACCCAAGAGGGGTGCTGAGGAGCTAATGCTTTCCATGTGCGGAGAGCCCAGCAACACTCACATCTGTTAAACTTGTGAGCCTTGTCCTTTAAGGACAGCAAAGAGTGAAAGGCCAATGCAGCTGCTAACTAGCCACCAGGTCTCTGGAGACTGGGACTTCACCTGGCTTCCCATGAAGCCCAGGCTGGTGTCTGAGACCCATCTGATCTTGGGCACTTCATGAGGTTCCTAGATAGGAATTTTGCCCCAGGAAACCTTGAAATTCTGCAGCAAGAAGTTCTGTTCAGCTGAGTCTTCCCTTGTCTGGGGAACAGGAGATGGCTCAGAGGTGCTTCCAAGGGCCTAGGCACTGTCTCCCTGCTCCTACCCACCATCATGCCACAGTAGCTGCTGCACCTATGCCTGCCCCCAGCACCGACTGCAGGAGGTAACCAGGAAAAATCAGCTTCAAGTAAAAAAACTCTGTGTCTTGAAGATTATTAAAGGGTGACAGCCTTTTCTTCAGGAGCAGGACCTCACAAAGTTGCACAGCTCACCCAGAGAGGGCTGCCTGCAGTTAGGATGTGTTGCTGGCATGTCTCATTCACTGGCAAATTCGGTTCCTGGAAATACTCATGGTGAGTTCAATTTAAGAATGGCATTGCTCCTTCCCAGAATGGGAAGTATTTTTATGTTGTTTTACTTTTAGGTTTTGAACATTTCTCAGAGAAACGTTTGAAGTTGACATATTGTTTAGGAAGTAAGCATGACTGACTTTCTATTGGAATAACAGAAACTGAAATGTGAAAATTAAACAAAATACTTCAGCTTACAGAGGCTGCAATGTTGCACTTCAAGTAAATTGTTCTGAGTGTTTCCAGAATACCCTTCTCAGCCAGGCTCCCAGCTTATTTGTGCAGTCCTGGGGGAGAAAGGAGGGACACAAGGAGATGGCAGCCTTCAAAGCCCCTTCTCTCAGTCATGGGGAGCGTATTGCCCTTTGCATCATCCCTGTGCAACATGTACACAGGGCTTGTTAAAGCTTATTTTGCAGCTGAGATACTGCATCACAAATTTTCCCCTGAGCAGATTTTTACATGTCACTGACAAATCCCTCAACAGAAAGTCTATTATCAAAAGTATTCAGCAAAAATATTCAGTATCAAGGAGGAATTTGTCTATCTTCCTGCGTGTGATCTTTTTTTAATCAAGGCTAGTCAGTAAAGACAAAATCTCTGGAGTTGTGCAAGTTCTCCTACTCAGGGGAATCTCCCCGTAGACTTCAGTGGGGTTTTCGCATGGGTAGAAGCCCAGAATTCACCCATAATGGTGAAAGAGGTGATTCTTATGTTCAATTGTCTAATTTCATAAGGAAAAGGGGGAAATCAAAAACTGGTTTTATGCATTAAATGGTTTTTATGTAAGATCTACTGAGCTAGTTTCAAGAAAAAATCTCTGTGTGTATGTTGTGTGTAACCCTGGTGACTGACTGCTCTGGAGCCTATATATACGAAGACTTCATTCAAGATTAGTTAAAATGTAATAAATCTAAGTAGGCAGATACGGTCTGCCCCGACTATTAATAGCAAAGTGGGGAACTCAACAACTGCTGGTTGCTCAAAGGGCTTAAATGGATAAAACGAAACAGAAGGTATATGTTTTATTATAGGGTGTCACAGTGTTATCAGATGCGTGGAAATCATCCTTGCTATGCTACTGCACCACTAAATCTTGCATGCAGGCTGAATGAAGAGGATTATTTCCAATATCCTTTTGCTTATGCTGCTGTCACAGCTTTTCCATATTTGACTTTGGGAAAAGAAGAAAAAAGTTTGCAAAACGAAGAGTCATGGCAACACTGTATACTAGCACCAAATCAAATCAGTCACGCACTACTCTCATTGGTATATCAGAAGAAGTTACCAAGCCATCAGAAATAGTTCAAGATCCTTTGCAGGGGCCATTGGTATTTGGTTTTATATCCATTTCAAAGGGAAGAAGATGTGGATGAAGCACTTTATGGCAGACTGGCATAAGCATATACCACTCCTGAATGTAAGAGAATAGGCAACTTTGTCCAATATGTCAGAGAAAAAGTGCATTTAGATTTGTATTTTATTTTAATCTCTTTATACTGTCTTACAACAATTTGGATGCTGCTTCCTAATCCTTGCACACCTTTAGACTCCCTTGGGCACTGGGGCTGCTAATAGTGTGGCACAAGCACTGCTTCTAAACATAGGCTTATTCAAGGGCTACCCTAGTGTGCCCAATCTTAGTGTCTGTAGGAGGTATCGTAACGCAAATATAACCTGTGGGTTGGCTTGGAATACTTTTAAATATACTTCCAATACGGCTTTCTGTGTGGTTATGTAGCTGGGATTAGCATGTTTTCTGCTGATATTACCAGAACTGCTAGAAATGAACAATGGAAAACAAAATCTAATTTCCATTACTTTCTCTTGCCTCTTCCAGAAAAAAATGACAAAATATATAAGAACATTGGAAGTGGGACACATTTGTTTGACTACAGCCATACTATTTCCAGCCATTGCTATTAGTGACTACTGAAGTTCTCTATTTTCCTTTCAGCTTCCAAATTCATTGTACTATGAAGGATGGCAAGTCATAATGCTGATGAGGAATTTCCTTTTTGTTGGTACAACGTGAAATTATGTCCATCTTGCTCACTTTTCCCTGAGCCCTTAAGTCTGCTTTCTGTTTAATCTTCCAGACTTGAATATAGACCTTCAAGTTGAATCATTGGTCCAGTGACCCTTTCAAATTGTGAAACCTCTTGAAAATTGAAAATCTACCACAACCTTAGGAAAACCAAGCGATGAAACAGTGGAAAACCTGTAAAGGTTACCTTGGAAAATGGAAGTTAGTTTTGAAAGGCTATTTTGTTCACTTGGTGTGCTCTATTAGATATTCTTACTCACATGACAGAGAACCCCTGGACTTTTAGGGGACTACTCAAAAAAAGGAGATGTAGGTAAGCAACTGAGGCCCAGACGAACTGTGGAGTAACAGTTGTACAGGCACTTCTCTGCTGTACCACTGCTTGTGTGGCGTGCTGCAGAGCAACCTGCAACTAGGACTGCCTCATCCCCTTCTGTCATGGGCCCTCACCTCTTCAAGGGAGTTTTCACATAAAGCCTTTACTGCCCTCCCTCCAGTTACATACACATGATATACAAGGTCATGCAAAGATTAGTGGTTCTCCCTTGAGTCTCCCATCACGCAGGAGGCCCCAAAAATAGTCTTTTGGACTAGAGATGTCACAAGGTTCTCCTTCCCAAGGAGAAGCCTGGGGCTGGCCCGAATGCACTGATACCTAAACCAAGACAGGGGCTTTAATGGACACCAAGTGGCACAAATTGACACAAATTGACTGTGTTCAAGCTCCATGGTGTTTGAGACAGGCTCTCCTTTGGGTCACATTTGACAATTGTCCAACACTAGTACTTTTTACCTGCTTTTTCAGCTCAAATTTTCTGCACTAAAGCTGGGGTCATATTGTCACCAGTCAGAATGGTTGAAATGAAGGCTATGCACGGCATGTCCTGTTGAGAAGCTGTGGGAAGACGGAAGCATATGGGGCCATGCTCCATGCCACAAGGATAGGGGATAGCAGGAATAAGCAGTTGGTCAAGTTTATCCATACATATCCCTTGCATAAGAGAGAAGAGGAAGCTGTCCTGACAGAATCTATTCTGCTAGACACAGGGTTTCAATAATTTAGAAAAAAATGCCAGAGACTGGAAAAAACTAGAAATGAGCTCCAAATTGATGAAGATAGACCTATGAGAAATACTGAGTTTTCTATTAAAACCCATAAATCTATCATTTAAAATGCCTGAAATTACATTTTTCTTCTGTATTTCCCCCCTTTTACTCTTAATTCTAAGTTCCTTTGTTCCTCACTTGTCACTCAATGTCACACAAATTTTACAATATCTGAGGTTGCATTTTCTTTTCAGCTTTCTTACAATCATCTGTTTTCTCATGTCTCATTTCTCTTCTAGTCACTCTGGGTGCAAATCATCTGATGCAATTTTAGCCATTTGAGAGTTAGCTTCTTACTCGAGCTGGTCTTCTGGGCTCATTTTACAGTGGTCAGAGAGGGACCCAGCTGGCAGTTTATCCCATGCTCTCTAGGAAGTGGCAAAAGGCTTAGCTTAGCTTTCACTAGACATCTAACTGAGACAGCGAAGAAAGAGGGTGACAAGCCCTGTCATCTGCGACTTTCCAAAAACTGCATCAGAGTGGACTTAAAAGGACAAAAGGAAGAATGAAACAAAGCCAAGTTATGATTTGAAAGAAAAAAAAAAGTCAACTAAAAGTTCTCCACTAGTCAGGAAAAAAAACTTTTCACATAAATTCAAGGGCAGAAAGGGCATTTTAAGCAAAAAAAAACCCCTCAAATCTGATTTAGTAAAATTATAGACATTATTTCTCAAAAATTCCCCTGGATGTACTTGGACACTTTGTGAAAGGTAAGAGAATATTTTAAGCCAGAACATCTCTAAGCAGTTACAAGCTAATTTGTCACAGGCCACAGAGTGGCTATGTTCTGTAATGTGGCAGACACACCATCACAGCCTGCGCTGCTGCAACAACAGGGGAACCCAACACAGGGATCAAAAACACATTTTATCTACAAGACTGGTGCATTTACTGTAAAAAATAACAAAGACAAACCAGATTTTAAATTTATGAGAGAGCTGTCTAAAACTTGAGGAAAATTCTGATATTTTCCTTTTTTCAAAGAAAAGCAAATCTGTGTAACTTCATGTGATATTAAAGCATCTCTACCTTCACTTCCCTGTCAGTCCCACACCACCACTTGACATCTCCTCATTTCTCCCTACTTATCTCAATTAAAAGATCAAATGTAATTTTCCTTCCTGAAATTCTTAATTCCCTCTTTCCAACATCCTATTAAAAGTCTATCTCTCCACACAGGCCTAAATTACTTACAAAGTTGAAAAAGGAAAAAAAAGAACAAGAGAACATTAGGAAAAAACCCAACCAAATAATTCACAAATGGTGACTAATGAATGCATGCTACTAATGCCATGTGCATTTTGATGCCGTGGGGATGTTCTGCTACTTAAAACCTGCCCAGTCACTTTGCCCCTTCAAGGTCTTGGCTCCATCACCTCTCCTCTATCACCTTCAATACCATGCGCAGATGTTGGCTGTGCTCAGTTCGCACTGCTGCAGGGTGCTGCTGTGGCCGTGAGAGGTGGGCTATAGGTGGGTTGCTAAGGATGTTCAAGCCAGGGTTTCAGACCATGAACCTTTCTGCTTTGTCCTGAGAAGATCTGTCCTGCAATAATCCTCAAGATTTGGAGACGTGTCCCCTAGAGTGGTGCTCTGTATAGCGTCACCTTGCAGATACTGGCTCGCCAGCTGAGCCCCAGCATTCAGCGCAATTGCACTGAATGGGAGTAACCTTCTTTCTTTTCATTTTAGTAGTAATTTTTTCAATTAGAAATTACACCAGATGGAAAAAAATCAGTATGTCCATGGTTTATAGGGGCACGTAAACATGTGGCCTCTTCTGCAAACAGAGGTTTAATTTACTTCCCAATTTCTGTGAACTGTGGAGATTATTACCTGCACCAGTGTCCTGTATAATCATGGCTGAGGCCAGGCTTTAACGTTTGCAAGCTCCTGTCCAACAAACAGGCCTTTTGTCGGTGAATGTGTTGGTATGGCTATGAAAACAAAGCACTTTTTTTTTTTTTCCCTAAAAGCACTATCCTTGTGATGTACCTGAGTCACCATCATGCCGGGCTCATTGTCCCTTGTGAGCACTAACCGAGACGGGGAAACAGAGCCTGTGAAAAGAGGAAATCTGTAGATGGGGAAGCAGAGGGACAGATTGGCAGTGTGAACAAAGCCAATGGGGAACTGGCAGTCAGACAGTAATGATGACTCCCTTGCCTTGCTTTCATCATCATTTCTCCTACAAACAATCTCTGTTGGCGCTGATACCAGAGTCCAGGATGGTGTGCTGGTGACCAGCAGATCCAGGAGGGAGTTTGGTGAAGCATGTTGGATCCTTCATTAACTTTCTTAGTATTCTCAGCTGCCTCCAGCCACTTTCTCCTCCCCTGCTATCTGCCCCAGGTCTTTTTCCTCAGCTCTAAGTTGGTAAATCAGTGTCTTTCTGTCTCCAAGTGCCTTTGTTCTGCATTCACTGGCATTCATAAACATGCAAAGGCAACTACAAAAGTGCAAAAGAATGAATATATGTTAATGTATTCTGTGATCATAAAACCAAAAAAGGGAGAAAAGAAAGCAGTGATTTTATCTCTGTAGAAAGAATAATTTAAGAAACATTACCAAACATAGCTATAGGACACGGCCAATGACTCTACTTTAGGTCTTAACCTCCACACTGACCTGCTCATAAATGAGGTATTTTTTCAATTTATGTACTTCCCAAGCTGCAAATAATCCGCAACATCAGTGATTCCAGTCTCATTTATTTGCACCAATATGACTTTATCTTTCAAATAAAAAGCACACTGCCGCACATTTTGCCTACAGCTGGAATAACATGCAAGTTGTTAGCTGTTATATTCACCCACAGGGAGCAGTTTAAGGTAAAGCAGCATTAGCCTGGAGCACATGTCACAGCACGACAAAGCCCCTGGAAAATGAAAATAAAAAATGCAAATCTCTCCTCATTGTCGTCTGTTACATCGTGTCACCAGTTGAGCCTCGTCTCTAGGTTTTAAATATTAAGAGAACAGTCCTGTTTGATTTTTTTACTCCCAGGTTGGTTCTTTAGCTCAGTGCACAGATATTAGTCTGTCAAATAACTCCTGTGTAATTTGAACTATACTGCAAGATTAATCCCTTCTCTTTTTTTTTAGAGGACAACCTGATGGAAAGAGCTGCAGTTAGCAGGTGGGCTTGTGGCAAAGAAAAGAGAGCAAGGATCAGTTATAGCCTTGAATGTGGCTGCTCAACTATGTATCAGATAACCACCAATTCCCTTAAAATCTGTCACTATCCAGCAGTTGCTATGCAAGGGTGAGTGAGAGGCTGCTTGGTTCATGTTCATAATCAGGCCAGGTGGATGATGCCTTTTAAGGAGAAGTGGCAGGAGGAATGCGCTGGGACCCAGGAGGAATAGCTCTGTCAGTTTTGCCAGAATAAAATGTACCTGATGGCCCAGGAGCTGTAGTTTTGTCTGCAAAAGGTTTTTGCAGGGGGATCACAGAGAAACACAGCCTCGTCAATCGGGTTGTGATAGTGCTGAGTAATGTGGTGATGGCTTGCAACTGGCAGTATTTTCCTCTTTTAAATTTGACATTACACACCGGCCTGGATCAAAGCTTTGATATCATGGATACTTGGAGGACAAAGAATGGATCTGATTTAGGATGTGCTTGCTTTCTCCTGTGCTCTGTCCCCTTCTGAATAGCCCCAGGTTTTTCACTGTATCATATGTTTCCACGTATTCCTAAGAAGCAGAAGCGATTTTTCTCCTCCTGCCGGCAGAGATGCACAGACATCCTCATTTCAATGCAGCCTTTTAGCGAGGGCACAAAAGCTTGTAGCTGGTTTAATTGGTCAGACAAAATTATCACAGGTAAATGCTTAAAATTGTTCCCTTATCTCTGGGGATACATCCAAAGCTCTTTGATGAGAGAAAGAACATGCTGGTTCCTCATTTCACCTCTTCAAACGAACCCCTGAACTTGGTTAAACATCTGGCTGATCCAGCTGCCACTCTTATCTGATTGGATCTTCATGTTCACCAAGACAAACCAAACTCACTGGTTTATACCTCCTCCCACTATCTCACTTGACAGCAGTTTTACTTGTATTGCTGAAACAGCCAATGGAAAAGAGACCAGAGAGTATGAGCTAGAGACCCACCAATATAACCAGGTGTAGAAATGGCTCCGTCCATGCACAGTCTTTCCAACACACCTGGGCCTCATCCAAATTCTTGTGACGTGCATTTACCAGGATTGTCCAAGATTTTTCACTGGGCTGTCAGAGAACATTGATGAGCAGCCAAAGCAGTGCAAGGATGGATGGTCTTGGAGATGAGGAGACACATCCTCAGCAATATGAGCTCTCTGCATAGGTCAGGAGCACCAAACCTGGTGTGATTGTACCAGCTGGACCTCCTCTGTGGTAGTACAGAGCCAGATGATCCTATAGAAAAATACAGAGAAAACAGCAGGTAGTCAAATGAATGAATGAAGTCGAGCAACAGGTGAACAAAGGAAGGGGCAACAGGACAAATCTCCTACAATGTGCCCACAGATGAAGCCGTCCCCACAGCTGTGTGTTTTTCAAGTGCACTGCAGATCAAAGCTGATTCATAACTATTCTTCAGCTAAGCTTTTTAAACCATGAAACAAGATCATAAAGAAGAGAAAGTCCTGCTCAGAGGTCAGTAAAGAACCAAAGTAAAACAAACACAACAAAATAAATATATATTTTAATGCCAAGAGACTAGTAAATTCTTAGGTGTCAAGAAAGGAAGCTATATTTCAAAAGTGACTCAAAGGGTTGAGATAATGGGAGCTCAGGGCCTTGTGGTTACCACTATATACTGAGACAGCTGAAGTCAAGGACTGCTCCCAGCTGCCCTCTTCACAAGAGAGGCAGCTCTGCAGCAGAGGCTGAGCAGGACATCTGTGTGTCTCAGCCATTGCTCTTTTAACTGAACAGGAGTCAAGACTTTTAGGTTCCTCCTTTTGAAGATGGAGTGTAGATCCTTACATCTCTTAGCTGGGTATAAAAATACTTACCAAAAACCAGACATGGATTTACAGGGCAGTGACTCACAATCGTCTGTTATTTACTAAATATTTTAATGGTATACTAAGCACTTATGTTCTTCGGGGCCCTCCAAGGGGAATTGTTGCAAACACATTTTGAGTGATGGTGTCTGTCCCAAAGTACTTGTAGTCTGGACAGACAAGACAGACAAAGTTTGGAAGGATAAACAGCAGGGAAGATAAGAGATTTGCCCAAGATCATAGCATTAAAACTGGGACTGGCTCTCCTGATGCCCTGTTTCTTATTTGATACTTTGTCCACTCAATTCTGATGCTCTATTATTCCTAGCAAAGGGAAAAGTTAGCTAAAAGTATGGCAGAACAGAATATTACTGATAAACAATAGGGACTCCTACGTGATGCTTATTTACAGGAGTAATTACTACAGTGGAACTACTCTTCAGGGTTCCCTGCTCGATGTAAGCAGGTCATTTATCTTGGATACCATTTTTATTTTCTGTCTTCTGCCACTGAGATACAGTAGCTTACCTGCACGGGATGGGAAGTTCATTGCAACAGTGCTGGATGTAGGTCCTGTTGCTGTCCTATAGGAGTGATATATCCATGGTATCCCATCTCATCTGTGGCAGAGCGCAGGCCAGTGACACAGGGCTATCCTCTAACAGCTGAGCAGGGCATGAAGAGCGAGTCCTCTGGCTGCCCTCCTCAGCCACCAGACTTTCAAACCAACCCTTAGTTCAGTTTGGGTTTTGGGGTAACCACTCATGTTATCCTGTGAACTCGGGGTGCTCCACGTGCCTGTCATGTCTCTGTCCCTGCTCTCATGTTGCAGAGGGATCATTCAGAAGTTTCCCATTTTACTGGGAGGCGACGGTAACGTGTACTCAGAGCACCATGAGACCTGCAGACAGAAAGGGAAGCAGAGGGGATTACATCTGCCGCCTGGAAACCTCGAAAGGGGCACTGGAAAAGCCAGAGCTACAAGCTAAATGTTAACACCTGCCTCTGAGAGCTCTCTGCTTTATCTATAATTGGAATATTTGTCCTTGAAGCAGCTCAGCTACGCCCCTGAGGAGGAAGAGCAGTAAGAATATCTGAGGGCACTGTAAGATCCAGCAAGCTCCAGGAAACAAAATACGTGTGTTTCAGGCTTTTGTGGTTCCTGTGATATCTTTCTAGATGTTGGAAAGGTAGTCAAGTTTTGAGAACAGAAAAGGATCCAGGTACATAATGAGAAAGATTTCAAGCCCTTTGCAAATCACCTGCATTTTAATAACAGCTATTCCTATAGACAGGCAGCAAAGAGAGTCATCACTGAGGGCTCACAAGAGATATTCTAGCTACATGAACATGCTTCCTATGACATTTACATCTGATTTCCTAAACCCACAAACAAGTGTGGATGAGGAGAGGGGAAGGGAGTTCTTGTGGGAAAGGTGGAAGAGGAGCACCTTCGTCTGGTGGTGAAATGTAACCAGATCTGCCGAAAGGTTTCTTGTATTTGGGACTACATTGAAGGGACTTTGTGTGGACACAAGTATTTGTCCATGCTGCAGGCTGTGAGTTTAAGCTGGGGTGTCGGAGAGACATGAAACTTCAAAAGAGCTGCTCCTGGTTGTGGGGGCCATGGGCAGAGAAGGGATCTCTCTTAAAGGACTGGAAACCCAGTGTGTAAGGGTAGGATCTCTGCCTGGGTAGCTGGCAGGTTTGGTTGAACGGGAGTGGTGGATCTTGAGGTTTTTCTAAACCAAGGGGAGATGAGCTGAATTCTTCCAGTTAGTGCAATGTTGGGGGTTGGATATGCAGAAAGGCAAATCCCTCAAATGCTCTGCCCTCCACAACAACAGCCTGAATCTGCAACATGGGAAGTTGGCCATCTCTAAGGTGAAGAGAAAAATGACAATGGTGCCCCTTGGTGCAAACCACAGTGGGTCTCCCACATAGATGTCAGAGTGTCCGAGCAAAGAAGCATTTACAGAAACAGGCCTAAACCCATGATAGCTGTTCAGCTGAGCTCCGGGCGAGACTAGGACCTGAGCACCAAGTGAATCCCTCTCTGTCCCTGGGAGACGAGCTCCTTCCCGAGACGGTGTGAGCAGGAGTAACGTGAGCAGCAGAGGAGTGGGCACGAGTGAACTTTCCTCAGCTCGTACTCCTTGGCAGCGAGAAACCAGCTGAGCCAATCGTCCTGCCGCTACCCCCAGTGCGTGCCAGCGAGCCTGCCCAGCCTTGCAGCCGCTTTATCGTTTTAATTAAGTTCTGCAAACCTGGAGCTGTTAGGACAGGATTTATGCCTCTGGTATTCACTCTTGGCTCCACTGGGGACAGGCTCTCCACAGCATTTGGGTGCCAGGGAGGGGCCCTGTGCACTGCGGCGCTGGTGGAGCAGCGGCACATGCCCGGCAGCTCCACCGACGTCCCAGTACTTGATTCCTGTGGGGTTACTCAGCCGGCTGGTGTGCGCAGGACAGGAGGAATCAGCTCCCTCAGGGCACAGGTTTAGCTGCTCTGAGTGAGGTCCAAGCAATGCTGGTAGCAATCCCACAAGCTGGTGTAGGATGACGTGATGGCCGAGGGATGGCCAGAGGGTCCCTCAGTGAGGCAGGAATGTGGGCTGCCTCTGCTTGGTCACTGCAATAGCTGTGATGCCCAAGCTCTGCCCCCCATACACACCGAACTGGGTGAGAAGTTTGCCTTTTGTAAATGGGTACAGCACTACATGAAGTTGTTAAACGTCCCTGCCCAAGGAGATGTGGGGGTTGAACGTGAGGTTGCTTTGGTCCATTTGGGTGTGATGTTGCATCGCTTCCCATGCGGTTTCCCAGCTAGACTCCAAGGCCCCCAGTGAGCACCAGCCCAGTGGGGAGGCAGCATGCCCACACCTGGCGTGCCAGGGCACCTTTCCAGCCTCTTCTGCAGGGGCCATACCTTCCTTCCCATGCCGGCCACATACCTCCGGCCCACGCTGTCTCAAGTGCTTCCTGCAAGCACCAGCGACGGTGCCAAACAAAGAGTGCAATCCCCAGGGGCTCCAGAAAGGCTTACGGTACATCCCCGAGGAGGCTTGGAGACACGCACCCAAGGGTAGCCTTCTTGGTGGACAACTCAGCAGACTGCAGCTCCAGGCTGGCTCTCCTTCATCCCAGGATTACATGGAGTCACCTCGTTGGTGCCAGAGCAGCCACTTCAGCATGGTCCCTGGGTTTGAATGGCAAGGGATCCTGCTCTGTGTTACACCTTCCAGCAGCTCCTCAGGAGCGTATTTCTTTCTATAGGTGAAAGTATAAGGATTTTGCCTTGATTCTGTTTTCAAAAGCAAAAGATGTCAATGCAATCATTTCAGATCTAATAGCCTGACTAAACTGTGATTTCATGTGGTCACAAAAAGCGATGTCTTATGAAGAGCCATAAAAACTTCAGGCATTAATCATATGTGCAATTTTCCCCTTGCTTCTTTCTAAAGAAAGCAGGTGATGGGTTACAGTGACGCAAGGAAGGGGAAAGGCATGCCTGGGGGGCGGGTGCCAGGGCAAAAGGATCAAACTCTAGCCACCCACATGCATGAGAAAATTTGGAGTGGCATTTCTAGCTGAAGTTAGTGGAGCTGCTCCAGCTCTGTCCCACTGTAACTGAGATCACACTGTAGCCTAACACATCTCCACGCAGCCTCAACAGCAGCACCGCAGTGCACCTTGGCACAAAGAGAGGCTCATGTATGGCAAGTTGCCTTCTTCCCTCCGGTGCCATCTTCATCCCCGTGCAGCTGCGGGTCTGTTTAGCCTCTCAGGGTATTCAAAATACTTTGTCTGATTTTTATTATCGATGAAGGATTTATATTGTACTTAATGTGGTGATTCGGCTTTTATTTTTAAAATTTTTTTTTCCCTTCTAGGAAATGACTTCAAACTTTTATTGTTGGTGCTTTAAAAGTTAAAAGTTTCTTTCCCATTGTGTTTCCTCCCTTCCTCAAAAGAAATGTCATGTATAGGAGGACACCGGTGTCTGCATTCAAAGTTTTAATTGCTTGTGGAAACTTGTCTTCTATGTATGTGTCAGCTGTTTTATACCAGAATCAGAAGTATATTTAAAAAAAAGGAAAAAAAAAAGAAAAAAGATAAAAGAAAATGGAGTGTAATAAAAAGTATAGCTGAAGGGGTTTGAGCGATATCTGCATATCAAGAAAAGTTACATCACCTGTGAAAACATCTCACACACTCTCAGAGCTCTGCAGTCATTATCCTTATTAGCAGTGTTGTTATTACCACTGGAACGAGCGTGAGCTCAGGGCCATGGAAGCAGGAGGGCTCAGGGCCACATCCTGCAGCGTGCGCAATGCGGAGGCCTGACCCAGACCAGCAACACTCAATGAACTCATATGTAAGAGGGGAAGGAGCATTTTTGGTAGCTGTATTTTTGGAAAAAGACTTATTTTGAGAAGAACCGTTTCAGAAAATTCTTTTGTTTCTCTCTCATGCTGTGCTTGGCCTCTTCTCGCTGCCACCAGTGTCACAGTGCCAGAGCTCAGCCTGGCACTTTTCTGCTCTGCCTCTGTGGACATGTGCCAGGAGGGCAAATCCTGCTCATTCACCTCAGAGATGACCCCAAACACAGTGGAGCAACTGGCATAAAAAAATTGGGCAGGTTCCTAGAAAAAGGAAGTTTATTTAAAAACCTCTGTTCCAGACAGACACTGCCTGTAGTCCAACAGAGCTCTGTCTGCTGGCCGATGGGAGAATCAACCTTCACCTTCAGCCACCAACACTCCCCCAAAAATGCCACACAATCTTCCTGCTCTCCCAGGGACCATATAAAACTTAAGTGCTTAGTTTAGAGGAGTTGCTTTGGTCCCATCTGTTGTAGAGGAGAGAGTGGACACCTCCAGGAGGTTTTCTCACCCTAAGCAGAATAGTGAGAGGAAAAGGCCACTTCTTTTCACAGGCTCATAGCCTGTCCCATCAGCAATAAACAAAGACCAGTCTGACTCAACATATTCCCTTTAAAATGGACTACTCTGTGCAAGTTGGCTGAGTGAAATCTGACCAAAAGTGGACATTTTTTAAAAAACAAATTATATTTTTAAAAAAGCCAACCCCCTTTCCTAGGAAGCCACCCACTTTTTGCATGCCAGCTGCTCAGCTGTCTGGAAGCTTTCCAGACAAAGTGCAAAAAAGTTTCTGGATGGGCTGCAAATTAATTCAGCAGCAGTTCATTTGTTTCCCTTAGCTGCATGTACCAATTGCAAATAAGGTTAACAGATGAGATTTGCTACTTAGAATAGTTTATAAAACACTACAGAAATTATTTATAGCCTGTCTCCTCTGCATACATGGAGATTTGATTCGAGGTTCAAGAAATCAAGCTCTCTAGCACAAGTCAAACCCCTTCTTGTGAAAGTTTCATAAATTACCATCAAGGGAAAACACTGTACAGACTTATACCATGCCAGCTGGTATCCTGGGAGATAGGTTTGCCACTTCATCAGAGAGACAAATTGCACCAGTTTTCACAAGTAAATTAAAAAACAGAGGAATTGGTGTTCATATTGTTCTGCACAGTTTGGGCCCTCTGCTGATCTGTGATGGTGGAGCTCCATTGTAATCAGCAACACCACCACCATCCATCCCCAGTTGGGGATCCAGATCACACACACACAAAAAGGTGCATTAAATTTAAAGGTCAGCATTTACAGTTACCTATTTTGCATTTCAAAATGAGATGGACCACTTATGTATAAAAATGGTCTTAAGTTATACCTACACCACCATAAGAGACCAAAAAAAATCAGTCTTTCTTCAACTTCAGAAAGAGGACAGTTGATGCCTCCAAAGACTTCTGAATGAACTCTATCCTGGAGAATCTTTTTGGGAAGAAACCAAAACAGAAGTACCTGTTCTAGCAACACTGTTTTTTCTCATGATGTCTACCAGCAGTTGAGATACTGCCCTGCTTCTGCAAGGAGAACTTGCAGAGGTCTTGAGATACTGAAGGTAAATACGGTTCGCCTTTCTTCTCTATCATGCCTGTAAACAATGGTGACCCACCTCTTCAAGAAGAACTTGAAGATAACAGACAAGGTGACCATGAGGCCTTCAGATAATAGGGTAGCAAAGGCATAAGCATCATCTAGCAATGAGCTCTGTGCAGTGAGTACAAGGCATTCAGTACCTGTAAGAGTCAGGAAGTGCCTGGCATTTGAAAAATTTATGTATTCATTGTTCACATGAACATTGAGTCCCAGAGAGCCCGGTCACCCAGAAACAGTCTCTTCAACTTCAGTGCAGAATCATAGCTTCTCCTTTCCTTGAGTTTGCTGTTGAGAAACTTGAGGGCTCAATGGGAGTTAGACATATCTCTCTTGACTTCTAAAGTTGGACAAAACAGTGTTTACTTTTTTGCCATTCTTCAGGGAGCTCCTGCCCAACAGGAGGGATCTAATGAGCTAGCCCATATGAAGATCCTGAGTTACTGGTTTTGCTTCAAAGACTAAATGCAAATTTTGTGCTTATGTCTTGTGGGACTGAAGGGTTTGGCATGAGAACAGAGGTGGGAGGTACAGAGGTCACTGCTGTCTGTCTCTCTGAGGGATCAATACCAAGTAATGGCAGTGCCTTGCCACAAAAAGGCTAGAAGATAAAAGTCTTACTAGCTGCCACTCAGGATTTGTTGTCATGATGCGTAGACTGCCTCAGACACTTCAGTTCCCTCCCAGTTTGGGCCAGAAGTGAGATCTCAAATGATTTTGAAAAATAATTTTGTTTTCCACCACAAATTCAAGACTCTCAACTCCTTCCAAGGCATCCGCTCACATCCTGAACCCTCTGCCTCTACCAGTGCTCTGCCACTCAACCACCACCTCCTTGGGTGCCTTCTTCACTCCTGGAGTGCACGAGGACTGGGCCGAGAGCCCTGTCCTCTCTGCGAGCAGGTGACTGTGCCCCATGGGCATCCAGGCAAGGGCTGCTCAAGTTGCACGGCCAAACACTGGTGTGAAAGCACAGAGGTATGAAGGCAGAGAGGACACTGGGAAAGCAAAGAAATCTCATAGGCTGCTGCCTCTTTTCCATTTAAAGTATCAACTCCTTCCTTCCCTCCCTCTGGCCTACAGAATCTGTCGAAGTCTTCATCTCATGATGAAGATCTCATCTCAGATGAGATGAGCCAGGGCAACCAGTTTGTCTCAGCTTCCCCTCATCACAGCTATTTTCCTTCTGCTATTTCTCCCTCATTTGTTGAGGTGCAGACACTTCTTCTCCTTTCCCATCCCATTCATACATGGCCTGAAGTCACCACAGCTCTTGCAGGCTGTAGAGTTTACTCCAGGCCATAGTGCCCAGCCCTGAAACAGGAAACAAATCAATTAAGGACTCTGATCAAATGCAATGTTAACTGGTGGTAGGCAGCATGTTTCTAAAAGAAACATTGCCTGGTGGGAATCGGTGCTAACACGTCCTCTTGAAAAGCCTCCTCTATGTCAGAGCTTACAGAAGCCATGCAGACTGGATGGGATTTCCAGAGAAAGACTGCACAACACCCAGATATTGCAGACTGTTGATGGCTTCTAGAAGGGATTGAAAACATCATCAGCACAGCATAATTATTTGTAAAATGGGCCAATTTCAACACTTAGCACAATAGGTTTAAACAATACTTGATGAAAATCAATTTCCAAGTCTGTTGAGAAGCTGATAACATCCCTGGTTACATTGCTTGTCGCGCTGGCGTGTTCATTCTCAAGTAATCATATTCAAGGCAGATGTCGCACAAGAATGTGACCCCTGTAATCATTAAGAGACACTGAGCTCTTTTGTCTTCTGAAGCAAGTTTCCATAGGATTAGATTGGCCAGAATAATTTAAGTTTAAAAAAAACCCCAAACAACCAAAACCAATCCTGAAATAATTTAATTGGCTATTTCTTTAATCTTTCTTGTATGGAAAAATTCAAACTAACCAGGGGTAAGGGGACACCTCTCCCCAGGGGTAAATAGCCATGAAAAGCTAACTCATATCCAATTTCTGTGGGACCAGGACATTTAGTGGTTGTTGGTATCTTTGCAAATCTCCCTACTAGGTGAAATTGCACTTTCGCGTTCTGCCAAAAGGCAGTAGTCGGGGTTTTTTTTGTTTTCAGAGAGGGCTTTCTTTTGCTAGATGAGAATATACAGATATTCTCATCACTTTAGAGAGGCTTTCAAAACCCAGGTGCAGAGCTTTGGCATCAGTAACCTCCCCAGAGCACTTTATAGCACATAAATCTTGCTCCCGGTTAATCAAACCGTGCTGGAGCGAGCCAAGGAAGCATGAGAACATAAACTGCTCTCCCCCTCCTTTTCCACTTCTCAGAAATTGCTGCTGCTTCTTCAGGGGCAGAGTGAGGGGGGTTGTTGCTTTAAACGAGGCTTTAACAGTGGAACGGATGCTGACTTTGTTGGACACAGGCATTTTCTGTGTAAAGAAGTAGGGTTTTTTTCTTTGGTTGTTTTTTTGTTTTTTTCCAGAACTGTCCCTTGTGGGCCAGCTGCTCTTCTCCCTTCACTCTACTCTGGAATGGATCCTTTGACTTTCACCATTGCTTTAACCACAATTTGAGTCCTCAGCAAGGCTGGAACTGTTTTGCAGTTGTGGTCAGGAACAATCACACCTTTTCTTCCAGCCAAAGACTTAGCTGGGCACGTGGCTCCCTTCCCAACACTGAAGGAGAGCAAAATGTAAATGGGATAATGTGACAACTCTTCTGTTGTGCGTGTTTTGGTCATCTGTGCTCCCACGGCTGTGTGCTGCAGATTCCGTAGGCCAGAGGGAGGGAAGGAAGGAAGGAGCTGATACTTTAAATGGAAAAGAGGCAGCAGCCTATGAGATTTCTTTGCCTTCCCAGTGTCCTCTCTGCCTTCATACCTCTGTGCTTTCACACCAGTGTTTGGCCGTGCAACTTGAGCAGCCCTTGCCTGGATGCCCATGGGGCACAGCCACCTGCTCGCAGAGAGGACAGGGCTCTCGGCCCAGTCCTCGTGCACTCCAGGACTGAAGAGGGCACCCAAGGAGGTGGTGGTTGAGTGGCAGAGCACTGGTAGAGGCAGAGGGTTCAGGATGTGAGCGGATGCCTTGGAAGGAGTTGAGAGTCTTGCGAGATTGGAAGAAGAGGTAGCACCACTGAGACCATTCTTTTCACACCAAAGGCATCTTGGAGCAACATCTCCTTTTTGCCCAAAGTTAACACTGCAGGTACCAGACTGGTTCACATCCAGTGACAATGCATAGACTCAAGTTGAGCCATGTAAAGTTAGAGGAGAAGACTGCAGCTCCAACCTGTTAGAAAATCAGGATTAGCACAAGAAGCAGGAACTGTGTTCAGAGGTTTGATCAACCTCCTGCTTAACTGAATTTCTTACTTTAATCTATAATGGCATCTTGTTTTGTCTTAATGAAGTTATGCAAAAAGTTCTTCACTGAAAAGGCCAACCCAAGATTTTCTTTCTTCCCTTCAAGTAGAGATGAAAAAGACTGCCTGCAGGCTGAAAATGTATTTCCTTAAGGAAACAGAAAGCAAAGAACTTGCTTATATTAATGCTTCAAATAAAGTACCTTTGAATTTCAAGGGATAAAAACAAGCCGTGACCCTGCTGCTATGTCTAGGTTTTCATAACCTTTTTGTAGCTCTGCTGCCTCCAAGGTCAGTGTGTTGCACTTCTGCTTCATTCTGTTTTAATTCTGGTCTCTTAGCACTGATTGCTGTGTGCAAGACGTGGGAAACCACACCCCAGAGTCTGCTACTCCCAGGCTTTAACAACCTTGTGCTAAATAAACACAAAAAGATACTTCTGCATCTGGCTTTACTGGCAGCAAAAAGAGACATTATATGTCTCTGGAAATCTGATAAAGCACTGACATATAAATCCTTGATTGCAAACATTGCCAATTTAACTCCACTGTACTGAATTTGATGCAATGCTTAAAGCTGAGAATAAGATTTCTCACTTTTTCTAAGCACGTTACAGTGCACAGACAATTTTTAAATTAGCATTGGCACTATCTACGAATTTATACCAGCAGATAATAACCCCTCAAATTCATTTTCTGTAGTCTGACAGGCTACTGTAGGGTAATGACTTTTCATTTGTTCTGCCTTATTTGTGCATTATTGCACAATCTTGTCTTTCTTCCATGAATACTTTCAAAAGCTGGATAGTTGCTTGGTAAAGCCCTGGGCTGGTGCCTAAGCATTGTTCTGTCTATACCATACTCTGCCATAAACATACTGCGTGGCCTTAATAAGTGCCTGAATTTCTCACATTTCTCAACCTGCTGTGTGCATTCCCTTTTTTCTATATTTTTTCTCTAAATTCCTTGAACTAGGAAATATCCCCCATACAAGGCTCACTGCAGAACTTGCGTAAGTTTTCAGATACTAGAAACAATATGATTAAATTAAGAAAAAAAAAATCTTTTGTTAGTTTTATTGCTACCATATTTGAGATTATTTGATCATGTATTTGTTTAGCCCATGTTTGCAAGAGCTCTTCAACCAGTATCAGATACAGCCAGCAAAGTTGTGCTTGAATGCAGGCAGGAGATGCAGCTGGGACAAAGGAATCACTTGCAAGTGAGATTTAACACTTAAAACAGGAGAACTTTGCAACGGAAGAGGACTATCAGACCTTGTCTCTGCTATGAGCTGTGCGCCCAGTCCCAGCAGCAGACCGATATGTCTCCGGTGCCACACTCAGGAGCCCTGGGATGTGCTGATCCCCCCTCTCCCCAGTAGTGGTCTAAGTACACCCTGTCCCACTGACATCAAATCCTGTAGGTGATGTTCCCATCCTCCCTTCCCAACCCACCAGCTGTCACCCTTTGAAAGGAGGTGGCCAGAAGGATGTTAGGGAGAAGGTGGTTCTGACAGCATTTCACACCATAGATGAGGAAAGCAAACATGGTTTGGGGAAACCTGGAGCAGGAATGGACTTGAAGGATGAGTTTACAGAAGAGCAAGGGGCAGAGTTGGGATTGTGTGGTAGAAGTGGAAGGAAACATAGTCAGTGGAGCATTAAGGACAGGGTAGGTGGAGCGTTTGCCAAGAGTGGTGGAGGAAGATGGAAGAAGAGTGGATTAGGAGTGAAAACAGTGAGTTTAACTTTGGCCACTGCTGATAGTGAGTCCTCATGAAGAATGAGAATTTCCCTCAGACCCCAGGTTCTTCCTGTCCTGGAGAACCCAGAAGGATTTGGCTGTTTTTAACAGAGAAGGAAAGTCTGCATCTGTTTAAAATTTAGTCTCCCCTCCTGCAGTCCCCTTCTCTGTCTTTTTCAAGAATTGCAAATATGAGACTTCTGCAAGAAACTTCCCTTCCTGCTACCTCAACAGAGCTGCCACATTTCTCACCAAACAGGGCAGCAGTGATGGAGAAATACTCAATTCAGCATGTTAAAGAGGCTTCACCAAATCAAATCAGAAAGAAGAATCCTGCAAGGAATCATGTTTTTTTTTAAGCAAAGAAAATTTGCATTATTAGTGGTATATGGGCTACATTTAAGGAATGTATTATCTATACATTAAAGAGTCACTGAGAGTGTTACAGAAAAAGAATACCTACTGATAACATTGACACAATCAAAGCTGTGAGTACTCAACAAGTTTATCTCTACTTAAGTGTCCTCTTAGAAACACACATCTTCATATGCAACTTAATTTACAGAGCTTAGGTATGAAAGAAATTTGCCCGCTGTTCTTTCGATTATTTTAGATACTGGACTAGATTCTTTTCCTAGCTTCTTGGCTAAAGTGGACATGTGTGTCTGTCAAACCTGCACCTCTTGTGAAGAAATTTTGCTACTGTTCTTGCCCATGTTTTGCCAATTAAGTAGTTTCTATGTTTTGCCTTGATGAAAGTGTAGGATTTGTCCTTTGAGGTCTATGCTGAATTTACAGTTTCTAAATCATCCTTTGTAGTTAAATTCTAGAGATGTAATTCACTGCGGAGCAACGGTATGCAGTTAAGCTTTGTTAAGTAAGAAAATACACATTATATATGTGCATAACAAGAATTTGAGGGCAAAATTCTTCTGTCTGAGCCACACAATGGGGGCAGAAGATGTGCTGGAGATGTACTGTGGCCAACTGCTTGGGTACAATTACATGATCTGTTCGCTTTGATGGTAAAGCTGGCTTCAGATGTTCCAGTGAATGAGAAATATTTGAAACACTTAATAATTTTCCACTAAAATGTGTGTGTCCTTCAGAAACGCATTCTTGTTGAAACAACTTAATCAGTGACAGATATTACAGCAAGGTATAACATAGATCTTGAATGTGGCTCAGAGGAGAGTTTTGCCAAGCTGGACCAGCCGAGGGACACGGCATGTTTGCAAGAGAAAGGTGAAAATAGCTGCAGTGTGTAGTTGTCATCCCAGAGTTTGGCGAGTTTGACACTTTACACTAGCACCACTTGAGATTCAGGGAGGGTTACTGGAGCTGAGTGTTAAGTACATGAGCCTGAGCAGTGTAAATGTCACAGGAATAAGGCGTTTTGGGAACTGGTGTTATTTCATAAATGAGTGTCCTGCCTTTGTTTATAGACATGATTAAAGTCCATGTACCGGTGTGTTCAAGCGCTATCTTTTCCCTCTCTCCCTTTCCCTTTTCTTCAGATAAGAGCATAGCACAGGTTATTCTAAGCCTACAGGAAATGACAGCGATATTAATCACTGATTAATCAGGATCTCTAACAAAGGCCCTGCTATCTTGAATATTCATATTGCCATGGCATAAGGAATGTCAAAACTGTCATTGTTCTGATGATAGTGACACATCTCCACTCTTTCCACTCAGCATCGCTGGGTTGCAGCTCCAATGAGGGTGAACAGTGTTGTTTCTTCTGAAGGGCTGCCCCTGCTC
This sequence comes from Baryphthengus martii, assembly GCA_013396935.1. Lineage (NCBI taxonomy): Eukaryota > Metazoa > Chordata > Aves > Coraciiformes > Momotidae > Baryphthengus > Baryphthengus martii. Next base: position 1,084,779 of record VWZK01016157.1, read on the forward strand.
TCCAGATGGGAAGCAAAGGCACAGAGACATGAAATGACTTGGCTGGATCACATGGGATCCTTCAGAGAGCCGGGAAAGGAACGCAGGTCTTCTTAATCCTGGCTCAGGGAGGGAACTTTGTTTTTTATAAACAAAATAATTCGCATACCTGACATGAAAGGGTGTATCAAGGTGATGAATGTATGTGAGTACATGTGCACGTAGATAATACATAACATGTGTGAGATACAGAATATTAGATGTGTAACTAATTCAGACTTGGCCAGAAAGATCTATTGTAGTGCTTGCTGAACAAATATATGCAAATCAGTCACTGATGAAATTAATAAGCTTTACAATATTCTTCAGTCAAATCAAATGCTTGTGGAAAGGTTACTCCCAGAGCCCCAACGTAGAAAACAGGTAATGATGCAAAAATGAGTCTTAACGGAGGGTGAAGGTGTATGAATAGGGAGTTACCTGTTGTCCATCTCCCTGTCGCCACCCCAAAGCCATTTCTGGCTTAGACTCCCAGGATAAGCCTTTGAGCTAGAACCTTTCTCGCACAGCCGATAGTCAACTTGGGGAGTTTATTTCTTGAGGAGGCTGTGGAGGCAAGGAGTGCCAGCAGGGAAAAGGGGGATTAGAAAAATTCGTAAACAAAAGTAGCTGGCAGGGATGTGCCTTCTAATGTCACAAGTTGGAACATGGTAAATTCCAGTTAGATGTAAGGCGAAAAAATGTTTTACCATGACGATGGTCAAATATAGCACAAGTCACCCAGAGAGGCTGTGGGTTTTCCCATCCTGGGATGTGTTCAAGGCTGGACTGTACAAATGCCTGGGCAAGCTGATCTGATTAGCTCTACTTTGAGTTGGACTGAGTGGTCTCCAGAGGTGCCTCCCAGGCTAAATTATTCCTTGGTTCTCTGAGTTACTGGCTCTTCCTTTTAATCCTCTCTCTCTTTCCTCTCCTCTCTGTCTGTCTCGCTTTCTCTTTAGCACAGCTGGTCTTGGAGAGGAATGGATTCACTCACCCCTCTGGCCCAGGCAGCTCGAGGGTTATTACTAGGCTAATTTCTTTGCTCTTCCCCCTGGGGATTTTCCAGTCTCAGCTCCTTGAAACACAAATGCTGGTCTCCTCAGGTGGCAGATCCAAGGTGTTCTCACTCTGGTGGGAACTCCTAGGATTTAACTGATCAGGGAAAGAACTGGCCCAACCCTTCCACCAAACGGCGGTTTCCATGGTCACAATACACCAGTTTCCTAACATTCATCACACTCTTGCGTTTTACCCGGCCACATTGCCAGTCCTAGTATGGGAAGCCTGCAAAGACTTGGTAGAACTTTTGGCTGACCATCAAGTTCACTGAAAAAAAACCATCAAATAATCTTGGCCGATCTGTCCCATGGTCTCACACTTTAAAAAGTGGAGGATGTACCCAGTTTAAGTCAGCTTTGGTCTCTGCATAGCAAGCACCTTGCTCTAGCTGGCTTGTCAATGCTCACTTATGCGGTATGAAGAGGCAATGACAACATGAGATGCATTAACGGGAAAGAAGACACTGAATTTCAAGTGTCTGTACTAGAACTGGGAGACTGTTTTAATGTTTTCTGCGTCTTCCTGCCCTGAAGTATTTCAAACACTCAGGTCTTGTTTGCTGAACACTCTGAACAATACACATGTAGTTACAGATTGATGTAATAAATCACCCAAAGAACAAGACGATCTTTCAGAACAGAGAGGACAATTTTGAGGAAGTTTATTTTTTAAATGGCAATATTTATCCGCTTAGTACTTTAGAAAGACAAAAAAAAAGTCTCAGCTGTTGGGCCTGAAAACCACCTGGAAAACATTAGAAAAGGCCTATATTCAATCTCTGACATTGCATGTTTCCGTGTATGTGTGAATGCACATGTGTGTATATATATGTATATATATATGTATATAAAAATCAAAATAAAAGTGGATAAACTCAAATTTCACAAGCCAAGTGAACTCCAAAGCTCACATTTTACTTTAGATAAATTCACATTTTTGAGCCAGTGTACAGATGTGAAGCTAAACAGGAACAGACTGGATAAGCAATGACAGAGGGTGAGTTTCTCCTTTGGAGGCTGTGCTGGAATAGCTGCATTGGCAGAGACCCCAGGTGTAGATGTGTTTATGTTAGTGACAGAAGCTCTGTATCTAATACAGTTACACTGTGTCTCCTCATAAACTGGGTCAGCAAAAGAAATTTTGGAAGATCCTACTAAATGTTGATGTTCTGCCTCAGGAAGATTTCCAGAGTTTTCCTTTGTTCTGAGCAGAGTTGAAAAGCTGAAATTTCAAAATTCCTGTAAGGGAAAACTTTGGGGAAAAAAAACCCAAACAAACATGGGTTATGGTTGCTTGACTTTAATTCAATCTAGTGAGCTGATTAATTTTGATTTTTCAATGTTTCCATTCTTCAGAACATTGTATGAAGATTTTGTTACAGTATGATCCACGTTATAATAGAATATCACAATGATAAGCTGTTCTATGGTGAAAAATGTAAATTACTTTCTTCTCAAAAAGGTGGAATAGGTAGTTTCAACAACTTTACTGTTTGATTTCACAAATTTTCCAGATTTTAGTAGAACAAATTAGTCTTCATTCCATTCACAGTAAAAGACATTCTTGATGGCCAGCAGGTCCATGTAGACAAATACTACTTTTAAGTTAGGTACAGTTTTTCTCTTGACCAGAGAAGGCAAAGTACCACTGTAGGAGGTTGCCAAAGGATGTTGCAGACTCCCTAGCACTTGAATTCTCTAAATCAAGATCAGAAAATTTTTGAAAGGCATACCTTACATCAGCTAGAAATTATGAGGGCAGCAGCAGGAACTGTGAAGTGAAATTCCATAACTTGGATAAATGATCAGAAAGATCTTTTTGGCCCTATGATTTTCTGATTCAGTTCTGAGTTCAGTGAAGGGGATATGTGCAGTGATGTGCCATACCTATTACCCTATCTGGCAAACAGCTTTCTGTTTCAGAAGTCCCTGTAACAAATACAGCACAACCTGCGCACATGCTGCATTTTTCATTTACTCAGGGGTGTTATTTATATACATTTCTATGGGATCAACTTAATTACCCAAGGAGTGATAACTCCCAAGTTTTGCAAGCAGGGCTACTAAACACAGCAAGAGTTCAATGACGTGGCTTCAATTTGAAGAGGTGTGTGGCAGCTCATGATGTTTCCACAGGCTGTCTAGGGAAAGGTGATGTTCTCTCCACACCAGCCTCTGTTCCTGTGCAAGTGACAAATTGGTGTCATACATTTGCTCTCTGTCATGAAGTGAACAGAGGAAGTGACTATTATTGCTGCTCTCTCCAATAATAATGAAAGCATCCCTTTTAATTTTAATTTTCATGCACACTTCAGTATTTGATCACCTGCCCCTCTTCAGCAAAGTGTTCTCTTCCCAGGGGCACATCATGGGATCTGCCAGCCCTGCCGAGGGTTCGGCGTGGCTCTAGTTCTTCCATGCACATGGACAAGTCTCTCCTTGGTACAAAGAAATCCTGACTTGTAATGTCTCTGCTCTGAAAAGGTTTGCTGCAAAGCAGTCCCTCAGCAATCCCTCAGACAGAGAGGAGAATTGATGATGCTCAGTGCCCACCATACTCTGCGATGAATTGCCACAATACAGATCAGGAGCAAAAACAGAAAGAAAGAAATAAAATTAATTGAGGTTGCTGTCTTTCCTAATAAAGACAATGAGAGAGAGAAGTCAAATTTCTCTAATTTTAGCCCGTTACATCCATCTTCACTTCTTTCCAGCCACTGTCGGCAGCCAGTGATGTTCCAAGCTTTTAAACTGGATCCAGCTGCTGTCCTCCTTCAGGCTGATGGAGTTTAGTATGCAAAAACTTGCTTGGTTTGGACATAATTTCTGTGCTGATTGTTCACAAGGAGGTCAACTGCTCCACTTCTTATTTTCCTCAACTTTTCTATACACCATTCATGATAGTTGATCACAGCAGGAAAAAAAACTGAGGATGGGAGACCCCAGAAATGAGTCCACATGCATGCCCCCAAAATAACAGGCCGCTAAAAACCAGTCTCCTTCCCATTTTTGTACAGAGGATGAACATCCCTGAACATTGGATCTCACTTCTATGAAGAGTTAAAGCACTTCTCTTGCATTTGTCTTCACTGCTATCCTGCATTTTGGACCCTTTCCAGGAATGATGTTTCATGACCCAGGTTAGGCAATGAACTTCTGCAATGTGCACTTTGGATAAACAGCTTTCAGGACACTTTGGGAGAAGCTGTTTTCCAGCACAAGACCTGTGCCACTGCTCCGATCTTCAGGGTAGGCAGAGCTCCTTGGCTCGCTCTGTGCCAGCAGACTTCCCAGGGTTGCAGCCTGCCTCTGAGCCACTGCCTGCCACCGGTTCACACCAAGGGATTACATCTCCAGCAATCTCCCCACTTCCTTCCTTGCTCTGTCATAGTTTACTAGGGAGCGATGCCAGGCGTAAATCGTTGTCTGTCACCAGCTCAGCTGTGCTGCCGTGTAGGTGCTGGATGGGAGAAGAGAGTAATCCCACCACCCGCTCCCTGCCCCTCTGTGTGGGGAGGGCACTCCTTGCCCTCTCCAAAAGTCCATGTTGCGCTCCAGGGGGTTTCTCCAGTCTTTTGGAGGAGGAAGGGGCTCCCATTGCAATCTGGGCCCAGGAAAAAATGAGAGGAGGCAAAAAACAGGAAGGAAGAGGAATGAGAAAACAGCTCAAAGCCACAGAACAAATAAACTCATGGCATCCATGTGTGCTGCACTTGTGTGTTTTCAAACTGGTGGCTAAATAGCCTTGGCTTTCGCAGGCCTTGGCCGTCATGGGATTGAGGGAGACAGGGAGGGGATACAGGTAATAGTTTCACAAGAACATACTGTTCTTGAGCAATTTCTGTGCAGGTATAAACATGATTTCCTGTGGCACTGATTGGTACATAAGTCTCCTCGCTCAAACAGGGCTGAATGCATTTGTTTACCGAGTCTGATGCATGGAAAACTTCTGACTTATGTTTGATTTATGAGGTGCCCTAACGTAGTGATACTTTTTGTGTGCTTGAGGTAGGAAGGGAATTGGTTGCCTCTCCACGGCTCCTAATTTGAACGGCTGAGGACTGGATTTACAAACACATGTGGAGGGATAACTGAAGACCTGTACAAACCTTGGCTGTAGATATCAGTAAAAGTAAAATGCCTACTACTGGATGCATTCACAGACACTGCAACTTTCCCCAGGGTTTTGCTGCTTCTTTAGAGATGCCTAAAAGACAGCAAGGGTGGTCCCAAAACCAGAAGGAATGAGACCAAAAGATTTCAGTCTTTCTGAGCTGCTAATGCCAGAATTCATAGCAGATATAAAGAGCAGCAGGAGGCAAAAAGCCAGTGACTTTCAAAAGCAGGAGAGAACAAGGACAGGAACAGCAGCATGGGCAGGACATGGCCTGTGCTCACACTGGTACTTGGGGCAGCAGAGCAAGTCCACCAAGAAGAGGTCTGGGCAAGCTGATGTCCAGATCTATGGCAGATCCAACCTTTCCAAGTGGTTGAACTTGCTCAGTCTGTCCACTGTCTTACCAGCTGAACATGGGGTACCATGAAGGAAGTGGCCAAGTGACTTAAGTCATAGGGGTTGAGAGCTCACTCTGGAAGGGATGACATAGGAAATTTCATCAAAACTGAAGCAGGGTGGTACCAAGTCAGTCTTCAGCAGCCTCTCTCTTGACCTTGACACTGGCTGTGATACTTGTAAGAAGATAAAAATACAGTATGATGGCAGATGTTGCTGGAATACTGCTATTCTCTGCGACTATATGACACTCTTACTTCCCAGGCCAGGACTTGTATCTATGTAGCATTCAATAATTTCTTCTGTTGTGGTCTGGTATTGACTTCATGGAAATATCTGACCTCTCCAATACCCTGCAGCAACGATTTCCATGAATTGCACGAGAAGACAACTGGTGTTGCACTGGTAGAGAGGCAGGAAGCCCGTGGCAGAGGGGATTGGAGGACTGGGCAAAGATGCTCTTTCTAGAGGCTGGAAGGATGGTGGCTGCTTGGTCAAGAAGGCTGGAACAGGCAGTGAAACAGCAACAGAAGGTGAAGAGGAAAAGCAGGTCTGAGGAAGGGCCCTCGTACAAAGTAGAAGTCAGTGAGACTGATTGTGACCACAAGATAAATATATGGAGTGTGGATGAAGACTACAAGAAGAATGAAACTGGAATCCATTGCGAACTGTGTCAGGAAATAGAGAAAAAGAAAAGGAAAAGAGAAACTATGCAGATAGGCAGCTCAGAGAAAATCAGCTGAGACCATTTAGGCCAGAGTGCAGGCAAGAACTGGAGACAGTGGGATCAGTTTTGAAAAATGGCGTGCAGTGAGCAATGTACTGCTCAATAGTGAGTCATTCAGAGCCAGTTTAGGTGCATCTGCCCTTCAGTTACTTCTGAGAATGCAGTGCATTATTAGATTTGATGGCATGGGCCATTCTGCACAGGGCAGGTTACTATAGCACTGTTTACTTTTATGGCAAACAAACTTACCCAGAGCAAGTTACCCTGGGGACAAGCCTCCCCACTGAGCAATAACGATGTTACAGCTCAACTCATATTTGAGCCTTTCCTTAGGCTCTACTCCCAGGAGGATTTGATGGAAAAAGGCTTTTATAATCACTTTAGGAAAGAAAAAAATGTACCTATATCTTCCTGCTGACTTAAGTGTTAGAGCTGGATGCTGTTTCTTTGCAAAACAGTCTATTCAACAAACCCACAAACAGAGTTTTGGAGAAATGGATGCTATTCGTGAATACAGGTGGAATTGATCAAGAGCTTTGGCCCAGACAACTACAAATATGTGCTGTGTAGGGGTGCGGTGTAAGGGAAGGACGTGAGGGGTTGAAGAAGATGATAAAAAGTTCAAACAAGATTTCAAAATTTTGCATTTTCTTTATCTCACCATTTTCTTTGGAAGCATCTTTTTATTCTATTCTCATCCTCTTTTCATAGTCCCCTCCTTCCAAGTTTTTCGTAAGGACTTAGGCAACTTGCAAAGAAATTAAACACTTCCTTTTCAGAAGGTCTGTGGTCTGGGTTTTCCAAAGCTGTTTTCTCTTACATCTCTTACATCTCCCACATCTCCCAAAAACTAGTAACAATATTCTACAATATAAACAATATTCTATATTTTATATTCTATATTTTATATTCTATATAGAGCTCTTGAGGAGTTCTGCCTGAAGTTAGAAATGGCTGTGGTCTTTAAGAAGGAGAGGAAGCCATGTATGTGCATGCCACAGCTGGGGCAAAGCGGGAAACGAAGCATCTCAGGATCTGGTCCCTCCCTCAGTCACATACAGGTCCATTGTATTACAACTCTTGCATGTTTGAGAGTAATGTTCACTCTGATCTGGCCATGCACGTAAAGCATGAGGCACTGGCTGATCTATATGTATTTGACTGCAGCAAACTTCAAAGTCACTTCCCCTGCAGCATTTCTGCACCGACTTAACTGGAGAAATGTCTATAGTGACACGGTGAGGAAGAGAAGTATCTGGCTGCCACCACAGCCAAGTGCAGCCCACCTCAGCTCCCCAGCAGCAAGGGCTAATTGCAACAGCTTCCTTATAGCAAAAACCTTCCTCCTGCCAGCAAGCACATAGCTCGCTTTCTTTTTCCCCTGAAATACCCCAGTCTCTGAGTCACTCTAATCCACAGAATTCAGGGCAAAATTCAGCTCATCATATCCTGCTTTTTATTTAAAGAAAACAATGAGCACAAGTTTGCCAACAGAGTCCTAATTCACTAGGGACTACTGTGGGCCCTGAATGAAGTCCAAGGGAACGGGGCCGATATGTGTCCAGGAATCAAGATGGCTTCTTTAGTCCACATCTCAGGATGTACCAGAGGACACAGAGATGCTCTTGAGTTTCCACACAGGCTTCCTGCTTGTAATAGATTTACTGGTGGTGGTGGGAGTTTGCAAGGCCATTGCAATCAGCTCAAGGTATGATGATTTCTTTGGACTTCAGCACTGCAGTTTGCTTTTGGTGACCACTTTGCACACTGTGGCTTCCAAGTCACTTCTAACTTCTGGGTTTAATTTATTTGGAGGATGTTCTTTGTTCCTCAGTTTTGTTCTGCAGTTTTCAGGTAGTTCATTGACTGATATAAAATCCGCACTCCCTCCATTTTTTTTAAGACTAGTTCTAGTAGGAAGAGTGTGGCAGGTGACAGGTACCATGAAGCTGGCAGAAAAAAAAAATGTTGTGCAAAATGCTTCTGTCCCTGAATTCACTTGAAGGTTTGGGGACATTTTAGCATCCAGGTACATATGTGACATGATCTGTGTTGGACACAGCATTGTTTGTCCACTTTGTTCCAGCCTCAGGGATAAAAAAGAAATTTGCTTTCCATCAGTATCAAAATATTCTGCAAATTCTGTCAACACCCTATGTCGTTCAAAATTAACAGATGTCTCTTCTTTAGAAGGAACCGTGAGAAAATGTTTGGTGCTATAATCCAAAGCATTTGTCCTTTGACAGGCTGACTGCTCAAGTCACATGCAGAAAGTCTTAGGTAAGGCTGGTTTTCTGTGCATTTGAATTTTTTTTTTTCAAAGTCCACATTGATGCTCTAGAGTGTACGTAGCCATAACTAAAATCTCTTTGAATTGGGTAGCGGAGACCGCAGCTCCAGTAGCTGCTAAGGGATTTTGCAGCTGTTCCCCAGCAGAGATGTGCGATAACTGCACACAGTAACGTACACGCATTTTCTTTCATAGAGGATGTTAATTTATGAGCTCGCTTTGAACTTTAACACTTGGTTGGTGTATGCTGCACCTTTTTTTGTTACACATAGACAGCATTTCCTGAACCAGGACAGCAATTGGATATGGGGTTGCCTCAAATCCTCAGCGAGGTCTGCTGCTCAGAAATTCCACCCTAAACCCAGTCACGTCTTTTGTCACAGAATATTATTAGTTGCCTCTAAAAGGTCCTGGGAGTAACAAAATTCTTTTTTTTTTTTTTTTTAACTCAAACTTATCGCAAATAGGAAGGAAAAAAGGTAATGGAAGGCTTATTTCTGGTGAGAAGATGCAGACTGAGAATAGGATGCTTTTCTCTGGTGCTCTCGTAATATCTGGCACATGTAGGTCTGAAAAGAACTCCTCCTCCCATTATATCTGGCTCAGCATTACTAATATAAGAAACACTTACTTGCTTCAGAGTGGAGATCACATCATATGGATTTCCAGCAGCCTGCATGGAAGCTATAACCTTCTGAGGGACCCTAAAAACCAGGTTTCATGCAACCAGCATTCTGAAAAATAGGTGCTTGGGACATTCACCCAGAGGGAAAGAAGAGACAGGTTTATGTGGCTCTTCCAGTGCAGCAAAAGGAGATTCCCATGCAGTAGGTGGGCAACCTACTCACTGGGCTGCAGCCTGCAGGTAGCACCAGTCCCTGCTTCCCTATCCTACACATACTTCCAGAAGCATCTGCGACTCTGGTCTCTTTCTCTTCAAATTATCCTTTTGCTTTCCTGTACAAGAAATCTCCAAGTGGTCCCAGGTGAAACAGACTACCAGGGCTGAAAAAAAAAATGTTGTATTTGATCTGCTTTTTTAAAGCTTTATTGGTTTTCTGAGACTCCCAGCAAACAAACAAAAAAAATCTGGTTATTTGAAGCACGGTTTAAGCATGTGGTTAACTTCTCCTGGTTTCTAAAGGTACTTTCTACCATAAACACGCGCTCAAGTGCTTCACTGAATTAATTCCTCATGTTTTTCAAACGCAGGGAACAACCAACCATGATAGCACAGTACTGCAGAGACGTGTGAAAGGACCTCTTCCTGGGCTTCAGTTTAAAGCAGCCATTCTGAGCTTCATTTCTAAACCCAGACAAATCTCTGGAAGTTGTTCTGACACGCATTACAACAATAAATAAATAATCACATGGCATTTTATTACACCATCAGAACTCCCTTTGCATGGGATACCAGTGGATCTGGGTGAAGCCAATTCTAATTACAGATAAAAGGTCTGATACATGAAAAGAAGCTGTTATTTACACTCAATTATCTGAGGGAGGAGAGATAGGGATGCACTTCCTTTTATCATTTTCATTAAATTTCTTTCAAAATGAAAAGGCTTCTTGAGTTTCTGAAGATGCAACAGTCTTTTCAACTTGCCGTCCATGAGATACAGGTTGTTCTCCATCATGTGTTGCGTAAGTTCAGACACTGGGATCTCTGCCCACTCTCTTGACTCCAGTAGAGCACTGCATGATGCTTGTTCACCCTGTTGCTTCTTTAACATCCCTTTGTTGAAGTTTAATCTCCTGGATTTGTGTTTCATGTATTTCAGGTCTGAGGCCAGGCGTCCCATATTTGTAAACTGCTTCTGCCTTCCCATAATCTGAAGTAAATCACTTTGAATGAATGAACCCTCACAACAGGACCAGCAGCCTGGGGATTGTTTAGGAGGGATAATGTTGGCCCATTGCATGTTAAAAGAGAGCAGCTGGACCTACAAATGCCGTTGTATCCCAGATAACCTTCTGAGGGAATAGAGAGAGGGGATGGGAAGCAGTCAGGTGGACATTTTATCCCAAACAAAGCTGCTTTAGAGGAGGAGGAGAGCAGGACCTTATCAGCTCCTTATGCTGCTTGCAGTCCAGAAGATCTGGTCCTCCTCCCTCCCTCCTGGGCGCTCTGACCCCAGCCTCTTTTCTTGATCCCAGAATAGGTCACTTCTCCTCTTTATTTCTCCATCTGCAAATTGGGGATGATGTGTGTAAAACTCCCTGAAATCATCTGCAGGGAGGTGCCACAGAAGTGGAAAGTATTAGCTATCAGTATCCTTGCTAATATTGTGCTTGACTCTGAGTGAAGTCACATAATCCTGTGTTTGGGTCATCACTGTTTGTTGCTATGGAAATATGTGTTATCAGATATTACAACTTCAGTGTCTGAGGACATCTGAGGAGAGGGAAAATACTTTGTTTGAAGAGACACTTGTGTCAGTGGCAGCAAACATTTCCAGAAATAAAAGAATCCATCTATTTGTCTTTCATGCTCTGAAATTTGCTGGAATGAGTCAATATGAGCTCTCCACACTCACCCCCTGAGAGCCAGTATCTCTTACTCGATGCACTATTCCAACACAACTACACATGCTGGGTCAATTTCCTGCAGTCATATGTGAATGCATCTGGTAGGATCATTAACACCGGAGCAGAAGACAAATGCAAAGTATGCGCTTGACCATATGGGTGAACGTGAGCTGCTTAAGAGTGTGCGCTGTAATGGAGATGGAAAGTCTTATGAGAGAAGATCGGTATCCCTCCATCTCTTTGGTAAGGGATTAAGGCAGTTGGTCTTGTAGGAGTATTCATAGAGCGTAAGGTCAAAGGGGATGGTTAGGTCACCTAGACTGACCTCCTGTGTGTTACAGGTCATGGTATTTCACCCAGCGACCCCTGAGCTCAGCCCTATAACTTGTGTTGAGGCTGCAGCAAAGCTTCCAGCCAGACCAAAGAGGCAGATGCTAACAACTCCCTGCCCAATGAATAAACTCTCACTATTAAGGCTCAACTGGTAAGGATGGGTGCAGATTGAACCAAGCTAGATGTAATGGGGTCAAACCCAGAAATGGATGTGCTAGCTCAGTGCAGCTTGTGGGGTTACATCACCCTGCACCTCAGTCCCTCCTGGCTTCAAACCTCTGCATGACTGTGCCTGTTCCCTGGGAATGTGCCTGCTCACCAAGTGACCACGCAGTCTTTCTTGAGTGAAACAGAACAGGCTTTGGGGACAGCTTGCTGCTCATTTCTACGCTTCTCTATTGCACCTGTGCAAAACCTGATGATATTTTTTAAATCTATAGATGTCCAACACATGTACATGGCTCACTGTTGGTCCTGTGCATGGACTCCACAGATATAGAAGTCCATTTTGGTATATATTCAGCATCATTCTGATTTCTAGATATTATTGTCAGGTTGTCTGAATAAAGGCTGCTGTAAGAGAAAACATGGTTCAGGTTTTGATAATGTCTCTATTTGAGGTATTTCATGGCCACGTTCTTATCTCATGCTTGAAGATGAAACACAAGACACACCTTTATTTCCCTTTGGATATTTGTATTGAGTGCATTCCTCATCCTTTACCAGTTTCTCATCAGGATTTTTCTCCCTGCTTCATAGAAAGCTGATTTCGCACTGAAAGCAGGGAGAAAAGTAACTAAGACCAAGCTGGCCGGCTTGAGTTTTCTTAGTTAAGGTCTTTATTTTCAGGTATTCAGGCAGGTTGTAAAAGCTTGGTCATACTTGGGGGATGCAGCCCCTGTCAGGCAGACCTGGGAAGAACTGCTGCGTGAACATCATGCATATACTATTTTTAGCAGACAAACACCTGCACCCAGCACTAACAGAAGGCTCTTGCAGTGAGAAATGGCCAACTTATGAAAATATGTATGTGTGTTTTTATGTATGCATGTACGTGTGCATGTATATATACGCATATATGTGTACCTATATATGCATATATACTTGCCAAAATTTTTTTCTATGACAAATATGTAATGCATGTAAACTAAATTTTCCATATTTCATGGAAAATTCTAGTGAAAGACTCTACTGCTCCTAAAGGGATGCATATATGTTGTAGAGTAATTGTATATTGTGCTTTATAAATTCCCTGTCTGCTAAGAAAAATGATACAGCTTTTATTTCGTACAAGATTCAGGTTTGCAACTCAGACAGTAAAGAACCAGGCTGGGAATCTGAAGAGCAGTTTACTATTCCTGCATCTCTACTACCACGGTGATTTTTGCCATCAGAACTGAAACACCAATTATGGGGCAGAATCATGGAAAAAGACAGGATATACTTTGCTTTTCCATCCAAATCAGCAGAACCTACAAAGCTCTTGGTACTTGTCATTGATATTGACACTCTCCAAGGCACATTTAAAAATCAAGAAGACACCCAGATCTTCCTAAAGTGTTGGTCATCAGGAGCAGAAATAGTGAATTTAGGTCTTGTTTGTGGGAAAATATTTTTGGACAATTTCTGTTGTTAGCTCTATGCTATTACAAATTACTCCAGTGCCTAGGACACTGTCACCTCCTCTCAGAGACTGCCAGTACTCTGAACAGGTATTGTAGACACTCTTGGGAAAAATGCTGTTGTGAAAAAAGCAGTATCTGTTCTCCCATGTATAATGGAAGAATGCAGGTGCTCGGTTTTCCAGCTTGACAAGTTGTTCTTCATGGACCTCAGTTCTTCTCTTCACTGAAGCACAGACCACAGTTCTGACCTTGCAGGGGAGTTCAGTAAGAGTTACTAATCGTTAAGGCTATTGCAGGTAAAAACCCCAAACAGACATATAATAACACACAACAGAGTGGCATATAATTTTAGAAATATTTAATACATCCAAATTCTGTACGATAGCCACAATACATGCCACTCCTTAGTAAAACTCTGCATAATTAAAAAAAACAGTTACAGTTTTGTAGCTTTGTTCCATGCAGTTTCTCTAGTTGGGATTGGCAAGCATGTTTGCATCATTCTTTTTCCCTCCAGGTCAACTTTTGATCATTTTGGCCACTTGCAACAAACATTTGGCAGAAGAGGAGTGCTCTCAGATATGTTACACTCCCAATATTTTTGTGAATATTTGTCTGTGCTTTAAGGAGAGAGAAACCTCACTAGCTTGCAGGGGAAAACTGCAAAATTACCTCAATCACAGCATGAACAAAGGGTACCTACAGATGTTATAACAGCCCAGATACTGTTTTATCAGACCCAGGAGTCTTCAGTCACAAGCACTCAGCCTTGGGGAGCTCAGCTCTCCCTCTTTGGCTGTTCTTGGAGCTACTTGTTTTGAAACTTCCCTGGGTATGCATCAGACCAACATAAGCCACATCATCAAAACATGCTGCTTCACTTGTGCATCTCTGTTGAACTCCAGACAGTTTGAGCCAAACAGTGTTTCTGTGTATCAGTCCTGACACTGTTGAGCTTTAGCATCAGACATCTTCAGCCTCGACTTCTGCAGAGCCCTTGATGGCAGTGAGTGCCAGGGACTGAGCAGAATAAACCAAGGGATTTCCATGCACTGGTGAGCAAAGCCCCTGAATGCTGCCAGCTGCACTGTAGGCTGTTGCTAAATGCTGCACTGCCCTTGCATAGGGAGCTTGCTCAATCAGTAGTTGATTAGGACATCTCTAGAGTAGGTTCAAAGGGATATAGGTGCTAGGACAAAACAACGGACAGTTTTTAGTGTTGGGCTGGGCAGGAGGCGCTTGGATCTAGTTTAGCAGAACTGACTGGTAAAGCCTATACCTGGAAAGCACCATTATCTGAGCCCTTTTTGTGGATCTGTCCTGTGTGGCTGACACATAGCAGACCTCTTCTTCTACCCTAGCTCCCTAGAAATCCTGCCCTGGCATTGCCCCGTGGCTAGTTGCCATTGTCCTTGAGTCTGTGTACCCCAATATTTTCTGGCTTGGATTCTGCAGGCAGTGAAGGAGATGCCTGCAGAGCATGCTGGTGACAAGCTCCACATACTCCTGGATGTTTCTAGCCTGCTCCTGACTGCATGACTTTGGTCTGTTCTCTGCTTGTGTACAGGCACGTGGGGATTTTCCAGCAAAAATTATATGCCTCTTCCCTTCTTTTCTGCTCCCTTTCATCGGATTTCAATGGTGCCAGGTGAAGCTTAAGGGTTTTAACTAAGCAAAACAAAAACGATGGTGAAAAGAAGCCATGAGTATACAAGGTAAGACCAATTGCATGTTTGCTACAGATTCCTGAGGGCAAAGTTCTGTTTTTTATTCACCTTGACTGCTCCAGGATGCCTCTCAGCTCACACATATTCCAGCCTGGACCTTTATGGCAGCACTAAATGATGACTCTTGGTCGCTAGTGACATTTTCCCTCTCTCCTAGTCCATTCAGTTTTACCCTGCAGTTCCAGCCACCATTTCCTGGCTTATTTTCCATTTGGAAGCAGTTCTGCACCTCCCCTAGCCATGTCTGTCTAACGTGTCCCTGTTCTTTCCACTCCTTCCAGTTTGAAAACCTCAGCCCTTTCTCCTACATCTCACAAAAGCTGCATCCTCCTCTCTGCAGGGACAAACTTCTTTCCCAGCCCTCTCCTCCGCATTCACATCAGCAGCGCACTTTCCGAGCCTCTTCCTTCCGTGCTCTTTTCTTAGGCTGGGCTCCCTTCTCTGGCTCCCCCCCGCCCCCGCCACCTCCCCTGCTGTCCGGGAAAAACCAGCGCTCGCCCTGCCTCCAGCCTTGGGACACCGACTTCCTCCTCTGCGAGCAGCTACAGTGGCTTCCTCTGACCACAGCTGTTCCAGACACTCTGGCTCCATGGCACACCCTCCACGTGCACAAAAACACTACACTGAGGCTTTGCTTTCTTCTTCAAAAGTTCAGCTCAGCCCAAGCAGCTGTGCCGTTGAGGAAACACCTGTAATGGGTATTGCCTACCGTGCCGCTGCCAGCACGGACAGCCCGACCAGCTCCACCAGTCATCATGACCCCCTGCCATGGGTGCCACTAAGGAATGCAGCTTTCTTTCGTGTCCTTATCCAACTATATGTCCTGAAGGGGCATCACAACTGTCCAAAGGAGGATTGTTTGCAAACCAGATCTGTTTTGTTACGATGCAAATGCTCTGTGGTTTGCAGAGACATCAATATATTAAGTGGATCTGTTGAAAAGCACACTTCTTGCGTGGAAGTTTGTACAAGAAATGGGCAGTATTCATCTGGAGTTAGTGTCCATGGACAAGCTTGGCCCAAGGAGGCACATCTCTCCTGGGCAGCCCTGTTTGCTCGGCTGCCCTCCCATGTGCCGTGACTCAGCCTCCCACACTGTCAGCTTGTGTAACAGAGGGTGAATCCTTCCCTGAGAGCCACTCCTGTTGGAGCTTGCTTGAAGCTAGGCTGCTCTGCGTGTGCAGCCACCCCAGGCAAAGCTGCCAGGGACGGAGTGGGACTTGGCCACCCCTGTGCAGCCTTGTCGCTGCCACACAGCGGAGAGGCTGCTAATGGCAGTGAACCCCAGACCATCCCCAGCAGCCTGTGCCTGATCTGTGCAGATGCCCACAAGTGATTGCTGGCAAAAGGACAACCAGGTTCCTAGCACAGTTCTTGCCTTTGATGCTGCTAGCTCTCCAATAGCTCTGTTTTCAGGTCTCAGGAACTCAGCAGGCTTGGAACAAGCTGCAACTTGGCAGAGACATCCAAAGAAAATCCAGATGTTTCAGGAAGTGCTGTCAGGCTGGGTCAATCTAGAACTAATTCAGTGCTAGTAAGGGACATGGCACTGCTGTGCTCCAGCCTCCCAAACAGAAAGTTTTTCATTTCCTGGTGGTTTGTGGCCACTAGTACTGATGATCTCCCATTCCCAATGTAGGAGTCTGAGTGTCATTGGCCATGCCCAATTTTAAATTACTTGATTTTCTGCTGCTGGAATTTAAACCAGAGATGCTTTGTTGATTTCCTCCTTTCCAGACAATGGTTGTTTGTGTAACACTCCCGGCTTGGGATAGCTGTTGTGTTCCAGTCCAAAGCAGCTGTGTTGCAGCAGCAGATTTTGGTGATCCATATTACTTAGATAAAGTGTTTGTCATCTGTTTGGACACCTTTCAGTCTGAGGGGAGCTGTGTGATGATAATGAATTAAATGCCTTGATCTCATTTGGGAATTTTACTGGGGAACATGTGCAGAACTTGGCTAGTGAGAAGTAGGGATAGTCAGCTTGTTCTTTACAGTTCTGTAGCTTAAACTACATATGTTCTGACAAATGCTATCTGGAAAGCCTGGCACAGCTGCAAGCTCTCAATGTCAGGCAAAATCCACATCTACCTACAGGATGAGAGACTCCTTTGGGAAGTGGTGCCAATGATGTCAAGAGATGCCCTCTATGCAGCGGAATGGCAAGAAAAGTCTAGTTCTTTCACAAGGAGGTGGAAGGTGAAGTGATGTGCTTTCAGGAAAGCAATCTTGCATTTATTGGAAGAATGGCTTGTGCTAGAGCAGCAAGAGAACACAAAGACAGTGGAGGTTGTAAAGGAGGATCATTGAAGTGAAGCTGCACCTGGAAAATGAGCTTTGTGGATTGATGACCAGGATGTTTTTTGCTTGTCAGACTGCAGGTCGAGATCACTACAGGTGAGTGATCCCTCCTGGAAGAGATTTAACAGAGGGGAACTGGAGAGGCTTTTCAGTCTTGATAATGAAGGTGCAACAAGATCAAACAACATGAAGCCTGGCAAACCCAGCCTTGCAGTAAGGAATCCACTATCATCTCACCTTCCCACTTTGTTGTATCAAGAAAGGATGTTTTTCTGCACAATGTGCTTTGATCCCGCTACTGGGAATACTCCTTGGTGAAGTGCATATGTGCAATAAAGCAAGGTAGCATGGTGTGGGTGGTACTCTCTCCTCTGTCCAACTCCTGTTCTCTCTCTTCCTAGAAGTCATAGAGAAGACCAGCTGCAGTTGTCCTTGATGTGTTTATCACATATATGATGACTCTGTCATTAGAATACAAGCTTGTGGCTCCTAGAGAGTCTATATGTATTTTTTGTTTATTTACTATCTCCCTCTGAATTCTCAGTATGCTTCCAGTTCCAAATACGACAATGAAAGGGACAGATCCGCAAGTTGAAGTGTTCCTGAAAATACTCTTCTGTCTAGCTGATACCTGGCTGACTGGCCTTGCCAGCATACTTCACATGCTCTAAGAGGGTGCACACAGATTGGTTTCTCCAGAAACCAAGAAACAATACAGATTTCATGTACGTCTCTAGAGGGCTGGGTGACAGCTAGGAGTTGTTCCCAGAAGCAGCCAATGGAAGGATGCAGCACTTACTGGAAATGCTCAGGTGTCATTTCCCCAGGATGGAGTGTTGGCATAGGCAGTGAGCTGGCAGGTTGCACTCAGCCACACTCACCAAACTAGGGCACAGAGAGAGAGGACTGCGTTTTAACAGTTCTCTCTTGTGGATTCAGTTTAAGCAAACTGTACTCCAGGGGAGATGGACTTTGTGGCATGTGTGGAAGCCAAGCAGGGTTTTTTGCCAGTGACTGAGGGCTGAGGGAAGAGGTCTCTGGCAAAGGAAATAGACTAGACTAGTCTAGACTAGAATATTTTCAGCTGGAAGGGACCTACAGTGATCATCTAGTCCAACTGCCTGACCACTACAGGCTGACCAAAGTTAAAGCATGTTCTTCATTGTCCAAATGCCTCTTAAACACTGATAGCTATGAGGCTTCAATCACCTCTCAAGGAAGCCTGTTCCAGTGTTTGACCACCCTCTTGGTAAGGAAATGTTTCCTAATGCCAAGTCTGAACGTTCCCTGGTGTAGCTTTGAACCAGTCCCACTATGGAGAAGAGCTCAGCACCTGTCTCCATGTCCCTTCCTCAGGAAGCTGTAGAGAGCAATGTGGTCACCCCTCAGACTCCTTTTCTTCAAACTGGATGAACCCAGAATCCTCTCATGGGACATTCCTTCCAGCTTTTTCACCAGCTTTGTTGCCCTCCTCTGGATGCATTCCAGGACCTTCACTTCCTTCTTAAATTGTGGGTTCCAGAACTGCACACAGTATTCAAAGTGAGACCACACCAATGCCATCTACAGCAGGATAATCACTTCTGTTGATTGATGACTTTCCTGTTGGGAACAGGCTAAGGTGCTGCCATTACCTCACTCTTGTAAGGTGAGGACACTACAGAGGCGCATCATTTCTGACGGATCTGGTAGGAATGTATGAAACTTTATAGTATGTAACAGAAAGAAAAGGCCATATAAATGAGAAGTTTTATGGAGTCCTCCATTGTTGATTTACTGCCGAAATTAATCTTCTTCTAAGCTATTTATAGTATTCAAATGGCATGCACAATTTTTGTGTGCATCAAGTCTTACATTATGAAATTACTTATGTGCATTCTACATGTCAACTGGGAACCCCTAACAGTTACTAATGAGGATGTTATGCACTGTCACTCTGAGCTTTTATTTGCTACAACACTGGCAAATCCTGGCCAGAAGGGTCATGGACTGTGCTTGAGCAGTAAGTGGAAGTGCAACAAGGATAGTTGTGCAACAGTTGTACATGGCGGTGTTGCCACATCCCCTTCTGACTCTTTGACTTGCTGAGGGTCTAAGTGATTATTGTGTTTGAGTTTCAAAACTATTTTTTCCTCAGATCAGAGACCAAGAACCTGGATTTTTTTTGCCTTCCTCTACATTAGTGGGTTGGTGGTTGCCTGCTGGTATCGTGGAGGCACGGCTCACGCAAGCCCTTCTCTGCCACTGATGATGCGTCAGACAACAGCAAGATTGATCTATCCCATTCCCAGACATTTGACTGAGACCCTTTAGTCTTGAGAGGACCAAGATATTTTGCCTAACCAAGTCTCCAGACCCCGTACTTGGGTGAAATCTGCTGATCTGTGACTGCCAGAACAGGTAAGACAAACTAATGTCGCTGTGTGTGTGGTGCCCCATGGGGCCTGGAACATGGCCACTTCTGGGGTGTGTGGAGGGGGATCCAGGGCCAGTCTACTCAGAGGTGGCACATCCAAAGGGACAAGTCCCCACCAGGGAGGATGTAGGAAGGCTCACCACGAGTGGAAGGTGCTGGGCGCAGCTGGAACAAGTGCCCTGACACACCTTCAGAAGGGCTCCCAAGAGCCCAAGGATCCTGTGCTTTGAAATCTCGCCTGAGGTTTCCCCCGGATGAGCGTGACCACATTTCAGAGATGTTCTCAAACTGCTCAAGTGGTTATGTATCTGCAGGGTGTGCCATGTGCTTTCTCCATGTCTGACTCCTACCAATGTCTGTGTTTATTCACACGTTTCACTTTCCCCATACTGCCTCTCCCTTCTGTCTCCTCTCCCTTGCTGCAAACATGGACCCATCTCCACTGTCCAGCTCCTGAAGTGGGTCCAGATGAGATATTTTGGGAGGGGAAGCTGCTCCTCAGGGGAATCTCTGGATGTTCAGTAGCTCCCGCCTCAGACATTAGCGTGACTGCTGATGTGTATCACTTGCAGAGCACCACTCAACAAGGGAAACTTCTCACGTGTTCTCCTTGGCTCCACTTTATTCCCAGTCACAGCAATTATGCAGTTGCTTTTTGGCCTTCATTTGTCCTGAGCTGCTGTGCCTCAAGTGAGTGCTTATTAGCACTTCCTTCTCTGAAAAAGACTGACTGCAAAATAAGCCAAGGGTCATTTCCCTTCCCTTGAGACCAGGAGATGTCCCAGCTTTTAAATCAGGCTCCACACATTTTAAGCATCTCATGTGTTTTGCCTAGTGAGGGGTGGAGGTTCCCCCAGAGAGAGAGAGAGGAAAAGAAACTCCTTCTGATATGACAGTACATTGCTCGGGCAAATGTTTTTACAGCATCTGAGACAAATGACAGCACAGACCAGTGAAAAAAAGCAACCATTAATATACCAACTGTGCAAAATCATTCAGAAGAAGAAGTGGAAGAAGGAAGTGACCATTTTCTATTTCTTGTGTCATCTTTACTTGCGTATCATCATGCAGGGTTGGGCATCAGCAGGTGGAGTTGCTAAATGTCTGCCAGCAAATAATCCTGCCAGCAAGTAAAATACTGTTGTTGAAAATCCACACAAACAGACTGTGCTCTGTGTGATGAATGCAAATTTTTAGACTGAAAATAGTACAGATAGCTGCAACGCTCACTACAAGCTTGGAAACTAGGATTCAGTCTAAGGTCAGAAGCTTGAAACTTCTACATGTCCATAAAAATCTCAAATTTCCCTGCACATAAACTGCCTTCTCAGCACTTCCCAGGGGTTTCTCTAACCCATGCTGTTTTTTTCTGCAAGAGATTTCAGTGGGAAAAACCACTGGAGAGCAAGGTACCCCTGACAAGTGATATCAGGAGTACGTGTTAGTGGGGCAATGTGGCAAAGAGGTCAAGAGCTGCAGTGACTGGCTGCTTTTGGTGGTGAGCATGGTATTTATAGCTCAAAATGTTCTGGTTCTTTGATGGAGTATCCCTCCAACCCCTGTGTTTACATTCTGAGAGCAGAAACAAAGGCTGCATCACAGACTTCCTTGCTGTCCCTTCCCTTTCAGGGTGAGAGTCAGTACTGGTAGCTGGAAGTATATGCTCCCAATGCCAACACCCTCACCCAGGCAGCACGCCTGTCCCAGAAGCAACCAGAGGTCCAGTTCCAGGCTCAGCACTGCTTCTCCCTGTCCCCTCACTAACAAGTCCCACAGATGCTAGTACGAGCTTTGCTTTTCCCCATCAAGCCAATACATTCTCTTGGGCCTTGGTTTTCATTTCTCTTCTACAGGCATCATGGTGGTGGTGTTATTAGTTGCACATTCATGAGGGCTCATGGCCCAAAGAAATCTAGCATTTATAAATCCATGAGCTTTGCTAAATCCATGCGAGATTCTCACACAGTCCAGAGCTGCTGTACAACCTGCCTTCCCCAGAGAAGCAGCTCCTTGGGTAGGAGACAAATGTGTGCCCAGGGCTCCTTCACACCATCCTGCATGACTGTGGCAGGACAGTAGCCTGATATTTCATCCGCAGTTAGATATTAGACCACCAACACCCTATCCACAGGTGTAACCCACAAGGTGGATACGTGGGATGGCCCTAGCATAGGAGCCATACCTGAACATAAGTTGCATGTGGCATACAAGCCCACTTCTGCCTGAAAATCTAAGCATTGCTCAGGGTATGGAGCAACCTACGTATGGAGGAAACCTGTTGTCATCTTCTCTGGCAACTGACGGGCCTATGGGTGAAGGTGTGTCACAAAGAGAGGGAAAAAGCAGGGAATCAGAATATTAATTTCTTTGCTGCATTTAAGAAAGGATTGTGTTTTTCGTTTTCACGTGCTTCAACTCCCACCAGCTGCATGCATCCACCCATAGCATGTGTGCCGTGTTTTTATTATGGCTGTAGCCTCAGGTAGTGTGGAATTGGGGCCAAGCATACATTAGTAAAATTAGAAGAAATATCATCTGATGGGTCTGGACGGTGCTGTGGGCAGAGCATATTTGGCAAGATTGCTTCCTTCACAATCCAGCCGAGAGACATTCCCTGATCCTATCTGAACAGAGACTGAACTTGCAAAACGAGTCCCAGCTTGTGAGCTGTGAGTCAGGGATGTCTTAAACACTGCCCCAGCACCCTACACCAACAAGCTCTTTTTTCTCTTGTTCATCCTGCTTAAATAAATGCAGCAAGCCTTCGTATTCGTAGAGCAGCCTTGAGGGCTGCAAGGCATAGGTCTGGGGTTTTTATAGCCTCCAGCATTTGTCCCTTTGTATTTGGCTATTTTTGACCCATTATTCTCTGGCTCAGCTGACATGACTCGACTGCACTGCTCACAGACAGTGGTTTGAAACTTGCTTCTGCTCCACAGAGCCATGTTCATGTTTCTCAGTGGCGAGCCATAGCAATACATTACTCCAATGGCTTTCTCCTAGTAACAGTCTTTCAGGGATGTGTATCTGTGCTTAAAATCAAGTATAATTTCCAACTTCTTTCGAGTACTGTCCTGTTAAAGAGAGCCTTCTTCACAACTCGAGAGATTCCATAAATTGTCTGTAAAGATGGGCATGAAGCTATGGAATACCCCACACCATCCCCTCATCCTATCTGAGAAAGACTAATTAGAAATGTTGTATTTTGGAACAATGTGCTAAAAAAAAAAGTGATAAAAAACTTCAGAAGATCTCTTTCAGAAATCCCCACCTAGTTAAAGGCATTGCAATGGCTCAAGTTATCCTTGCCCAAGTTTCAGTGAGAAAGGGCAGATGTAAATAAAGGCAGCAAGGAATAATGACTGCAAAGGTGGATTTAACTTGTTACTAGAAGACAGGAAGGGAAAACATTATTTACCTCTGAAGCAAAGGAATTTAAGGCAGAAGTTTGAAGTGACACAGAGTGAAAAGCACAGTGGTTTTGTTCAAATACAGAGCAATAGAGACAAAAGGCTGGTAGAGAGGGACAACACAGGGTAAAAGGGATGGTAACAAGCAAATTGCAGCACTATATGGGAGAGAAAGGGTCATGCTCCTGTGTACCACGGATGTGCCAAGATTTACCATACTCTCGTGTACCAAGAAAGACACGTTCAATTCTAAATTGGGGAAGAGAAGGATCAGATTGAAGAGAAAATAAAGGCAGCTTGAAACTGGCTTTTATCTTAAATATATTTTGCTCCTCTTCCACAATACAGTGCAATGAAGTCTTCATGCCCCTTTCATTTTGCGGTATCACTCATTGCTCTTTACATGTCAGTACTGCCTACTATCAGCACAATGCACATTCCTTTAATAAACAACACCATTCCCCTCTCACGGGCTTAGGATGAATTATTTCAGAGATAATCATTCAAGGGCCTTAAATATATTGACTCTAGAGCTATTTTTACTTGCAAGTGCTTGAGCCAGACCTTTGATGTTTCATTTGGGTTCAGGGCAAAATAGAGAACACATTAAAATAAGCAAGAGCCGGTGGTTTTGTTCTAAGAATTACCAGAAGCCAGGGTGAGACCCAGAAGAGGAAGGGAAGGGGATTGCCAAAGATTTCCGTTGGATACTTATTCTCTCCAGGGTTTGTAAATCTGTTCTGTAGCACTCTTAATCCCTCCTCCTGCAGGGGAGTACGGTATCACTGAAATCTTCATGATCTCCGGCAAACAGAGGTTTTAATGCAGCCCTTTGTTTATTGTCTCTGCAATCCTTTCATTTTTCAGGAGAAAAAAAAAAAAGTGGTTATTTCTTTTCTGGAGTCTGAAGACTCGGGAAGTTGTCCAATGTCCTATTCTGCTCTGTCTCCATCCAGCATTTTGACAGGCATGGACAAGTCCACACCCAGACACCATCTCACAGCATGTGCCAAAGGAATGGAGTTCTGGAAACCATGGAATGATAATTTTCCCAAGTCAGGGTGAAGGGAAGGCAACCACAACTACCAGGCTTGAAGTCAATGTCGGCATGGCATAGAAAGCAGCCTCTGGAGAGGCCTGAAGGCCATCTGAGCTGTCTGTTGGCCAAAGGTTTCCTTGATAATGCTGTGCACAGGCACTGGGGGCTCGCCACATCTTTGCCAGAGCCCTGAATGTTGGGGCTGAGGAAGTATGTGGGCCTCGTGTGCCCCTCCATAGCACTCTATGACTATGCTCAGGGCGTCTGCCATGCAGGAGGGAGGCAAGCCTGGTCCTGAGAGCAGCCTTTGGAATATCCTTAGCCAACAGTATTAGTGTTATAAAAGGTGGCAGCGTTCAGGAAGCTGAACTGATCTGCTCCTACCTCCCCACCCATGCAGGAGCTGAGGAAAGACAGAAGCGCAGATCAGCTCCAGTGTAGTTTTGGCAAGTATGACCTCAGATAAGACAGGAGTTTTCTCATCTAGCACCATCTGAAAATGAGAAGTAAGGAGTCTATCTCCCTCCATCCTTGCTGGATTGTACAGAGAATGATTCCCATCCAAACTGAAACCGTTCTGGGAGCATGCCCAGGTAGATACACTGCCTACTTGCTGTTTCATCTCATGAATTTTACTTACCCTTTACTACATCTTTCAGCATGTGAGTAGACCAGTCCTTGCCTGTAGCCATTTCAGGAGACAATGTATTAGAGATAGCTCAATATAGACTTGTTGTGTCTAATACGCATATGTAGAAAGAAGAATATTTTAAATTTTTTTAAAGGAAAATGAAATCTTTTATAAGTCATTTTAAAGGAAAAGTATACTGGGAAGAATGTGGGAGAATAGGAAGAAAATGTCAGAGAAAAATGAAAGCAAGCTGCATATAAGTAATTAGAGGAAATGGAGAGTACAGCAAGACGGTGTTGATGTTAAAATGGGAGGAGTTTTGAATGTTATTGAACAGAGAAATTACCCTATGGCACCTACAGAGGTCAGTAATATGGCCAGGAAATAACATAATGAAACTGGAATGATACAGGCTACCAACATGCAGGAAAAAAAGTATCCCTGAAGGATGCTTACAAGCAGCTATGTAAGGAAAGGTTGGAAGGTGCTATGAGAGGACAATCTACATGTAACTGGCAGCCAGCTTGCACTTCAAAAGACCCATGCCACTCTCAGTGGGCATCACACTAACTGGCCTGATTTAGATACAGTTGGAAGGTTGCTGTTAATTTCTTGGCATCCCAATGCCAAGCACTGTAAAAATAAGAGGCCTCAGAGAAGAGTAGAGACATGATCAGATCATTTGGTGTGAGTTTGATTTCTGTAGATAGAATGATATTTAGATATAAGCTCGGGAAGAGATAAGAAAATAGCAGACATGAGTCTACAAGTATCTGAAGGATGTAGGCACGGTCACATAAATGTGCTTGGAGAGAGACAAAATAGGACATGATAGGAAGAAGGGAAAATTACCTACCAGTGTTGATTAGTCAAGTTTTAGATACAGGGTCTTAGATTAAGAGAAAATTCTTTTGCATGGGACCTTTCAAATAGCAGAAAATTCTGTAGATGCAGGCTTGCTTGGATAGGGTAAAAGATAACAGTTGCAGCTCAGACTTTTAAGACTCAATGCTTCTTGATGAAAGGTGAATTTTAAAAGTGAGTTCATTTCTGCCATGGATATAGTGAGCTGAAAAAATCATCACCTATTTCAGTTTTCTGAATTTCCTTTAAAAACATAATATGCAATGAGCAATCAAAGGAAAGCCAAGAAACTGAGAGCTAAAAGTTGGCAAAAGCATTAAAGAAACAGCAAAGAAATATTCAGAGCACAATGCATTCAAATTGGCACAGAGGGCCAGATGGTACATACCCGAGGGTATTAAAGGAATTAGTTGAAAAACTCTTAGGCCCATTATCCATTATATTCAAGTGCTCCTGAAGAACTGAGGAAGTCCTGATGACTGGCAGAGGGAGAACATCACACTTCTTTTCCAAAAGGGGAATTACAGATCAATTAACTTAACCTCCTTTCCAGATGAAACTTAGTCTCTAATAAGAAACTACCCGTTGTTGTTCTGCAGGAAGAACAAAACAGAATGTGTTACACATAAAGACAGGTCACATTAAGGGAAGAAGTTGCAGCCAGATTATACTCATGATGTTGATGGGAGGAGGGAAACCACAGGGGGTGTGTGTGTGTTAGGTGGAGAGAGTGAAGACTAAACAGCTGCTTATCCATCATGTGGGATGGACCATAGTGGGGCCATGCTGGTGGGAGGAGGATGGGGATACAGTCCCTTGAGTCACACAGTAAATTTGCCCTTAAGTGTTTCACTTATTGGCAAAACAACTGGTTACACAGAGAGCTCTCCTGCAGAGAGCTCCTTGATTTCAGTAACTAATTTTATTCGGTTTCTTCAGACATAATATTCCTATAGATCCTCATCCATCCGTAAAAGATTCTATGCAGTTACCGTTAACTTTAACAGTGGTTGGACTGGACTCAAAGCAGAATAAGAAAGACGCAGGGTGGACGCAGAGAATAACAATGAAAGAGATTAAAATCAGCCCCTACAATAGAAAGTAGAGTGTACTTGTAAATATGGCCATGTTCGGCTCCTCAGGGACTCCTGCTGTGTTGGACATTATATTCATCTGCAGTAGCATCGAGGAAGGAGAAGAAAAATACATCAATCAAATTCAAAGATAACACCCATCTGGAGTGTGAATTGTTAATAATGTATTAGAAGCACCATCCTAAAGGGATTCAATAAATGAAGAGTGAGACATAGTGGGAATAGCAAGGAACTGAACAAATCTAAGTTCAGAAACATCCAGAGGGTAACAATTCTTACTGAAGAGAGGTCAAAACAGTAAGACAGAGGCTTTGGAGAGCAGCAATCCCCAAAAGACCCTTGGATACAAGTGTTGATAGAAAACTACAACTGATAATTCATTAAAAAAAACCCAAATCAATCTACTTTTGAAGTGCTAATAGGAATACCACTTGGGGCAGGGCCTACTGAAAAGAGAGCAGGCAAACAGGTAATGTTATAGATTAACTGGTGTAGACAAGAGAGTGAAAGGAATGACCTATTTACTAGGAAGATCAAAGGAAATAAACACATACATAGCGTGGAAAAAAAAGGGAGGCAGCAAGGTAGAGTCTGATAATAGAGACAAATCCTACCATGAAAGAGTGCTGCTGAGTGGGAGGGAGAACCAGGGCTCTTCAATTAGCAATGCTGGGGCTTCATGTACAGGGGCACACTCAGACTGGGAAAGGGGTAATGATCTGATGACTTGACAAGGTCTCCAGCAGGATTGGCTTGGAAACATCTCCATTATCCAGAAGAACAGGGTTTAAAACCACCATACACTCTAGTCCTATGTTTGGTTCTCCACCTACATGGAGTCATCAGTCGGCTGCCTCTGTGTTCACAGAATGTTCACAGCCAAATTTTCAGCAATGTTCCTTGGGCCGGCAGGTGCTAAAATGGAAGCAAAAGCAGGAGAGCTTGAATAATCAGGGGAAAGTGTTATGGTGAGTGGAAGAAAAGTGGTTGTAATTGGGTTCTGAGGCAGAACTCTTAAACTTGCTTTTCGGCTTTGCAAAATGTCTCAGTGCAAGCCCTTGGTGCTCTGGCAGGTAAATGTTACACTCGTATCGTTAATGCAACAGTGAAATAGTCCTCAGCTGAAAGACAAGAACAGGAGATTAGTGCTGCACATGAGTCCTAGCTTTGTGCATCATCTCTCAGTGTCTCTGCTACCTCTGTGGACAATGCCATCCAATCTCAGAAAAGATGACATGACCTATTGCGAATTTCAGTGGTTACCTTACAAAACTGCTGGACCGTTCGTTCCACCAGTGCCTCCATTTCTTTGTGTTGGCTGCCCACTGACCTCTGGCTTCAATTCACCGTGCAAGTTACGATCCAGACACCTCAAAATGTTCATGGATAGCTAACCACTTCTTCTTTGCTTTCACATGTCATCTCCAAGCCTTTATTAACACAGAGCTTTCAGGAGCCTACAGCAGGATCTGTCTGCAGCAGACCAGTAGAGACACTCTTCATTCTCATCTGATCTGCACTAGAAACGGCAGCTCTTCACCTCTCCACTCACGCAGTGTTGCTCTTAGTAGGCTAAGGGATTCCTGGCAATGCTTCTCGGTGGAAAGGCTTGCACTGTACATGAGTGATATGAAATCCACCTACATGTTTGAGAGAGTGACAGCACATTATGATCATATGGCATCACTCGAGTGCCCGTAACAGTGACTGTAGCAACACTACCGGAAGCTCTGAAGGAAGGGTATGAGAAATTCACTCCCACCACTTGACTCATGTGGGTTGCTGCTTAGATACAGGTTGAAGCAGCCACTGGAGTCACGAGTGTCTGTGGGCTGCTGAGTTTCTAACTTGATGTTTTATGGGGCTCTGCCTATCAAAATATTTTGGATCTGCTCATCCCTGGTTACTGTGCTGGTTTCAGAAGCATGTTTTGACTGCACAGAAGCCATAGTTAGGCACCATCTTGCTCAAACATTGGCTGAGTTATCTGTATTTTGAGCATGGGAAAGGCCATGCATGTACAGTAACCGTGAGATATTGAAAATAGTTTTCAAGGGGCATCCCAAGGCTCCAGGGCTGCTATTCTGATGGGACAATGTGGTGCTTATGTAAGTATTGTTTCAGAGAAACAATCGCAAATGGAATATGCAGATACGTGAACAATTGTTGGATTTGGGACTAGTAATCACAGACCCAAAATTCGTATTATATTTTCAAAGGAAATGTTACGTTGTCTAATCTTCAAATTGCACGCCACTTTGGTGTTGCTAAATGAGAGGAAGTGCAGGCTCATGGTTAAGATGGTGTGTTGAGTAGTCCTGGATCAGTTCCTAGTTCTACCCCAGACTTCCTGAACCCAAGTTACTCAATCCTCCTACCCTTACGTCCAACAGTTTCCTATCAGGAGATAAGGATAATACTAACTTTCTCCACATTTCTTCTATTTTATCTATTAAATAATGAGTGGTCATGGAGAGAAGATTTAATACAAAGATGCACAACCCCCTGCACAGTTTCAGGGACTGGGGGGATTTCCTCATCTTGATTGAGGACATATACATTTTTGTTATTTATATTAATTTCAGCTGTTCCACCATATTCTCTTATACACATGAAGACTATTAGAGAAAACAGCTGTTACAGAGCATGGTTAACTAGATTTTACATGAGTCTGTCTCTCCAGTTTAAAGAAGCATATTTATCTGTCTAGGTGTGGGCAATGTGTTGGAGGATGAATGGTTTACAAAGGGACTAAGTCTTGTGATGAAGAGTTTATTGTGATTGAAAAGCTGAAGACTTAACTGCATTTTCATGGAATGGCTCCCAGAACTAGTTATTATTCATTATACCTCTGTGCATTGAAAGGATAATGCATATCATTAAAACTAATATAGGTGTTTGATCAGTTTGGGTAAAGATAACCATACAACTCTATTTTAATTCATAGTATAATATCTATTCTACATTTTGCAAGCAAGAGTAAAAGTGTGAGGTACACTCTTTTCCAAATCATGGTGAGTCATAGATAGACTATTTAAAACTTCTATTCATGTGAGTGGGTATCCCCTTGTCTACTTTCAAACGTATGATCTTCCTTCCTGCCTTTAATTGCCCTTGTTTTCTGGAGGAAATCAAAACATAATGTATAAGCCAGTCATTTTGTTGTACATAATGCATGTGATTTGTCTTTTAACTTTTACCTGTCTAGGGCTAAGAGCGCAGCATTTGTACGCTGTGGGCCTGAGGCAGAGCTGTAACGGTGGCAAGCAGGTTCTGCTGCCTGGTTGGGTTTGTTTGGCTTATTCTCCAGAGTGTCTGAGGACATTCAGGCCTGAGGTCATTTCATACAAGCTCAGATGCTTGATAGTCAGGAGTCTAATCTATGTCAGGCACCATAGTCATTGGAGAGACAACTGTACCAAAATTCAAACTGCCTCAACATTACTTCCATTGATGAAATATCTTCGAACGTTATGCCCCATGTGAATTTTTCACATGGACTAACTTAATCCTCCTTCATAAGCCCTGTAGCCATAGCAGGTTCATATTTTATAACAAAAATCACGGTTTTATTTTGCATTTATAGATGAGACTAATCTTTACAATAAAGACTTTCAACACTGCAGCTTCATTAAAGATGTAAAAGAACATAAAAGAAACAGAGTTGGAAATACTTTTTTTTCAGTAGTCTAATGCTGATTCACTTCAAAATATGCACTGTGCTCTTAAACCTACTGCCAAGGAAGAGTGAGAACACAGATGCTTTCCCCATGTTTGTCTGTGCCATTCTCTTATAGTGTCTGTTCTATAAACAGCACCATTTGTGTGTTTGAGCATTGACAAGCTTGCAGACTGAACGCTCATGTAAATCAAAGGTGAGGCAGACCCTGGCTGAGTAAAGTTCTCCAGGTTATATTGATGTCCTCTTAAGGTCATGTACTGAATATGGGTTTGCTGAACACGTTCATAACTTCACTCCTACAGGCACTTCATAAGGACCAGTTTAATTGCCAAGCATACCCTCTGTGGCCACCGAATACTAGTTTCTTCAAATACGCTAGTCATCTGAATCTCTACATTTTGTACAAATGCATTACAAGCAGCGGCATTTGAGTTGCAAAAGCAAGTCCTGCCAGGGCAAGCATTTCTGTGGCTTGTTTAAAATTTGTTTTTTCTAAACATACACACCGTGATGCAACATACACTTTCTACTTGTTTGCCCCAAAAGGCCATGACAAAGAGCGTTAAGTAAGATGTGAAGCGACATTAATAAGACTTAAAGTATAATTACTGTCCATAGCACATAGATACAAGTTAATACACCTTTCTTCCACACTACAGTAGGATATATTTTGTTTTCAAAACTTCTTAAATGGAGTGTCTTCCTGCAGTCTCTGCTGCTCCCATATGTTGCTTTCAAATATCAGATGAGTTTTTCCAATTGGTTTCAACATCTTATGCTGTGGCCAGCTGATGTAAATTGGCATACTTCCATTATGTTATTGGAAATATGTCAGTCTATACCAGCTGAGATTACAGCACAGTTGTAGTTTAAAATATACTTTACATCTTTTTAATGCTTTCTTAAACCATGCAAAGTCACCTGTCTTACCTCAGTTTCTGTCTTCAGTAAAGTATAGGGGTAAAAGTTAACATCTTGGGGAAGATAAGAGAACAGAACCTGTCCCTACTCAGTCTTCAAGGCAAATGTCACTTATAAGTCATGATGGGAGGGATTGAGTTTCCATAAGACCAGTGGGATAGAAAAACATAATTTAACATTTTAAATGGTTCTGAAAACAGAGCTAAATTCAAAGCACTGAAGCAAATCGTTTTGGCTTCAACTCTGGCACTGTTTAAATTATTCACTGTAAATATATGACCATACTGATTTAACAATTTTGCTGTTCTTTGTGATTTCCCTGTTCAAAGCACAGTTTTGCCTATTAAACAACTTTCAAATGTTCACCTTGGGCTGCTTAAAGGTATTACTGATGCACTCACATAATTCCTCCCCTAGAAATGTCAGTCCAGTTATATCAAAAAGAAATACACACACATTGCTTTTGTGTCCCTGTGTAAAGTACTGCTTTGGCAAGGCTTGGTACTTGCCCACAGTCTCCAAGTGCTCGTGATCCCATGTGTGGTCTGTCATCTCCACACTCTGATGTTCCCCATGGGATGTTGGTGGGGTGAGGGCTGTCAGGGACTAATGATATTTTGGGATGGAGCAGCTAACTCCTATGGGTTCTCCCCTACCCTGGGTTCATTTTGCCCAGGTGTCTTTGGGATGGCTGTTGGTAGCATGAGAGAAACCGAGCATTGTGAGCAGGGCTCTTGATGGGGAACACAAGCTGGCCTAAGAAGAGGCTGGAATGCAGCTTTCCTGAATGTGTGCCACTGCAGAAGCAACATTCCAGTACAGCAAAGGCCACTTGCTCAGCTGAGCTCACCCCAGCCCGAGGCAGCACAGTATAAACACACAGTGTGGTATATTCTGACATGCCACCAGGCCTGGCACTGCAGAGATTTCCCATTGCTTTGAGGTGAGAGCCCAGCTCACTATACGGGAGCTGTTCTCATGTGCTCTGGGAGCCTACAGGTATCCATTACTACTCTTTGACTCCACAGCCAGCCACAGCCTGTACTAAGGGAATATGCTCAGCTGAGCTGTTCCTTAATGCATTTATTAACAGGAAACATGGCTAATAACTGGCAACCTCAATAAAACCAGAAGGATTGAGCAAGAACATAAAGCAATTGTCGAGTGATGAAGTTGGAGCATGGATAAAGATGGGTGTTGTCAAAGTGGAAGCTGATTTACTTGACTAAATGTACCTTCTCCTGAAAGTTCAGTTACTGGAGGAAGACTGTTGTTTAAGTTGGCTGTAATGGATGATCCTGGGTGGTGTGGTCCCTGAGGATCAGAGCTTCAGCTATGAAACAGAAGGGGTTTATCACAGCTCTTGTCCTCCAAGGGTCAACAATAGCTCCTTTCTGAGGAAAAAAAGTGCCCCTTTTCGATGTTTTCAGCAAGCTTCAGGAAACCGTGTCCATCATAGTCTCCTCCTCAGGCACCCAGGCATCACCCCAGCCTTCCATAGAGCATCTTACTCCTTTCTCCCATCTGGAGAAATGCCTGCTACTTTGTGGCTTTCTCTGCCTTCAGAAGGGAAAATTGGGATTTATTTTTTTTAAGCATTTTTCCTATGTCAGAAATCTTAAAAATCTTTAAAAACCTTTAAAAAGGTATCTTTAAAAACCTGTTTTGGACCATTCAGCTCAAGTGTGGGTTTTGTGAGAGTTAAGTGTACGAGTGAAACAGAGCTGATACACATTTCTGCCTCTATCTTTCTATACCCTCAGCTTGCCTGACAGGCAGTGCACTTGCTTTTCAGATTTCAGATATTTGAAATCTGCTGAAGTGTGAGTGGGAAAACAAGAAAGATGCCATTTGGGAACTGATGATTTCAACATGAGCACACTACTGTGCTGCTTTTATGCAGCAACAAAAGAAAGCTTAAAGATCTCCTCTGTGCATGCCATTTTCAATACATTGGGAAAAACACATTTTAGATATATATATAGGTATATAAAGCAAAGGAAAACCTGGGAGGCTGCCAGCTCCCTCCAGATGACATAAGGCTACTAGTACCTGGAAAGAATAAGTTAAAACCCCAGAGCTGTGTGAAATAGTAAAAAGCTTGTGTAGCAAAACTCTTCTCCAAAGCAGCTTGAAGATGCCTATGGGCAAGGTCATGCTGCCTTCAGCTGTCCCATTAAATGTCCCTCTTGTCAGAATCTACAATGTAAAAAAGCTTTTGGTAAGTTTTGGGCTGATTGTCATGTCCAGAAGGCATTTAAATGTGTCCTATTTGATGTGAAGGAAGCATTGCTTGCCAAGGAAAACTAAATGTCAATCCAAACTCAACTGTAAATGGTAGCACTAGTATCCGTAACCCTGAAGGTTCCAGCATTCAACTGTATAAAACACTGTTTCTCAATGTTCAAGCCATGTCCATGAGTTGTTTGAATTTGATCATGTTCTGGTTTAAGACAGTTTGGTTGTGTTGCAGCAATTCTGCCAGTCTGTGCCAGCTGGACGCATCTCCCTGGCCATCGATCTTCACAGTGTGTTGCACCCAGCAACAGGCAAATATTCGGTGTTTTTTCTGCTGCTTGTGTTTCTCCTAATGAAACTCCTAAGTAATCTAATTGGTAATTCCCATTTTAATGAGCTCCTTATTATGGAGTTAATAACCTGCATTATTTTGTGTGGTTCTAATCATTAGCAGCTTTATGTTAAATGGTTTTAATTTGTTTTGATGCACATCTGTTGACTTAGTGCCGCAGAAACTGAATAGTTCAGTGCAGATTTGATCACGAATGAATCTGGGATATGCCCTTGAGGTCCTAAATGCAGGCAACAACCCTCCCATTATCTGCTCTCCTTCAATTCACCTTATTAAGATTTTCCCAAGACCCAGCAGGATGTGTTTTTCCAACACGATGCTCCACAAAGTTGTCCTGCCACTGCGGTAATTGGTGGCATGCTATCGTAACCCGACGGGCTGTTTTCAAAGCATCTCCCTAGGTGTTCAGTTCAAGGAATGAGTTGATACTGGCACCTTAGGGGAAAAACAAAAAAGGAGAGAAATCTGAAAAGGAACCTGAATGGGTGGGGGAGGAGGAGGAGGACCGGTTCCCAGGGATTTCATACATAACTTCTGTTGCTATGGCAATCTCTCTGTCTGTCTGTACTTGCTCAGAGCAACAGCTTCATCTGGAGCCACACAGTCAGGCAATTTCGATAGTTCCCATTTGGGAGTGTGGGGGACAAGCAACAGGGACGTTTTCTCCAAAAAAAGTGGTGTGTAGGGGGCGTGATAGAGAGTGAGGAAGGTTTGCAAATATGCATTAGCCTGGTCCCTGCTCTTGCCAGGGTGTCATATGGGGCACGTTTGTGTATGGCACCCAGCACAACCACCACCTGAGTTTCAGCTGGAGCTTCTAGGCAGAACCATAGTACAGATAAGCAAAAATATTTGGGTCTAGGAAGTGAGAATTCAGCAATCACGCCCTCCAGCATACGGAGGAACTATGAAACATGTCTTGTATCCAAATGTCTTTTCTACGTACTCTCAAACTAGCAGGATGGCAGAAAGTGTTGAATCACAGATATTGTCCCTGGTAAAACACTGTCTCACCCACAAATTGCTTACAATACTAATAGAAACACGGCACAGATAAGAATCAGTGGGAAGAGTGAATCACTGGAAATGACATATTTATATAGCACCTCTCAACATGACTTTTATGGCAGTTCTCTTTCCACAGGATCTGATCCTGGAGGTCCTGCGGCACTCTAGACCTTGAGGATGTACTCAGCCTTTAAGCTCTGCTTAATCATGGCCTTTCCAAATATAGGAGCAGGTCAAAATGTCCCTTCCAACAGGGTACCAAGTGGCTCACTTCCCTCGACCATGAGGCAGGCCAAATTTCAGCTGTGTTTCACGATGCTACGTACCCACAGAACAAGAGGGTGCAGCATAAGTCTAGCCTGCGTATCAGTAACCTTACTTCTGCAGAAAGTATTTTCACCAGGGTAGAATCGAAGAAAAAAATCCATATACCTCCTGCACCCTTTCCACTGTGTGATTTCAGGAAACTGTTCCCTTGTGATGAAAAGTTCCTGCAATAATGCACCCTGAGGTGTTGGTTTTTAAGCTTTTCCAGCAAACAAGACGTGTCCTGCTTTACAGAAGTGCACTTGCCAGGGCACAGCTTGCCAACTGCTAACATTCAGGCTCGGAAAGTTGATTTTTTTTTTATTTTTTTTTTCTAAATTGAGCTGGATGGTGTCTTTGTAAGAGAAGAATATCTTGGCACAGCCTGGACAGAAAACAGAGTTGCGTGTTAACTTTTCAACTGGCATCTAATTTGTTGTTTAGAGCTGGTATAAGTGGGATGTGATCTTCCCTCCGGTGCCAGAGAGGTTAATATAACTGTCACTAAAAGCATTTGAGTTAGGCAACACATATCTCAGTTTAAATCATGCTTCACGTGTGGACTTAGTGTTTTGAAAGCATTTAGGATTTCAATCCACACTTCCTCTTTCAATTCAAGGCTTCTTTTAGCTTCTTTGAATACTTTTTAATGACTTTTTAAAGAAACTGAACTAAGTGGATAGAGAACTTGACAGAATTTCCAGCATGTAGAGCAATGCAAACTCTGTGCCATGAGCATCATGTCCAGAGAGCCTTGCTCTGAGCATGGGCTGCGTGGCAGCACCTGCTGTCCTTCCCTGAATCCTCACTGCCACCAGCCATGATCTGGAAGAGCTTCTGCTCCATTTCTCCACATCTTTTAGAAATGTTCCCTGGACTCGTGTGCCTTGGAGTCTAATTTTTATCTGGATAAAAATGTGAGGTGTCCTCACATGTTCTGGTTGCCGGTGTACGTAGCACCATTAGGAAGAGAGCATCTGATCCAGGAAAAATCCTCTCTGGTCCCTGATCAGAATAAACACCAGGCAATGCAGAGAAGGGTCCATTTTGTCGGGCCACATGGCTCTCCTGGTTTCTGCTGGCTGGAGTTACATGAGTCTCCCACACTTTCAGCAACAGGGTGGGGTTTTTTCCCAGCTGTTGAAGTATTCCACTTAAACAAATGGGCTCCTAACAGGGATGCCGTCCCACTACAAGAGTGAGAAGTAGTAGGGCCTATCTGGAGTGAACTGCCTGCAATCATGTTTCTCTTTGAGAAAAATCTCTCTTTTTCCAGAGGGCTCCCCCAGCCTGGAAGCCTGGAGATAAGGAGGCGGAGATAAAGGCTGAGCTGTGGAGCTGTTTGCATTGGAAGAGACAATAAAGTTGATGATAGTAAATGCTGAGTGTATGAGACTGAATGGATGGATGGAAAATTACCAAGCTATTATATGCTGCTTTATCTTGGGAACTCAGCAAGCAAATGTGATTTCTAGCCCAGCGTGATATGATACTAGCTGAGCTGCATCCTAAGATACACGAGAGAGCTGCTGGCCTCTCCTACGTGCCAGCCTCCGCACTTCTCAGGGGTCTTTTCACAGTGCTTTATGCCCTGGACAGCAGGCAGCCCGGGGACTGGCACATCCAACAGGAACCACGAGGTTGTTGAGATCCGTGTCCTACCTGGGCTACCCCTGGCAAAGTCACACAGAACTGTTACTCACTTTGATTTAGATCTCAGACCTTTTGGGATTCTGAGCCTTCATCTGCCTGTCAGTTGCTCTATGTTAATTTATTTTTTTAAGGGCTAACAGCACTTCCCTTCCCACAGCCGTGTTGTGTAGATAAATAGGTGGTGCCTGAGGGTGTATACTCCAAGCCTTTCTGACAGAGTAAACCTAAGGCCGGCACTGGGAATTGGCTGCTGGGGCAGCAGAACAAGAGACCATACTGCTCTTAAAACAACATCCAAACCAATGAACAAATGAGTGAGACACTTCCCTGCCATCTGAAGACTTCCTAATCCTTACCCAGTGCTCACAGCTGCCAGAGAAAGTCTTCATGGAACACTGAGCCAATTAAATGGAGACACAAGGAGGCTTCCTTTCTTCCAATCCATGGGTTGCTCTTTTGCACCAGAAACCTCTGTGATAGTGGGAGAAATTCTTAAATTCAAGATCTGTAAAAATGGAGGGCTGCTGACATATCTGAACTGGAATTGGGATGAAGCCTTCAATATTCCTTTATATTTTTCCCTTCCTCCTCCTCTTTCCAATCTCAGTGAGTCCAAGCAGGGGTTGGAGGGCAGGAGTGGGACCAAGTTACATGTGGGGAAGCACGTGCAGAGGTCCAATAGATGCACCAAGAACCTTTCAAGGGAACTGATTGTTGCCTGTGGGTCATTTGTACCCAACAACCA
Source organism: Baryphthengus martii (assembly GCA_013396935.1). Lineage (NCBI taxonomy): Eukaryota > Metazoa > Chordata > Aves > Coraciiformes > Momotidae > Baryphthengus > Baryphthengus martii. The sequence goes on from VWZK01016157.1 coordinate 1,122,262, forward strand.
GGTCTGGTCTGGGTTAGCACCCCTGCAGAGCTCAGCCTCGTGCATCCAGATCCAAAATGGAGGAATGGTCTGGGATGAGCTCAACAGCAACCTGCATCCTTCTCATTTCCAAATTTCCTGCAGAAACATGCCGGGCACTGCAGGGACTACATCTTTGTTCTGTTTTGTTTTACACATGTTTCCAAAGAAAAGATATTAGCCCTTGAAGCATAGGGAGGATGGAAAGAGTGAAATTAAATGCATGGCCTATGTTCCTCTGAGATATAAAGCAACTGGGGCCACCAGGAATTAATTTTACCCATTGCCTTCTAATCTGAATGATAACTTTTTTTTATTATTCTTTTTTTGTCCACAGTAAGGCACATGCTTTTCAGAGGTAGGTGCAGATGTTTTCAGATGTGAGCTTCAGAACTTCGTGTGGGGTTCCCAGTTTAACCTCCAGGCTGCACTGAAAAATGGAGACAGTTCAGCACAGCCCAGAGGCATGCCCATCCTCTCTGCTCTGGTCAATGGTGCAGAGCTTTCCTGCCCAACATGCTGCTCCTTCACAAGCCTAGAAGCTGACAAGGCTTCAAAAAAGGAGAAAAATTACACGGATGTGCATTCCATGTACCATTCCCACATGAACTGGCGGGGCCCAATTTAGTCTGGGTTTACACCAGCGCACTAGGTCAGCCCAAACGTGAAAACAGAGCTCAGCATACACCCAGGAGCCTGGTCCCACTGTTTCGATGTCTCTGCATCTCTTGGACCAACTCAGTATGAAGTGGTGGGGAAGGGTCCTGGGCAGACCCTACTGCCACGGTCTGCTTTGCAGCAGCTGCTGCCTCAGTTTCCCCATTCCCATGGCAGTCTGGAAGGAGGCTTTGGCAGGGGTTGGTTAGTCCGGTAGTGGGTCCATGAGAAGGAGGTTATCCTGTATTTTCTCATCTCACTAGTAACTGGAAGGCTGGGAGAGGGTCCCAAAGCCTCAGCTACTATCCAAGGGACAGCACTTGTACTCTGACATTTCTCAACAATGTTTGATGACCCATGCAAGGGTGCTTCTCATTACAGGCTGCCCTGAGTATTGGCCCTGCAAACAAGATCTTCCTAGAAGCTTTGTGATTGATATTCATAAATATATATTAGAAAGATTACTGGGCCAGAGCCCTAGCTGTCATAAATATGTGCAGGTCCAATAAGGGCCAGCTGGTGCATGCCAGAAAATATGGCTCTGTGTGTCTGAGGCTGAAAATCTTACTGGGAGGGAACTGCCTGTGACATTTGGTGTATGTCACATTGTTAAAGATGAGCAAATAACTCACTTTAAATTATCCAGTCAAGGGATGGAGCCACATCATTGCTCACCAAGTCAGCATGGGACTGATGAGTACTATCCTCCTGACCCACAGATCTGTGCTGCGACAAGGGCTGGCCATGCATGATTCTGCCTCCCATCTCTCTGGTTCACCAGGGAAGGACCTCCTCCACGAGGCTGGAGAGGAGACAAGCTCTGTCTTAGAATTCAAATCGCTCCTAGTCTGGGCATGGCCAAATTATCCAGGAGCAATGTCCAGTACTCACAGATTAATTTCCCATGACTCACGATATAATAATTCCTGCTGTAATTCATGGTATGATTTCTAGCGTTGTGCTTCTAGGATTCACCATCTGAAATTTGAGGAGAACTGCAAAGGCTTGATTGGACGTGTGGATTACAGGGCGTCTCCCAGGGATCTCATGGCCCAAGCGCAGAACGCACTCAGTTCTCAGCTACAAATGCTTCCAGCCCAGAAGTGTGGTGGATTTCCTGTTTGCAGAGATCCCAGATGTTTGCTTTAAAATTCACTCCAGCACAAATGTTCACACTGGTGAACTTGTTCACTGGTCTGTCTCCAGGAAATGAAAGCAAAAATGGGGCTGGGACACAGGGAGGGAGAGATAGGCAATGGTTTCTTAACTTGCTGTAGGTGAATAAAATGCACACAGACACTGTCTGGGATTTGACCAGCCATGGTTGGAAAACTTATAGGAATCAAGTAATGGAGATGGTAGAGGAAATCCTGTCATTCATTGTTTTGGTCTTACTGATGTCACTTTTATGTCCCTTTTATCCCTTGTCTCATCCAAGGCTTCCAGAGGGAAAGTTGTGACTGACAGTTTTGGTCAGACAAGCAGACATGACGTGCAAGAGGTCAATTCATTCTCTGTTTGTCAGAGAGGAAGAGATTTATTTGCTGTAGGTACATCCGGCTTTGACTTCTTTGCGATGCTCTTTTGTTTATGCAAACCAGTCGGCTGGGGGCATGGAGGTCAAGATCTACATCCCAAGTAGGAAATCGGTGCTCAGAAATAGCAGGCCTGGGAGTTCACAAGATGAAGGTCCCTCCAGGCTCTCTCTCAAATGTGCCCTGTGGAAGGGAAAACAAAAGTCCTGTGTTACTGCAGGAGGGTGTATTTATGGCTTTAAATTGCTAAGCCAAACTTTATCACAGCACAATCAAATTATTTCAGGGCAGACACACATTGGAGGTGATCGGGAACTATTAGCTACCCACATTTTTCAAATGGAAATTCCAAGTGCCTTAGAACATGTTATGTTTTTATAAATTTTGCCATACCACCCCATTTTGCAAAAACATTTGGAGATCAAGACAACGAGTCCCTTTTTGCTATTAAAACACAGAATAAAGCTCAGGCTCATGCCCAAAAGAACACAGACTCTTAATAAATCTATTCGGGTGGCTTTCTTCTCTTGATCTGCAGTTATGTGGTAACCATTGGGGTTTTTGTGAACTCAAGGATATCTCTACGTGACATAGGAGCTTGCTTTCTTTGCAAGTTACTTTTACTATTTGTTTGCAATCGTGGCTTCTTTCTTGTTTTCCTAACCCGTTGCTGTTAAAAATTGAAAGTGGTTCCAGACTCAGGTGAAATAACTCCCTCCACCGACCCTGTTAATGACAGACTTAGATGTACTCGCTTTTCACCAAGTTTACAAAGTTAGTTGGTTTCCTTGTGCTGCCATCTACAGAGCAAGCAACAGGTAGTGCCTCGGGATTATTAACCAACAGTTAATTCCAAATCTTCCTCTTTAAATCTTCACCATCAGTACCTTCTCCAGCTCTGGTAAGCACTGGTAGCAGCTGGGACGGGTGGTTTTCTTGCCCAAGACTGTCCCTGAAGTCATCACCATAAGACTGGAAACCTCAATGGCTTTGCTGCAGGTCTGTGTCATGGGCTGTTTCAATGACATGTTAATTCAAGTCTCTAACACTCTGATCAGAGATTAAGAGCCAGGTCTCAGCTCTAGGAGCTTCTGGGCCATCCAGCAAGTGATTTCTTCCTGCTTCATTCTCATTTCATGCTTTGATTCTTCATCCTCTTCTGCATAGGACTTCTGTCTCTCCTTCAGCCACATGAGGCTCTGAAATACTCGTGGCATCAGTGGTGGCCTATATGGGGACATTTTTCTTCATATCAGCACTCCCAGTGTGGCACAAGGCTCTACCACCAAGCTGCTGCCCACCCTCAGTCACACCACTTCACCCCAGCAGTGCTCTGGGACTGGGCAGAACTGTGAGATTCTCCTGTAAAGAAGGAAAAGATTGCCTAAGGTGATCCTATTTTTTTCTATTGATTTCAGTAAGTTCATCATTAGGCATCCAGAGCTAAGTGTTGTTCATGCCAGGGCCCAAGAAGTGGACATTCAGGCTCACAAGAACCCATTTACTTCTGGCGATTTAGACACTACAAAAAAAAAAAAAAAAAAGTCCTTTAACAAATCCTGATGATACTTAAACTGTGTCTGGAACCTCAGGGTTCTGGATGGACCTTCTCTTTCAACAGAAGTGAAGAAAACAGACAGGGAATGTACTGATTTATAACGTGCTAACTTCTTTAAAATCTGATCCAGCCTGAATGCTCCAAGGGTCTCCGTATGAAACCCTACCCTGGGTGACTCCCTTTGGGTTAAAAATAAATGCTGCACTTCTGTATGTGGTGAGAGTGACTGCTGTCGGAAAGTCTGGATGCAAAGGGTACGGACAGACCTGCAGAAGGGATTGCAGAGCGAGAAAGTTTGTCACTGGGATGGAGTTGATGCTGGGTGTTCCCTTGTGGCAGCAAGAAGGAAACACTCCAGCATGATGGTCTTCTCCTTCCTGTTGTGTTTGCTCCCTGGGATGGCAGTGGGCAGGAAAGACCAAGGTCTGGTGCAAGGTTATAGGTTCAGTGTGCAGATGAGTGGCAGGGCAGAAAGTGAAGACATTTGCAGACACGGAAAAGCCTTGGGAGGCTGCAACAAGCACAGTCCATGACTTGTCCAGACCCACGGGAAACTGGGGGGATTAACAAGTGCCAGCCTTCCTGGGGATCTGCTTGGGTCTGGAGAGCAACCAGACACTGCAGAGGCAAGGGAAACATGCTGCTCCTGCCAATTTGCTCCACGCTGGAGGCTCTCATCCCCTTTTATGACTCTTTCTCCTGCACAAAGTGGCAGCTAGCACCCTCCCTGCACCGTGGCCTTGCAGGAATCAAGGAGGGGTCAGAGTGAGCTACAGCTCGTAGAGCTGCACTGGGATAAAAGCCTACAGGCCAGCACACACTGACTAGGCACTACCTGAGGCAGCTGTAGCTCCCAGGACCTGCTGTGAGGCAGAGCTTTCACCCAGCTAATGGCTGAGTTGAGCTTGCCAAAGCAGGTAAAGATATAACCTGCAGCTCCTTCGACATGTTTGTGCAGCTCTTTGACTGTCTTGGAGAGGAAGGAGGGCACTAGGCAATAACTCACATACCTGCACTGGATTGTGTAAAATGTGGCTGTGAGCACCCGCCTGCCATGTTGCTGCATGTGCATTGGGTTTATTACTCTCTGCCCAAACAGTGTATACACTGGTATTTTCAGGGTGGGGTTCATCACAGGCTTCCATGATTTATTTCCCTTCTCTTTGCTGGGGTTTCTGAACCTCTGAAGAAGTTTTTGAGACTGAGAGAGAGCATCATGTTTTTGTGTCTCTGTCTGTTTTTCTAGATGAGGCTGTATGCTAAGTGTCTTTGGCTTAGGGTCACTCTGCAGAATCCACAAGGAAGAGGACTGCGCATGGCAGGGGGCTGGGAGTGTTTATGGTGCTGACACAAGGTCTGTGTGCTCTGAACTAGATTAGAAACTACCCTTGAATAGGATAGGAATTGTTTTTATTCCCGAAGACTGACATGCAGGACTCTGCAGAAGCCAGCACTGGCCAAGGATTTACGGCCACCACATAGGTTTTGCTGCAAGCCTTCCTTGCACCACGCAGCCAGCCTGCTGGCCTCATGTGGGATCCAAATCCATTGTAAAGGAGAGCCTAAGGAGAGACAAGAGCCAGTCCGACTCTTCAGCCGATTCCCAGGAGGCTTGTTCCACCCTATACATCCCACAAGGGGCCTTAATTCCCCTGAGCCACCTCCACCTCCTGGGCTGATGGGGTGGCACCGCCTCCCGCGGCCGTGAGTCAGCTGCGGGCACTCGCGGCTGCCGGCGGCTGCCCTGCAACAGGCTGGGGGGACAGGCAACGCTCCTCCTTTCGGGCAGAGAACATCCAGATTTAGTTTAAAAGGCATGATTGCACATTAACAGCGTGCACGGCTACCTGGAGGTTGCAAAAAAAACCGTAGGAAAGGATGCCGTGAGACAAAAAGAAGTGGCCTGCGGTGGAAGAAGCATCGCGTTGAGCTACTGCCCTCTGCTGCTGCGCGGCCTCGGCCCGGGCAGGTCGCCCGGGTGTGGATCCATTCCCAGCAAACCTTCCCGCTGGAGGCTCCCGGGGCTGCGCAGCAGAAGCCGTCGGAGCCTTCTGCCTCGCCTAAGGACTGGGAGCTTCTCCCAGGTTTTAATTCGGGATCAAAGTAAATAGATTTGTTCAGCTTGTCCTGAACGCTCATTGTCAACGTAGGTAGCCTACAAGGAAGTAACTGTCGTTTACCAAGATAAAAGGTTACAATTTAATCACTAATTATATCTTATCACGCTTTGCTGGCCTGGCATGAGCAAAAATGAACACAGTGCTGCCAACAAGGCACTGGTGACCAGGGAGAGGGAACCTCTGGGCTCCTCTCCAGAGTGTGGGCAGACAGGGTCTGGAATTAATACCCTAAGTGCCTTGTCATATGCCTGGTACCCCCTGCACACCACACACCATCCTCATCAGTTATGTATCAATATAACATCACTTTTTAAACAGATCTTTGATCTATTCTGCTGTGCTGATCCAGGTCTAAATGCTACTTAAAAATCAGGAGCAGGAGGAGTTAGGAGAAGTAATAGCACGAGGAAGATGTGGACCTGATGGAGCTGGTCCCAGAGGAGGGCACCTCTCCTATGAAGGAAGGCTGAGCATGTTGGGGTTGTTCAGGCTGAAGACTCTGGGGAGATCTTATTGTGGCTTTTCAGTACTTGATGGACACCCGAAAGAGACACACAAGCTCCTGCTGGAGTGCCTTCAGGCCAAGCTATGGACAAACACATAGGGACAGATGACATAAAAACCCAATTCAGGGAGGTCTGTAGGCAATCCTGAATAACAGCAGGATCTAGACAACAGTATTAAAGGCAAAAGTCTGGGAGGAACCTGAAGCACAACCTGGCTCTTAATAGTGTCCGCAGTGACAGTACAAAGTAGCATTTGCTGGATCTGGAAGCAGGTTCTACCCAATTCCAGCTGAGCCGACTGGCACACAAAAAGCAACATCAGAAAGTAAGTGGCAATTAGATGTCACTTCCCTGCTGCCACAGCTTGCCCTGCCACTGACCGTACCAAGAGGTGTGATGACAATTTATACCACTCCCTAAGGGATTAAACATAGGCCATGAGATTGGCTCAAGAAAACAAAGTTAATGCAATCTCTCTTATTTGCCAATGTGTGTCAAAAACTGACTCCGCTCTGCCCTGTCCTAAACCCCACATCCACCTGTACAGACAAAAAGATTTTTAATATGGTTTAGAGTAAACTATAACCCTGGGTTCACCTTTTCTTGTCTTTTTTTGAAAGAGATACTTAGGAATTTTAAAGTCATCTGGAAAAATATGTCATCTTCCATGAGAATAGCCTATTGAATCAGCAAATTGTTTTTGTAGAACAAAGAGTAGTTCAGTTGGAAGGGACCTACAATAATCACCTAGCCCAACTGCATATTAGATAAGCAAATACTTTTACAGAGTTGTGCATAAATTCTTAAAATTAGACAAAATTCATAAGATAGTATGGCTCTTAGCAATACTGGGGGAAATGTCTGTCACTTAGAGGGTGCAATCATGATCAGCACCCAAAACAAAGATCACAGACTACATCCCTGATGCTGCTGTTCTTTTCACTCCAGAAACATTATGTCCTGGATATACCATAATATTTTTTCAGCAAATTAGCAAAAAAAAGTCTGGTTTAATTAGCATATGAAATGCATTCTGTGCACTGCTACTGTCAAAATTGTAACTGACTGCATAATGAAATATAATTTGGGATGTAAAAAAATGGCATTTTAATATGCTCTTCTCAGGGAGCAGAATTTAATATGTCATGTTGTCTTACTGGTAATATACATTTCCCATTGGGCAAACTAAGAGACAAGTAGTCATGCTATCCAGAAAGGTGTCAAGTCATACCCAGTCAAGAATTTGATTTTCTAGGCTGTACAAAAAAAAAAAGTGTTAAAATTTGCAATATTCAGAGAAGTGGAGTCACATGCTTTAGATCAAAATTACAGCAGTCAGGTGATTGCTACAGGAGGCAGTCATGGGCATATCAAACTAGAAACAAGCAGAAATGATCCAGCATTACACAGCCTAAATCTTGCTCCACTGTTGGAGGGGGATATGGGGTGGAGGTGGGGGCACAATTCAGAGGTTAGGCTTCACCAAGAGCCGGTGTTGCAGTTGGGTGCAATAACTGGAGTTGCCTAGGGCACAAGCCAAGGAGGTGCAGTTTTTGACAGAGAGCTTTAAACAGCATTGCCTTTTGGTTAAAAGCTGGGGACGTGGTTTCTCAGGTGTGTGACTTGAAACTAGAATTTCTGTTGACCACTTGTCTACATTTAGCCTGTATCTGGGGCTGCATAGTAGCAGTTGCTCAATCACCTGATGTCTCCTCCCCAGCAAAGAAAGACAGTCAGGAAAAGGAGAGAGCCATGAGTTGAAATTAAAAGAGATTTAATGAAACAGTAAAACTAATACCAATGCCAGTATAAAGTAAATAAAGTTATACTCAGCCCAGCAAATGTACAGTGGTCTCAACAAATAGGAAGGCAGTCTGCAGGAGCAGGGGAAAAAAAACAAAGCAGGGTCAGAGGAGCCCAAGCAGGAGACTCCAGCAAGAAACCACCTCACTCATCTTACTCCTTTATACAGAGCATGATGTTTTTGGTCTGGGATACAGCTGTAGCCAACTTGAGTCAGCTGCCCTGGCTGACTCCAAACTGCTAATGGCCTGCAGACCATGGCAGGTCTGTGATTTTGCCCCAGTGAAGCCAGGACACCACCATGCAGGGGAACGTGCCAGTTACACCTCAGAGTAGTTGCCAGAAAAGGCTAAGAGGGCTGAGCTTGACTAAACATCTATTTCCATTAAAAGTAGCCTAGTTTCTAAATTGAGACCTTACTGCTTTAGGAAAGAGACACATTGCATTGTGGCAGAGGTGCAAAGAAGTCTGCAGACCCAGCCACTGCCACCACCGTCCATAATAACAGGCTGCAGGGAATGGGGTTTGTCCCTGTAGAGCCAGAATCTCTGAAACTGGGATGTTCTGCACCCAAAGGTGTCCCTTCACCTCCTGCAGTGACCCCAAGCCCAGTGGCATGCCTGAGCCTACCCTCGGCCGCACATCAAACACCTGGGAAAGTTGAGGTGTGAGTTGGGACTTCTCTGCCCCAACAGCAGCTGCTACAAGCTGTGCACCCTGGGCACAGGGGTATGCCCCCCACCCAAAGTGCCGGCTGCCTTCACCGATGGCATTGCCAACACCAAAATCCACTCACAGTGCTTCATCCTGGTTGCTTCTCAACCAATTATCGAGCTTCCTAACAGGATGTCATGTCACGTTATCTTTATTTGCACAGTGCTTCAACTGCCAGAGAGCTGGCTGGGCAGCCAGGCAAAGCTAGGTGCTGACTTAAAGAAACTTTGCTCCCTTAGTTTCTAATTGTTTCACCGGGAAACCTCTCACCTCTCTCTTCAGACTCGGATCCTGGCCTCACAAGCACCTCCTCCACACCTTCTTTTTGATTTGTTTTGTTTTGATTTGTTTTGTTTTGCCTTATTTCTGTTTTATTTTTGGGTGAGGGACAAGAAAAGCCCAGTCTCCCCTACAGCTTCAACTGCATCAGGCTAGGTTCATCCTGAAGGTCCAAGCAGAAGAACTTCCCAGGCTCCAGGGCTCACACTTCTGGGAGCTGCAGTGTTGGAGGAGACTTCTGCTAAGGGAGAGGAGCTTTCAAATCCCACCAGAACATCCTGCCTGGGAAAACTGAGCCTCTGAGTCACCACAGCTCCTGCTTCCTCTTTCCACAATACCCCACTGAAAAAGTCAGTTCTCACTGCTTGCACTAGGCAGGATTGGAGCAGAGGATGGTGAAGGTCTAGGAGGCACAAGTACTGCAGTGACCAGCTCTCACCATCTGCTAGCTCCTGGCTGGCTAGTGAGGTTTCACCATTGACTGCTCCCAGAGCCCTGTATCCAGCACTGTACAATCAGCAGACCAGGACACCCGCCCCCGCAAGATAAGCCCACCTTGCTTCTGACATCCCTGGCCACAAACAGATGCTTCCAATAACTTAGGCAGCGGGACACAAACCCCTTTTCAGAAACAGCACATTAGCAATTGGCCACATATTATCCTGATGGGTTTAGCGTTGCATTTTGGCAACAGTCACACAAAGGCGCCAGTGTCACGCTAGCTGCAGCTGAGCCAGAACGTTATATAAAGCTAACGAAGGTAGAAGGGAGGATGGAAACCCATGAAGGCTGGGGCTGTCTTATCAAGAAGTCTGTTAATGCTGCAGCTTCCAGCATCCTGAAGGATTTGGGATTACTTTTTTGGCCAAACAGCCTCCAGAAACTCGAGTGACCACTGTAAGATGGTCCAAATGACTGGCAGAAGATTACGAGCACACACACCAAGCAGGTAATGAAATGTGTGTGTGCTTCTTCATTGAACATGCCAAAATGGAGGTCAGACTGAGAAGTGAGACCAAAATAGAGGAGAGACTCTTGGAACTGGTGACACTTGGCCACCTATTTCTGAGCTGCAATGGGGTACAAATACTGCAACAGCCACCACCAGCTCCATCAGCACCTAAATTACCTGGGATTCCCTGGTGTACCATCTCCACTAAAGCCTTTCTTTATTTTTCCTGTTCCCACTGGCTGCACCTTTTCAAGTCTAATTTAACTGACCATTTGTTCAACTTCATCTTCTCCAAATGGACCAGAAACACTATGTGTAGGTGCATGAAACATGGAGAAGCAGGTTAAATGATGTTCTTTAACTCCACTGGAGAAAGGGACCTGGCTGGTGATTACATGAGGCAAAACCATGCAGATGAGGCTTTCTAAATATTGCCTCAAGGGGTATAATTTTAGGGAAACTAAGCTTGGCCTTGGGTTGGTGTCCAGAGGTGGAAAAACCAGAGATGCAGCTTGAAGGCAGCCTATGCTCCTCTTCCAGGCTCTTCACAGAATACAAGGCTCAGGGCTTCTCTGCAGTTTTCCTGGAGACCCGGTTTGAGCCAACCCATTGGTGCTCAGTGGAAGGATTTCGTCACAAGCTGGGACCTGACAGTGAACTATGAAACTGCTGCATATAAAACAGGTCACCTCTGGGAAGAGGAGGGGGAATGAACTCTCACAAAAGATACGTGAGAGAAATAAGTCATTGCTATTAGAAAATGGGATATGTTGTCCCTCTGCAAGCCCAAATGCGCCATTTCCAGTTAAAGCACTTTAATAGCAATGGGGAATTGTTCTGTCTCATCTGCAGAGCAGCACCTTTGGACTTCTCCTTTGTTAATGGAGCTGAGATTTCCTCATCCCCCAGTGATGACTAGAGTAGGTGGCCCGAGGAAAAATTCTTTATTCATGTGAAGACAACCCATCAGTTTCATTAAACTGTAGATTACATAGGCTGATGACAGACAGAAATTAAATAAGGTTTTGTCTTATTACTTCCTTATTTTTAATTGAATAATAGACAATTAATTTGATTGAAGCTAGTCATGTTGAACAGTTTCCTAGGATATTGTATTGAGAGATGTTTCACCCTGCAGGTTGCTCTCTGACTTGGTTACTTCTCTGGCAGTGCTTTTGAAATGCCTACTGAAGCATTCCTCCTAAATTGCTAGAACCTTTCTGTTTTTGGAGGGGATGGTGGGAGGTAGGGTTATTGTCATAGTCTATTTTTCAATCAGACCCAGGGGCAGTGGAAAAGCAAGCTAATGTGAAAGTAGAACAACTCCAGTGAGATCTAGGAGGGAAGAGGGCACAAGATCCAAGATGCTGAAATGGAGAAGGTCCATGCTGCATGTCAGCTGGAGAGAGGCCCCTCTTCTGTTCCTTGTGTTCATGCCCATGTCAGTGCAAGTGCATCCAAAGGGAAGTTTGCCTGGACATGTGAAAGGGTGCGTGAAGGAAAACAGGCTGAGTACTTTCCAGCCCACATCTGCAAATCCCATGGGGGTGGGCAGATCCTCAAGAAAGCCTGCCCAGTAAGTTATGGATGGGCAAGCCGCTTCCTCACCTCGGTGCCTCTGCCAGCACCCGTGCCAATGCCCAGGCTGATCAAATCTGGTGTGGAAATGAAGCACGAGCTCAGTGGAGAAGGAGTGTGGCGAGGTAGCTGCCTCTCAACCAGGCTGGCTCCCTCCCCACCACAGAACGTGGAATACTGTTTTGCCCCAAGCACGCATAGTTTGTGTGGGTGTAGATTTACATTTCGTTAAGGAAAATGAAATAAGTGGGCCGGTTTCAACTAGCCTGCAGTTTTATTATTTGCAAGAGCCCTTGCCTTCATGTGATGCTTTACGTAACAGCCTTACACATCTGCAAAGTATGTAAAGCATTTCCACTGTTGGGGAAAAGAAAGAAGGGGAGGAGATTTCTGAAAGGTACTGTATCTCCTGGGAGGACTTGACAAGAAATTTGTAGCTCCCACCAGGAAAGAGAACAGCAAGGACTGTAGATCTGCTGCCTAGGGCCAACTTTCTTTAGGTTTATGGGATAGTAGACCACATTTCCAGGGATGACCACAAAGCATGCTTGAGAATATAACAAATAACATCTTTGGTTCAGAAATAAAATGCTAAAATGAGACAGGTGGAATGGGAATAAAAGCACCATGAAACTAGGACATGCATCCTGATTTCAGGGAGAAACAATGATACAAGGAAGAACATGAAATTAAAAAATGTATAGAGCTCAAGAGCAGGAGAGATGTTGTCGTGGACAGTCTCTGAGCAGCTGCAGAGCTATAGAGAGCTAAGCTGAGGGTTACATTTGTGTCTTACATCACCTAGAAGACGTGAACAAGCACACTCTTTCTTTAATGCTTATTGTTACTCTATTTGATAGTGCAGTGTATATACATGTAAGGCTGTGGAAAAAAAAATAGCAAAAATGTTATGAATGCCTCCAAGGAGGATTGGAATGAATGAAAAAATGTCTGAAGCTGTTCAAGTGTGAAGTCTAGTGAAGCAGCCCATCCACTTTTCTTTGGCTTCTGAGTCTGGGTGGACCCAAACCACAAAGAAAAGAGGAAACAAAGGTGGAGTAGGCATCGAGAAAAATCTTTCTGAAACTTGGCATTAAAATGTAAGAGCTCCCAATCACTGCTCAGCCCACGCAATGTGAAGCAATTGGAAAGGACTGGAAAATCACTGCACAGTGCCCTGAGATGCAAGGGGTGTTTTGTTTGTTTCTTTTTCCCAAGAGCTGCTTAAGAGCTACATGACTTCTGAGGAACTGTCACCAAGCTCCTTTGCTACTGAGGACTCCCTTAAAATTATCTGAAAAAACACAGGAAACATGAATATTCAGTTCAATTCACTAGTTCTGCTTCTGCTTTGCACTTAGTTGTCCTCATTTAGAGGTATGTCACCAATTCTAATGGTCTTCCCCATTCTTCATAGTCAGGAACAAGTCTTAGACTGTGAGACTCCTTCAAAACGGGTATTCGTAACCTTGATGTACAGTTTTGAAGCACTCATCTTTTGGACATAATCCTGCAGGTACTTCCTATATTCAGCGTGACTTACCCCTGAAAGCAGATCCCCAGTTCAAAGCACCACAGAGTTAGTCTTGGTTTATCAGGTCTCAGGAGCATAAGACCATCCAGCTCCTTTCTGCCAGTTCCCATTCTATATTATAAATACAAAAACCCCAGCATTTCTTGTGCCATATATTACCTGCACCCACAATCCCACATGGAGCTCAGCCTAGAAAAGTAAGGCAGATGAATATGAAGCCATAGAGTGGCTTACACATATTCATGCCTTCATAAAGGGTTGGATCTGGTGTTGTCTTAGCCCCTTTACCAAATCAGCAGAAAGGCATGAAAAATGGGTACACTATTTCATGTGGGCCCTTTGCCCTGGCTCTGCTTCTGTCCCACAAGCTTGTTGTACACAAGCCATCAGAGAGGCAATGGAACTGTGTTCCAGGAGACAGGGGACAGCCACCAGCCCCTGAAATCCCTACTAGGGGGATTATAAACCTCTCAGACGTGGTGCAGATACAAGAGTTAATTCCCCTGCTCCCTGCCAGGCCTGTAACTATCTGAAGAGGACAGATACTTCATTTTCTGGCAAATGAAGAGGGTGATACTTCCTCCGTGGATTTCTTTAGATCCCCAATAAAATACATATAAAATACATGCTGAAACACCTTGTGCTGCTGCCCCCGTGACTGGATGTCACTCTCTTCCTTTGTCTGAACATCTTCTTGGCTGGGAGCCAGCTACGTGGAGCCTTTCCTTCTCTCAGTAGTGTGCTTTATTCATTCTCCTGTTTTATCCTCTCCTCCTTCCTCCTGAAAGGTTTACCACTCAGTAGAAATATCTGCTTTACTAATCTATCTCAGGTCTTTTTATTGCTTCTCATCTCCACAGCATCTGATCCCCTTCCTTACCACTTTTCATTACTTATTCATATATTTATACAATACAAGACTCAGAAATCACTACCGGAAACATGTGCTGGTGCAGAAACAGCCCATCATCTGAGGACCTTGCAATTGAAATGGCTGAGGCAGATGGACACATGTGGTGCAGAGGAACAACTACCATGCTTGCACCCCTTATCTGGACCACATGAGTATCCTCCTTGCTCGTGACTATGGCCTCTCCTGCCGGCCACATTATAGTGGAATATGACACAAACAATACCTCTTGCTTCACAAGCAAGCACTAAGAATCTGGAGGAGTCTTTTCCCCCCCCGACCCACCCTGCAGTACTGTGCTCCTGGCCTAGAGCTGAGTCAGGTCCTTCTCCACGGGAGCTCCATCCCAGCATGAGCATCATGCTACTTATTCAGCTTTCCAAAATGATTTGCAGGTCACCGTTTTTACCGTTTGACCGCTGAGTTGCCGCCTTTCCCCATTGTGCGTACACACTATTCTTTTGCCAAGCAAATGGCCATTTTTCTTCACTGAAGGGGTAAAGGCAAAAATTTCCTCCCAGAGAGAAAGAGGAACTTTTCTTGTCCTTTTTTGGCCCCTTTTTGTATTGCTGACTCCGAGCCAGCTCACTGTGTTTTACTTTCTTTCCTCTGTATGCATGATTTTTGAAAATTTTTTTTCACAGTTGCAGAGGGAAAGGATTTCTCAGTCTTAACATCCTGTTCACTTCTGCATAGTTTTGAATGCTCGTTATTAAAAGCTAACTATTTATACACAGGAACAAAGTGCATTCCACTAACCCCTTGTGGCATAACTGCATGCTGACTGCTAAGCTCCAGAAAGGTGAATCAAATGTATGACAGAGAGCTTTTTATAGGCATTGAATACCCACTGTACACCAACAGAGCAATACCCTTTTAAAATTCTCTTTGCTATCATGTCTTTGGAAATATGAAAGGAAAACCTTTCAACAGCCTTATTCTCTCTGACCCTCATCTTGATTGTGTTGAGAGGGATAGGTGCCAGATAACTGTATCAGTGGAAACAAAGATAAGAAGGCTGCGCATACCATAAACAGTTCTATTGCTTGAATTATGTTGTTGGACAGATGTAGTGACAATAACAGGACAGCATTAATAGGGTGAGTGGTTAATTTACCTGCCTGATATCTTTGAAAGAGATCAAGTTGCATTTCATTACTGCAAAATTCCTAAGGACCTAAAATGAATCAAGAACAAGTGCATTATCTCAAAATCACTCGTCTGACAATACAACACAGTGGGCATCTCACAAGGAGAGGTTAATTTAAGTGAGGCCTTTGTGCAGCTCACAAAAGAAACTGGGGTTGAAAACAAGCTATCAAAGCAATCTATCAGATGAAAAATAGAAGAATCCTTCAGAGAGGATTTGAATATTTTCAGTCTATCTACTCTTGGAATATCTTTAAGACAAAAGACTGGTGCCCAAGGTGCAATTCAACATTTTTGCTTTGATTTTCACCTTTTTTTATATTCCCATCAAAGGATACATGATGCCCCTTCTGATTCACAGATGGTACATTGGTTTCAAAACCCACTGAACTATACTTTTAATCTTGACGGAAGCTTCTCCCACCTGCATGCCCCAAAAGTGCTTTACTGTATGCACAGCTGTGACTGCAGTTCCACCTGGCATTCTCCTAGCTGAGTGTTTGCCCTGGGCCTTCAGGAAAAAAATCTACCGACACAACAGTGTCTTCACAGAGCACCACGTCCCAGGTCTCCAAGAGAGGATTCATGTGAGACCACATCATGACTTTCACCAGTATATCATGGGAATGGAGCAGATATAGCACTTCATTCCAAGTCCCAGCCTCTCAAGAGGACAGCAGCTGTAATGCCATCCCACCTCATTTGTAAAGATTCTCTGATCAGTGCATTGCCCAGTTTTCATAAGCCCTCAATCCTGTACTGTGCTGGTACAAACTGTTTCAGAAAGCCTTGGCAGAAGAGAGCAGAAAAAGTAGCCCTTCTTAACCCAGTTTACTTGACAGTTTCCATAACAACTTGACGCAGCTATTTATATAGCAAGAGAATATCATTTGTGTTTCACCATTTTTAGAACCTTTGTTGCCATACCAACCTCAGCACCATGTAGCAGAGCACAGCCCCATTCAATTCTCTCTTGTTTGTTCAGAAAGAAACTTGTCTTTCAATGAATTAAAATTCAGTTGGTCTCAGAAGGACCGTGGCTAGGCCTACATGTCACTTAGCATAAGGTTTGAGCCCTCATTTAGGGCTAATTTAGGCTTTTGCCTATGTGACCTACCTCCACCAGATGGGTGTGATCATCTGCAGTGGGAAGCAAAGATGAGGACAGGATGGACAGCAGACCAGCATATTGGTTATCATTCTTGGGAAGCAAATAATCAGAGGTATATGGCAGCTACTGACTTTCTCTGTGATGGGTGGGTGGGAAAATATCATCTTTTCAAAGGCTTAGTGTTAGCATTCCTGAGTCAGCATTTTAGGAGGGAGATTGGGTGTCAAGGAGTTCCAGCAAAGAGCAAGGTTAGGATGCAGTGAAAGTTAAGATGGTTAGAAAAGTGGCAGAAGACAACTGCCAGGGAAGAGACCGTGTTCCCAGAGGTGGAGGAGCGGAACCTTCCTGGTGCAGTCTCAGCTGCTGCTCAGTCCTGGATTCATTCCCAGCAATGCCAAGAACCAAAAGACAACCCAGAAGGACACAGATGTCCTCAAAGCACAACTCAGGTAGTGATTAGGTGTCTCCCAATACCTCTCTTCAGAGGAAACCATGGTGATTAGGCACTTCAGTTAAGTCCTTACAACCAGGGGAAATGAATCTGGGCCTCAGGTTCTCACCGAAGCTTTTTTCCTGGTTCCTGCTGGCTGGTCCAGCAAGCATTCATCACTTTATATAGCTGTGGTCTGTTTGGGGAAGTTCCTTTCCAGGTCAGAATATAATTAGTTTTAAAATATACAGTGCACAATCATGTCTATAACCTACCTGACACCTTCAGCTTCAAATTACTCTCTGGCTGTGCTGCATTTTGTCATTCACACTTTCTCCTCCTGTCGGGAGATAGCAGGTCTGTTGTCCATGCCCTGACACCCCACTGTCTCAACCTGCTGTGGCTGATAGTTTCCCAAGACACTCCTGTTCAAAATAGGTGTCCTCTATCTCCCTCCCTCCTGAGATCTGAAGGTGTCTATGTAGTCCCTGGAGCAGGCATCCACTTGACAGTGTAAACATCATACAAATAAGGTGACCAGCTGACATAATGCCAATGACATAGCCTGCCTTCCACCAGCAGAAATGCACACAGCAGCAGTGTCAGCTCCTGGTTTGCATTAGTCATATTATTCTGTCTTGTCTTAATCATCTCAGTATTTCTACAGAGTCTCCAGTGAGACCGAGAAGCCTGTTAGCAGCTCCAGCATGGCTGGGTTTAGCTGTCTGTGTCAGCAGATGAGAACCTCTGCCTCATGGATGTGTCTTATCATGTAGCAGTGCTGAATACAGACTGCAAGAGCTTTATTAATAGCAGCCCTATTATTTTCAGATGATGTTCTACCAACCTCTTGGACTGGGGACAATAGGAAATGGCACTTACATGTCTAAATCTGCGGCACACTGAACTGTTTGTATGATTCATTGTCAGACAGCACTATGTCAGGCACTGCAGGCAAAATAAAATAGACTGCATATGCATGATCTATATGTGTCCTACACGTAAGCTGTATGAAATGCATTCTGCCCAACTTCTGCTTGCAAAAGCCATAAATTAAATCCATGTATCCCTTAAAGCATTCTTGGTAGGATCTTGGGAAGTACCAACCTGGTGCTTTTAACCATAATCCCAAATGGTGCTAGGAGCTCTGTCTTGTCTTGTCTGCAGGCTCTTGGAGGATGTCTGGCTGGCTACTAGAAGAAAATAGTTTTAGGTATGTTCCAGAGGAGGTTATTTAGTTCCTAAATCCAGCAGTTTTGGAGTTTTCAGGTGTTTTTTTTACATATTGACAAGTATTAGTTTCACCCTGAGAAATCTGAGAATCCCTGAAAGTTTGAAACTTACACTGGTCACGTTTCTTCAGCACCTGCCTTGACTGATGGGTATTCCTGGGTTTTGTTTCTGTCCCCTCTACCCTAACCCCCTACTTGATTTGCAGCATAATCGATACCATTTAAAGTCCCTGAATTCAAGGGGAAATTTCTCACTTGACAAACTGTATCATGAAAACACTAATCTTTTCCCAAAAGTAATAATTCTGAAAGCTGTGACGTACCCTGGAAGATTGTGCCTCACTACAAACGAACCAGTGTAAGAATTTTCTGGAATTATTTGCTTTATTTAGACTCCATGTCCAGTCCTAGAACAGAAATGGTCCTAAGCAACATGTATGTGACTCTTCCTTTAGGATCCTCAGCCCAAACACAAACGCCTCTTTCCTGAGAGCAACCTGCCCTACGAGGAGACTGAGGCAAAGACAAACCATGCAGCTGCTTACACCCCTTCAAAAGATTGAAATTCTCATATCCAAATTAGGATTTCTTAAAAATCTGAACAATAAGGAGATTAAAAAAAGAGACCTGATAGAAACGTTAAGCCTTAAGAGTGTTCCCTGGTAATTCCCAGCAACATGCTCCACCTCTATTGCTATTAAAATAGCGTCTCATTCTCTGCTGGTTGCTTTCAGTATGAAATCAGACCTTACACACAGTACCTCCTTTTGTACTTCTCTGCAGAAAATTATTCTCAATTTACATTTATATGGCAGAGAAATCCATTTATCTGAAAGCTGCAGCTAAATCATTGCCTTTCCCTCATCCCTCAAAGACAGACAGGTTTCTGTTCCGAGCATCTTGCACAGTCACGATTTAATCAATTTTTTTTCCCTTCTTCCAGTCCGCTCCTGAATTTGTGTCCAACTTGGCCTGCCTGGCCCTGCTAGGAACAAAAAGCCATCCTAGAGAGGCTTTTCTTTGGAAAGCAGCAGGGAACTCTATCAGGACTACAGCCCTTGTAGCACCACATGTGGTGCGCTTTCCCTGCTTTGATGGGCCACCACATAGGACCTTCCAGAGACATCAAGCCCTCTACCTGTTGATCATCAAAAATCTTGTGCTTAAACCTTCCAGATCTTGTGACAACCGAGACAATTTCCTCACTACCCTCCTTTGTCCTTTGGTGTCTGCCCTTCTGCTGCACATTACCCCCATCCCAGCAATGATTTCAGCAACAGGCTGCGGGCATCCGTGAGAGCTGTACAATGTCCCACCTGCCAAAATCATAACCTGCTCTTTGACCTTTGCATGTTAAGTGGACTCTGTCTTTGTTTTTTCTACACCTGAAAAAAAAAGAAAGGGGAAAAAAATATCCGTGCTCCAAATGCCAAGCCAGGGTCTGGTACATTATAACATGATCCATCCCATTTATTTTATAGCACTTTAATGCCTCTCTCAGTTGTCTCACTACACAGACTTCAGGCAGAGTGGAGCCATGTTACTTAGCAACTCACAGTACACATGACAAAATTAACCCAAACAGTTTTGTTTATTAACTCTTAATAAGGAGCAAACAAAACAGCAACGTGAGAGTTTCACAACAAGAATGTTTTCCATTTTGGCTGCATTACTAATATTACCGACGACAATGTTATCTTGGGTGTTGTGTAGGATTTTTTTAGTCCTTTTGTGAAGACCTATTTGAAGCACAAAAGTCCTCCCCACCCTATCCAGTGCCTGATGTTTCTATAATGGAAAAAATGTATGTAATAATAGAAAAAATAAAGAGTACTAGAGCTAACAAGCTCTATTTGATGCCTGCTTGTCCCTGTAAAATCCAGATTTGGAGCTGGAGATGTGTTACCCCCAGACTCTCTCCCAGAGTCTGGACAAATTGCAGGGGTAGGGTTTTGAGACTGCTGGATTTACTCTTCAGAAAATGCACCCATCAGTTAGTCTGTCCCTGTACCCCAACCCTTGAACTACAGTACTGCTTCATAGAGATTTAATGAAAATATATGTATTAACACAAAGGCAGCTCAGGCTTGATTTGAAAAGCTATTTAAGTAGCTATCTAAATCACACTGACTTCAGTGGCAATCAGGCATCTAAAGATTCAGTCTTCAGGTGCTCTGGAGATGTGAGCCAGACACATCCCTATAAAAAATATCCAGGATGCCACTATTGGAATATGTTGCTTTATGTCCATCATAAAAAGAGACTAGACATGTTATTTTTATGGTTCCTGTCAAATGGAGTTTTAAAAAAAAATTAATTGCTTTTCAAAAATATGTAAAACTTGCTAGGCTTTACCAGAGGACCAGAGCGTGTTGCCTTGCTGTCTCAGGGGATTCGGACAAAAGGCTCCTGCCAAGAATTTCAGCCCTAGGAGAGACTTCTGCAAGATTATTTCCAGATATGAAACCCTTTTCCTGCTGTGCTGCTGAGCCCTCTCTGTCCAACACTTCGTGGCGACTGCTGATAATGAAAGCACAGAGGCCTCCCTCCCAAGCATTAACCACAGCAGCTGATCCAGGCAGTCTTTTCCGGCTTTTATGGAGAAGAATGACTGACTTGTGCATTCTTGTGAGAAACTACTTTGACACCAGATACAGCATCTATAGGTTTTTATGGAAGCAGAATACAGATTCTTATCAGACTCCATTTATTTAGCAAGTAATGACAAATGAATTCCTTGGAAACTTACTCCCAGTAATCCCAGAGCACCAAGTGCTTGGCATTGAAATGTCTTGGAGCCAGGGTGGTTAGAGGCACGTACTCCAGGGGTCATTCTCTGCCTGGTGTCAACTGGTGGAAGGAGAGGGACTGGAAGAAGAGAAGGAGGTGGGGGAGAAGGTCTACTTTTGCTCTTAGCTCTGCAACTGGGCTCAGTCTCTCTGATGAGTTCCTGCCTAGAGGAAGTGAGGAGGTACAGGCTGGAAGGTGGCCAATATACTCTTGCTCGATGCAACATGGTGTAAGAAAACAGATAGACTCCAAAAGCCTGACGAGATCACTTATCTTATCCAGACCATCCTCTGTGCTAGACAAGAATCTTTCCCTTTTGTACATTTTCCAGTATGCTAAAACTCAGTGGATGTAAACATTTCCCTTAGGAAATCTTTCATAAGTGACTTGCCTTCCCTGCCAGATCTTCAACAGACTGCAGCTAGAACACCATGGCCAGGTGTTCTTGACAGAAAAAGAAAAGGAGTAGCTTCAAATATATAGGATATTCCTGCTAAAACTAGCCTGCAGCCTTGCTCACCTCCCCAACCAAGATTTTGGATAACATCTTCCAAAGGTCCCTGAGCATGGAGTATTTCTCCTTCCATGAGCACTCAGTGAAGAGGGGAAGGCACAGAGGCACTAAGTCAGCCTGTTCCTGCACACCAAGTGTAAGCAGACTCACCTCCTATAGTGTCTGCTCAACTTTATTTGCTACACAGCCCATGGGCTCTTCACACTCTGCCCCAGCCCTTGCTGTGCACTCACTTAGAATCTTATTACTGGTAGGTGTGAGATCCCAAAGCATATCAGGAAAAATGAGCCTATCCTGCTACACGGAGAAGCCAAGGGCCTCCCTGTTTACCCATCAAATCTGCCATCTCTGTAGCACTATGACCTTGACACGGCCTTGTGCTGTGATTTTCCCCACATAGAAAGCCAGGTCAGCTTTATTCCTACATCTCAAGTAAGAACCCAACCCTTCTTTCCATTGTCTTCTCCCATATAAGCTCCACAGCCCCTGTGGTCCTTAATATTTGGATGAAGACATCTCTGGGGCACATTAGGGTCAGGTATGCTGCCTTTCAGTAATAAAAAGTTAACAAAATTGAATGAACTTCAAAATCAAAACTAAAGAGACTTTAAGCTTCTTTTCTCTAGGACTAACATGACTATATTGGCATAACATAGCACTGGTCACAAAGGGTACACTCTGACTTAGCACATGTACAGCTACAACAGCAAGAAGGTTGAGGTTTTGACTCTTTGCTGAGGACAGAAAGAAATATGATCAGCTCTCTCTGACCCAGGATGAGCTGCATCTTTCTCAACTCAACCGGATTCTTATCTCAACTTGTAGCTACTTGGTGTCGAGTGTGGATGCTGGTATGACATACAAGGAACATCAAATCCTAGAGCATATGGACCAAACCTGGGACTGATTTTCAACCTCTCCTGGACTCCACAATATGTAAATGAGACCAAGTGAGCTTTGTGGAGCCATCCATCAATCCCTCCCTCCCTCCCTCCATCCATCCATCCGTCCGTCCGTCCGTCCGTCCGTCCATCCATCTGTTCACCCATCACTAAATCCTGCTGTTAAGTGTGGCTCTGGTTAAGAAGGAAGGGTCAGACATGTAGCTCAGGACTTCAGCCCTGAGATCTGCTTCTGCTGGCTCCAGTGTGGACAGGTGCATTAGAAGAAAGAGCTGAGAGGATAATTCATACCTGATTCCCCTTTAAGAAGTTTTCTTGCTTATCTCCTTCACCATCTCCAGCAGAGAGGAGGAGAAGCGAAATACCCACCCACTGTTCTACCCTTAAATCAGCATCTGCAAAAAGGAGAGGCAAGCTGTATCAAAAGTGTTGCTGGAGAAAAGGACAGCATACCCTGGAGAAAGGAGGAGGTTTTCCCCAGGGTTCACAATGCTTTGCCCTCATCCACTCACCAGTTTTGTTTCCTTCTGTTTTTATTATTTCCCCATTTCTTGGTGTGCTTTCTCCAAGAGGAAATCTGAAAGCTGATATTGCTTCAAAATCTCATTTTAAGCCTTCCCCATTCCCCATTTCTACTTTTTTCATCTACAGCTCCCTCAGACATACCCATCTGACTTTGTGCCTTGCAGCAACAAGACTTGGATACACATGAAGGTACATTTGAACTACTGCCTTTGATAGGTACAGGGTCTGCTTGTGCAAACCAGGCTTAATACAAAGGTTTCTAATGACAGTTTATACCACCCAGATCTCTCCTGGCTTAGACAGCAGCTACAGATGTCCCTCTCAGCCCAGCTTGGAGGGACATTTGTGAGATTGTTTCACACTCTCCTGTCAAATCCCTCTTGTAGAGTTTGGAGAGTGCTCAGATGTTCAAGCCATCCTGGGCCCCTTTATGCTCTGTTTGTCACAAAAACTGCCCTAGATCAGTGAAAAATGTATCCCAGGAGACTGGGTAGATTATTCTCCTCCACCCCTTTCCCTTCTTTTCCTTTCTTTGTTCCAGGGCACTGGTTAGCCCCCGGCTCACCACCCTCAGACACGTGCACACATAGCTGGGCCAAGAAGGGAAATGAATCATTTGCAGTGGGAGATCATGATTGCAGGATTTTTTATCTTGAAAACGAACGTGTATATCTTCAGGAATCTGGTGGAGTAAAGTATCTTGGCCAACTCAAGAACTTCCAAACAAGATTTCCTGGGGGTCAGATTTCCTAGTTTCTTATTTATCAGGATATTTTTCCCCCAAAAAAACCCCAACCCAAACAACCTATATATCAACCTTTTCAACAGTAAAATGTATGCACTGGGTATAGGAAGATGGGAAAATCCCTACCAGGTCAGTAGTTCCAGGCAGGATATCCTCTGTGTTGTGAGCTTCAAGGGTCTTGCAGATTCCTGAAAGCTGGCAGGGTGCAGCCATTGTATCAAATTGGATTACATGGGTAAGAATTCCTGATCTGAATGTCATTTGGCTGTGGCTGCTGTATACAAGCCAACGCTATGTAGACAATGGTCTGAAAATCCAACAGGTCCTCTGAGAACTTAGAGCTTCTCAAGGCAAAATTAATTAAGAAGTAATGAACTGAGCTTTTGATACCACGGTTGGAAGTGTTGCTGCAGGCGCAAACACTAAGAGAAGGGTGCCTTTGACTGATTTTTAATTAGAATTTAATAGTGCCCTGAAGTTACATCTTTCATTTAAAAAAAAAAAAAAAAAAAAAAAGGCTTACCTAGTTCTATGTGATGAACAACCCAAATTAGATTTTAACATATGCAAAAAACTGGTCGGAAAAATCTGCGCGGGAGTAACAGATAGGACAAGTTAAATCCTTGACCCTTTACAGTTGATTTTTCTTTAACTGATCCATCAGTCAGCTTGCAATTAAACGTTAGAATTCATAGCGTTTAACTGAAAAGCCATGTGAGATGCAGCCCCCACTGAAGGCTTCAGCAGAGGTAAATTAGTACAGCCCCTTGATTTTAACTGTGTTAACTGCATTAACTATCTCACTGCTCATCTTAACTGCATGCAATATTTCCAAGTCATGGCCAGTCCCGAGTCCATCCTTACGCTGAATAGCCTCTTACTCTCTAAGACGCCCTGTTAGTTGAATACATCTCAGCATGTATAAGCCTGAGGAAATCTGCCCATAAAGTGATCCAGATTGCTTAAAAAGCTCTAGCTGGAAAACAGTGTGTATTAGGGTAACTTCAAGGCCTCCTGGGGTGGCTTAGCCAAGACAGTTTTATATCCCTAAGACCTCTGCAGGTATGTTGCCACTACTGATAGCATCAAGAAACCCTGCTGAGCAAGAGCCCACAGGGCCTGGCCTGAGGTGAGCTGCCATGACAGAAGGCCAGCAAAATACTTTAGCTTATCCTGAGCAAAGAGCTCCTTTTGCTGCACAGTATGTAATAGAATGACTATATCACGTAAATATAACTGATCCTCTCTGCCTGGAATGTTGCGGTTTTGCTGCACTTCTCTCAAAAACGTCCACCTCAGGATGAACAACATCATGCAATGCTAAATAGTAAAATTAAATAATAAATGTGATTCCCCTCAATCAATCTTGTCTAGCACAGATTACTACTTAGCTGCTTTTCAAATGCATCTCAGCTTCATCTCATTCCGACGCACAATACAGTTGCTCAGCTATTTTTAAATGAAGACAAACTCCATCCTCATCTTACAACGTCTGATGGTGATGGAGCTTTTCACGCAGCTAAGCAGAAGGGAGAGGAGCTGACAAGACACACAAAATCACACCTCCTGATCGAGACAAAGGCCATTTGGGTACCTAATGTGACACAGTTGTTTTTCTTCACTCAGCGTACCAAAGTCTTGCAGTCCTGGCTAATAAGTGACCTGAATCATTTACAGATCTCTTGCAGTCGTCTGCTATAGAAGTTGGTGTGTGCAGTGCCAGCTGCAGACTGGATACAGCCCGTAAACTCTGGTCTGCCGTGCTCAGAAGTCTTGTTCGTACAGTTCTCTAGTCTTTAGGACTTCATTAAGCATAGAAGGAGCAATAAAAAGTGGTGCTTGTTGTGGTTTGGGGTTTTTTTCCTTACTTCTTTTTAATTAGACAAGAATTTAAAGGTAGCGTAGAAAAGCCATGCCAAGAAACTCTGTATTTCTCGTCAGTTCCATGTCAGCGAAGCACTGATTCTGCAACTGCTGAAAAGCAACTTTGTGCCTTCTCTTTGACAGAATCATGATCTGCTGGGAAGGTTTACGTGTACACAGAGAAGGAGGCATCCTATTGTCATCCTACCTGTCTATGGAAGATGGCAAGGGGACAGTTGTTGATGTAACTTAAAAGTCTAAACCATAATAATCTCTTCATGTGACCTATGGCAAGTTGCGTTCCCAAAGACAGAGGCTACCAAGGGGTGAAGGACTGTGTGGGATGAGAGTTTCAGGTCATGGGCAGGTAATCCACACAGCACCAGGCAAGTGGCGGAAGGTTCACTATGTTTGATGGGATGCTGTGCATTTGGTTTGCTTCCAAAGCAGTGTGGTAGCAGGGGATTGTGCTTCATCTGGACACATGATATACAGAGTCTTTCCCCACTCTGAATCCTGTTAGACTAGTATCAAATCACCATCTGTAATGAACTCCCTACAAATGCATTTCTAGAGACACATTTTGCTTTTGCAGCCATGGGACTTCTTCACTCTGCATCCAGATTTGGTGCTGAAATAGAGGCATTGACTTTCCCTCAGACTGACTTGTCATGTCAGTGCTTAAATCGAATTGTATCAGCACCAAACTTTGCTTGGTTGGCTGTTTATTTGCATCTTCAGTATCCCAAATCACTCCAACGCTTCTCCCAGCAGTCCTTGATTGTTTTTCTCCCTATTCGTGCCAGCTTCACAAACCCTGCTATTTACTAAGGAAATATGGGACATCCCAGCAAGCAGCACTGAGAGCAGCAGCATCTAAATGCCCAGGGTAGCTGAACTATCCAGGTTAGTCCTTTGGGTATGGAGAAGGACACAGGCATATGCTTTGGTTTGGGATGCTTTCATGTGGCAAGAACATCCGAGGAAGCTCATGGATAAATCATTCTCTTTTGATGTTTATTTAGACTTTTCATCACTGGCTGGTACTTTCTCCTTAGCTCAGACATGAGCCCAGGGAGAATGTACAGGAGCTTGACAGGTAGATAATGGTAACTGCTCCTTGGCAATTACTCTGCGTCACCCCCAGCACAATGTGTTTAGAGAGTGTCTACAGTGGGTGTTGTTTCAAAGGGACAAAGCAGCTCCTCAAGCAGTTTTATGGCTTTGTAATTTATTTACCAAGGCAAGCTCAGGTCAGTCACACTATCTATTTCTTTTTTAATGAGGCAATGTTCATTTTTTGCTCTGATGTTCTGGATGGATTGAGACACAAGGAGGTCAAAGGACTTCTCCCTGACGTTTCCAGGGCTTCCAAAGCTAAGCCATTCCACCTTTTAATGTGTTAAGCATGGAGCTTGACTTGAAGTCAGGAGAACTGCAAACACATGTAAGGTGTTTAAAAGCCTTCCTAATGAGGAGCCTACATGAGAGCCTTGGTCTTCTGTGTATTATTGAGTTTTAACACCCGCGCAGCTACACTCACTTCAGCTGAACCTCACTACCAGCTGAGGTGATCTAAGGATAATCTTTGGGAAAGGTCTGCAAAAGAAATATTTTTCATTAGCTCAACTACTGATCTAGACAAATTCAGATACTCCCACTTTTTTTCAGGTCTGAAATAGAAGCTCCTAAACTTAGCCTGGAGTTTTCTGTTTCAGATCAGTCAAGGCTCGGACACTTGCCTTTCTGTCCAAATATACCAGAAGGACTTATAAAAGATACTGACTCTCTTTCCACACTTCGCTTGCACTTTAAAATTAGTGCAACAGACTGGGGAATTGAGACATCCTTTGATGGTGCATAGAAGTTAACTATTAAATATTTAGAGGCTTTTTTTTTAAAAAAAAAAAAAAAAAAAAAAGCACTTTTTCTTTTCCCCTTTCCATTTGCAAAATAAACAAATCCAACTGAGACTCAGTCATCCCAGATGCTCTCCATAGATGCTCAGATTTGGGTGTCCAGCTGTCTGCCACAGAGTCTAAGAAAAATTAGAGACTTAAGATCCTAAGAAATGAGCTAACTGGTAAGGCACAAGAATGTGGAACCCAGGAAAGGTGACCAGCTGTTTATATTCACTTTAGAATGTCATTGCTTCTGGTGGCCCAGTGTGTGTCCCGGGGAGGTGTCATTACGGATTCACTCTGTGCTTTTGCTCTTTCACAAGACTGGAGACAGACATGGAACTGGATGATCACTTCTGATACAGCTCATGCTTCAGGCTTGAGGTGAAGTAGCTCAGGTTCTTCCCACAGACACATCTCAGTTCTTGTATCAGCAGTTAGATGTTTGTAGATTTTGCAAGTGGCTCCTGATTTCCTTTCCTCTCTGTTTCAGGGAAATACCCAGATGAGAAGGCCCTGGATGGTCTTGGGAAGGGGAGTCTCAGCCTCCCCTATCGGAGACGGTCCAGTTTGTGCTGCTAGTTAGCTGTTCACTGGAGCAAGAACCTATAATTTGACTTTCCCACATCACACACAAGTGTCCTGACTATGGGGCTGCAGAGTCCATCTTCTGCTTCTTGTCTCTGGTTCAGTGAATGTTTAATTATTTATACAACATGGAAGAGCTTCAGCAGGAGACTTTGAGATCAAATCCCAGAGGATCAATCTGTTGGATGCTCTCAGCATTTTTTCTGGACATGGGAGGCTCTGCATAAACCATAGGAAATAGAGGTTCAGTTTGGGCTTCCAACAGCCCAGGAGAGGGCTTAAACCAGTAGCATCTGATGTCGGTGCAGATCACTGGTGCAGATCACACAGTATATAGCCATTCACAAAGCTTTTTGAGCCCTATAAATTCAGAGGATGAACTCAGTCAAATCAGAAGAGAAGATGGAGTTCCCATTAATTTCCATGGGCTGGGAAGTCATCAAGCAGAATTTAGGCGTGATTATTTCATCCAAGCCAAGATTTAGGCAGGTTTGCATATATCCGAATGCCAGAAATGTAAACACTACAGCTAGGTGGGGCAGATGCTTCTGTGTTAGAGTTGGGCTCAAAGTGGCAGTTAGATATGTACCTAACTTTACGGAGTTAATCTGCAATAACTCCACAATATAAAGCTGCAGAAATGCTATTTAAGTGATTTGGTACGTATAGTTAAAACAGAGAGGAGAAAAAGCTACAGAGATATACACAAACGCGACCTTCCTGCAGCACAGCCTTTGCTTAGGTTGTAGATCACAGGGACAGATTTTATTAGAGCTCATTAAATTTTAAAGCCTTAATGGTACCTTCTGTACCGCGTGATTCATACAAAAAGGAGAGCTTGACAAACCTTTAATGCAGCAGGACGAAAGGCATCCTCCACTGCGGTGTTTGTGGCTGGGAGATAAGCTCCCGGCTGCCGAGCATCCACGGGATTAGCGTGACATCGTCTGGTGAAAGCCGGTACCAGTCCTTCAGCTCAAGGCTGGAGCATCCCCGGGCTGGTAGAAACTCATCAGAGAAGCAGAAGAGCTTTGCGAGGTGAATAAACGGGTCCTGATGCCTTTCAGGAGAGCATGGGGGTGTGTATGTCAGGAGCATAGGAAAGACTGCAGCAAATAAAGCAGCGAGGGATAGCAAACTTGGTGTAATAAAACGAAGTAACTCAAAACTCCAGATTCTCACTTTGTCTTAATTGGTTCTGCTGTGACTAAACTTGCCAGCTGTGTCTACTGGGTTTTCTTCTTCTTTCCTTTCCCTCATTTTCCCCACTTCTGGCTTTTTTTAAACTTCAAAACTTCAGCAACTGGTTGACATATTTTCTCTTTCCACTTGTCTGCCACCTCCAGCCCCCCTTCACAGACCAGGTGAAACACGCAGTCGTGGGACAGTGCTACTGGCTGTAGCAGGAATGGCCAGCAGCAGGAGGAGTGAGTCCCAGCAGAGCAATAAAATTGTCTCAGGTGAGCGCTCTGTGCATGACTTGAACCTTTGCATTTAGAAACCAAGAATCAGTCTGTACAGCTGCTATAGTTTAGGGGCATCAGGGCTGAAATTCTGAAAAAATCCCTAAGCGTGCTGCACATCTGAACCTCAGTCTCCTTGGATGTCAAAGGCCTAACTGCACTTGGGTCTCTCCTTCTTGGAGCTGCACACCCACAGCAGTAATCTGAAACTCTGTATGTTTGTATCCAGGTCAGGGAAACGGCATAAGAGCTCATTTGCCTGACTCACCAACTTCCTTGCCAAATGAGCTTGAAATTTTCATGACACTGCAAAGTAGCTGATCCACAGCCTCCTAAATGTCGCTGCTCCAGAGATTTTATACCCGGGAAGCACCCTGAATAATTGATTTGGGTTTGGGATGCAGGAATAGTTATGTATTTTTATTCATTTGTGGTGGTGGTAGTGCTGGTGATTTAGGAAAAATATTATCAGCTGAGCTGGGGAAAAAAAAGTCTCTGTAAAATCTTGGGTGGGACAAGATCACCTACCAGCTCCGTATAGACAAACCTAGGATAAATCATGGGAAGATGATGCATGGTTGTGATTTTAAGCTCATCTCTGGGCCAGGGGAACAGTCTCCAGTCTTGAAGATGAAGTCCCACTAGTCCATATTTTTAATGTGACCAGTGACAATCACTCAAATGAAGCTACTGTTCTCCAGGGATGCTGAACATCTGTCCAAAACCCCTTTAATGGCACCTGAAAGTGTCCTCCTAGAATAATATATAGATTTGTGTGGTTTTTTAAGTTTGTTTCCATTATGTTTTGGTATTCTCCAAAACACTAATGAAAAAAAATGAATGGCCTAAACAGTGAACCTGAGTGTTATCCATCATTTTCAAAGCATGTGAGCGGAACAACAAATGGCCTCAAAGTCTAAATGCTGACATTGCTCTTCCCAAATTTTTTCTCATCATTGCCTCAAGTGACAACCATAGAGGCACATGAAACCTGTCTCTGTATCCTGCTTTTGTTGTCTAATGCTCACAAGCATCTCCCTGGTTTTGTCCACTGTACCCACAGTGCCTCAGATACTTTCCCGGCCAAGACTGAGTGGTTTCCCAAGATCAGGGTCATCCAGGCAGCTCCACTGTAGCCAAGAGGAGCTGAAGCTGTGGGGAGCAGAGCAGGGGGACAGACTGACAGCTCATTGAGAACAGAGAGTCATACCCCATGCCCTGAGGATGACATCCATTCTGTGGAACCAGTAGTTGTAGAGTCAGCCTGGGACATTCCTGAATTCCTCTGGTTTGAGTGGTTCAGACAAAAAAATCATCTATCAGTTCAAAGTACAAGATAATTCGAAGCCACATGTTACAAGCTGAGTCTTGCTTTAACACTCAGTGGGGCCCAGACTAGGTTGCTTTATTATTCAAACACACTATATCTTAGTCATGTTATTTTTTCAACATGGAAACAACTACATTCCTTCTAAGAGCAAAGAGGTTGGATGTGCAGCCTGCACAGCCAAGTCATGTCTGAATTTGCCTCCTTTAAAGTCTTTGATAATTTTCTCTCCTCCTGAGTAACTCGAATATTTTTACAATGAGTGACCCAGGAAAACAAAAGAAGCTGTCTCTGACTGTAAGCTTTGAAAGGTTCCTTTTGGATCACTAAATTGTGATGGCTTTTCTGTGCCACCTGAGTCCTCAGCATGAAGGAGTGTGAGCTCCCTTCAGTCATGCAAGAACAAGATCTCTGCAAGGGCAGCAGGCATTTGAGGATATTTATCGAGGCAGCCAACCTAACACAGCACAGACAAAATGTAAATGAGCACTGACTAAGTGCTCACACACCAAGAGCATGCACGAGCTCCTCACCACTGCTGTAGGGTCTCTTTAATAAACAGCCAAGTAGAAAATTAAAAACAGCTCCGTATCAGCAGCAGGTAGCTCTGTTGAGCTGCTCCTGGCCCAGGGTGAGGCTTCCTCCCCAGTGGATTCCTGGGCAGAGTCGTGCTTCTCCACCTGTGGGGGTCCAGGCTTTACGCTTTGGACACATAGAACCAAACACGTGTCCATGAGGAAAGAAAGCACCTACACCTGAGAGGGGCTGTGGCAGTTATCCGTGAGCAGTAAAGCAGTAGCAAAGCAGTAAAGAAGTAAAGTAAACATTTTTACTTTTAAGAATTAGAAGTTATCTTTCCTGTCAAAAACAGGGCTTCATTCAGGCCACCTCTCACGTAGCCTTTTGGACCTGGGGTTGCAACCACAGCAAGGTGGCCAGGTGGTAACAGCTGGCTGTAGCAGTCACGATTCTGCACCTCTATCTGTCTGATCGACCATCCAGGAGGTCCTGCCTGGTGACAGACAAGCAGATAGACAGGCAACCCAGTTCCCCTCTGACACATGTTTTCCCAATGACTTCATTCTATTTCCCAGTCAAACAGACAGTCAGAGAGGAGCTAGAAAGCTTCCCCCAAAAAACTACCACAAAACAGTTTAGCTGCATTCAGAGAGAGGACTTCCAGCACGGCCTCGGGACATTTTCTGAGTCAGTGGGAAGGCACCACAGTGCCACCAGCCTGAGGGACAGGAGGAAACCCCCGCAGTGCTCCCTGCCATCACTAGATGCCCTCCTCGCTCGCTCCTGGATTCCTTAAGTAGCTCTCCAGTCCTTTTCCCCATTTTGAGAAGTCATTGTCAGCTCTCTTGTAACCACTTCTCACTTCAGAAAACTGGTGGCTTCATGCTTCACCTCTCAGGACAACTGACACTGCCTGCTCATGTGCCCAGTCCCTACTCCTGAGCTCTTCCTTACTGCTTTCAACTCTAAGGAGAAACTAACAAACCTGGTGGTGGATACAACTGACTCCATCCAGGTCATCCTTGATGAACCTTCAGCCTTGTCTGCTCCAGGAGCTGCACTTTAATCCCTCAGTGTCTATCCCACAAGTCACCTCTGCAGGCCTTGCCAGTGAAGGCATCATCATGGTTTGCCAGTCCCTCCTCTGGCAAACTTGCCCCTGTTCCTTATCGCAGCAACCATTTTTCTGAGAAGGATATTTTCATCTGTCTTGTTAGCCTGACCTTTTTGTAACTGTGAACTTGTACATGTCCCACCACCAGCTCGAAGATTGCTATTCCTACAATAAACCTCTCTTTTACACCTATTCCCATTCCTGCTAACTCCCTTCTCCACCTCCATAACAAATTTACTCTCCTTTTTTTCTGCCATCCTCTTACTCTCTCTGCAGTCAGATTTGATAACTTCTGCTTTTGCTTACAGCACCATCAAACTCTGGGGCTTTTCTCATCTTGCTTACAGCAAAATCTCACGCCTGCACCTTCTTCATCATCCTCTGCCTTCAGTAGTGCAAATTCCACTTCCCTGACTCCCTTATCCAAAATATCACTGCTATAGAAACCCACTCACCCTCCCTGCACCAGCCCACTCTTCCTGTCTTTATTTTGTGCCAATCTGGACTGTAGTACCCCTGAGTCTTGTCCTGACTTTCTAGACCTGACAAAAGGACGACCCTTTTCCATCCTTACATTCCTTACTGCTCTCCAGAGGCTCCATTCAACCCTCTTCACATTACTTGATGCAGCATCCATGCTGTGGGCTGTGGAATTGTAGCATCCATCTGTCTCAGTAGCCCCCTGCCTTTATGCAGAAGCCTTTTTCTGGATCAAGATGTCTATTATGTTCCTCTAGCCCAGTGGCTCTGCAACCAGTAACTAGGCCATTCCATCCAGCTGAGCAAGTCCTGGGTGGTCTTGGCCACCCTGCTATGGGCTGGGAGCTAGGAGCCAGGAGATGTGCTTGTGCTGCCTTGGCACTGTGTTGCAGCAGTTCCCCATGTAGGAGGCTTGTCTGGCTCGTGATGTTTCTCACTTTCTCAAATACACTCTCACTTGCTGTTACTGTCTCACGCTCTCTTCCCTTCCTCCTTCTTGAAAGACACTCCCACCACAACAGTTTGTCTCACAAGCACCTTCCCTTGACCTAGATATTATAGATGATGTTTCATTTTTTACTACTGTAAGAGTCAGTCTCTCTTGTTGGTGTTCATGTGAATATGGACAGATCGCCAAAATGGATGTTGAAACCTCTTAAAACTAAATATTTTCTCATGAGCATTCAAGTCTTTCTTGTTTTCATGCAACTAGAGCTGATATGAAATAACAGTCACAGCACAAAAAAAGGAAGATTTGTATTTAACTGGTATTCTGTGATATTATGGCAAAACAGAACAACTTTGGGAATAAGCTGCAGGTGGCCAGCACAACAGATATGAGGCAACCAGGTTCGCTTTTGCTTGTTGTTGAGAAACAAGAATAACAGCAGGAACAGGAGAAAAAAAAAAACAAAAAAAAACCAAAACTGTCACATGTAGGTTCTACTTATTTTTGCAGAGGGCCAACAACACCAAAGACAGTGCTGAGAAAGTGTCATCCAGCTCCACAGAAAGACAACTCAGCAAGACTGATTGAGAAAAAATGAGAACTTGTAGTCATTTATATACATGCTAGAAAGGTCAGTAACAAATGAACAGAACAGAAAGTTATGTTACTTGTGAAAGAATTTGATGTAACTGATGCCACGGAAGCCTAGTGAGATGACTTTCCTGATTACTGTGACAATGCTGTTGATTAGAAAGGGCAGACCGGGAGTAGTTCTCTATATCATCACTATCAGTTTGTGAGTTGCTAAGTCAGATTTACAAGATGCTGAGCAGAAGTGGAAGAATATCTGCAGAACAATCTACTACAGATCATCAAACAAAGTCAGAAAGTCAAAAAGCAGAATGAGTTCTTCCTTAAACCCATTATTTATTAAACTCTCATCAAATTTGTGGACAGAAAACTTCTGTATCCATGGAGAACTTCAGAAAGGGAGACAGACATATGCTAGAGGTGTATGCAGCCGACAAATAGCATTTAAGTGATACAGGTGAATTCTCTAACCCAGCAGGTACAGCACCCATGGTGGGATCATTCATTATGACATACCATGGTGAACTAAGTGAGGGGTAGAAAGTGTGTTGTTGTATGAAGATGAGTCATCGTGATTGTGACATGATTATTTGTGTCATTGACCTCCTTAAATAGTCATCATTGGAAAAACGAGTTCTCTAACTCAACAGATGTTATTGTCCAGATTTACTGGTGGAAAAAATGTGGGGAGAAAAATCTGAATGAAAGTTGAGTCCTTTAATTAAGAGTTTATCAGATGGTAAAAAAAGTCAGGATTTCCAAGTCAAGAGTGCAAACAGATCCTGATAAAAACCTCATCCTGGTTCAGTGACAAAGTGAAGGAATCAGCGTGAAATAGAAAAGCAATCTATCAGAGATGTGAAAGCGGGGAATGGCTGCCCTCTGATATAAAATAGAAGTAACTAAGTCTGAGAAATGAATGAGTGAAATTAAAACCATCTGGGAAGACCTCAGAACAGACAGAGCAAAGAAAGTGTTTTAACATCTATCAAGAACAAAAGCAGTTTGACAATAGTGCAGGGATATCACCAGGGAGAGGTAGCAAAATTAATAGTAATGTAAAAGAAGAGGAGTACTCAATAAATAGTTGTCTGTATAAAGAAAGAAGTCAAACTGTGTACATCTATAACAAGGGGCTGATGATGGACTTTCTTGCTTAGTAATATCAAGAGAATGATAAACCAGGTCTACTAGGGAAAAAATATTTAAAATAAGTAGTCTGGCTAATTAGCACTCCTGAAAGAGAGCACATGATCACCTCCGTCTTCCATTTGAAGAAGTGCTCATATTGCATCAACACTCCAACAGGGTAAAGAGAATGAACTGGGTAAAAGACAGTCAAATAGAAGTGACAGATGCGAGCATGCGTGAGCTAAGGGTGGGAGTGCTGCAAATGCTAATAAGCACCTTTCAAAGAACGACAAGATTTATTTGCCAAACTGAGTTCCAGCCTTTATGAATCTGGTCCAGACAGGACGGATTCAGAGTTTTCCAAGGCATTGGACACTGCACCAGGAAACAAAACCATGTCCTGTAAAACACTAAAAGTTATCCTGTAACTGATGTGAGAGCTGGAGAAGTGAGAGATTTCAAACACAAATGAATGACCACAACATGGGTTTCCAGTTTTTTAAAATAAGGAAATAAGGCAACTGTGAATGTGTACACGGTGTTACACATAGGCAGAGATGTAGGGAAATTATTTTATCTTTAGATGTTCACGCAGCACACTAGAAAGATAAATGCTGAAGCAGGCCCTGGCCTGCAGACTCATGGAGGATTCAGTTCCTTTTGGGAAATGAAACTGTGTGCTGCCTCTGTTACACTGCTTTTCCCCAGGGACTGTTTCTAGCCACTGCTGGAGACTGCATCTTGCGCTAGACAGATCTTTGGTTCCCCAGTAAAGCTACTTTTACTGTCTTAACATTGTCCAAACACTTCCAAAGGGTGCGTTCTTCAAAGCAACCTGAAAAAAAGGAAACCATGAACCACCTGCAACAGCAACCTGCAAAGACCAGAGCAAACATTGTCCTGTGTGAGGTTCAGTACTTGCTCTGCTCTTTGGTCTTTTATTGGCTTTAGCCCTTATTAATCACTTTAAATCACTTCTCTGTCTCCTGTGACTGCATGCAGGTTAATTGCACAATTATTTGCACAAAAAATCACTTGTTTCTTGAGTTCCTAGCTATCACTACAGCCTTTTAGACTTGCCAATGCAGGTCTGACCTTGAGCATGACCTTTGGCAGGGTGCACAGGCAGCAGTTGTGTTTTGGGCCCAGCTGTCAGGACAGTTTCTCTGTTTGATCCATTACAGTTGTCTGTTAAAAGCCAAAAATAGCCCTGGCACCAGGGACTGGAATTTCCTTTTGAGAGCCGAGTTCCCTAGTCATCAGACTATTTCCCCAGTCACTTTCCTCCTGAAATGTAAACGTATATTCTATATACTTGGCTTGCTTTCTGTGGACGAGGTACAGATCTCACCCTCTTCCACCCCTCTCTTCATCACATCTTTTCTATAGCAACCAAGATTCTCATAGGCACAGATTGGTACCCACCACCAGCTGGGGATTCAAGGTCTATAGCTGCTGGATTGCCATATACTAAAGATAAAGATAACAAAACCATTTAAAAAGTCCACCTTGGGTGCAGCAGCATTTACTGGAAGGACCTGGTGGTGTGAGATTGTTGTCCCCAGTGCAGATCTGCTGTACTGAGACTTGGGGAGAGAGACTATTATTTCAGAACATCTTTGAATCCACACCAGGATTAGGTGCTTTGCTGCTGAACACTGGGCACATGGGAAGACCCAGCTGCAGGTATCTAGGGACCACAGATGATAAAAAGCATGATTTCTAAGGAGAGGAAATAGATTGTGGGTTAGATGTGGGCTAAACAGAAAGAGGGGTTCATGTTAAGTGCCTGTTGTTCTACTAAGAATGGCTTCCGGGAGTTATGTCTTTTTTTGTACCTTGAATTTACATGGAAGAAAATACCAGAAATCAAAGACTGCTTTACTTCGGGTGAGAAGGTTGAAATAGGTGTGTTCCTTATATATTAACCAGATGTAGTCCTTATACATAAAAGATGCACTGGTTTCTGCTGAGTCCAGACCTACTGAGCCTGGAAGAAACGAGACTGTTTTCAGCAATGCTTTTTGAAAACTGGGACAAAATTCCATGGGAAGTGACCAAACATGGCTGGAGACTGATGTAGTCTCTGTTCTTTGCATCTCCAGAGGCAGGCTGTGCGTGTCTGCAGAAGAAGTTTTAACCCAGCGGGACCTCTCCAGACTCAACGCAGAGCAACAAGGTGAAACGGAGGTGAGTTGCAGAGGCCAGCCTCAGTGACCGTACACCAATACCAGCAGAAACCTGCCCAGCCAAGGACCTGGCCCACTTTTACAGATACTGGAAATCTAAGGGAGGTTTTGGGACGATTGTTTGGGCTGGTTTTTCTTTTGAACCCTGTAATAACACTACTCATGTCCAGTTGTGCATGCTCTTTAACAAGCTGGGATTTCCCCTTCTGATAGAAGTTACATAGCAGTCACACTTCCTTTAATCTCTATCAAACTATTGTTTCAACATACCACCTACACAGCCAGATGAAAAAGCACCTGTAAAAGGGAACTGTTGTTGTTTTGCTTTTCTATTCTCAGAAAAAAAACAACACAACAAATCTTAGAAGAGAAGCTCAGAGTCCAGCTTTGTACCTACAGACTCCTCCTTCCCATCTGGAAATTCCCCTCAGTTGTACCATAAACAAACTCCCCTCAAATATGCTAAAATAAAGTGAACTGAAATTTAGTAGGAGACATGGAAATAGGGAGTATTTGTAATCTGATGGTTACCAGAATAGACCAAGAGCAGATATAATCTGATTTTTCATTTTAGACTATTACTTATTCAATGAAGTAATAATTTACCTTATCAAGCAAGTTGTATTTGTATATAGCTCTCCATTTGATTTTGTGATTGAGCTTGATAAGATTTTTAACTACAGGAGGTTGTTTCTCTTCATTCCCAAATAATGCATTAGACTTTGAAGAGTAAATACCACCATACTGCTTGCATTTTTCAAAAGGATTCTGGCTTCATAAGAAGATTATTTATTCTTTTGTCATTCTACCACTGATGATTTTAGTAAGATTCCCTCTAACAGGGAGATAAAAGATGGTGTCCTAACAGAAAACATTGTTGCTAGGAATATGTACACAAATTTTAGTTTACCATGACAGACTCATAATTTGTTACAACAAACCACTCTAGGGGAACCACAGAACAATTGCAGAGAACACCAGAAGATGTCCTTTTCATAAGTAATATGCCAGTCTTTATTCTCTCTTCCTGTTTCTATGCCTTGGAATTACTAAGAAGCTTTCTAGGGAAATAGGCCCAGTATCCACTGTATCCATTTTAATAAAATTGTTATTTTAATAAAATTTTAAATCAAAACGAACCAGCAGACAGAGGCAAAGCATTTTCTAATTGTTCTGACATGTGCTAATGGGAACAGCCACTGGGAGCCTGATGTTGCTCTAATCAAGATCTGCTTCCTAAAG
Organism: Baryphthengus martii; assembly: GCA_013396935.1. Taxonomy (NCBI): domain Eukaryota; kingdom Metazoa; phylum Chordata; class Aves; order Coraciiformes; family Momotidae; genus Baryphthengus; species Baryphthengus martii. The sequence continues at coordinate 1,160,680 of VWZK01016157.1, forward strand.
CGGCCCAGATCTAATGCCATCGCTTGGGTCTAGTAATAAGACTCCAATTCATAGAGCATTTCAAGCACATGCTTCGGACTGAGACAAGCTGCAGTTTGCAGGCAGCTAAGCCAACATGGGAATTTGCTGCCAGCCTCCTTTGTACCATCTCTGGCATTTGTCAGAGCCTTAGTTAGGTCAATTCTTCTTACTAAAATGGCAGAAAACTATCCAACTGTTTATTTTTCAGAGGGAGCTGGACTTTCCCCTTTGGATAGAGGCAGACTGTTTCCCTTCATGCTGGTTTTGTGCAGTGCCTATAAGAAAGGGAGTCTGGTCCATACATCAGAGTGTCAACTGCAACAATACAAATGAAAAAACATTGCAAACTGGACTCAAGAGAAGCTGCAGGCCTAGGGAACTGTTTCAGGAGGTCTACTGGGGAGCAGGCTGAGAGTGGTTGTTCCCATAGAAAGCAAAATGTATAGAAACATGAATTACCTGAGGTGGGTAACAGGGGGCTGTGACCAACACTTCTGCTGTGGCTGCTGTTTTCCTGGTCTTTAAAGCAGTCCTGAGCAAAGAGACTACCTGACTGTAGTAATACAATGTCAGATTTCTCCAGGGCACCCCAAAATATCAGTGGGTGCTCCAACAGCTACAGATACTCATGTTCATCTCTCCACAGAAGAAATGAACTTCCGTATCACAACCCAGAGCCCTCACCAACATCTAGGCATCTCGATGAAATGAACCAGAGTAAAGACACTGCATCATTTCTGGATCATCTTCTTTCTTCTTTTGTCCCCACAGTACATTCCTCCTGCTCCCAAGAGTGCCAGAATGTCACTTGAGGTGATTGGACATGAAAAGGCCATTGTAGTGAAATCAATGTCAGACTCTATGTTTACTTGTATTTATGTTTTCTTGGGTATTTGGCACTTGGGAGCCTAACAAGGCATGTTTTATATTGACCTGTGTATCTGCTGTATGTATCCCATAAGCTGCAGCTCCAGTATACAGCTGAACAGCAACCTGCCTTTCTCCTGCCCGAGGCTGTGTTTGACTGGAACCTGAGTGGTGATGTTGGCACAGCACACCATGACACTTATGCCCAGACAGGTCAGCAGGAGACTTGGCATTTAGTTTTGTAGAATTCTGTGAATTTCATTCATGTTCTTCACATGTAGGTATCTACCTATATAGATTTAATTTGTAATAATACCTGGGTCTCATAGAGTATTTTTTTGCCACTTAATCTCAAAATATCTTCAAAGGAAGGAGATATCACAGCTGTCTTTTAAGAGAAAACAAAGACTCAGACAGAGATGAGATTAATGAAAAGAGCCCACAAAATCAGTCTAGAACTGAGTTGCATCTGTTTCCTTCCCATTATTTTAGCCACATACTCTACCAAAGCTGGTGAAGAATTATCAGCTATTTGCATTTCTCAAAATGTTGAGGCCTGCAAGTTTGCCTGAAGTTTCATGCAAAAACACACCACACCTGTGTAATCTGGAGTACACAAATCTTTGTGGTGTCAAGGTCCACCTGCTTCCACTCTAAGAAGAAAATTTAGCTCTATCTCAGCCAAAACCGGGTCATCTGCAAACTCACTCTAGAAAAGCTAACTGAGGTATCACTCCAACACACCACAGGCCAAACAGTTTTCCCATCTCCAGACTCACATGTTAGAGTAAGTTTGTACTACACCAGCTCCAGGTGTAGCTACATCATTTATCTTTCCATAGGTAGTTCTATTTACAAAATGATGGAAGCTGCTAGTGTTAGGAGGAAAGATGATGGAAGGGATATCTTTTAATGTTAAAGAATATTTCAAATTAATATGGTTGCTTCATAAATGTATCTTCAAAAAATAGATTCCCAGCACCAAATAGGGCATAGAAATAGTGTTTGTAAATTGAATCTGTAAATTCATTGTTTAAACGAATGGAAACGACTGAATGCAAGCCAAAATCCCAGGTGTCTTATAGGAAGACCAATTTATAGGAAAACCAATTTATATAGAGAAAAGTGTGCCAAAGCTCAAAAGTCAGTGTTTTCAAGGGTGGTTTCCAGTGGTTTTTTTCTGTTGTCTGTTCCATCTTTATGATGGAGTAAGAGGATCTGAAAAACTGGTGGGAAAGGAGGGGGAAAAAGTTGGATTTTTTTCCCCTTAGTGTGTATACATACCTAGGAATCTTGAGGAAGACCATATTTATTTGTTTGTTTGTTTTCAGTATCGGGGAATTTATTTGAGAAAAGGTGAAACAATTATCTCAAGATGTGTGCCCCACTAAATCTTCCACTTTATTGAAGACTGAATGTCATGCCTACATCAGTCACTTTCTTCTCTTCAAAACACTAAGTTGTTTGTGAGAATACAGCAGCAGATACTGGAAGGGGCCTTTCACACCTACCAACTGCCCTCAAAACTCTCAAGAAAGGCATCAGAGGTAATCATCTAACTCTGTAGGAGGTGGTTCCATTGCCTGGCCACTGCAGAATGGTATTATTACCCAGCTCATCACCCACATATAAGCCTCTGTTTCCCCGTGGAGACCAGTGACACAAAAAAAAATAGAGCAAAGTGAAGTAATAAGTAAATGTAAAGTAGAGCTTGTGCAGCTCTGTGAGCTCCCCCATTGAGGGGCAGTCAGATCACAAAATGTCTAGTAAAGGCTCAAAAAAATTAGTTGTGCAGAGAGGCTCTCCCTGATGCTCTTAGAGAGATGCATGCTGCTGGCAGGAGGTGTGCTCCCATTGCTTGCTGATGCTCACATCACATGGGAGGTTCACGTCACATGAAGTGACACAGACCTCTGAGGTCTTCTTGCAAAAGATGCTTTTGAGAACATCTGAGAAATGGAGCACAGGGGTGACAACTCTCCCACCACATGCATGCTCTGCAGCCACTTGTCCATCACACATTGGTGCTGAAGTTCAAATCAGTGGCTCAGGGACTGATTTGCTCTAGATCAGGGCTAGCATATCAGGTTGATTCTGGCTGTATACAAGAGGGAATTCCCACTGCAGGAGAATCCCAAGATGATGGAATTTTCTCAACTTGTTAAATAAATACAGACATTCCCTTTTGAATCAAAGTACTCACATCCTCAGTGTCCATGTGTGATCGCAGACCTCCACAACATACCGCACTCAGGAGAAAATCCAGAACATTATGTCCTATCCCCAGTGAAATCTGCCAATCTGTTTTGTTGTCCTGTTGCCTTTTTCCTCCCACTCCTCCTCCATCCCATTTCCTTTTCCTGCAGTGCTTACATGGCAGCTCCTGTACATGCAAATCGGTAAATCAAACCATTTACAGAGTATTATTTTCAATGTTATCTCTACTCAGCAAATCGTTTCCTGCTTTCCTGCCTGCGGCATTTCTCTAAGGTGCCCCTCAGCAATGTGGTCCCAGCAGAGGCGCCTGCCAGTTCAATGGCAGTTTCCCCTAGCAGGTTACAAACTTCCTAAAGCCACTCACTCTCCAAGGGCTTGCTGCAGCATTCCAAGGCAGACTGCCATGGAGAGTCCGCAGAGAGGCTCCCATACCATACTGGGAGGAGCTGATGCAATGTAAACATCAGAGCCCTTTGCACCTCTGCTGCATCAGCTTCACCAAGCCTACCTGCAGAGCAAACCGTTGGAGGCTAGGGGGAAAAGAACAGAAGTAAAAAACATTTTTGGATATATGGCAGAGGTGTTTGAGTGGCATTCAGTTGATCCAAACCCCAGGTTTGTCCAAGGCATTTACTTTGTGTATGCTAATTCCCCGTCCTTCAGCCATTCACCCCACTGGGGATCTGGAATCAGAAGACAAATTTTACGATTTTGTTTTTGTGGTTGACACAATTTTTGTATCAACCTAAGATGTAATATCCAAAACCGAAAGAACCATGCAGTAGCACAGAGCTCTGGGTAGCTGCATTAAAAAGTTGTACCTCCTCAGTAAATCATTCCCTTAATGTGTACTGAAATACTGCAAGTTCATCACCTTTGGGGTCTTCTACGAAAGTCTTTCAAATTAAAAAGAAAGTGAGGCTGTGCATCAAAGGTGCAAAACCAGCATGAATTACTGTGTATTTGCACCACAGGACAAATGTGGTTGCTCAGGAGTGTAGCCCTTGCTATAGATGTGCAATTTGTTCTTTCCTCTGGTTTGCTAAGGTTAAACCAACTTTAGGTGTTGGCTCAATGCTGCTGCTACTTTGAGTTTGTGAAAAAATCAGAAACCCATGTTCTTTGAACCACACCCTTTTCATTCCCCATGTAGTAACAACCATAACCTTTTTAACTTTGTGGGTGTTACAGTTTCTTAGTACAAGGAGGGATTTTTATAAAAAAAAAAAAAAAAAAGCCAGACGTATCTGTCAAAAGACTGTGACCTGGGCTCCAAGCACAATGTGAGTGGCAGAGCCGAGCTGGTGGTGCAACGTGACAGTCGGGGCTGCTGGGCAATGACTGGCATCTGCTCTCTATTTATAATGTTTGGTTGACTTTTATTCCTGCAGTTTGAGCTGAACAAAAGAACAACATGGACGGGCTGGGATGTCTGGGGACGTGCACGTTCAGGGATCGAGTTTGAAGTGCGGAGCCAAATCCGTTGTTGCTGCAGCACACTCACTCAGCTCAGCTTTGGCTGCGGTTGTGTCACTGGCAGCGGGCTCTCCCGAAAAGGCTGTTAGATATAACACAGCTGTGCACCCCACCTCCTTCCAAGGGCCTCTATGTACAGACTGGCACCTCTTTACTCTTACTATAGACAAATCTGTCATTGCCCCGGAGAAGTCAGTAGCCAAAGGTCTCCAAGACACACTGTGTGACAACCTGCTGTGCTATGCCAGGGAGCTCTTGTGAGGGTCCATATTAATCCCAGTGTGTGAAGGAGTAGGACTGTCAAACATGATAGGGTTTTTCTCTTCAGGGTGAGAGATTGTCACCCGATGAGGGCATGATCAGCCACATATTTGACTTCAGGAGTTCCACCCCTAAGGCACACAGTATCAATGAAAACTGAGGATGATCAAGCTTCTACATGTCATTCACAAAAGTGGACAAATCAAAGGCAGGAGCACTTTCATGGGCAGATGTGAGATGCAGGCATTTATGCAGCTTGACAAACCGGCAAGTATCTGACTGTGCCATCCTGCTCTATGATAGCACAACACGCATCGCATGTAGAAAAGCATCAAAAATCTCAGCAGCTGACACTTCTGTGTTTCATTTCCAGCAGCAGAACAGGAAGGTTTCTGCATTCCCTTCAGATGTGCTATGAACTGGATGTGCATGAGAAGCCAAAAAGCCATGTGAGCTCTGTGCTGCACTCAGCTCAATGGTTTTGCCACCCAGCTGGTCTAACTGCCAGGGTGGAACAGAGCTACACTGCATGTGTAAGGGCAAGACTCTGCAGGTAGGCGGTTGCTGGGAGGAAGCTGAGCTTTGGTTTTAGCGCAGAGCTCATCCCACACTATTTAGCTTGAGAGATCCAATCTGTGGTTGATCCTGACACCAACTGCAAGAAAAAACATGGCTGTTTTTTGTCCCTGCCCCTGATCAACAGCATCACAGTCACTATCACAGATAAACCAAGTCTGAATCACAAACTACTAAGACTTTATTAGGCACAGCTGTATATCGTACCAGTGCAGGGGTACTTGTACAGAGGAGCACAGAGCTGAGCAGACTTCACTCCTCAATGCTCCTTAGCCCCTGCCCATTGCTGTCCTAGAGAAACTCTTGAGCACTTTTCTGACTTGCTTTTATCATTAAGAAAGTCCTTTTTGCCATCCTGTACATGCTATGTTCCCCAGACAGGTTTGCGGCTCAGTCCCCACTCAGTGTGCTGTCTGGTAAGAAGAGACAGACATTTGGCTTTTTCCTACCAAGACCCATACCTGAAGTAGCTGGTTTCAGTTACTCATCTTCCATTCTGCAAAAGTTAAAGCCATATTCCACATTCTTCAAGAAAAACAAGCCTCTGTTGCCTACAAAAAGATGCACAACTGTACAAAAATTGTCTTCTTGGGTATTCTTTTGCAGAGCTGTTATGTGAGTGTGACTGTGCTCATTTGGATGCAGAGGTAAGAGCCAGATGCTGTGAGGTTTCCTCCATTCATAGGTTCTTGCTGGTCACAACCACAGGAAGATAACACTAACACAGACCATTTTCATGTGTGGTGGAATGGAGAAAAGCCAAATATCCTACCAGCTTTTCTCTTGATAGATTGTAAATGAGAAAGAAGAGTGAGAAACAGTAAGACATTGGACCCCTTCAGCCTTCCACAGCTATTTCTGTTTACCGGTCAATGGTGCATAAGCATTTTCTCTATCACAGCGCTAAGAAAATGCCCCCCAAAAAAGTCTGTTAAGCAGCAGTGAGCTAAAGCAAAGCTGAACTCTTTTTCTCCCTTATTCTCTGGATAGTGACCATGCCCAAGCAGGAAAATAATGAAGAGTGAAGAGAAGATATCTTGTATGCAGCTTAACTTGCTTAAACACGCTACCTTAAAGGCAACTATCTAAATAACATCCAGCAATTAAAAGGTACAAAGAAATAAGCTCAAAATGCCTAATCTAAATTCATTGAGGCTCATAGAAACATTTCCATTTACTTCAATTGGATACAGACAGCGGTCAGAGGTCTGCCTCTGCTCCAAATGCTTCTTTCTGATGATTTTTATGCTTGGATATGACATCAGTACAATAAAACTCAGGCCAAGATTTATATTGCTGTGCTGCTTGTACAATCTCTACTGAATACAGACTAAACTCACTTGAAATGCCACCCACAGAAGCACTAGCTCTGTTTTCATCTCCAGTCACACAAGATCTCATCAAAGGTTTTTGAAAGCAACTTTCAGATGTGAAACCTTGCTATCAGTCTTCAGCTTGCTAGGGCAATGATCCTGGTTGATATTGGTTTGGACCATATTACTAAGAGAAGCATGAAGCATCAGTGACTCTACCCATGTTTTTCAGGTCCACCTGGAAGATTCTAGGGCAGAGACATGTTGTCTTTCATTTCTCGATGGAGGACCACTCTATTTTCAATGTTTCACCATAAAATGTAGTTGGCAAATGCATATGTGTCTCTGAATATTCTAAATCCTATATCAATGTGTTCAAGAAGCATCATGGAGAGCATAATCAGGCAGGTATTTGACTGCACAGTTGACTGCACCCAAATAGGAACTGTGATGTGGTATAACAAAAATATCACAGAGCCCACTGGTCTCTATGAAAACTGCAGTTCTTTAGGACAGAGAGCACTCTTCTGTTTTCTGTACCACATCTCTGAATGAAGAATGGTCATCTACACAGAGAAACCAATTTTAACAATCTCAGAAACATTATTCCCATCTTTTTTTATGGTTTCCTTTGGGTTTTATCTCTATGCAGAGGAGGACAAAGACAAAATCATGGTTTTGGATCAGTGCACAGACTGGGTCCAGCACTACGTCCAGCCAGGTCGAACTGGTACAGACAGAAATTTCACCTGTTCTCCTCTGCAGATGGAGGCTACCAAGCTGCCTTCAGCTTCTTCCTCCGCAGTTCCTTCTGATCCCTGAGAATGAATTGCTCTTCACAGAAAAACCCTTCACCAGTTCTCTTCAGCAGCATTGAACCAAAGTAGCTTTTTGACCCCAGAACAGAAGTACATGCCAAGCAGAAGAAATGTTTCACTTTCAATACAGCTATCAAAATTAAATTCAGTTATCTGCTAGCCTTGGTTTGCCATACAGTTCCTTCCTGTCCTACCTTAGCCCCCTGCAGTCTATAGGCACTGACAGAGGTTCATGGAATGCTGTAAGCATCTTACCACAGGTGAAATAGGTAGAAGTTGACTAGAAAGTCGCCTGAAAACGTTAATAAATTTGGTCATAATTGACTTTTGCAGGGTCATGCACAGCATCTGCAACGACACTGGAACAGGTGTCACAGACAAGGCCTAGGCCAGTGACATAACATTAGCATCTTCTCCCTCCTTCACTTAAAGCCTGAGGTAGGACACTTGCTAAAGCTCGTATGCTCCTTCATATCATTTCTCTTTGCCCTTAAGGAACTCCCACAAATGAACACCGTCTTCTGTTCTTCAGTATTCTCAGCCTTTTCTAGCACAACTGACACCAGAATGGTCTTTCTCTCATATCATCAACCCCTAATACTCTCTAATATTCTCTAATACTCTAATGCTCTAATATTGTTCCTCATCCATTTAAATGTCCAGCCCCAGCCATTACATACATGTTCAAGTGAATGCATGTGTAGCACCCACAGTGGGTATCACCTCCACTTCTAAAGCAAGAAATAAGCATCTACTACAGGCATCCTGTTCCTGAGACAGCTGGGCAGCCCCAGGCAGTAGAGTTTGAGGCAGTTCATTGGTCTCTTGTCTGTCCAGGTCACATTAACACAATGATTAACATACACACCCAGAACAGGAGTCCAAAACATGAAACTTCTGGTCACAAATGGAGTCTGGCAGTTACATGAGCTAAACCTACATCTTCTCAATCATATACCAGTGACAATTTGAAAACAACCACTCCCCTAATTAAGGTTTTCTTTTCTCTTAGTTGCTCTTCTGACCGCACTGGTCAGTCTCTGCTTCCTCCCTCTGCCAGCCGTAGCAGCTCATTGTGTCACAGCTACACAAGTCCAAGCACACTGATGCGTGTCTCAGCCCTGCTGGCACAGCAGGCTGAAGTTAAACAACAATGGCCTAAAGTCCCCCAAAGAGGGCTGTGCTCTCTGGTTTGGCAGAGGGGAGAAGGAAGCGTGGCCTCTCTCACAGCCCCCCTCCTAAAATACAGCTGAGGTTGCTGAGCCGCTGACCTGTGAGAGGCAGCAGCCATGTACGGCTGATCTCAAGTCCACTGTGCAAGAGTGAGGGCACTATTTCGTATCTGAAAGCAATACAAGGAACAGCAAGGAGAGCAGACTGTTTCAGAAGAATTTTTGAAACCGTTGACTTTGTAGCAATGTTGCAGAAACTCTGATGTCCTGCCTGCTCTGCTTGGTAGAACCTTAGTCCCTGGGCTGCATTTACACAGACTCACCAGCACAATGCTCTTTATTCCTTCTACCCTCCTCTTAATTCCACACTTTCCTGTCCTGACCATTTGGGGATTTTCCCCTTTCTGATTATCCTCTCCTTACAGTAACTAGTAAACAGTTTCTTCTATCTCTTCTCATTCTTTCAGTATATTTTCATGAGAGGATCTTCCCCATGGATATTCCTTGACATAGATGTCTTTTTTAAGTGATGATAGAACCAAGATTTTCACGGCTGGGCTATTCCAGTCATCCTCCTGTCTATAAGCATGCACCTAACTACAAGTGATACACTTTGGGAGCCCGATGAAGTCACGAGCAATGTACTTTCTTTTAGCCCACACCACTTGTGATTGTACACATTATCGTCAGCAACTTCCTGCAGTTTTTACAGAGCAGCCTCTGAGTACGGCACGAGCTGGAGCACTTCATCGCCTCCTCTGCAAAAGCTAGAGAAAAAAAAAAAAAAAAGTAAGTGGTTTCTGTCCCTGAGGCAAGCCGTTACTTCTACTTAGCAGTTTTTTTGCTTTATTCTGCTTTTATTACTGCTTCTCCATGCTGTGTGTTTGTGCTTCTGTTGATGTTTCACCGTAGTTTAAACGTCCTTGTGATTGATATAATAGACATAAAGCGTTGCTGGGTCTGTATTAATTAGACTTCATTGCAGCTGATGAAGTCTTCGTTACCTATCTTCCTTATGAATTCCTTTTCCTATAAAAAACCATCTTTGTCACTTACAAAACAATTTTAGTTCCAGTCAGGGACAGAGGATAATTAGGACTGAAGGATTTTGACAGGATACAGGTTGCTGTGAGGTTAGATTTAACTATTACTGCAGAGCATGAGGCATGAAAATAGAACTGTATTAGAAACAGGAATGCTGGTCTTCCTTTGGTAGACCATAACGAGAATTCAATTCTGCCTTTCCTCTCATCCCTACTCTGCTGGAAAAGTAAGATAGGCATTTTATTGTGATGTTTACCTCCTGATCTGTAGTGACTGATTGGATATACTAGGTTTCTTCTTTTTCTCCATCTTTTATTCACACGACAATGCTGATGTCTGGCACTCAGAAATGTGGAGACTGACTTAAAATTTTTTTTAGTAATATTTTGGGAGTTGACTTGTTTCTTGGAGACTTCAAAAATATTGGGACCATGCTTAATACTTTCCTTCGCAAACCAAAGACCTTGCTTTTAAATGAAAGCTGATACCCCTCTGCATTTAGCATAGCCGTTATTTTGCATAGTAGCTGCTGCTTTAAGGAGAGCACAGGTCTTGTGATAAAGTCATAGGCTGGTAACAGCAATCACACCATGCTGGTAGGTGGGCAGAATGAATCAGTATGGGTTGAGACTTTAAAGGGTCCTACTTTGCTTTGAGAGCTTCTGAGATCAGAGAGGATCTTTCCTAAGCCAAATAAGATTTAGAAAAGATCAACATCCTACCAGAGCTGGGCTGACCTGTTGACTTGATCAAACTGAATTGTTTCCTGAATTTAGTTTCTCACAGGGTCTTCTTGGTTGGTTTTCTTCTCCCTGTTACCTCCTCCTATTTGTTTGTTGCAACAGAAAGCACTACAGATTATAACTACTGACTTCTCTTGAATATTTAACATAAAGTTTGCTACTCTGCCAAAGACCAAGGAGCATCTGGGTTTAGTTTTAACCTGCCCTTGCCATAATCCCATTTAGATTAGCTGCTGCCTCTAAACCAGCAGTTCCTTAACTTCCAGTAACCTCATTTGGGGTTTCCACAGTTCTGTACACAGGACGCTACATTTAAACAAACACAGTTTGCACTGAGCACCCGCTCTGTACAGATTCCTGCCTGAAACTGCAAACGGCTCTTTCAGGTTCAGTATTCTTCATGCCTCTTGGGGAAGCATTGATCTTATAGCGTCATCATGATCACAGAAATAGCATTGCTGTCAAAGTAGAAGTGCCCGAGGACAGCGTTTCAACTACCTCAGCTGCTCTGACAAAACGTGGTCGCACTTTGGAGCTGAAATGGAAATTTCACAGCTTTGTGCAGAATGATTCTGCCCTCCCAGCCAGGTTCCTTTATTTGTATGTACAAGAGGCTACAAAAGTGCATGTAAGGCAGTGGCTCCCAAACCAGCGAGAGCTGGGAGTGGGGAAGTGGAGAGTAGTACTGTTGCAGTTACAGAGAGGGTCAAGCCACTGTCCACATTAGTAGTTGTGGTGCAGGTGCAGCAGGAATGTGGCTGGAGTGGCAGCTGCAGTAACTGCTGCGACAGACAACACAAGAACAGGGTTGTTGTGCGTGTCCCGTGCACAGATCCGGAACAGGTCTCGCAGGGTTTAGCAGATAGGACATCTTCTCACATCCCTCTGCCACACATTATTGCCTCCTGAATGGAGTGTGCCTCATTGTGTGAAAACCACTTCTTTAAATTGAACCCTTTTGGGGCCAATGTATATAGGGGGATGCTATTTTTGCTTAGCCCTGCCTTCTATACTGGGGCTATATTGGACCAGTAGAGGAGGAGACAGTCAAGGATCCCACCATACTGGCAGAAATACCACCACCTTTACAGCTGCTTTCTGCAGAGAACGTCAGACTTGACAGAGTGTCTTAGATTACCTCTACTTTGATCTTATCTGCTTTCATGAACCATGGCTATTTTTAAAGCAGAGTATTTAGTGCAGATACATACTATCAAGCACACCTAAGGTTCAGACCAGGTTGCTGCTGTTAGTGGAGCACCTCATGTGACAAAAAATTTCTCCAAGGGCAAAATACCTCACCGCAGACCTGAAGTCCATAAACACAAAGGTTTCAACATTGAGTTTCAGATCTGCCAAGTGAAGTGGGTTGTATCAGTGCACAGGAGATCAGGGTCTGACTGGAGTGGAAAAGTCCAAGAGAAAAGGGAAATTTAGAACCAGGTCTATTGGAAACAAGTATGATTTGGACATCCCTAAAGTAGCTGGGATTTCTACACCAATATCTTCCAGGATAGGCTCTAAGGGTCCCAACCAAGAAGGAGATGCTTATTGTGGTTGATGAATAAACAGTTGGAAGAGATTGCAGCTGAGGACTTGGACAAGACATTATAGGAGACTTAGCAGATGTGAGTGGGCTCACATAGACGTCAGAGATGTGCGAGTGCAAAGAGGAATCTTTGAGTGTTGCAGTTTTTGCTGGTATAACTAAGGCCTAAAGAGGAAAACCCTGCCACTGGTATGTGAGATAGCTACAGGAGGTGACCCAGATGGCAAAAAAGGAAAACAGTAGTTCTCCAATTAGTTGAGAGTGAATCATAGGAGAAGAAGGAACGAAGAGTTTGACTTCTCTGGTTAAATGGAAAAGGAGGAAATATCAGTGTCTGAGTTCTTGTAAGAACCACCTTTAACTGCTCTGTTAAAAATAGGGTCATTTCAAATATAGAAGGCACTGTGGTTTTCACAAGGCTTTGTTGATCCCACCTGTTGAGACACATTCACTTTAGACAAAAGTAAAACAATTTTGAGGGAAATCTAGCTCAGTTTCTCAATGACAAGCAGTATGTCAGTCAGTCCAAGTCTGGTAGGTCACAAAATTATTTTGGGAGTCTTTTAGCTCTGTTTCTCCCCAGCAACTTCTCTAGGACTGACAATGCCACCAGCAGCAGTGCAGCTCCCGTGTCACAGCAGCTCCTGCACAGACCCACAAGGGCAGTGCCAAGACCAGTAAGTTCCCCATGGGAGAGAGCTATAGATACTACCATCACAAGGGCAAGCTCAACACCGTCTTTGTATATTCCTGCTAAGGTCAGAGAGCAGCCATTGTGTCTGTGCTCACTCTTTTCAGTCTGGCCAAGCTGTACTGGGAGATTTCAGAGGGATGAAAAGGACAATCATATTTTGGGTTGTAGGAAAAGCTTGTGATCCCTGTGACTGTCCTGATTGCAATGAACATGTTGGTGCAGGAAGGGAGGAAGCTTGTGAACTGGGAGTTTGATCAGATGCATCTGACTATGAAAAAATCTCTGCAACTGTCACTGCTTGGTAGCACTGCACACTTGTCCCCTGAGCCAGCATACTTTGGCTTCTGTGGAAAATTGAGTGACAGAAGGGGTATGAGTTACCATTGTGGATCTCCTGGGACAGCAGTGGTATGAAAACCATTGAATGACTTGGGAGAGAGGGAAAGCAGCAGTGGGATGGTGAAAGGCAGGAACAAACCATGACAATGCGGAGATCATATACAGAGAAAGATAGACCTAGGCAATGACAGACTGGCAGGATGTGATCAGGTCAGCAATGGAGGACAGAGCCTGCACGGGCCTCAGCAGTGACAGGCCAACAGCTTGCAGGACCAAGCTTGTGGTCAGACAAAACCCTTGGCCATTAATAAACCAAACCAATATAAGGAAATAAATAGAGCCTTTGGCCAGCCTCAATCCACAGCCAATTTATAAATAAGCAAGAAGTTTACCGCAAGGTAGAATAACTGCATGGTCAGTAGAACACATGTCTTCTACTTGACTCTGTGACAAAAACATTGCTCCGTTCATGTGTGGTAGTAATAGAGCCCAAGGTCTCAAGAGTCTCTGTGGGACCAGGAGCATGGAGGTGCTGGGTGCCAACTAAGGGCTACCACAAGCCATAGGCATGGCTATGCCATTCCCACACTGATCACCCTGCATGTCTGAGAGGTGATGAGAATGAACGTTCCCACATCTGCACATGATGCTCCTCCTAGCAGGTACAAGTCTCTCTCTTGGCCACAGCGTGTCTGTGGTTGTCCTTCACTTGCTCATACACAAACTTGAAGGCCTTGACCTAGGCCTTCCGTTGGTCCATGTGTCACACATATCTACCTGCTGGCATTCACTGGAGGGTGAGAAGATGTATGGCCTCCGTCCAGAAATCTCCAGCAACTCCAGGTGAACAGTGGCTGCACCAGAGATGATTTTGAGTCATGATAGTTTGGGGTGAAAACAGCTCTAGTACAGACCTCTCTGTGGCTCCTAGTGTATTTCCTGAGGTGCCAGAGGTTTGGCAGGAGTCTCCTGTTTGACAGCTTGGACAACTGAGGCCAAGAAAAGGAGGAAGATGTCCATAAGTAGCTGCAAGGGAGATCTTAAGTTCTAAAAGATGACACGGCATCCCTTTTTAAGGGGTACATCTGTGGGTTGAAACAAAGGTCTTGGTACTTTTTCAGTTGCTTGAAGTCGGCTTTTTATTAAATCAGGCAATTCGACACACTCAGCTCTAGCAGGGTGCCAGCATGGCCAAATCTCCTCGTCTTGTTAAAATAGCTGCTCCCTGATACCCCAGCCTGCTCTTTCAGGAGTCCAGGGCAGTATTTATCCATGTGTAAACCCTCAATGTCAAATCTGCTGGCACCTGATTGTGCTTTGACATCCAAGAGTACCCCAGGGTGGGTGAGAGAAGCTATGCATGGGAATTTCCCCTCTCATCTCCTTCTTCCAAGACTTTGTAATTCCAACATGAGCCAGCAAGAAAGTCTGGCCAATTAGGTTTCCAAATGAACCACTCAAGTAACAGAAGCCCTATTTCTGTAGTCCCCACTGCCAAGGCTAACAATTAAACTGTGATAGTTTTAAGGAGGCTTCAAGCACAAGTGCCTGCTGGTTTTCTGTGTGAAGAAGAGGATGTGAATCAGCAGCACAAAACTGCCAGTCTTGGAGCTGCTCTCAGCTGTTCACTTTCACTGACCCTGCTCCAAACCCTATGCTTTCTTCTGCCTTTTGACTTGATGGGCTTTATAGTTTAGCCTCAAATTTATGATAGCATTTCTGGGGTTCCTGGTAGCTCTCCTGGACATGAACCCATTCCTCTGGCTGTGGGACCTTTTTGAGACAAGCTGGTAGGTACCAAGGTGTAAATCTGCTCTGCAACAGCAGATCTGATGCTCTCAGGAAGGACTGAGGAACTTTGCCAGGTCCAAAAGTCCCAAAATCATGAGTCATGGCATCCAGACCATGAGACTGGGGAAAAAAGTCCACTGGCACGGGGGAAATTTGGAGTCTGTTTTTCACCTGTGAACTTCCCCTACCTACTCTGTATGACATTTATGTAGTTTTACCTACTTTTAGACATATGAATAAGATGATTTTAAATCTGGTAGGAGGAGCTTTTGTTTATACATTTCTCTTTTATCTGCCTATTATTCTTCGTTCCTCTGCAGACCCACACCAGGTAGTGAGCGCCTCATGGCACTAGGACACCCAATTTATGGAAGGATCACTATTTTAAGAGGGGTCCTTTTTCAACGCTCAATCATGACATTTCACCTCATTCATACCACAGCTGTTCATTTTAGAAGAATAATACATTTAGTTGTAGATTGTGGGAAGGTGGAAATGAATGTGTGGATCACGTAAATGTCCACAGACAGGCATTTAAAATCTGCAGTTGCTGAGAGTTCACATCTATAAACAACCTATCACAACATAAATCAAACATCTTCCTCTCATTAGAAGTGATTGCTGAGCCCCTCTCTTGAATGGCAGGTGAATAATATCTTCTCTTTTTTGACAAAAATTTTCTTTTTTTTTTCAGTAAGATTGCTTTTATTGACAGTATAGAGTTAAATATTAAGCCTGTATCTCAAGGTCTTGCTGCTTCTTTATAGCAGCTGTTTTCAGCCTACAAGGTCCACAGCTTGTTTTAACCAGCACTAGTCAACAGAGGGATTATCTGCTACACCACAGTGCTCTCTGTCCAGTGTCTCACAGTTGGAGATCTGTGTAACCACTGATGCACAAGTGGTTGCTTCTATGGAAAAAACTACCCAAACTTCAGATGACTACACTTGGTGACCAAAACAAAGTGTGTGCCATGCTTTGGTTCAGCAGAAGGGTGCTTAGAGGTCTGTCTTGCTTCTTAAGAGTCTTCTCTACGGCTGTAGCAGCCAGGGAGCATTCTAAAGAAAGTAAAACTCAAATAGAAATCTAGCAAATACAATAAACTTGACACTTCCATCTTTCAGGAATCACAAATAGATACTTCTCCTGACTAGGCATAAAGGCTGTTTTGTATGGTGTTTATTTGTCTCTGCATTCAAATCCCATTGGTGGTTTTCTTCTGATCAAGCTAGGATGGAGGCTGGTATTTGATAGATGGAGTTGTGCTTAGGCTGGATTTCCAGTATAGTCCTGTAGCTTTAAAACACCTTTTTTTTCTCTACCTATTTTCAAAACAATATCATTTCAAGATTATATATTCATATCTTATATTCAAATTTGAAACACTGTAGTTTTAAATCCCATCATCTTGTGTGTATCAGTAAAAATGATAGATCTGCTGGGTAATTAAGTGGAGCCATTGCTGCTTTTCCTTTGTGTGCTGAGACTTGCTTATAGGAGTGATTCCATCTACTAATTTTCTTATTAATAATGAACCCACCTTCCAGCCAAATAAACCATTTTACTGACTTGCTGGGCGAACAGGTCATAATCTATTTTTATCCATAAAGATACATCAAACATTCTTCCTACTTTTAAGAACAAAAGAGCAAATAATCCATAACAATTTCTTACTTTCTATTAAAGTTAACACACCCAAAAGACAGTGGCCAGAAAGCTTAGCAGTTCATAAAGTTTACAGGCAGATAACGTAAGTTTTGCATGAGAAACTTTTCCCTGTAGCTGTATCTGCAATTTTCTTTTTGACCTTTTGTCATGGTTTAACCCCAGGCAGCAACCGAACATCACACAGCTGCTCACTCCTTCCCCCTCCCAGTGGGATGGAGAGGAGAATTGAAAAAAAAAAAAAAAAAGTAGAACTTGTTGGTTGAGATAAGAACAATTTAAGAACTAAACTAAAATACAATAATAACAACAATAATAAAAACATATAACAATAATAATTGTAATGAAAAGAAGTATAACAAAAAGAGAGATAAATAAAACCCAAGAAAAGACAAGTGATGCACAATACAGTTGCTCACCACCTGCTGACCAATGTCCCAGCAGGGCAGCAGCTCCCAGCCAACTCCCCCGAGTTTACACACTGGGTGTGACGTTCTATGGTATGGAATATCCCCTTGGCTAGTTTAGGTCAGCTGTCCTGGCCACACTCCCTCCCAGCTTCTTGTTCTCCTGCTTGCTGGCAGAGCATGGGAACCTGAAAAATCCTTAACTGAGGATATGTGCTACTTCGCAACAACTGAAACGCCTCTGTGTTATCGACATTGTTCTCACACTAAATCCCAAACAGCACTCTATCAGCTACTAGGAGGAAAGTTAACTCTATCCCAACCGATATCAGGACACCTCTCCTAATATGGATTATTTTTATCACTCCAACTTCTCTGTTGGAAACTGAAATAGTTTTACATGAGCAGTTCATAGACAAACAAAAAAAAACAACCAAAAAGCAGGCAAAATAAAGTCTTTTGCTTTCCCCCTTGTTTTCACTTCCTTCTGTACACCTCAGTGTTAGCAAAAACACTTCAGTCTCTTGAGGGAAGATCAGATATTAATGTAACTGGCCCAAATGAGCAGCAGGAGCCAGCAGTCAAGTCTCTGCACCTCCCAGAACCATTTTCTGCTTCATTCAGTGACTTCATATTCATTCTGAAGTTATAAACACTAAGCCAACAGGGCATAGCAGTGGCATTTTCAAGGCAAAAGAACCAAAGAGAGTGATGTGGTTAGAGCTGCTGTCCACCTCCACATGACCAGATGCGCTGCTTATCCAAGGCGCTCTGCTCAGGACTTGCAGCTTCCACAGAGAAGGTGCCCAGTTGGGTTTCTCAGTTGCAAAGACCCCTAAACAGTCAGCAGGGATCCACAGCGCCTCTGCAGACTGAAGGAGAGTGCAGCTCCTGCTATGACTGGGTTGCATTCAGTACAGCCCTCTCTCCACCTGCCTCTGGCTCTTCTGCTCCTGGCCATGTGCTACATGCCACTAATCCCCTTATGCCAGCCCTGGTGGTGCTTTAACCCTGGTAAGACACTTCGGAAAGATCAGATGGTGGACAGCTGACCCAGATAGAAAAAGGAGACAAGTTTTCTGCTAGCTTACTGCTCTGTGTGTGTTCACTGCAGGGTTGGGGACAAAACAGAGAGAAAAAACAGGTGACAGCCAGGCTGTTATTCTGGCATGACTCTGGTGTGAAAACACATCCTCACAGCATCCCAGGTTTGTGATTTCATCTCCTGTGATCTGTGTAGGGCACCTCTGTAGGATAGTTCAATGCTCCCTGATGCTGGGTAGGGCAGAGGACAGATGACAATTGCACAGGATCTCCTGCACAACAAAGCAGTTCTTTGGCCCCTGCCCACAGGACGGAGAATCTGATTTCTATATCAGGCAACAGTTTGCTATCTGAAATCTGTCACTTTCTAGGAAAGCTTGAGAAAGAGCAACTTTCCATTTCTCCTGGTAAATCTAGGCCACATGCCACAAGGAATGCAGGGTACACTGGATCAAAGAGAAGATGAAGAAAGGGCAGTCAACCTCAATCTGGTTTCACGGCTCTGCTTGGTGGGTCTGCAGCAAGACACTTCTGCCGCTTTCTCACCATACTACAAGAGAATGGGATTTCACATACATCATGATTCTTCCATCCACAACCTCTTTTATTTGGCATCTCCAGGCATTCTGCCCTTTTCCAGGGTTTTATCTCCATAAAGTCTCAACACATTAAAGCCTGCAGGTGCTCCATTTTAGGAGTAAGAAATGTAATTATCTATTCATCTAATAGTGCGAATGTAACACAATGTTAGAAATGCTAGACCTACCTACCCCAATATTGTGGCTATAACCTAGGCCAAGAGCAGATGTCCAGGGAAGAGTGTAAATACAGATTAGGCACGTAGAAAACCTTCCTTAGTAGACTACTCCATCTTCTACTGATTCATGCTCAGGAGCTTCCTGAGCCAGCAGCGATGGTGTCTCTGTCCTGGAAAATCAGATGCTTTGCGTATCTTGAAGGTGAGAAACATGCACATGCTGACTGAGGTTTGTCGTGTGCAGTGAGTCTTACAGAGCAAGAAGCCTCAGAGTGCTGCCGAATATACATTGGGCTGTCGATGTAAAACAAAGCCAGGACTTGAGATAACACCTAGTGATGGTTGGTGAGCCCTAGCAGAACTAGAAAGGTCACAGAAAGGCAAGAACAGCTACTTTGGGCAGGCTTTACTCAACTGAAAGCTGTGGAGCAGCTAAGAAACCTAAAGCATTGAAACAGCTTGTCTCGCAATACTGAGTTCTTGGGTATTGCTCATTCTTGGCATCACAGCCATGTTTGACTCTTTATAAATGCTTGAAAATTGCTGGATGTGATAAATCTCTTAAGTTCTGCTGTTCCAACTGATGTTTCTATCACTAAAATTGCTCATCACCAATATTAACAGAAAATGAACCCTGAAATGCTGCATGTTTTTTTCAGCTGTGTAGTTATTATTTTTTATTTGAATGAACATCTGAGATGCCTGCTCCAGTTCTGCAGCAGTGTGGGACAACAACAAAGTGCTCACAGGTAACCAGCTGCCTCTTTAGATAAAGCAGTATGAATGCTATATTTGAGAGATGTGGGGATACATCCATTACAGCCCAGCCACCACAGAAGACAGAACTGGGAATCTTCTGGGCTGAGCCAAGTGTCAAAACAACAAACTATAAAGGCCTGTGAAGATAAAAATGTGCATTCCATTGGAGAGGGGCAATGTCACAGAGAGAAATTTGATAAATTTTCTGCTGAATGCTGGTTTCTGATCTTCAGTTTGAGAAGGAAACCACTCTGCAGGCCTGGAGAGCTGAGCGGAGACAAATGAAGCTCACAACTGAGGCTGGATGCAGTGGCCAGGGCCAGAATAGTCTTTCCTAGGCAGGGCAGAGATCCAGGAGAAGGTGAAGAGGAGAAGCAAATGGGTGCCCTCCTCTCCTCCTTCCTGATAAGTGGCTGGGACATAGAACATTACTGCCGGGAAGGATCCAGGCTCCTGAGCTGACAGGCCAGACCTTCAGGAGAGGCATTCAGCACATGCTTTTTCTCTATCAGTGTAAATTCATGCCTATGGCTGTACTTTGTCAGTTGAAGCTTTGTGCTTGGCAGCTGACAGTCATTTAAGGGTGAAGGTCTCTTCAAGCTCAGCCTCAGCCTTGTAGCTTAGGCCATAAATCAACAGCCAAGGAAAAAAACCTTGCTTGGAGCAAGCAGCTTAAAATGTCACAGGCATCCCTTCCCTGAGGCTCACTCATCGGTGCTAAGCATGGGAAGGGGACTTGGAGTAGAGTGAGAAGAGAGGAGGAGAATGAAGGAGGCAAGAGAAAGAAACATTGGGAACCACGTGTCAATAGAATAATTCTTCTACTGCTTTCTTCCTGCTCTGCACCATCGCCGGCTGCTCGCTGGTGAGACCGGTACCTGCAGGGCTGCATGACTTTGCACAGCGAGCACAAACAGCAGGCATGGGCAGCGCAAAAATGAGAATGTTCAGACACACAGAGGGTCAAGATAAGCATGCAAAGCCCAGGGGGAAGGGAGGGAAGGAGAAAGCATCTTCAACCACTCCTGAAGGTTTTTCTGTTAAAGCGTGTGGGGCAGAGAGTCACTGAGTAACCCAGATGGCATGAGACTGTGCCACGTCCCCTGCCCTGGCTGTCGCCATCGGCCTCATGTATGAGTTGTATTCACCTGCTGTGCTTTCCCTTAGAAGGGCAAGTCTCTAAGACCGCTCTCCAGCATGCAGGTGTACAGCAGCTGTCACATCAGACAAATGAATCTGAGTCGAGGACAAGCTCTCACACGCCATGTCCCAAGCGAGGTCTGAGCAGAGAACTGCTGCTGACTCTGAGATCAAGCACCCTTATGATCCCCTCTACACAGTGGCTCAGTAGGTGGCCCAGGGAAGACCCCACCTCATTCATCAAGGGTGGCAAATACCCAGAGGCAGGAAAAACCTCAAGTCATCACCAGCCTTTATCACAACCATCACTTTTCTAAGTTAACACCAGCTATCAGTACACTTTCACTGCTAGAAAAGAAGGGAAGTAACTTTACATCCTCTCACACAGAAGCCCTGTAGCAGCCCTCATGAGTACCATGCTGTCTTCCCTACACAGCAGTATGGATTGTCTTCTCCAGTCATTATTAAGGTGGGACATTTGCAACTAAAGGAAACTTCAGATCCCCCTTAAGTGGGCTTCAACATGTCCACTGGACTTCAGTCTGATTCTCAGATATGGAGGGATGTGACCCTCTGCAAGACACTTTGGCCCAACTAGCACAGTGACAGCTGCCTGCTAACCCTTGTCAATGTGTTAGCACACCAGCAGAGTATGGTTTGCCACAGCAGGAAGTGGAGTAGTCACAGAGTGAGGTCACACCCTACGGTGTACTTCTGCACACACAGCACTTTCTCAATTCCTCTGTCTGTGGAGGCCCGTTCCACACGTCTTTACCCCAGGGAACAGTTTACTCAGCTGTTGGTGCTGGGGACAGCAGGTATAACTTGCCTCTTTCCCAATCTGCTTGCTTGCCAGGATGTCTTCACTCAGAAGACACTGTCATTGCGTGGGCTCTGACTGCTTTGGGTTTCTAGATGAACACCTCTGAATATGGGCCAGGAGAACCTCTCTTGGTGTTTATGACTAGGGCTAGCACTGCGCTGCAATGAGGGTCTTGCAGCCTAGGGCAACCTTTGTCCCTTTTCTCATACTGTTCTTATCATCTGGTAACTAAAGTCAGGGGACCTGATGGCCCTTCAAGCTCTAGGGATCTTGCATGGCAGGTTCTGTTAGGCATTCAGGATGAAACTTCTTGTGCTACCCAAGCTCTTGCCCACACGGAGCAGAAGGAATGGCCTCATCAGCTTGTCCATTCTCTCAGAGACGCGGGAGACAATCCCACTGCACTGGGAGCAGACTGCTTCCCCTTGGTCTGCTTGAGATAGGCCCAAACAAGCAACAAATATATGTTCCGAGGGTGCTAAAAGCTACCTTCTCTCCTGCATGAACTCAGGGTTAAAGAAACTGTTCATGAAGCAGTGTGGACCAGGAAAGATCATGCCCCTCCTCTGTCTGAAAGGACTCAGTCTCTTCAACATATCTCCTTCTTGTGGAGTTAGCTGACTGTTCCCTGGAGCAACTGTCCATCCCATAAGAAAACGCCCAAAAAGCCAGACAAGACCTCTTTTTATCAAGGATGTTATACAACAGACACCTTCAACTCATAAATGCAGCAAAGCATGATTTTTAAGGGCACACAACACCGTTATAGCCTACCCACCTCCATATTCTTCTATTCACTTGGAGAAGACATCTGTAAGTAAACCATCATGTGACTTTGCAAGAAATGCTTTCTTCTAGCGCTACTTAGCACTAACCAAATACCTCAGCTTTTGTGTAAGGTCATCTTGGAAAGGTGGAGTGCTTTGCAACCACTCCTGTTCAAAGGGCATTACATTTCTTTGCCACCATTTCTTAAACATGTACATTCCTCTCTTTGGTCTTGTTTACTTCCTCTGGCTGCCCTTATTTCCTGTTGTTTCCCAGAGGTATCACTCACATGTGGTTGGTAACTTCACTGGCTTACCGTGGTGTATGTCACACTGCAAGTTTATGTTCTTCAGCTGCAGTTACTCGTTAAGAGGAAGGAGGAGACAAGTATGAATTAGCTAGATCTGCACCACTACGTTGTAACACAGCGTGGAGGTACATACACGCAGCCAGAATCTGGCTGCTGCATACTGGGTAGTCTCTGACACAACTACCACCATTCCCTTCAGACAGTTCCTGCATCTGGCCAACCATAAATGATAGCTTCTTTTGGAGGTTCACCTCTGAAATCTCTAGTTTGCATTTTTTGCTACTCAGTTGGAAAAAAAAAAATAAAAAAAATAAAAAATTGAAGGCTAATGTCCTCAATTTCCTCTGGGCAGTGACTCTAGCTATTGATCAGTAGCTCAGTTTTATTTATGAGGAAGCCTGATTTAGGGACAGTCCCAAGCAGCCTGTTTCAGCAAAGAGGAATGCTGTAGTCAGGAAATCCCCTGTGAAGAAAGGCACTTTCTCCTGGAAGTAAATCGGACTTGACTCCTGGGAGACACAACAGACCAGCAGGTCTTGGAAAACTTGCCTGAGATGTTTACCCAATACAACCATCCCACTTGTTCCCCTGACATGTCCTGTTGGTACCTCTGAGACCACAACTTTTACTGACGTGTTTTTAAGCAATGCAAATGCTAACTTTCCCCCTTGTCTTCCGATTCTCAGGGAACACCAGGTGGCAAAAGAATAATGGGAAATTGTACAGACACAAATAATACCTCCTTCTGCACAGGAATTCCCTACAAAGACAGTAAGACACTTCTGGTTGCTGTTTACAGCATCGTTTTTGCCATAGGCCTTCCAGCAAATTGCTTAACTTCCCTGCTTACATTTGTACAAATCCAAAGGAATAAAGTAATTGCTGTCTACATTTTCAGCTTATCATTGTGTGAGCTGATGTATTTAAGTACCTTGCCTCTCTGGATTATCTACGTGCAGGATGAGCACCAGTGGAATATGGGTGCAGAGGCTTGCAAAATAACAGGATTCATCTTTTTCTGCAACATATACATCAGCATTCTGCTTTTGTGCTGCATTTCTGTGGATCGTTATGTGGCACTGGTGTATGCTCTGGAATCAAGGGGGAGAAGAGGACAGAAGAAGGCAATCATAATAGTGTGTTTTCTCTTTGCTGCGGTTGCAATAATCTATACTCCGGTATTTTACACGGAAGATGGTTCAGATCATCTGAATAAGACAACCTGCTTCGAGACCTTGCCCCTTGACATAAAATTGGCTTCTTTCAGCTTTGCCAGATTCCTATTTGGATTTGTCATACCTTTCACAATCCTCATTTTCACAAACTACAAAATTTTCCGAAGTACAAAAACAAGCAGCAGCTTGACTTGTCGTCAAAAAGCCAAAGTTAAGTACCTGGCTATCGCCATTATTGTCATTTTCCTGATCTGCTTTGCTCCCTACCATGTGGTACTCCTAATAAGATCCATATACTTTATGTTTCATCAAAATTGCTCATGTCCATTTGAAAAAGAAATATATTCAACTTTTACAGTGTTTCTGTGTTTAACCACTGCAAACAGCATTGCTGATCCAATCATCTATGTGCTGGTTAGTGAAAATGTCAGAAAAGATTTTTATAGGAGTCTCAGAAAATGGAGACTGAACTCAGCGAAGCTGAATTCATCCATTAATCACAAGACTGACAGCATAAAATTGAAAGCATCAAAAGAATCACAGGAAGGAGGACAAAGAGAAGAAAACAAAGAAATACCATACTCATCTGACAACCAAAAGACCTGCAGTAGCAGCAAAGACCAAGAAGTTGGTAGCTAGCAGTCAGCTACCGACACGAAGTTCCCACACCAGCTGCAAGCTGCAGACTGCAGCACACAAGTATTTACATACTGACATCCATAGGAAGCTTTGCCATAGTGTATTGGCCAGCAATTACCTGAGGATGCTACGGGAGTGACGCTTCTCATTTCTGTTGGTCTCCTACAATAAATTTTGTCCACTAATATCACTGGTGAAAAAATTGCTTTGCTAAGGATATGTGGAATAAACTAAATAATTTACTTTGACTCAAGCTGGAATCTTAAAAGCTTATTTTTCGGACTGGTTCTTTTCTTCCTATGAATGGACCAAAAAAAGTCTCTGCTGAGGAGAACAATGCAGAGCCCATTCTTACAGTTGAAATTTTTAGTTCTTGAGGAGGTACTTGTTCAGGTTCTCATACATGTACTCTGTTGTTAACGTTTGTGGTTAACCAGTGGAAAATATTAAAAATGAGGAAGCCTTTCAACAACAGCCTTGAAAATGTTCCTAACACTTCAGTATGCAGCTTTATCTACCTTGCACGTTCTAGAGAGAACCAAAGGGCAAAACAGTGGCCTGGTAACACAGACCAACAGTACTTCTACTGTATTATTCAAGATCCTGCACTGCCCTGAGTTTTTCAGAATGCACAATTCTAATGTTCGACATTTTTCCATTAGTAGATTTCACTTTTTTTGCAGTTAAATCTGGAATGTACTGAAGTATATATAAAATCCATACATTTCTATGTGGTGTCATGGACTGGTTTTATGCCCTCTACGAACGTTTGTTGAACTTGCATTTCATTTCTAAGTTAACACTTGTCTTTTGGTATTGATCCAGCTTTTACTGTACAGAAGCCTGTACAAGAGTTAAGTGCCTTACTGACAAGGAAGGGCTGGCAGCACGGAGAATGCCATCCCACCTCCCCATGGATGGGAACTCCCTTGGACATGCTGGTGGGGCACACATGAGACTACGCTGGGGCAGATTTTACTGTTGCTGTTGCCACTTTTGCTATGAATAAATTATTGATGGTAGTTTCCTGTGCCTTCAAACCAGAAATCAAAAAATTATACAAATCTTGCAAGATTTATCTGAACAGTTTCTTCATGTTTTTATACGATCAGAGTAAAATAGACAAAGATCATGAATCAGTTGGATGTTTACCTGAGCATGAGTTTGTAAAATGTTTTAGAGTTATTCTGCTTCATCTGTAATGTTGTATTTCTGCAATATTTTTAAATCGTCACTAAAGTTGATATTTTTTAATTGAACTAACATTAGCCAATGTTAACGTAAGTACAATACTTGTTAATGTTTTTAAATTGTCATCGGTATTTCTGTATATTATGCTTTATTCCTATATACATTTGCAAACAAGCATTGTGCCAAAATGGAGTTTCTTCAAGTTAATGTATTTATGATATATTTAATTTTTGTATTATTTAATGACTCCTCTGGCATCCACCTATGAAAGGCTTGTGTCCTCAAAAGTAGTTTGTATAATATTGAATTTAATAGAAGATTGTTTCTTGGGAAAATGTGAAATTCTGTTGTGGTATTAATTAATAAACTGTGGGTTTGTATTTTCCTACAAACAGTCTGAGGTATCAAGGAGAGAACTGCAAAGTGCTGGGTATCTGTAAGTTTGCTGAACATCAAACTTTCCATTACTAAAAAAAACAACAGCAGGCATTGCTGGTAAGAACCCAGTCAGCCAGAGCATTGGTGATTAATCTCTGGAGATGCACATGCAAACTGCCCCAACCTCAAGATTTTCATAAGTCTCAATGTAAAGCTCTGATGAATAATAGCAGTGACTTTAGAAGAAACCAAATGTACAGACTTCTGAACTGATTGAAATGGATGCAAATTAGACATTGACCTCGATGAATTTTGAAATCTCTCTGACATATAAAACACGAGTGTCTTCAGAGAAACCAGTATTGGAGTTCAAGGCTGTGGGTGCAGGGGACAGGGATTAGCAGGGTCTGATGCAACATCGGTACTTTTTTTGCCTTGCCTAATTTACATGCTGCTTTAAATTACTGTATCTTTATGCATCTTCTCTTAATGAAAATCCTTGGAGCTCCTTTGTTCAGATGCTCTCTGAAATAAAAGCTTTAGGGGTGACAAGGCCCTGTACATGCTGATCCAACTTTGAAGATGACCTACATGATCTCCAGAGGTGCTTTCCAAACTAAAATATTCCAGGACAGGGATTAGAGGCTAGGTACCAAGCAACATATCTACATGACAAAACTGCAAATCCTGACTTCTTTGGATAAATGGAAAAGCAGCTTTACATGTGAGTGATGACATCAAGAAACATTCTTTCCATGTTGTTAAACTATCCCATCAGATAAGCTGCTTCTCGTGTGATAAATTCAAGCACGCAATCTGTTTTGTCACATAGTATCTGAGCCAAACTAATTTTTGCAGACAACGTATCTGCTTTGTTTGTTTATATATCAATTTTCTTATTTCTAAAGACTGCATTTTAAATGTAATTGTTTGGGATAACTCACTTACAAAACTCTATCCCTGTCTAAGAAATAGCTTCATGCTCAGTATAAAATTTTGCTTCAAGAGGATGGCTACGCAAAACAAGCAAAATGAGGTAAGAATTAACTCAGACTCGGGTTTCATTGGTGACCCTGTAGCTGGTCCGATTCAGTCCCTGCTATCATGCACAACCCACCGGCAAATTGCTGTTGGGTAGCGATGGATGAAAATTCACTCAGAACCAAGCTTCCAAAAACATCCACAAACTAATAACTTTGTGAGCATATTGTCACGCTGTGGGATAGGTCTTTTAGGAATCATCCTCTATATAGTGAAATGATGCCAACGTTGCCTCACATGTTGGAAAACCTGGTTTATTGTCAAACCAGTACGAACTAAAGGTGGCAAACAAGGGGAAGGGACAGGGAGGGAGATTATATCAGAGATGCAATCTCTTTTGAAAAAAACCTCTGGTGTGCAGGAAGCATACAGGTGGCAGCATCCACAGAGCTAGATCTCCCAGCATGTCTTCTACAACTAGTGCCTAGAGAAAAGGATATGATTGTCTGTCAGTCCTCTCCTTCTCTTCTAATGCCTCCTGGGATAGCTTGCATCCCGCTGCCCTTTTCCCACTGCACGACGAACCTTTGCACAGGAGAGGGCGCCTTTCATAACCTATTTGCACAAGGGATGCAACGCAACATGGGGTCGTGATGTAATCTTCCAGTGAAAGGAATGTGAACCGTAAAAAGAGAAATCTGTTATCCCGAATCAGACTAAAATCCTGGTAATAGAAGTTAGCTGCTGCCTCATGAGTTATTGGTAAGAAAGAGTAGGACTTTAAACTCATTATGTCTCCTCACTGTAATTCAGATCACTGCTAACTTCTAGAATTTTTACTCTCTTATTCCATCCTGTAAGAAATGCTAAGAGATAACACAGCAAAACCCAGCCTTGCAGACAGACGGAAAGTCTGCTGAGGAGAGATGATAAGCTATGTGGTAAGAATTTCACAAAACATATCATCTATACAAGCAACCTCAAAATAAACCTTCTCACGCCATGAAATGATCCATCCTGTTCTGCAGCCTGTCTGTGACAGGGCGCCTAAAATTACGTCCATGATCACAGAGCATCCCCTGTGAGCTCAAAGAGCTGTCTTGAAATATTTCCTTGGTGGAGGTGAAGAATCAAAGAGAAGAGAGAGAACTGTGGGAAAAGGGTGTTGTATGATACACAAAACCCTGAAAAGCCTTGTAAACCTACAGTCACAGATGTTCTGAAAAAATATGCAAATACTTGAATGTTGAGAAAGCTGCTTAGAAATGCATCAGCCTGTATCACAGTTCCCCATCTGTAAAATGGGACATTTCTTCCCTTCAGCATTGTCTGTCTTCTAGGTTTAAAATACAAGCCCTTGCAGAAGCTACTAGAAAGAGTGAGCAGGTGTGTTGCGTGCACGTTCAGGGCTTAATACAAGGCGGCAGTGAACAGTGTGGAGGCAAATATAAGGTACTAAAGCACAAATTCTAATGAGTCAGCACTTCCAGGAGTGGACTCAGAGCTCTTTATTTGCTTCTGTTTATGCTGGGGCATCAGAAAAAAACCCAACCAACCAAACAAACAAAACACGGAGACTTTTCATTTTAGTTTGGAGTTTCCTTCTGGTAACATGGGCACCAGACCCTTGGGGACTTCACTGGGATTTTTCCTCACTAGGGTATTTCGGTGTTTGGAGGTGTTTCGTTGCTTCCAAAAAGTCAGAGTAATACTAATCCACAGGGTTGACTTCCACACTGGAAATACTCAGGGTCAAATGCTCACAAGGCTCATAGTAGCTCTCCAGGTACAAAACTGAAAACAATCAGTAACCCCAAAAGCATTTGCTCTTGCAACTTCTGTGCATAGTAGGCCACCAGTAATAATCTCTAAAATCCTTAGTGCTTTGAGATCTATCAATGTGGACATTGTCTCTCAAGCTCTTCACTTCCTAGAACTATTTTCATGGGTTGGGAAGCAGTTTCCTAGCACCAGATTTCTGGAATGGGTCTCTGACAACATGAGCCTGATATGCTTGAGGCAACAGCACTACTGCTTACTTATTTTATTAATTTGGGGGGGGGGAGGTTGCCTTTCTTCAATACAGTCAAGAAGACTATGAACACACTATCCACTACAGGTAGTTTTTGTTATTGTATGTTTGACATTTATAGGTGACCTGAAAATATGTTGCATAAAGGACATTTGAAAAGTGTTTTTTTTTTTAAAAATCCTGTAATTTTTCCATTTAGCTGCATGTACAGTTCCTATCTATCTTTAACTCTTTTGATCAAATCTTTCCTAAAACAAGGCTTATGAAAACAGATGGATCATAGTTCTCAGTGGAATGGAACAGTAATAACCATATCCCAAAGATAACAAATGCACAAGCCTCAAACTACACTCAGGATGAGATGCATTAATATGCAAAAGGGAACAAAAATGCACATGAAATAACACAGAAACTCAAGAGTGTGACTGACTTACTGCTTTCTTGACTGTCACTGTGGAAATGGCCCATCAATAAAAGGCGGGAGATTCTAGCCAGGCCAAGTACCAATCTGAAGTTTCTATCAGAAACAAGAAAAAGGGGGCGAATGGGGAACTTCCTTTGCACGCAGGGGTGTGAAGCAGATATCAACGGACTGTAATGTAATAACAGAAAAGATTAGATGGGAAGCGAAAGGTCAGCAGCTCACTTCAGTACCCCACAAAAGCCGAATTGAAAGATGTGTATGATTTTGTAACTCAGTGTTATGGTTTAGGGTCAGGGCAGCCTTCTAGACCTACAACAGATGCTCTCTGTTAAGCCCCCACCCTTCCCAAAGGGGAAGAGAAAGGGAATAAGGGAGAGAGATTTATCAATTAGAAAAGGAAACTAGAAGAGCTTTAATGAAAATGAAAATAATAGAATGGTATATATACAAATACATACAAAACCAGTATCGAACCCACACATTCCCCCTGCCCCGATGGCAATTAAGTCACCGTCACTACTGATGCTATGGAGCAGGCACTGGGAAAGTCCTAGACTGGGCCCAGCGACACACAGGAGTCAAGCACAGGAACTGGATTCTGGTACTGGATTGCGGAATACACAGATCAGAATCAAAGGCAGAATGGACAGAGTCCTCCTTGGATGCCAGCCACTGAAAAACAGAAGCAGCCAAACTAGAGCCACAGAAGAGCTGAGAGCAGCTGAGAGGAGCCAAAAGCCCTCATCTTTATACCGAATATGACGTGGGATTCCATATGGGATGGAATACCTTGTTGGTCAGTTTAGGGTCATCTGT